>CM021101.1:843033583-843759404 GCA_007115665.2 Sequoiadendron giganteum | reverse complement strand
TACAGACAAAATGTGACGAGACTTTAGTTTGCAGCATCTTCAAATTCCTCATGGTTTAGCCACTATAGGTGTCCGAATGTGAAGATTTAGTTAAAAATAATAATTTCAGTGTCCAGTTTGACCAAAAATTGTAAACCACTATTGTGGGATCACCCTGGTGCATGAAACCTCCATTGTTGATCTTGGCATCTTCTAGATTTTCGATCTCATCCGTACATTCAAGAAACTTTTCTATAAAAGAAGGTTGTCTCTTTCATTTTGTCTTTACAACCACATTTACTCCAAAGTTCTTGCTATCTTGTCATTGTCACTTGTAGGTATTCAAACACTTTGAAAGCTAAGGGCAAACTTGCAACTTGAGAAAGAATGGAGGAGAAGTAAGATAATCAACTTTGATAAGGGAGTTTTTTATATGCTTTTATACTTGTTTGATTTCTTCTATCATTTGTGCTTTCTTGTTTTGGATTTGGGTATTTTGGGCTTAGATTTTTAGGTAGTTGTGGTTGCTACTTAATCTTTTCCTTCTTATTTTGATTTCAACCCGATATCATACATATTGATCTAATATGTCAAATGTCAAACCTAAACCCTAATGCAAACTTCTTAGAGGCCTAAAATTAAAACCTTTTGCTCTCAATGCATAAAAGAAGGTTGTCTCTTTATTATGATGTGAAGCATGATTGATTCAACTCAACAAAATTTTAAGAGATTGATCTAGTGCCTTGGGCTCTCATCGAAAGATGACCCCGCCTACATAGCAATGCGCAGAGACAACGTAGTTTGACTAGACTAAGATTGTCATAAACTTTGACTTTGACTCTCTTTAGAAGGTTGTCTCTTTCATTTTGGCTTTACAACCACATTTTCTTTGAGGCTCTTGCTATCTTGTCATTATCACTTGCAGGTATTCAAATAATTCAAAAGCTGAGGGAAAACTTGTAACTTGAGAAAGAATGGAGGAGAAAAAAGGAAGATAATCAGCTTTGATAGGGGAGTTTGTTATATGCTTTCATACTTGTTTGATTTCTTCTATCATTTATGCTTTCTTGTTTTAGATTTGGGTATCTTGGGCTTAGATTTTTAGGTAGTTGTGGTTGCTACTTGATCTTTGCCTTCTTATTTTGATTTTAACCCGATCTTACACTATGTAATACACATTTTATTATAAGGTCTACACTTCAATAGGTCCACTTTAAAATTATGGCCTCCTAATAAATATTATGCCCTAAAAATTTGGGAGCATACACATGATTTATAAAAGCCCTAAAAATCTAACATCATTTTCAAGATCATTTTTTAAATTTATTAAAATTCAATTAAATATTATATTTAAATAGTTAACTCATTCATGTAGATTATATTATATTTAATTAATATTGAGAGCATTCTACAATGGTAGCAAGGGGTGGAGTATAATGATGTGAGTACATTAACAAAAAAATTTATGACAATGATTTATATGTCAAAATATTAATATTTAATGATACACATAATATGTCTAAAATAATTAGCATATAAAACAAGGATATATAATTTGTTTTAATTTTTTAAAGTTTAAATTCAAAGGGTAATCAAATTTTTAAGAAGTTTATGAGACACCAAAAAATATTTTGATCTGTTAATTTGAGATAACTTTTTATTTGTTAATTATAGTTGAAAATTTGAAAGATACATGTTGAGTGAAGATATAAGCTTTAGATAATTAAATAATTAAACAATTAGATGCAATATTTTTTTTGTGTCCATTCGTATAGTAAATAAAATTATTCACATGTAAAATAAATAACTTATATATAAATAAAATAGATTCAAATTAACCCATGTTTCACGAGTAGTGTTCACAAGAACTCATCTCTCGTGATAATTAATGGTCCACACAACACTCATCACATCTAGATAATGCAATGTATTTAAAATATTTATACTAGTTAACTAAGTATTTCATGTAAGATGTATATACATTCTCTTACACACATTTTTATTAATTTTTAAATATTTTAAATTTATATAAACTGATATCCATAAATAGGGGATATGGCGACATGTTTCAATAGTTGTTATACCATTTGTTGATTTAATGCCCAATATTTTTAACAATATTGGACCAATAGTTGTGACTTTAAAGTTGTTAGTGTTGATGATGACTACCCATAATTGAATGAAATGTATTCCTTAAATTTGAAAAGTAACAAATCATGTGATGCCATATTAGCGCACCAATAACATGACTTAGTGCATAGCTATCGTTCTCACTTTTTTTTTTGCATCTTTTTGGACACCTTGACAAAAACATGTTGATGTGACATATTTGATGATGTGGTCCTAAAACCTTAGTTATAAGTAGGAGACTTGCCAAGTAAGTTGTTGTAAGAAAATGAGAGTGATTTGAAATTTCTACACAAGATTTTGAGAATCACGAAGTTAGGGAGCTGATCTTCTAATCCTCTCCCCTAAGAAATGGAAATTTCGACCCAAAAAATTATACAATTAAACATCCAAGAATATCTTTATATGCAATAAATCATTTTATAGTTGATATGTCGTTGGAGAAAATTTGACGAAATTGCAAATTAATTATTTAACAACATCAAGTTTCCACAATCCATGATCATGAATTGTAGTTTTGGATTCACAAAAATGCACATAGTTTCAATTCAAAAACTAAACAATATTTAATTAATTATTTATGTGAAAATTACAAATTAATTATTTAACAACACCAAATTTCCATAATCCATCCAAAAAAAAACTAAACAATTTAATTAATTATTATGTCGAAGGCGTTCCCTCACTGAGCTTTTCGAACTCGTTTTTACACCGAACGGTTCAGATTGGCGCACACGGGGTGGACAACGATGAAATGAATCTCATCCTTTCATCATTTTTTGCCATTTTCCCGATCGTTTCACCCCTTTTGGCTGCTTTCCCCGTTGCTATTGCTTTCTGATCCAAACTCTTCCTCTTCAAAAGTCCGGATAGGGTTTCAATGCGGTTGGAGATGCAAATTCTGAAATGGGCGAAAGCAATATATATATATAGTTGAATCAACGACTCAGACTTGTCCCCTGAGCAACCCACATTAACCGTGGATGAGAAGTAGAGGTTAGATCTCTGTCATCCGCATTAGGCAGGGTTTCTATTTTACATATGGGTTGTTTGCAGATTTTGTGAAGTAGAAATGGATTCCGATCAACGCAAGCTCTTCATTTTTTGGGATATCATGGGAGACGAGCAAAGAGAGGCTGGCAAAGTATTTTTCCAACTATGGCGAGGTTGTGTAGACGGTGAGAATGAAGGATTGCATGACGGGCCGCACTAGAGGGTTTTGCTTTGTCATTTTTGTTGACCCCTCTATTCTTCACAGGGTTCTCTAGGACAAGCACACCATCGACAACAGAACTGTATGTTTTTTCCCTTTTCATCTGGGTTTTCTTTTCTTCTTATTTTTATCTCTTATGGCTGTTTGATCGTAAAACTGATGATTTGCTTCAAGTTTACAGAGGATCCGTCCAATTTGTTAACCCCAAACTTCTTTTGCACAGATGCCTGCTTAAATCCCAGGGTTCATATCATTTGTACTTTCTCTAGATTCGATTAATTTTGGTTATGCCTAAATTGCTAATTATGGTCGGATTTCAAAAATTTCAGCTGGGTGTCATTATTTTTGTAGTGTTCAACTTATCTTTTTTTGTTTTTTCGGCTGCATCTCAGTATGCAAGTGTAAATGCTTCTTCATCTGACGCAAAGTTAATGGCAAGTAGAGCTCTCAATACTTGTAGATGCTTGTGGAAGAGGCAGATTGGTATAATAGCCTCGTGCTGGGCCCACTTGTACCAAGGCATATTTGGTTGCCATCGCCTAACTGAATAATTTTATCTACTAATATGTCTTCAGCGTACCTATTGCACACGAAGGGACGATTGCTAGTTTATTTGATATTTAAAAAAATCCTTAAAAATGGTTCAAAAGGTAAAACCCGAGTTTAGCAGTTGTCATTTCTTCCCCTCCTAAAACAGAAGTCGAGTTGAGTAAGCGCCTCCTATCATTTAATGTTGGACGGCAATCTGACGGCGCATCGGACTGGTGAGCACAGTTTTCAGAGGACGACCCACATAAATGGAACCTAAACCCCTCCGCCCAAGAACGACGCTTAAATCTTGGGTGCCGCTTTCCAACTTTGTCTCTTCCCAGTCCTGTAATTATCACCCGAATCGTCAAATATAACAATTTGGGTTTTTTTTCTTCTACCACCGACTGCACTGCACGGATCCTCGACATCCGTGAATATTTCTGATTGGTGGATCCGCCGCCGGAGTGGGGTAAGTGGTCGTGGCCTTCGGCTGCCTTTTCCTTGTTCACTCCATTTAAACCTAAATCGAACGCTTCATCTTCTCCGCATCCTCTTTTTTCCGGCAATTGCAGAACAAGGCAGAGGTCTCAAGTTCAATTCCCTCGCGCCGTCTCTTAAGCGTAGGTAGTAAAATTTCAGTCTTTTCTTTTCTTCCTATATATTTCTGAATACATGACTGATTAACTTTTGTTTTTGGGGTTGGAATATAGTTGCTTGCAGTCATGTGCCGCAACCGTGAAGTCATGGCAACCCAGAAAGATCTGCAGGTTAAGGTCGAGTCTTCAGCGGATGAGGCGGTGGGTGTTAAAAGTTTTGATGAAAAAGTGGAACAGTCACGCACGTCTTTGAACCCATGTGCCCTGGAGTTTACTCCTCCTCTGCTTCAGAAATTCCCACAGACGCTGTACGGGTTTGCGTATTCAGCTCTCCCTGCTGTTCCTCCCCTAACAGCATTCAATCTTCCCGTTCTAAGAGAATTCAGATCCCCGCCCATTACATACAATATATATACTGCGCCGCATATACAGATGAACTGTTTACTACCCATTGCACCGCCTCCTCCTCCTCCTCCTCCTACATTATGGATAGCACCGGAGATTCCTGTAATGTGCAGCCCCGTTCCAATTCCTGTCGTGAATACGCACTTTCCCTTCCCCAATATAATTGCGCAAGCTTCTCCTGCTTTCCAGCCAGATTTTATGGTCGCTCCACAGTGCTCAGGCAGGCGGCAAGAGTACCAGTCTCGAAGCTTGCTTCTGAGCTTGGTCCCTGCTGAGCTTAGCGACCAACAGATTCAACACGAATTGCTGGTGTGGGGTCCTATTAGAGCGCTTCACCTTGACGCGAGACATGACGGTATGGTGACTGTTGATTTTTATGATCTTAGACATGCTAACCATGCGCTTTTTGATATTAGGCAGCAGTACATAATGCATCAAATAACGCTTTCCAAAAGTCGCGAAAATGAAGCTTTGCAACAAACGTCCTCTTCTTGCTGGGTATTTATGGAAGGAATACTTATTTGGGCCGAATATACAGAGCCCACTGCCGAGAACCAAGGCACGCTAGTCATTTTCAATATCGATACAGCCATATCCGATGACACTATTATATCGATCTTCCAGCGCTATGGTATGTAACAGAAAATCTTGTTTCTGTATTTAAAACCTGTAGGACTGACGTTAAATTTAGTGGGAGTTGGGGTGTTTTTTGAACATCTTACAGTGTGTTCCATACCGTTGATTATGTGGGAAAAAGTGGGATGTGGAGGATCAAAATGATATCAAATTTGAGCGTAATGAATTAGTAAAGTAGTAGAAATAGCATGAGTACCTTACACGCAAATCTGTTACTTGCCTGAGTAAAACTTGGAACCCTATATTATTTTATCTTTTGTTTCTTAATTTTGAAAGTGATTGTTTAAACGCAGGAGCTGTGAGAGAGATAAGGGGGACGCCATTGAACAACCGAACAAAGTTTGTAGAATTCTTCGACATAAGGGACGCAGAACGAGCTCGAGAAGAGTTAAACTGGAAGGAAATTGGTTCAGAACAAGTAAAAATCCACTTCAGTCATTCGAATGGTAGGACTCGTAAAGGCTTTGCTAATTCCATTCCCAATATTCCCCCTCGTCACTGCCGACGGCCACAGACAGATAACACTAATTTCAGCTGCGATAAAGGCAAGTATTTCTTGTCCCACAAAGCTGCTTTTTAGATGAAGGTGTTGATTACTTCGTTGTGTATACAGAAAAAGGTCTGTTAACATTTTGTCACCGATCAGGTGTTTTCTCCAGTGAAATTCACAATAGGAGCAACATACCTCGATGTATGAATGTAATGAAGAGAGGCCGAGGCTGTGAAAGTGCTTTTGGCAAGGAAGGAGACGCTGCCACAAAGAATGGTAAGAGAGTTTCATTCCATGGAATCGTAGAGGAAAGCGGATCCCAATTTGCCTTTGATGAGACGCAAGCCGAATTGAATGGTGAAGAGGCCAGGACGACTGTCATGATAAAAAACATTCCAAACCAATACGAGTTAGTCGCTCTTGTCATGCAATCCGTTTCTTTTATTTTATTTTACTTTATTTTACGATGATCGTATTGCTTGTAAGTCTAGAAAGTGAGATTTTGTGTACTTTCTGTATGCGAGTGCTGTGTATTATCCGGCAGTCAAGTAAGGTAATCTTAATCACTTCAAGTTTGTGAAAAGTGCCTCATCAATGAATGCTGATGATTTGACTCTATCCATTTTTGTAGTCAAGACATGCTCCTGAAAATGCTAGACAGCCACTGCATGTTGTGGAACCAATGCATCATGAATGAAGATGAACCACGCTCAGCCTACGACTTTGTGTACCTGCCTATAGATTTCATGTACGATTAAGATTAAGCTCGCATGAATCGTTTCAGGACCTTATTGTCAAATTAGTTGGTTACATTGCAATCTGCTAATTTAGGTATTTTTCGTGTAGAAATAAATGTAATTTGGGATACGCATTTGTAAATTTTACATCTGCTAAAGCGACATGGAAGCTTTATAAAGATTTCCATGGGCGCCATTGGGCTGTGTACAACTCCAGAAAGATATGCGAAATCACATATGCGAGACTTCAGGTGCGTTTTCAATTTTTTTTGGTTCTTGGCATAAACTGCTAATCTGTAATCCGTTTTTTAATCAGTAACCCTGGATTTGCCCCTCAATCTCCCATGGGTATCAGTCACCTGCGTTACAACATCTGGCGCTTGCCTACAAGTGTATATTGTGTTTGACACAGTTGTTGGTGGTTTCATTATAGGGTCGAAGCTCACTGGAAGAACACTTTAAAAAGTCCAGGTTTGAATGTGATACAGACGACTATTTACCATTGGTGTTCGATCCTCCTCGCAATGGGGAGGTTGTTACGCTTGCCAAAGTGGTTGGTGGTCGTCGACATTCTGAAAACGACATCAACAAGGAGAGGCCAGAATATTGCGGGCAAAACCAGAACAAATTTGCACCTGATAGCCACTCCTCCTATTGCCCTAGCACAACTTTCAATCACACCTATCAATACAGAATGAGGCACGGCATCAACAAGGAGAAGCCAGAATATTGCGGGCAAAACCAGAACAAATTTGCACCTGATAGCCACTCCTATTGCCCTAGCCCAACTTTCAATCACACCAATCAATACAGAATGAAGCCGGGTAACCACCATCGCACCTATTGGCAAGGTCAAAATAATAACTATAACAATAACAAGCCTAAGATTGTTACCTATTATAGGCCCAAGAATGCAGCACCTGCTGTTGATTTTCACAGCAAAAAAGTTGAATGTTGACGACTTAAACAACAAAAAGTTGAATGTACAGAATTCCAATGAAAGTAGAATGAGAATCAGAGTTAGATTAATTTAAATAGAAGTTTTATTTTCAGATGAATTTTAGAGTTATGCTTTGTTAGAAGGCAGTTCCAATTGATTGCAAGTGAGAGTTGCCTCCTTACACTATTGTCTATTCAGTAGTGTAAGTAGTTCAAGTTCGAATTGCACAATCATCTTTAGACATCAATCAATGAAGATACTTCATTTTTCACTACGTATCCTGGCAATGCCATTTTAATAGATGAGAATCTGAGACTATGATTTCGTTGTGAATGAAATTTCCTCTTAACAATCTGTCTAATTTAGATAGGTATAAAGGAGAGCATGAAGGATATGATCATAGTAAGTCGATCATCTTCAACTCATTTAATTTCCAGATGTTGATTCTTAATCTAGATCATCTGCATAAAAATTTGATTGATTCTCTCATCTTCCAATGTGTCTAGTGCATGCAATTTTTGTACAAAACAAGCTTTATTCTTTACCTTGTACGCATACTATAAGTTTTGCTCATGCAGCATGAGGTACCTAGTGATGCAAGCAACTTGTTATCTACTGAAAGATAAATTGGCATAAATTCCTTTCATGAGTTTCTGACTAATTCCGCTTACACTTCACAGATGAGGCAGTGATGCAAGTACATGTCATGAAGGAGATAGAAGCGAACAATATACAGACAAATTGCAACAGAACACACAGAAAACTTCTATTATTCAAATTGGAAAATTTTTTACATGCTGATGCCTCAATATATAGGTCTTGTCATCTCTTCAATACAAAACAGCCTGTGTTTCAAACAGTAAAAGGAGCTCTTTATAGAGATCATAGCTCCAATGAAAATTAGCATGTAGAAATCGAATCACCTAAATTAGATCTCTAAATATATTACTCATTTGATTTACAAGAAACTAATTTAAGACACTCCTAAATTAAGAATATTACAAATATCACCAAAAATGCATTATGCATGAGCAATGCATCACATATCAACATCTCCTTGATGCTGAGTGGACTCACAAAATGATCACTGTCACTTTCTCCAAATGAATCTTCCAATCTTTTTTTCATGAGACACCAAGAGATCCAACTAGGTGATCAAATTGAAGGGTAGTCAAATCCTTGTTTCATGCAATAATGATAGCAACATGGTTCCACTTGTGTATTAAAGACCTTGACTTTTTAATCATGACTTCTTTGTTCACAATTTCTCTCAAGTGTAACCATCTTATTGGCCACATCTTTTAATTTCACACAATAGTCACTTAACACTTTCAACTTATCTTCAAATTCTCAAATTCTCATTTCAATTTTCGTTGCCCGACAGTTTTGACTTATCACTGCCTTGGTAAGCTTCATGTAGAATCTTCTAGACATCCCTGTCTTTGCATCTGCAATTCTTGGAAATAAGGTTATTATATAGAGCTATTTAAATATGAAATAAAGCCTGATCATTCTTATTTTTAGCCACCTTAGTTGCTCTATCATTGTTTGTAAGAGTGGTCCAATCAATTAACTCTTTATAATTTGTTTCTAAATTATCTTGATGGACCAATAACTATAATCACTTACATCAAAGTCTGGAATGGGTAGGGAGTTAAAATTTGATATCATGATTTTTTTGAGAGATCTCAATCACTAAAATCTTTAACCCCAAATGGAGATTCTAAAAGATAGACCTAGTCTTGAAACCAAGAAAAAACAATATAGATAAAAATACTACCTATAGCTCTAGGACCACTTTGAAGAAGATAGAAGCAAACAATATGTAGACCAATTGTTACAATACGTAGACAAAATTTCTATTATTCAATGTGAAAAAATATATTATATGTTGAAGCCTCAATATACAAGTTTTGTCTTTTCCTCGAAAAAAATATATTATATGTTGAAGCCTCAATATACAGGTTTTCTCTTCCTCAATACAAAACAATTTGTGTTTCAAATTGCAAGGGGAAATCTTTATAGAAATTACAGCAACAATGAGAAAACCATAAAGAAAGACTAACTTCTTCGTACAATTAGCATGGAGAAATCAAATCACCTAAAATAGAGCTCTAAATATAGAACTCATGAATTGATTTACAAGAAACCAATTTAAGATTTGCTAATTTAAGAATCTTTCAAATATCGCCAAACATGCATTATGCATGAGCAATGCATCACATATCAACATGTCATCTATTGAAAGTTAGATTGTCATAAAAATCCTTCCATTAGTTTTTGACCTATTTCGCTTCCACTTCATGAATCAGGCAGTCAACAATTTTCTAACATCAACCACATTCTAGACATCCTTCTATACATGATGTTCTATGGATTCTACTTTGAACAAACAATTACATGTCAAAGCTACAGTTTGGTAGTATTTTTACATACATTTATGTTGAATTATATAGTTTGATAGCTCAACAAACTTCCCACGAATGGACTTCCTCTTGCAAGAATGAAGGTGTTGTCATTGATGTCAACTGGTCAATTGGTTATCGACTGGTTGTTGTCATTAACGTCATGGATGCAGGTTATTGGTTGTTCATGTCGAGGATATTGAGAAAATTGTATTGAAAAAAGGTTGCAGGTATTCAATGGTTGCTCTGGGTTTTGCTCCTATGGTTGAGTGGTTCAGACATATTGTTCATGGTTGTTGTTCATGGTTGTTCATGGTTGTTGGTTTTTGATTCATTGTACACTGCGAGTAATGTTCACTAGTTGTGAACTGTTTTTTATTGTGGTTCTAGTTGAGGTCCGAGAGAAATGTTGTTGGTCTGGATTTCTCTTTGGTTAAGTCTTATGACTTGCAATTCTAGAATTAAGCTGTTATGATTGTGTTGAAGATAATTTGGGTGCTTGGAAGGATTTGATTGTGCTAAGAGTTGTGTGTGCTTAATTGTTCTGTGTTTTACACTGGTTTGACCAACTTTATGTTGAATACCATCTTCGAAGGTGATGAAGCGTGTTAGACCTATTTGGGTCCTCATCTAGCGTGTGTTTGGGTCACCCTCATTCTAATTCCACCATAGGATGTTTTGCACCGACCTAATTTGAATTTATGATGGATGACCGACTTTGGATATGTTTCAAAGTTGAAGACGATATAAATACATGATGAGCTAGTGGTGAAAGGACACGAGAGATAAGTGCAAAGAAATAGAGCAGATAGATGCGAAATAGATGTGAATCAGTGAGTGTGTGTGATGCGAGTGTAGCAAATCAATGCGAAATCTAAATGTTGAGTTTTTGGATGTAGTGAGTTGAAGGTGTACTCTATCATTCATGCATGTCTACAAATGGTTGAGCAAATTATGGTGGAAATCTTTGTTGCATTGAGATTGTCTTCTCTCTGTAACATATATTTTCTAGTTTTTTTGTATCTCTATGGCAGTTAGCCCTTCGGGTGGTTATCCCTGTTGGATAATGAGTCCTTGTTTTAGTAGTGAGCCTTGTTTATCAAGCAGCGAGCCTTTGTAATCGGTTTTGATATTCTCTATAGTGTGAGTTAATCTTCACCATGGTTTTTCCCTTATTGGATTTTCCATGTAAATATGGTGTTGTGTTTATGTGATGGTTTTCAGTTTTTGCACTTGCACTTAATGTTTTATCATTTTAAGTAGTGTTAAGGATTTGTTCCAGTAAATGATTTAAAGGTTAAATTTGTTACAACTGATTCACCCCCTCTCAGTTGTCTTATTCAACAATTGGTATCAAATTTTGGTTCCTTAGAGAAGAGTTTAACCACGTAAGGAAGGCCCAGGATGGCTGACAAAGTTACTCATGGTTAATCGAGGTTCAATGGAACTAATTATTCTATCTGAAAAATATTGATGGAAGAACATCTGGAGTATTGTGGATATGATGTGGAGAACGCTTACAAGAATCCTTACACTTTTGCTAATAGTTTGAATACGGCCGATGAGATTAAGGCACATGAAACAAACAATAAAACAAAGTACATTTTGAAGAATAGTCTTGTACATTTTGAGCTGATTAAAGCTTAGAATCTGAAGACTATTAAGGAGGTCTGGGATGCTTTGGAAAAGGTGCATAAAGGTGATGAAAGGGTCAAAGAGGCAAAATTACAGAATTTGGAGATACAGTTTGAGCTCCTACATATGTCGAAAGATGAGAATGTTAAAGTTTATATACAAAGATTGGATGAGGTAGTAGCTAGAATGCGAAGACTTGGTGCTACTATAGATGAAACCAAGATTGTAAAGAAGATTCTTATAACTCTTCTTGATGCTTACAACGAAAATGTATGTGTTATTGAATAAAATATAGACTAGAAGACTTACACTAAATATCAGTTGTTGGGATCTCTGACATCTTATGAGATGAGAAAATCGAATTTGAGAAATGCATTCATATTAGAGACTGCTTTTAAAATTAAAAAAATTGAAGGTTCGAGTGAAGGAAATCTTGATGAAGCATAAGTTAACTATGTGAGAAAGATGAAGAAAGGCTCTGACAAGTATGAAGGTAAGTTTCCTTTTAAATTCTTTAGTTGTGGAGGAATAGGTCATTATGCTGCAAGGTGTTCGGAAAGAGCTAAAAGGAATAAACAAAGATATGAGAAAGAAAAGAAAAGTAAGAAGATTAATAGACCATATTATGTGAATGAGGATGCTAGTATATCTAATGAAAAATTTGACTATGGAGATCCAAATGACAATGAATGCTTGTTCTTGGCTATAAAAGATGAACCTACTTCTGCTAATTCTAAAAAATAGGTGAAGGATTGCCCTCCGAAAAAAGAGAAAGATGAAGGTACTGTAATCTCTACCCTACATGCTAATCATGAAAAAAACTATTGGGTTGTTGACAGTGGTTGTTCACATCACATGATTGGTGATAAGAGTAAGTTTGTTAAACTTGAAAAACATGATGGAGGCTTGGTTATGTTTGGAGATGATATTGGTGCTAAATTTTTTGGGATATGTTCAATAAGTTTTGATGGAAAGCATAATATTGATGATGTCTATTATGTTAAGGGTTTAAGGCATAATCTCTTGAGTGTTAGACAAATGTGTAGTAAAGGATATAATCTTGTATTTGAAAATGAGAGATGTGAGATCAGGAAATGATTCAAAACTGTGATTGTTACAGGAGATAAAATCTGAAGGAAATATCTATCAACTTAAGGGTGTTGATGGACAATGCTTTATGACTTAGATTAATGATAGTTGGTTGTGGCATTAGAGAATGTGTCACATTAATTTTGATAACTTGGTAAGGATTAGTGTAGTCCAGGCCGTGAGATATTTACCAAGGATTACAAAACCTATTAATGTTATTTGTAGGAATTGTCAATTTTGAAAAGAAGAAACAAACTATTATAGATCAAAGGAACCATCTACTACTGAATTTAATTCATACAGATATTTGTGGTCCTACAAGAGTGAGAAATCTACAAGGTGAAGGGTACTTTATGTTTTTGATTGATGGTTATTTTAGATATACATGGGTTACATTTCTTAGAGAGAAGTTTGATGCATTAGATAGATTCAAGACATTCAAAGCTATGGTTGAAAATGAAGTGAATTTGAGGATAAAATGTTTAAGGTCTGACAAATGTGTCCAAAATTAAACAAACTGTATAGCGGTACCAAGCACTCTTCTTATAGATCTTGTATCCATTACCCGATTTTGATGTACATAAGGTCTTCTTAGGGAACTCACAAAGGCCTTGGCAAGAGAAGTTCATTCTCATGAAGTATCCTTCTTTTGCAAACTTGTGTTCAGCTTTATGATAGTACCAAAAAATGGTGGTTCAGTTTGGGGGTCCTCCCTTGTGCTGCCATTCTGAAGGAAGATCTATTGTATCAATCTTGGGAAGAGGAAAAACTGTTGGGAATGTAGTAGCTGCTGTGGATAACAACAACCTCAGATGCGACTGAAATTTTATGAAGCTACTAGAATCTTATTCTTCCATCTTGCAAAAGCTGGTGAGGGAAAAGATCCTTACCCTACCACCTCCTAAACTAGTTAGAGAACCATACACTAGATGGTATGAAGAAAATACTTATTGTCAATACCATCGAGTTAACATACATGATACCGAATGCTACATATGCCTACATCATGAGATACAAAATCGCATCGAGGATGATAGTATCCATCTTGTTGGAGGTAAGCAAAACATGAACAAATAAGTGTTAAAAGCTAATAGTTAGTTGTAGATATACACAGACCCATTTCCGTCACATTCTACTAACATGATTATCAATTCCATTGATTCTACTTCTCACCCTGAGGCATATGCTAACATGGTTATTGTTACTCCCTCTCCCTTCCTTGCAACTGGTTCACCAGATATAACATTTACTTCCCAAGACGTTCCAATGAATGGTAAGCCTTCTCCACTTTATATTCCTGCTCACCTCAGTGACAACATTGTGACAGGGGTCTTGGTCAAGTCGACGAGTAGAGTGAATGTCATTATAGAAGAGACGTTACTCTTGAAATCCCTACAAAGGAAGGAATATGACAGAACAAAGTCCATCATCCATACACATGATGGGCTTTCTCTTAAACCCTATGGATCGATAATGTTGTCCTTCCTAGTTGGACATAGGATTATAGACATGGTCTTTGATGTTATCCCTGAGTCAGACCTATTTCGAGTGAAGCTAGGCATATCTTGGCTAGCTTCCATGAATGGAATTTCCTCTATAATTCATAAATGCCTAAAATTCTCCTATGAAGGTGTTGTGCACATAGTGCATGACACTAGATATTAGCCTGTGGTATCCCATGGAGGATACTCGTTGGATTACTTTTGGCCCACTCTAGTCGGTCCACTCCCATAGAGAACAGACCTACTTTACAAAAACTATGTGAAGTACAAAACTAGGGGCAAGGGACAACCAAGGTTGATCCTTCCTATAGTCGAGTAGCCAATTGTCTCCTTTTCCTAAAAGGGAAAGGAGAAGCTCACTCCCTCTTGAGTTGACTCATCCAGTCCTCTCTCTTGGAAAGAATACTGGATGAACAAGCTCGGGTTCTACCCGCTAAGTCTGATGATGCCTCCTTAGTGAAAGCCCAAAGTCAAGATATTGGATCTCCCTAATAGGTCCCCACGACCCTGGTACTATTTGTACAGTAGAAAAAAAAGGCCCATAGAGAGAGTTTTCCCCTTGACGTCTTCCTGTTCCCTCGAATAGAAAAGGATCCACCTCTATGGTGGTAGATTCAACTCCTCCCACCATTTCTAAAAATGCCCCTCCTTCTCCATCTTTCCACTAGAAATATCTGTGGAAGCCACTCCCATGGCTAAAAGAAATCCTTATGTCCCTTCACAGATCCTAGCTTCTAGTTTAAAGAGTCGTAGAAACTGCCTTGCACATGAATGCAAGCATCAGAAAAAGGCCCTCCTAGCTGAGCAATCCTCCTTATAAAAGGAGGAAGAGAAGATGACAACTCTCTTTGTGTCTTCCTCTTTCCCTCTTTCCATCTTCAAATCTCTTTCGGCTTCGTCCGTGAGTGCACATGCACCTAGAAGGGTGCAAGTGTTCATCACTCCTTCGATGGAGCCGCCCTTGTTGACTTCCTTCCTAGATGTCTTGCCTTTCCCAAAGACCATAGACATGGTAAACACTTTAGTTGTGTCCACTGTGGTTCTTTCATCTTCTCCCTCGACGCTCCTTGTTTCATTTGTGGGTATTTCACCTCCTCTGATGAAGAAGAAGATAGAGCATGGCCCCTCCAACAATGGAGGACATAAGAAGAGCTCGCCTTCTCTGAAAGGTGGCTCCAAATTAACTTATTCTATCCTAGTAATGGAATTGGTCTCAGCCTCCCCCAAGTTTGTCACCGCTCCCGAGTCTCTTGGCGAGCCTAGCAGTGAACCTCAAGTGCAAACCCCTCCATCCATCGAGGTGAAACATGGCACTCCCATTAAGTGCATTTTTAACCTAGTGGATGAATGTATGACCTTTTCAATGATATTTGTGAGGTCATTGATCTTGGAAAAAGAATATTTAAGTGATGGAGACCTCACAGGACCCTCTGCCTTGGCCCTTGTTGCAGGAGGATCAGAAGCTTCTCCCCTTAACATTACATCATTCCAAGCTCCCCATCCTTCCCCCTATGATGATCTAGAGTGGGAAGCTGATGACCTCTTGGTTGACTAGTGTTAGGGGGAGACCCTCTTCTTGATCTTTAGATTAGATGTGTGTGTCTTGTGATGTGCTCCCTTGTAATTGTGCTATATGTTCCTAGATGACCCTCGTCACCCCTATTGGTGCTTGGATATAGGCATGGTGTTTGTGTTGTATACCTTCTTCCATATGTATCTCTATTCTTCCATGTTTGTGATTGATCATCAGTAAATTGGGGATGATGTAAAGTGTCAAGAGCATTTAGGCCTCTTTCCATGTTGACCCATTTTTTTAATTTTTACCTTTTCTTCCATACATTCTTCCTGATCTAGTTGGGGATTGATGATCCTTCACCTCTTACTACGATTACCTACTACTTATAAATAAAGTAAAATATGACCCCGCATAACTAGATCCCCCTTGTGCCCTCTGTGTGTGATATGTTTTCGTTACCTTATTCTTTATCTTTCTCTTGTATTTTCTTGAGTTGTCCCTTGCATGTGTGACAAAACCTCTTCTACCCTACTTGGTCTTTAGAAAATGAATTCATTGCCCAACGAATATTTTCTCAAAGACCCTTCACACAGTTCCTTGTTAGAATTGCATTCTCAACTTGAAACCCTAGTGGAACATGTTTCCTTCATCATGGGTTCATAAAGAAAGGACTTGAAAATCCTCCTCTGAAGTAGGAACGGTCTTAGTCTTCCCCTTGCACGAGCTCCTCTCCTTCCTTTCAAATCTCTTCATGAAGTGAACATCTTTCAAAAGGATTCCTTGATAAAGAATCAATTTGAGAAAGAAGACATTAGCTTTGAATAGTGTGTCCCTTGAGTGGACCCCTCCTTTACATACCGGGTTCTCGAGGGGCCCCTTCAAAATTTTTCAATAGGTTCTATGGCGTCTAGCTTGGGGGCAGCCCAACTAGACCAGTTTCACACCTCAACGTCTAGTTTGGGGGTAGCCTGACTAGACTATCTTTGCATCTTTACATCTAGCTTGTGGGCAGCCCAACTAGACTTTGCCTTTCAAACAACGCATTCCTTGAGTGGACCCTCCTTACTTTTGAAGGGTTCTCGAGGGACCCATTTGAAAGTCTTACAACTTAGCGATGGTATGTGTGACTTTATGTTCATTGGCTTGCATGATAGCTTCTTGATGTGTTCTATTTGTGGGTAAACATGTTCGCCATCTTTGACTCTGTAGAGTCTCCTTTTCTCGGTCTCCCTCATGTGATATTTCTTGGGGGATACATTCCTTGCAGCTCTATAGGTCTATAAGATGCTTTACTCGATCTCCCTCATGTGAGACCTCTTTGGGGATACCTTCCTTATAGGTTTGCGGGTCTATAAGACACTTTTCCTGGTTTCCTTCATGTGAGACTTCTTGAAGGATACCCCGGTTGTAGGATTGTGAGCCTATGAGGCATCTTCGTACTTCAACTTTGTGGTTCTGTGGAACTATGAAGTTCTCTCCTACATTTTCAGGTTCGCTAGACCATGCTCTACTTCCTCGTCGGTTTAGGTGTACATTTATTACTCTGTTACTTTCCTAATACTCTACTTTACAAAAGTACTCATCAATACTCATGCTCACTAAAGTGGGGTAAAAATGTATGAGCATGAATTTGCACCCCTAACACAAATTCTCCTTTCACCCCTTTACACTTTAGAAAACCAAAAGTGGAGGTTTAATTCAACTTAAGCCCATTGTATGTATTCCACTTGGCACCCTATTTGTGTGTCGGTGGGGGCGTTTCTGTCGGGGATTCCTGCATGGCATGCTTATGTCCCTAGCAGATTCTTGCGATTGGAGACTACAGAGGCATTACATTTTCAATTGGAACTCAAAGAATAACGTCCCTCTTCAATTGGTCAACCTAAATATGGTTATTTTTCATATTCTTGACCATTCCATCCATTGTCAAGTTTGGCAAGATCATTGGAGCACTCTCTCCATTCCATTCATACACTTTCAAGCTTTGTAGCAACATCATTCACTCCATTGCATCAATCTACCACTCCATCACTCTGATAGTGTGAGCAGAGGACAAACACCACGATAACAGAGGCTTGAGCTCCTCTCATTCATTCCACAAGCCTTGAGCACTTTGGATGGAGGTGGTAAGCTCCTCTCATATACTCTATTGTATTCGGTTTAGTAAGCACATAATGTTTTGTAGTGTTTCTTGCATACATAGGTTGTATTTCCCTTCTTTATCGTTATATTTATCATTGCAAACTTGGTTGTCAGTGGAGGTGGAAACAATAAGATGGTGGTCTAATTGAGGCAGGCCCCTAAACAGCCCCAACATTCCCCTATTTTCTATGTGCAGGTGGAGAGATCTTGAATCAAGTTGGCATGAGGACTATTCTATGAAATCATCTTCATCAACCTTGTAGTAATATATTTCCTTTATCACGTCAATCTATACTTTTGATATTTCTTAATATTGTTCTGCCATTCCAAAAACTTGTAAACTAGGTTGTTAGTCCTTCCTTAGAGAAAAACCTTATCTCTCTAGTTTTCTGGCTGTACGGGCACCAATGCACCTGTGAGATGCCATCACACCGCACTATCGTCCCAGAACCACTCTTTTGTCCTCAAACAAAGAGCTACTAAAGATGCAAAGTTGACTTTGGAAAGTGACTCATCTAGTCTCCCCTCAGTTCTCAGGATTGTAGAGTGATCAAAGGACACATAGTCTTCATCATTCTCATCCCTCCCATCCTAACTATCCTTTAAACTAAGGTAAGTTAGGGCAAACTTTCCGCTCTTGGCCTTTCGTGACCTGGGGCCTTGTAGTGGTTGGTCCCCCTCTATTACACACCTAATGACTTGTTTCCTAGGTGTTCTCATCTTCAATCTTCATTCTAATAGTTTCCCAAGGTGAGGTATCATTGTGTTTCAGATTTACTAAGATTATTTTAATTTCTCTTAGGTAGATCTTGTCATTTCTCATATAGGAATCCTTCTTTAATGCACTTGAGTAGGGTTTTCATGCATTTTTGCTCATAAAAACCTTAAATGCACTTAAGGTTAGAGTACACATACTATTATCAATCAATTCATTGGCTATTTGTGGTGGTAGAAATACCAAAATAGGGGTTTGGTTGAGGCAAACTCCTATATAGCCACCCCCACCATTTTTTTTGCAAATTTATTGCAAGTCCAAATCTAAAGACATAAATTTGCAAAGCAGGAATCATCGAGCATACAAAGAGTCTTAGGTCCAAGTTGTTAGATCTTAAACAAGCCTATAAGGACATAGTTCCCCAGGGTGACTCAATCTTTCCAAATCAACTTCAAACTTGCAGGATAGGTTGACAAAACTCTTCTTTTCTCATATCTGGTGTTGAATTTTTTTGTTATAGTTTGTTTGTTGTTGAAATATTATATTTATAATTTAGGGCACATAATTTAACTAGGTCAATTAAATCTATTTAATACCAATCAATTTCCAAGGCACAAAAGGAGCAAAGCCAAGGTTGTTTGACTCACCCTCATGGTTGAAAGTCACTTTGATCTCCTTGTTGATTTGCATCATAATGTTCTCTTGAAAATGGATTGATGTTAGTGTTTTATGCATTAGACCTAGGACCCCTTTTTCATCAAAACATTTTGGTGAACCTAAAATTTTGAAAATCACTTAGATATTCTGATTTTTAGCATCATTTATACCTAAATTAGTGTGCAATAATTGACAAAATTTTAAAAAATTTAGTCTTTTCTTTGCAAAAGTGTCTGCATTTGAAAGAAAAAGTGTCATTTTTTTATATGGTACAAATTTTTAAGGAATTGTTGCATTTCAATATTGAAAATTATCAGATTTGTAGGACAATTGTTAGCATTTTCTAAAACATTACATAATTGGGTTAAATTAGCTTTAATTTTTGAAAAAATTGAAATCCCTAGGTTGTTACACTATGTTGTTAATTTAAAATATTTCAAAACAAAATTAAATGTAATTCTAAATTTTGGTCAACACACTGTCACACAGTCATTTCATGTCACTAGTGCCTCTGAAACTAGAATTTTAGATAGATTCTGAAATATAGAAAATGAGGTGCACCACAAATGAGATTAATGAAATGGATACACCTAATTTTGACTAGTTGTTTCGCTTAATTTTGAGGCATATAATGCATAAATAACAATAAAAAATAAATCCTAATTGTTATAACAACAAATAGGGAGGTTTTGAAATTCTGAAACAATGCGTACCCTACTAAAAAAGTGTTATTTAGTGGCTCATTGAGGAGTCATTCACCTAGTGGTGAATGGGTCCCTACTAGGGTTCTAGAAAAGTGATTTCTGGGTTTTTTTCTTCAATGTATGCACTCCCAACTCTCAGGTGATGAGCCCCATAAAGTATGAAATAAACTTTTTAGCTTCATTTTCATGATCTTGCAATAAAGTTGACAATTCTGGCAACTTTACAACTTTGACAAATTTTCAACTTTTGTTCTCCACTTGATCTTCAACATAAAAACTTGCAATCACACATTAAGAGAGAATATTTTTTTTTTTTTAGGGAATAGGGGTTTTCCTTGGTCAAACAAAATTTAGGTAATTAAACCTTATGATGAAACAATGAAGCATGGACATGAAACATGAAACAATGATACCTTGGATGAAGTCTTGTAATATAAATCAATAATCTTGCATAAAATGGGTATAAGGAATGTAGATCTTGATCACAATACATGATTAGAAATGACACCTTGAATATGCTTGAATTGGATCTTCAAAGATACATCAACACGTAATCTCAGCAACATGCATGATGCACTATGCCTTTGCCATGATGGTATGACCTTTGATTTCTGCAATAAAACCTTGATAATATACCCTTGAATCCCTTTGAAATGCTCTACAATGCTCTTGTGAAAGTACTCTTAGGATCACTTGAACTTGCTAGGTGAAACTATGTGAAATATCCTTATATTTATACATATCTTAATATTTAGTCTTGAAATTCAAATAACATAGGCCAACATCAAATCTACGATTCAAAATCATTAAAATCTTGCCAAGAATAAGCTCAAAAAGGGTGTCCTAAGTTAAGGACGACCCATTTGCCATAGGGCGAATGGGTTCTAGCACAGATAACTAGGATACATTTCGAGGAGGTAAAATGTTATTCAAAAAGGGGGTCCTAGGACTTAGGGAGGACCCATTAGATAGGTGGAAAATGGGTCCCAAGTCACTAGCCTAAGACTCAAACCTTTCCAAATTAAGTGTTATGAAACATGAAACATCATTAATTAGTGTAGGGATTTATCCTTTAGAAAATGAAATTAATAAGGCTTGGATTTGAATTTAAGGGGCCAATTAAGCTCTAATTAAGTAATAAAACCCGAGATTAGTGTGAAAGTGTAAATAAACACTTTACAACACCCTAAATAGGGAAAAATTTGTTGGCAAAACAAGGATAGACAACTGAGAGGGGGGGCGGGTTGAATAAGTTGTTACCAAAATCAAGCCTATACAACTTTAAACAATCCTTATATCATAGATTTGATAATTAATAATGCAAGCATAAGAGCAACACATTAGAGACACAAAAGTTTTATACGTGGAAACCTTGTGAGGTGAAAAACCACGGTGGATGTTAGTCCACAAGATTATACCCTGTTAGAAGTATAATGAAGAATAAAAAGAGAATGCACTTGCATTTAGGCACACTACCTAGAGCACACTGCTCAAAGGGAAGGCTCACTACCTTACATACAGTAATAAGATTAAATCCATCTGATGAATTTGAATTGAGAAAATTACTTCTGCAAAAGCCTGGTTACAGTTCCAATTAGGCACACTACAACCTCTTCAAACTCTTCCACACTCTGCTCTAAATGATCTGACCTTTATTTTCACTTGTAAATCACTTGTACACTTGAGCACACTCTAAATGAGGAAAACAATATTGTATATATATGTGATACATGAATTTGCATCCACTAATCAGTCGGCCACAAATAAGAAATAAATTACAACTGTCGGCCTTGATACAAGAATAAATTTCAATGCGTACCAACACAAGTTGGCCATAAAATAGTGAGGAACCAAACATACATCTCTAAACTTTGCAAACAATAAAATATTAATACTATGGATCCGCAACACGCTAACACCACAATGTCGGCCAAGAACATGAACACTCCAATCACTGTGGACATACAACAAGGATAGAGAATGATCTAGACTCATCCATGAATGCCATAGGCACATGAAAAACACATAAGATTACCATAATTTCATCTGCTTTGACAAAGAACACGATCTATAGAGACTGAATAGCTAGGTATACAAATCATTATAACTTCCACAAAACTTCATGGAGACTATTGAAAATTTCAGGACAACATACTAGAAAGGTTCAACACCAAACCCTTTGATGTGCACCTTAAAATCTTCAATACACAGAGCTTTCCAACATTCTGACCTTCTCAGCTTTACTGGCTTCTTGTATTATATTTTTTATAATTTTCTCAATCTCCTCGACATATACAACCTTAAGCAAATTAAAATGCTAATAGTGTTGACATCAATGATAACAATATATCTGTAACACAACCACAACATCCAAAAATCTACCCCTTTGGCATTGATGGAAACACATGATGTGAAAAATAGTACCATCAACCCAACTAATTCTTCTTCAACAATCTCCCTCTGAGATTGTGCACTTTTTGTTTTCTTCTTCTTTCCCATTTGTTCACATTGCTTCTCTCCCCCTTTGACATCAGTGGAAAAGGTACATATGCTCCGATTTCAATCTTAAAAACATTTGACTACTGCCCTGAGTAGAAGTCACCAAAACATCAATCCAGAATATGATATAGCAATAAATTCACGGACTAATATAAATACCCGCATCTTAGTTTTGATTAGGAGGGGAAATTACCCCTAACTTTCCTCTGAGGTACTCAAAAGTATCCTTAGGAAACAAATTTGTAAAGATATCTACAATTTTCTCTTTGGTAGGTATGTACTCTAGTCTGACTTCTTTGTCACTTACTTTGTCTCTCAAGAAGTGATACTTGATATATATATGCTTTGTCTTTGAATGCAATATTGGATTCTTAGAAATGTTAATGGTGCTTGAATTGTCAACATGGAAAATATCCAATTTGATCTGACACACTGGATCCTGATTTACTAACACCATTTCATCCTGAATCATCTCCTTTTCTAGTCATTTAATCAAATAATTTGTATTTGATTAAATTCATCACCCTTCATCTCTTAATTAAATAAATCAACTTTATCTAATTAAGTCATTATCTCCTATTAATTAAATAAATAAATTTTATTTAATTATTTCTATAATCCCCCTTTTAATTAAATAAATCATTTTATTTAATTAATCCCTAAACTCACCTCATATAAATTAAATAAATATTTATTTGGTTTAAATCCAACATCATCCATCTTTAATTAAGTCTTTAATCATTTTCCTCTCATTTTGATTTAAATCAATCCTAAAATCCATCAAAATGGTCAAATCATCTAATATCTCATTAAATTGATCAAATCTTGATTAATTTAATCTCAATAACTAAAATCCTCTAGAGAATGCAACTTGCACAATAAATCAATTACTTTGATTTATTAAATTTCCTATTTTCTCTCAACATGGAATAAAGGAGGAATATTCCTTCAAATTTGAATTCAAAATCCAAGTGGATGGGTACTTCCAACAAGGCATTCACTCCTCTTACATGTCCTTGTGCATTGAGCCAAGTGACATTAACTCCATTTCTTTCTCCCTCCAACATGTCACATTCAAATTTCAAATTTGAATCTCATAGAATTTATCATGCACATTGACCAAAATGTGCTCATTCTTCCTCCAATCACATGTGGACAAGTGGCCTTCTCTCATTGGTTGGTATTTTATCCCACATTGCTCAAATCTTGCTCATTCTTCCAATTTGAAATCTACAAATGAGAGACTCTTCCTCTCATTCTATCATCCACAATTTGAGTAAACTTACTATAGTCAACTTCATCCTCATCCACCATCTCATGCAAAGTTACTCTCTTCAATTGAGAGCTAATTTTATCCATTCCATTGCAAGTGTTCATCATTTTCATGATTTCATAGCTAGGTTAGGCCAAAATTGCATCAAGGAGCTTCAACCATTATCAAATCATCATCAAGCTTACAAAGGAGTTGGGAAAGGGCTAATTTTGACATATCAATTGGCACCAACTCCCCCATGGGATCAAGAGTTTTCTTTGCTTAGATAGATTTTATTTAGTTTTTGCATTGTTCTTCATTTTCCTTTCTATTTGAGCACAATAAATGGATTTCATGGGGAATCCTTATTTTATCTTGCATATTGATCTAATAATGTGTTTGTTTGTTGTATTTTTATAGGTATAAAACTAGGGTTCACACATATGCTTTGATTTCAATCTTGAAAACATCTGACTACTCCCCCTGAGTAGCAATTGCCACAACATCAATCCAAAATATGATATAGCAATAAATTCACAGACTGATACAAATACCTGCATCTTAGTTCTAATTAGGAGGGGGAATTACCCCTAACTTGCCTCTGAGGTACTCAAAAGTATCCTTAGGCAACAACTTTGTAAAGATATCTACAATTTTCTCTTTGGTAGGTATGTACTCTAGTCTGACTTCTTTGCCACTTACTTTGTCTCTCAAGAAGTGATACTTGGTAGATATATGCTTTGTCTCTGAATGCAATACTGGATTCCTAGAAATGTTAATAGTGCTTGAATTATCACAAAGTATAATAATGGGTTCTTCATACTCAATTCTGACATCTCTCAACATTTGCTTCATCCATAATACTTGGGTACAACTTTTTGTAGAAGCAATGTACTCTGCCTCAATAGTAGATAATGAAACTAAGTTTTGTTTTTTGCTTAACCAAGATACCAGACTCTTACCTAAGAAGAATGAAACACCACCGGTACTCTTCCTGTCATCTATATCTCCTGCCCAATTAACATCAGTAAAATCACTTAGAGTAAGATCGTCATTCTTAGGATACCAAAGACCAAGATCAGTTGTCCCTTTCAGATATCTGAATATTCTTTTCACAACAGTCACATGGGACTCTTTAGGATCAACTTGAAATATACCAACCATGCACACAACATTCATTATATATGGCATTGTCTGAGTCAAGTAGAGCATTCCACCAATCATTGATCTATACCTTGTTTGATTTTCTTTAGGGGATTCATTATTTTGTGTGAGTTTACATCTGGTCACCATATGTGTAATAACATGCTTTTCTTCTTCCATGCCAAACATTTTCAGTAACTCTTTTACATATTTGGACTGAGATATAAAGATCCCATCTTCTAATTGAGTGATCTGCAATCCCAAAAAGAATTTTATCTCTCCTATCATTGACATTTCAAATTCACTTTTCATTTCATTAGCATAATTCATACATAAATCATCATCTCCCTCAAATATTATATCATCAACAAAGACTTCAATAATCAATCCTTTGTTCTCATCCAACTTCAAATATAGATTGCTATCAACAATACCTTTATTGAATCCAAGCTTCAATAAATATTTGCTTTAGTCCATGTAGAGCTTTCTTCAATCGACATACCATGTCCTTTTCATCAGTCAACTAAAATCCATCTGGTTGTTCAACATAAACTTCTTCTTCTAGTTCACCATTCAGAAATGTTGATTTTACATCCATCTGATAAACTTTATAGTTCTTGAAAGTAGCATAAGAAAGAAGTAGTCTAACAGCCTCAATTATAGCAACATGAGCAAAGGTTTCTTCAAAATCAATACCTTCCATCTATGAGTAACCTTTGCACACTAGTCTTGCTTTGTTTCTAACCACATCACCTTGTTCATTCAACTTATTCTGGAACACCCACTTGGTTCCAATCACATTTTTGTTCTGAGGTCTAGGAACAAGATTCCATGTATTACTCTTTTGTATCTCCAACAATTCTTCTTTCAGGGATTTCATCCAATGTTCATCCTTGCATGCTTCACTTATATTTATAGGTTCATCTTTAAAGATTAGACAATATTCTTCTAGGATTCTTCTTCTAGTTTTCACACCTTTGGTTTTTTCTCCTATGATCTGACTATCAAAATGATTTCTTCTCACATACTTAGGAGTTTTTAAATTTTCTCTTACCTCTTGTTCTTGTGATCTTTATTATGCACTTTCGCTTGTTTCTGCTTCTTGATTTTCTTGATTCATCAGAAAAATCTGAAGTTGATTCTATGTCTGAGCATTATTGTCAGCATAATCATGTTGATCATTTGAATCATAATCACTGACTCTAGATGATTTACCAATATCTTCATCAACCTTAACATTTGTACTTTCAACCATTTTCCTCAACCCTTTATTAAAGCATCAAAATCTTTTCTTTTAGTAGAGTATCCTAGGAAGATTTCTTCATCACTTCTAGCATCAAACTTACCTATATCATCATCTCTCTTGATGTCGCATTTGCTTCCAATTTTTTTGAAGTATTTGATAGTAGGCTTATAACTGAACCATAGCTCAAACGGTATCTTCCCAAAATTACTGTTGACATTCACCCTATTAATAGTACACACAATAGTACTTACAACTTCTCTCCAGTAGAAATGAGGAACATTTGCTTCCAATATCATGGTTCTAGCAGTGTCTAGGATGGTTATGTTCTTTCTTTTAACAAGTCCATTTTGTTGAGGGGTCCAGGGAGAAGATAGCTATCTTTGAATACCATGCTCTTCAAAAAAAGAATTGAATTCCCATAAAGTAGATTCACCACCTCTGTCTGACATTGGACATTTGATCTTTTGACTTGTCTCATTCTCTACCATGGCTTTAAAACTTTTGAACTTTTCTAGTGCTTCATGTTTTTCTCTTAACAAAATGACCCATATCATTCTAGAAAAATCATCAATGAGTAACATAAAGTACCTTTCACCTTATAGGATTTTGATTTTGGAAGGACCACATAGATCAGTATGTATCAAATCCAGTACTCCATTAGAGATGTATTGTTTTCTCCAAAAGGAATTTCTTGTTTGCTTTCCCCTCTGACATTCCTTGCATATAGTGTTAGCAGGCTTCACTAACTTAGGTAAATCTCTGATAGCTTGAGTAGAACTTATCTTGACAATGTTATAAAAGTTCATAGGACATAACCTCCTATGCCATAGCCAACTTACATCAATTTGAGCAATCAAACAACTTTGACTAGCAGTACTTAAATGAAAGATATTACCTTTTGTCTTTGTTCCTGATGTTAGAAATCTTGAATAAGATTAAAAACCAGAATCTGAAAGAGAGATCTAAGCTACATAAACTGAAATGCAAATGAAAGCAAACCAACGATTCTAAGAGACATGCAAAAGTCGAAGAGACAAAATTGCGTTAAGAGCTCAAAGCAAAAGAATGGCAGAGTAACTACACAATGCATTCCATATTTATTGAAAATACAAGCTAGGTAGCGTGTTTATATAGGCAAGAGAGAGGGGTGTAGGTGGCAACACCGACCAATGAGGAGCAACCATCTATCGGACTAAAGATAGCAAGGTATCTTCCCAAGATAGAAAATGGATGGTCACATATAGGAAGGTGACACCTCATAATCCTCTCACCTAATTAAACATGCTTTATTAACCTAAGCAAGATTAAAAAGGTGTAGGAAAAAACTAGTAATAAAGGAAAAATAAATATCCCAACTAGGAAATAAAAACCTACACTAACACCCCCCCTTAAGCGCTGCTTAGGTGGGTATAAAGAAGGGTCCCAACTAATGGCCATATTAGGTACCCATGTACATAGGATGAAAATGCAACTAATCTCCCACTAAATGGAGAAAAAAGGGGAAAACCCAGTGGGAAGAAAACCCCTCTCTGAAAAAAAGGAGATGAAATGCAGAAAGGTGATGATTGGAGGACTCAACATCATCCCCCCAAGGACAACAATCATCACATGGATACAATACAATCAATACCCCCCCATAGGAGGGAAATAGGGAGACAATATAGCCCCCCCAAAATATGTGATCACCTGCAAAAAAAAGAGTAAGTGTATGTAGACAAAACATGATCCAATGTCGACAAACAACTTGTCTCCCTTTCGGAAGAAACAAAACCAGGTGCAAGTGCAGAGATGCTTCCCATTCTGAATAGGAATTGAGGGAAGGATGGATGTATATGAATGCTGATGATATCTCTAAAAGCTGCTCATGTGTCTCCTTGCCTGATGAAGATGAAGATGCCACAACCCACTCAGGTACATACCCAATCAATGTAGAAGGTGACAAATCAGGACGATGCAGAAACAGATGCTGAACAAAATCCAAAGACTGCATTGTGATGTTCCTTCCATTGAAGGAATAGATGGAGACTTGATTGCCCCCCCCATAATGAAGTGTCCTCAAAACCATTGAAAGAAGACTGAAGCCAATCTAATGGTAGATGCAGAAGAAACTCCGATGAAGATGGAGGAAGTCTCATATATGAAATCTCTAAAGAGAAAGAAAGGGCCTCCAAGATAGTCTCAAGATCTCCAAGCAAGGTTGAGACACAAAGATGAGGAGACTCTAGAAAACTCTCCAAAGTATGATCTGAATAGAGGAGTGATATCCCCTCAAAAATATCCTCCAAACCTGTAGAAGTGGCCATGATCAACACTTTTCAAGGTGGAAACATCAATATGCATTGCAATGACTCCTAAGACATGATCCCTTTTGCAATTCCAAGCAAATTTCTTACTGTCAGTAATAGGAGGGGGAACAATATTATACAAATTTGGCAACAAATGAAGCCATCGGAGATGTGTGATGATACCATTTCTCCATTGTGTGTAGTTTCCCCATTTCAACATGATCAAAGCAGGATGAAATGAGAACCCCATAATGAACTATGATGCATAAAATCATGTTTCTAAAAGAGAATATGTACTAACAAGAGTGAACACAATGAACCCCCATTTTTACTCATTCAAAGAAACCCCCCTAGAAAAATTTGTTTGGCACTTTATAGATCAGTGCGTTTACAATGCTGGAGTTATTTTCCAAAGTTATACAAATGTCCAAAAATGGATCCAAATACTGAAGTAGAAAAAATTATCTTTGAATAACGACTTCAAACCTACACCAATGTGTAGTTCTTGGAAAAATATCCATTTTCAAAAAAAGAATGACCTCAATCCGAGATCATATGAGAAAGTTATAGCGGTTTGAAGTTCAAAAAATGAGAACTGTCCTTCAGATCTGATGAGAAAACTTAAATTCTGGAAAAATGAGGTCACTTGAGAAAAAAATGATTATACCACTGTAAAGAGCATGCGATTTCACCCCTTTTCAAAAAAAATTTCACTGAAAATTACCTCCGTATGGCTGAGAACAAGCCATTTGAAAATCAGGTGGAAAAATGAAAATTGCAATGGTGAGGGGTCTAGCTGAAGCTTTTTGATGCAATTTCCACATGATTAGTTGCCTGCATGAAAAAACTAATTGATACCCAGATGGTTTTTTGATGCAGCGAACAAAACCTAGATAGGTGTTTTTATTTATCACTTCCGCAGAATGTAGCCACTGTGTAAAAAAATGTCTTCAAGAAGGGAAAAACGACATGCAAAGCTTCTGATGTCCGATCTGCACATCCCTTATATGCAAATGGGGGTTTTGGGGCCTTCCAGACACAATAGAAATATTCTTTTGGCCTGAAAATACCCCGTTGGATTGATGCTTCATAAAATATGAGTTTCAAACCCCCATTTGCGACTTTTTCACATGATCTCCAAATCGGATGAAATGAAAACAATTTCTGAATTTTTCGAACCTCCTGGACACATTGGAACAACCAGAAATTCTGCAATCACTTGGATCTCACAAAAAAATTACATGCAAAAAAAAGGGGTTAATGGGTCTTGTTATATCCTTTTTGATTCTCCAGATTGTTATAAAATGCAAGAGAAGAACATATGGGATTGACAAGATCTTACATAACTCAATCTCTCAATCAGGAATCAAATGAACCTAAAACTCTCAAACTATAACTCTGATACCATGTTAGAAATCTTGAATAAGATTAAAAACTAGAATCTGAAAGAGAGATCTAAGCTACATAAACTGAAATGCAAATGAAAGCAAACCAGCGATTCTGAGAGACATGTAAAAGTTGAAGAGACAAAATTGCATTAAGAGCTCAAAGAAAAAGAATTGCAGAGTAACTACAGAATGGATTCCATATTTATTGAAAATACAAGCTAGGTAGCATGTTTATATAGGCAAGAGAGAGGGGTGTAGGTGGCAACACCGACCAATGAGGAGCAACCATCTATCGGACTAAAGATAGCAAGGTATCTTCCTAAGATAGAAAATGGATGCTCACATGTAGGAAGGTGACACCTCATAATCCTCTCACCTAATTAAACATGCTTTATTAACCTAAGCAAGATTAAAAAGGTGTAGGAAAAAACTAGTAATAAAGGAAAAATAAATATCCCAACTAGGAAATAAAAACCTACACTAACACCTGAAGTTGTAACTATGGGTTTTCCTGCAAGATTAAAAGGTTAGTAATAATACATTCATATTATATCAATCCACAATAGACAATGAAAAGCAAAGGAATAAACAAAGAAATAAATGAAATGATCTCACCCAGTACTTCATCCTCCATGGTTGACTTCCATTGCGCCTTCTAGTTTGTTGAAATAATGAAGTGTCCTTATATTTTGAAGATAAACTCTATACTATGGACTATCCCTAAGCAACTGTTGAAAGATTTAAGTACTTGTGCAAGAGAAAATTAATCCTACATGCAATGATCTAAGTAGCTAAATGACAAAAACAAGACTATGTTAAAACCCAAGAGAATGCACGAGATTCAAAGATTTAAAAGATTAAGAGATTCCAAGATATTAAGAGATGACAAAATGAAGACAAAATTGCCATTTTATTGAAAATGCAATTTTGGATGAATGGACGAGATTGAAGATTGATAAGTGCCGTAAAATCTATGGTCAAGATTCAAAATAACAACCCCTTAATTAGGGTTAGGGAAACTTTAGGGTGAAATTCAAATTGAGTGGATGAGATTTAATTTAAGAAATTAAATCAAGGGAAGAGAATAGTTGTGACAGTGAGATAAAAATTAGTAAGTAGAAAATGATGAGTAAGAAAATCAAGTTATTATAGAAATAACTTAATTTGTGGAAAGAAAAGCTATTTTGAAATTCATATTTTAAATTAATTCCAAAATGGTGAATTCATGTGATAGTAAATAATAATAATTTAAAATTATTTACTTGGAAAGAGGGAAATTGCCAATTTAAATTTAGAAAGAAAATCAATAAGACAATTAAATAATTTTAGAGAAAAATTAGAAAGTGGGTAATTTTAAATAAATGATTTTATTTAAAATTAGAAAGAAAGTTGGAGAGGATAATAATTAAATAACTAATAAGAATTTATTTAATTATGAGCATACATAAATAATCAATGACATATTAAATAAATAAATAAAGTTTATTTATTTAAATAATTAGGAGGAAGTAATGGACTAATAATAATTAAATAAATTTAAGAATTTATTTAATTATAGAGTGACATAAGCAATTAGTGATGTATTTAAATAATAATGTAATTTATTTATTTAAATAGCCAAGAGGAATAAAATATGTGAATTAATTAAATAATTAAAAATTATTTAATTAATAGTGACATTGGACTATAGGACATAATTAAATATTTTAATTATGTTGAGACGAAGTATGATAAGATGTAAAAAAAAGTTGTTTGTGAGGCGAGGCCATTTTTATGTGTCTACATTTGGCCCTCTTTGTCATAATTCAGCCTATCACATTGTGGCAAATAAAATAAGTCAAAAATATGCCCCAATGCAAAATAGGATGAGGAAGAATGACAACGAGGTAGCGGTATTCCCCCCTCGAGAGGACAGTTGGGTTATGAGAATACAAGTGGGCTCTCAAAATGGATGAAAGGACTAGAAGGTGAAAGAAAAAAGTATATAGGAAAGATAGATAAGGATGATAATGATGCATACTAGAAGAAATGTTAAAGAGAAAAAGATGAATGTTAGGATAGAAGGAAATGCAAGTTAGTGCGGAAAAATAAATGTATATTAGAATCCTTCAATATTTTCCAAGGTACTAATAGGTGTTGCTCGAATCATCATTGGGTGGTAAAAATGACACAAATGGACCACAAACACCATGATATGAGATAGACCAAGGTGTGCAAGGTCATCCACTAGAAAAATAGACCATCGCAGACAAGGAATGTCTTAACTCTTACTAGAGGCCAATTTTCCCTACTCTTTATGTCAAGACAATCCATAGACAACAGTAAAAAAAAAACATAATAGGTCATGAGACGTCATTGCACCTCTAAATCCTTCACGGGACATCCTTGAGGTAGCTAGTAACATGACCAAAAGACAAGTCAATAAAAAGATAAGACAAAATAGCCAAAAATTAATAGCTATTTAATTGTATTGCCAATGTTTGTTTGCCAAAAATTAATTGTTTGATAGTTTGATAGTTTTGATGGTTTGACGGTTTGACGGTGCCTAAAGTCAGAAAGGACACATCCTGAAAAGGAAAATGACATTTTGATGAGGTCCAAATCCAAGAAGGACACATCTTGAAGAGGACCAAAAAGTGACGAGATTGATATTTTGATTAACGTTTTGGCAAGTTGATTGATTTTGACTGTATGATTGATTGGCTTATGTTGTCTGATTTTGACCAATTTTGACATTGACGTTTCAAATGACTATCTTGTGTCAAGTGTGACTATGCCTGCTTTATTTGACCGATGCAACCATGTTTGAATTATGATTTTTATTTTGACAAACCTAAAAGGACTGACCTAATGTCTCGGGGACTCATCAACCGATGGCCTTGCCTATGTAGAAAATGCGCAGAGACAATGTAGTTCAGACCATGACAAAGATTGAATGATGTGACTGAATTGACAAGATGCTACTAACTTTGACTCTGTTTTTGGGATTTTGACACTGATTTGGATTATTTTGTGCTTTCTTCAAGACATTTATCAATTTTTTAGGTCTTTTTCTAGGACATTTTAGGATTTTTATGACTTTTTTCAAGACTTTTTGCAATTTTTAGGATTTTTTGATGGTTTATGAAAATTGTGACAAATGCCTATGAATGATTCCAATGCACATGAATCAAAGGGAAACCATGATTTTGCTGCTAGTCAAGCTAAATACTGATTGATAGGTGACGATGACAATGACAACGTTGTTTGACATGGGAAGGACACACCCCGAATCAATGTGAAGCTGGCGATTATATGCCAAGAGGATCAAAGTCTACAGTAGGGCCAGGGATGAAGCCAAGGATTTTTTTTGGATAATGTGTCAGATTTCCATATTGTTACAGATGGAAGATGAAGGATATTAGACCATTGACAAGGGAAACCAAGATGGGTGATAGGTATAAAATGACAATGGATAGCTTTGGTAAAAGATAGGAGACATGGATGAATTGGACTAGGAGAATTATCATATGGTCTCCAAGGATGATATCACATAGTGAAAAGGAGGCTATGAAGGTAATGACATGATATTTAATGAATAAGGTATGGCTAAAAGATAGATATGTCAAGGGTTTTCCCAAAGCATGACCTATGTTTGTACTTTAGTCCTTATCAAGATCAAAGTCGGTGGGAAAATGGATGGAAAGTGATAGGGTTTAGATGGATAGATGGAAATGTCATAGGAAATTTCATGTGAAGGGCATGGGAGATGAGACGACTTGCTTCCAAGTGTAATGGTCCACATAGATGATTTATTCTACACATGATGCATGTTTGCCAGGTTTTCATCATGGTACTTATCCAAAGTTCCATAAGAATGGTTTTTGTGTCGTTAGAATATGTGACCTAATTAAGAAGGTAAACTAACACACCAATGAAACATTAGATTAAAAGAAAAATAATTAGAAAGTACAAAAGAAAACTCTAAACGAAAACAACTTCTTCAAATTCATCCCATTGTCCTCTATCTCCAAATATTTGATTAAAGTTACAAGCTCTCAGTTGTGTAAGCAAAAGCTTGTTGAAATGACAACTTAGGAGAATGAGATTTGTTGAAAATTCATGTGCATTGCTATATGATTTAAACTATGAAATTTAACTTGAAATGCTAAAATGCTATGATATTGCTAGAATGCTGATTATGCTAATTCGAATGCAACTATATTAACTGTGTATGAAATCTAGGATGATATCTACTTACGAGAAGGCTATATTTATAGATTTTTGAAGGCACAAACCCAGTTGGTGGAGATCAACGGTCGAAATTCAAACCTGTTAAGATGAACGGTGAGAGATTGAGAAGTTGAGAGAAAGGTGGAAGATTGAGAGGAAAGTGGAAGAATGTTTTCAACCCACAAAACCATCCTCATTCAAAAATGGAAACAAATTGCCATTTGTCACCTTATTTATGAAAATTGGTTGAAAGTTGAAAATAATTGCTAATTAAATAAATAAATTTATCTAATTACATGTGACAATGAATTTAGAAGCTTCCATAATTAAATAATTACTATTTAATTATGTGTGAGAAGTGAAAAAGATGAGTAATTAAATATTTTACAATACATAATTAAGTGTGAGATTAGGAAAGTTTCTAGTTAAATATTTAGAATATTTAATTAAATGTGAAATGAAGAATTTAGAAAGTGTCTAACTAAATATTATAAATATTTAATTAAATGTGGCATGAGAGAATATCATTTAAATTTAAAATTTAAACTTGTGATAATTAATATAAATAAATTTGTGAAATCTATTTAATTAATTAAGAGGAAGATAACAATAATTAAATAAACTTATTTATTTAATTAAACTAGAAGAATTGGAAAAATGAACAATATAAATAAATAATTAAATTTATTTACATGTAGATGACTTAAGAATATTAATTAAATAATTAATATTTAATTAATTAATAGGTTTGATTAATCGTGACCATTTTTAGATGCGTACATTTTTCCCCTCTTTGAAGTGATGTGTTTTATGCATTACTTTATAGAATTTTTCCCCAGAATTTGGAAATTACCGATGCTATATGCCCCCTCGAGAGATAAATCGCGTGATGATGAGGATGATTCAAAAGAATTAATTGATTTTCAGAGAGAAATTGGCGATTTAACTTTCGAAATAGTGCTATGTATAGTAAAAGTAAAAATAATGTCCCACTTTTACCCCCTTAAAAGGTGGAAAAGGTGAAAAGTCATTGTCATTTGAACAGTAACTTGTAGTAATTTTTAGAGCTCTAAGAGATAAAAACAAGATGTCGATCCATTATGAGCACCACAGATTCGAACGAGCCCGCCGGTATTAGAGACCAGCTGCATATGGACCTTCGGTAAGTTGATTTGATCCTCAAAAAAAATTTTAATTGATTTTTATGCATTTTAAATTTTTAAATTTTTTTACGTTATGTTTTAGCGTATACGAGCCATAGTTCGACGAATCCATTAGATATAGTCACACATCCAAAGTAGCGCATACAAAAATTCCGCCCGCATTGAATGCTAGATTAGTGCATAAGCTAGTTTAGTGCATTGATGAGATAGAGTGGTGCATTTGCATGGTAAAATCACACATAGGTGATTTAGCGCATCCATAGTCTATTTTAGCACATACACTAGATAGAATCACGCATAAATGAAGTGACGTGTTGCACCTTTGTTTTAGCACATCCATGGATTAAATTCGCACATACATGATTTAGCGCATTGATTGATTGTTTTAGCGCATCCATGAAATTTTGCCGAATTTCAATTTTTGATGAAAAGTTGATATGTACTTGATGATTGTTGCTAGATTAGACAACTAATTATATGTTGTTGAATAACATCAAGAATAGATTTACCTGTTTTGATAAATTTGTCTTTGTGCTTGAAGAACAAATAATATAGATGATAGATAAATTTGCTTTCCTGTTTGAAAAACAAATAGTAGAGATGATAGATTTGCTTTCTTGATTAAAAGACAAATTATAGATATTGATTTGATTGACTACTAAATTTGTTTCCATGTGATATGAAAAAAAATAGTAGAAAAGATTGATAAATTTTCTTTCATGATTGAAAAACAAATAGATAAGGATTTACTTGCCTTCCTGCTTGAAGAACAAATAAGATTTGATTTGATTTGATTGAACTTGCTTGATGTACTAATTTGACTAGATGATTTTGAGTATTCCTTGTTGATTTATTTGCATGGTTGCTTGTAATGTTATAAAAGAGAAATTTAACCTCCTCCAGATTAGATATATTTCCCCGTACATGGGAAATGATTCCTTGATTGTCCCAAGCGGATTTAGGGCTGATATACCAGTGGGGTTTGAGTCCACTGTTGAGGATCCCGCAGTATAAGATCAACAGGGTACTATTGACTGCGCTAGCCGAGAGGTGGCATAGTGAGCATAACACCTTTCATCTTCCCACATGAGAGATTACTATGACTCCAGAGGATATATACAGGATTCTGGGTATTCCTGTAGTTGGTGAGCTTGTGATCTATGATCACAAGAAGATTGGAGGGACTGATGTACTGAAACGAGTCTTCCAAGATCCTCATACTGGTGGGTATGAGATTTCCTGGAAGGACATGGTGGAGAGGTATGCCCCAATGCCTTCCATATTAGCAAGGTTCATAGATGGTTTCCTTTGTCTTGATTGCAAGTCAAATGGACTATCAGTTGGTTGGGGTAGGATTCTGGAGGACATGCTTCTCCACCAGACCAGATATGCATGGGGATCATGCATGCTTTCCCATCTATATCATGATCTTCATCAATTCATGTATTTAGATGGGAAGAATATCTCCTGTGGAGTTACTTTGTTATAGATATGGGCATGGGAGCATTTTTCCATTACTCACCCCATTGTTCGAAGAGATCATCCACTTGGTTTCCCATACATTTTTGCATACACAAGTCCCCTTGTCCAACCGATGTTGGGAAAGTTACAGTATTGGCGACGTGCACTAGATGATTTGGATATAGTCATTTGGAGATCGTATTTGGATTGTGATCCCTAGGAGGTGGATGATATAGAGCTGCCTTATTGCACGAGATCGAGATATTTGATTGGGCAGACCCCATTTATCATTGAGTGATTCGTAGGGATGAGGGTCCTGAGACAATATGGATTAGTGCAGATGATGCCATAGGGCATGGCAGACTATGCCAGGCGGTGAGAGGATGTGCTAGAGTGGGGTCCATTTGTTACAATTGAGGTTGCTAGAGCAGAGTATCTAGAGCTGCAACCAATTTTTTGGGCCATACATCCAGAGGTTATAGATGCAGGGATGATGGATGAGTACGCAACGTACTCTTACACACATCCCTTTCCTAGATTTACCAGTCTAGAGGAGCCTGCTCCGTTATTGGGAGGACCAACGATACAACGGGCACGATGGCAACCACAAGATTAGGCACAGGCAGATTAGGCTGAGGATATAGGTGGGGTAGCCATGGATGTTGATGAGGAGGATGAGGAGATGGGGGAGGAGGATTCAGATGGCTCAGAGGACAGTGGTGATGACGGAGGTGGTGGGACTGGAGGGTAGAGGTTTTTCTTTGATATACCATTCAGTACGAGGCCATGGACATCGAGAGTGGTGGATCAACTGAGTACTTCGGCTCCATGGATCACTATCAGGGCTCCTACATAGGGATATATGGATACCTTGCAGGAAGAGGTTCAGACTCTTTGGAGTCAATTAGCATAGGCCCAGGTGACTATTAGCCAGTTATAAGCACAGGTTACACAACCACCACCTCCTGACCCATAGGTAGCTCAGCTCACAGTAGAGAGAGACAGTTTTAGGGAGAGATACATATAGGGCAAGGGGGTAGCTGAGAGACTCCTGAGATCAATCAAGAGTACCTCTATTGGAGAGGTTGTGCTAGAGGGATTGGAGACCACTCGAGAGGCCGAATATTACAAGATGAGGTATTTTGAGGCTGTGCCACTCGAGAGGAGGATTGCCTTCACACAGTCAGGTACTCAGTCTTGGACCCATTCACACAACCATACCAAGAGTGCTACCAAGAGTGTGGGTGAGCCAGTCAGACAAGAGATCAGAGCCTAAGGGAGTAGAGATCTAGCGAGACCTACTGCCTCGGGAGATAGTAGCAGCCATGTGCCCTGGCCAGATGCCCCTTAGTGATTATTGATTGACACATTTATTCATTGTATTTTATATATCTTGTTAAAATATTTAATATCCTTGTATCTCTGGACATTTATTTAGATGAGATTTAAGATATGCAGTGGTGATTCGATTATGCATGTGTTATGGATTCCTGTATGCACTTTATTTCTATATGCTATGTCGTGTATGATGTTTATGATTGATGATGGAAATGTACTTGGTGATGCTTTTATATTATGTATGATGATGCAATGATGATATGATGTAGGATGTAATGATGTAATGAGATGATATGTGATGCAATCTAAATGATTTTCCTTCATGCATATAATGATTTCAAGATGTAATGATGATGATATGTCCTAAAAATTATATGATGTAAACTAAATGGATAATGATCAAGATGAATGAGACCTAAATGAAAATGTTTTGAATGGGATAATGTGATGAGATATAAATGAGATAAATATTGAATGAATGATATGCACATGATATGAAAATGGGATATATATGAACTAAATGAATAATGATCATAATGATGATAATAATGGTAATGATATGAATAATGATGATAATGATGATGAATGAAATGGATGCGATCTTTGTATCAATGTAGATGTATGTAAGATGATGTGAAATGGATATAAATGTAAATGTTATGAAATGATATAATATGAGATGAATGATCAATGCCTAATATGATGAAAATGATATAATGTTTAAAGATGAATAATGATAATGGAAAGTAATGCAATGAATGATAATGATAACTTAAATGAATAGCCATGATGAAATGATATGTAATGAATGACAATGCAATGGAATTCCAAAAATGTCCAAATGTACTCAATTGTTGTTTGAAAAGATATATGAAAATTTTGCCAACCTTCAAAAATCTATCTTAGACAGCCTCCAAAATGCAAATCTAAATGAATTATGCAATTCTAGAATGTAGTAATGAACCATTCTCCTGTTTATCTTTTCCTTGTTGCGCTTCATTTTCATCATTGAGCCTTTTGATATGTTGAAAGTTAGTACAAGCATCAAATGGTATGTTAGCACCAATGATGATCTGAGTACTGCTTTCATGATGTTTGATATAACAAGTTAATACAAGCATCGAGGTATAATCGAACCAAGATGACTTGAGTATTGTTTGCATAAACAAACAAAATTTGACCATTTTCTTATGTGAATCTTGAAATGTCATCAATGATACGTTGTAGAGCATGTCCCATGACAAATTTGCACAACACTAATCATTAGCTTACAGATAGCAAGCCAAGAAAAATCATACTTCTTCCTTGTGATTCTACTTTAATACATCATTGAATTACTCCAAAGATATGATGTCATCAAATACCAAAACAACAATGCAACTTATGCTTTAAGTTCGTCATTCATTTTATTCAGATTAAGATCATCCAATTTGTTTCAATTTTCTATCAAAAAAGTCATGTAGACTCAGTATAATTGGACAAGTTTGTTCCTTCTGATATTCCGATTCTTGACACATGTTGCCAATTGCCCGTTTAGAAAGATCCAAGAAGCAAAATTTCTGCCTAGCGACCTTATACTCTGACTCCTGCAAGACACAACTACTGCTAAGGATAACCCTAATCATCAAGCCATGATGAAATGCTTGTTGTTTCAAGGAGATGCAAATGATGTACGGATGCAAAGGCGAGGCATGTATGTGATGCCGATGAAAGGTGGATATGCAGAATGTATCCCAATAGATGAGAGAACCAAACAAAATCACAAACAATGCCTATTTGCCAGGTTTTTAGCATTTGTTTTTATTGCACTTTTTCCTGATTTTATGATTTTTTTTTTGGTTGTTACCAAGACACCTATTTGCCAGGTTTTCATCAAGCAACGATATTTTCTTCTTTTTGATTTTTTTTTGTATTTTTTTCAAGACTTTTTATATTGTTTTTGATATTTTCTAGCATAAAACTTCTTCAATTGAATGTTGTTGGTCGGATCTTCAAATAGGTCCCCTTCTAATGTTGATAATTGATATGCCCCTGATCCATATTCAACAATGATAACAAATGGACCCAACCAATTAGGTTCGAACTTGCCTTTCTTCTCCTGATCCTGCTGATTACGAGGGTTTTCTTTGAGAACCAAGTCACCCACTTGAAAATTTCATGGTTTGAGTCTATGATTGTAGTTGTGGGATAGAACTTGTTGATATCCCTTCAAATGATTGACTATAGTTTGGCGTTGTTCATCAAGCAGTTCCAGCTCTTGCAATCTTGATACCCTGTAGTCTTCATCAATGATCAACCCCTTTAGTGATACTCGAAGTGAGGGAATCTCAACTTCTAGTGGTAGAATAGCTTCTTCTCCATAGACCAAAGCATAAGGAGTAGCACCTTTTGGTGTGCGAATACTTGTTCTGTATGCCCATAATGTTGGATTTAATTGGACATGCCAATCACGACCTGCTTCATTCACTTTTTTCTTCAAAATCTTCAGAATTGTTTTGTTTGAAGCTTCAGCTTGGCCATTCCCTTGTGGATAGTAAGGTGTAGAGAACCTATGTTGGATGTGAAACCTTTCACATAGTTCATCAACATCCTGATTTTTAAAGGGTCTTCCATTGTCTATGATAATGGAGTTGGGAATACCGTATTGATAGATGATATAGTTCAAAATGAATGAAGAGATTTGTTTGCCAGTAACAGTTGTTAGGGGAACAACTTCAATCCACTCAGTAAAATACTCAGTGGCTATGATGATAAATTTGTGTCCATTTGAAGATGATGGGTGTATCTTGCCAACCAGGTCCAATCCCCATTGAGTGAAAGGCCATGTTGTAGTAAAGGGTTGTAATTCCTGAGCAGGAGCATGAATGAGATTCCCATGAATCTGACATTTTGCACATTTCTTCACAAAGATGAATGATTCCTTCTCCATGGTCGGCCAGTAGTAACCCAATCTAGCAAGTTTCTTTGCTAAGGTTAGTCCACTTGAGTGTGTCCCACAAATGCCACCATGTACCTCTTGTAAGTCCTTTTTCGATTCATTGCGTTTGAGACATATAAGGAGGGTACCATCTAGACCATGCCGGTATAAGATGTTAGCAATTAAAGTATAACATGAGGATTGACGAATGAAATTCCCTTTTTGATTTCTAGATAAGACCAAGGGTAAAATAGTATCCTTTAGGTAAGCGTAGATTTGGCCATACAAGGGAGAATCAGAATTGGTTAATTGGAAAATGATTTGAGTTTCCAGATTGTCATAGGTAGGAGAAAACAATTGTTCCATAAGGAAATCATACCATGTTCGATTCTCGGACAAATAGAGTAGAGATGCGATTGTATCCATTACATCTGCTGCTTTATTACCAATACATGGAATTTGAATGAGCTTGATATCAACAAAGTATTTCTTGAAACCATCCACCATCCTTTTGTAAGGTATCAACTTTTCATCCTTAGTGTGATATTCATCATTGATTTGATTTATAACAAGTTGTGAATCACCAAAAACTTGAAGTTCTGTGATTTTCCAATCTACTACAATTCTCATACCAATTAATAATGCCTCATACTCAGCTATGTTGTTTGTGCAAGGGAACAGTAGCCGATAAGATTTTGGAATTGTATGTCCTTGAGGTGTAATGAAAAGAATCCCTGCTCCTGAGCCATGTAGAGTTTAGGAACCATCAAAGTAGAGTGCCCATGGCTGCTTAATAGCTATTGTGAATACATCGGCATCAGGAAAATCAATGTGTTATGGGTGTTCTACTGGAATTGGTGCTTATGCTAACTGATCTACAATTAACTGTCCCTTTATATCTTTCCAATCCACATAATGAATGTCAAACCCTCTCAAGATCATGACCCATTTAGCCAACCTGCTAGTTAAGGTTGCCTTAGAAGATATTTGAGTGGATCAATCTTAGCCATAAGTTTTATTGTATGAGCTAGCATATAGTGTCGTAAATTTTGAGAAGTGAACACTACTGCTAAGCAATATTTTTCAATGAATGTATAATTCAGCTCATGACTTGTCAAAGTTTGACTGATGTAGTAGATTGCTCGCTCCTTTCTTGAGTTGTCTTCCTATGCCAATAATGCTCCTAAGGACACTTCCATGGCAGAAATATACAATATGAGTGGTGCACCTTGCACTGGTGGTATTAACACTGGTGGATTCATTAGGTACTACTTTATTTTATCAAACGTTGCTTCACATTTGTCTTCCCATTTAAATGGAACATTCTTGTGTAAGAGATGACTAAATGGTAGACTTTTATCCACCAGTTGGGCAATGAATCTTTGAATGGATTGTAACCGTCCCTGCAAAGAGCATAGTTGACTAATTTTCCTTGGTGGTGGCATATCAATAATTTCTTGTACCTTATCTGGATCCACCTCAATTCCTTTTTCTGATACAATATAACCCAACAACTTTCTAGATTTCACTCCGAAGACACATTTCTTTGAATTAAGTCGCACTTTAAACTGTTCCATTCTTTTGAAAATTTTAGATAATATATCAATGTGTCCTTCCCTAGTGTTAGATTTTGCGAGGAGATCATCGACGTAATCCTCCATGAATGTATGCATCATATCATGAAAACTCGTTGTCATTGCACGTTGGTATGTAGCTCCTACATTCTTCAATCCAAATGGCATTACGTTCCAGCAATAGGTACCCCGAGGACATGTGAATGTTGTTTTATCTTGATCCTCTGGTGCAATCTTTATCTGGTTGTATCTTGAAAATCTATCCATTAATGAGTACATTGCATGTCTAGCAGTCAAATCAACAATCATATCGATGTTTGGTAGAGGGAAATCGTCCATAGGACATGCTTTGTTTAAATCCTTGAAATCTGTACAAATTATAATCCTCCCATCTAGTTTTGAAACAGGTATGATATTGGAGATCCATTCTACATAGTCAATAGACTGAATGAATCCAACATCTAAAAGATTCTTTAATTCTTCCTTAACCAATAATGCAACATGTGGATGCATTTTTCTGAGTTTTTGCTTCACGGGTTTTTCCCCCAATAGATAGAGGATGCATGATGAGACCCAGATCTAATCCAGGTATATCTGCGTAGGACCATGCAAAACTGATTTGATTATCCTTGAGAAATTTTGTGAATCCTGGTATTTCCTCCTCTGTTAGAGATGCAACAAGTTTTAATATTTTGGGTTGTTCCATAGTACCTATATTGAGTGCCTCCATTGTTTCTATTAGAATAGAAGACCTTTCCTGGTAATGTTCTAGGAGAGTGTCAAGTTTCCCATCCTTTAGTGCCTTTGAAAGGTTTTCAGTATTGGATATGCTTTTTATTTTTATCTTTTCTTGATCTAATACTGCCTTTGTTAGGTTTTCACCATTAGATCTTTCTTTTATGTTATTTATTTCATAGCTGAAAAAATTGGCACTTTCCTGTCGAAAACTCTGATCTTGTGATTTCTTGGTGGAACTTGTTTCCAGTTGGGATGAACAAAGAAAGTTATGATGGTTTCGTCATTAGGAAAAGTTGGGATATCAATGGGTGCGATTTGTTCCCAATTAATGAGTTCAGGATGGACCAAAGGATATGGATCATTAGGATGAGTAAGGTCACTGGCCGTTAGAGTCATGATACTATTACTAACGTCATTATGGGAGAGGTCTAGGATGGTACCCTCCTGTAGATGATCTGTCTCACTTTGAATTGAATAAGTCTCACTTGAATCATGATCGCTTTGTATAATGTAATCAAGTGGAGGCCTTGAGCTTTCTCCTTGTAAGAATGTGGGTGTAAATTTGTGTATGACATCCACCCTTTTATCCATCAAGAATGTATCATTAGAGACATCGTCCCATTCATATTCGTTGGAGTCAATGTCAGAATTGTTTTAGCTAACTCCTCATTAGACATTCTTTGTACCACTTCTTTGTTTGTATCTTCACCATATCCTAACCCATTCTTATCCTTTGGGTGCATTGTTTTTAGTTGGATAGGTTCAAAAATACCTTCCTTTCTTTTACCTATAGGGCCATTTCCTTCATAACCCATTTGTTGCATGATCGCATAACCTTTTCCATATTTCTCTATGGGTAACTTGACATGTTGTACGAATTCTTCTTCATCTCTATAGAGCCAATAAAGGATAGCTCTATCTTTCATTTCATTTTCTTTGATAAATACCCCATTAAACTTGGTGATGGGAACTGAAGCTGAGGCTAAAGCTGTTGTAGCCTATTGTATAGATGTTGATGGTTGACCATGGGATCTTGGGGATATGGGTAGATTAGAGAGACATAAGGAACACTCTCCTACCCCTTTATCTTTCAATTTTAACTTGGTGCCAAAATTACTTATCATTTCTCTTGCTTGTTCATTGTACTTGGAAGTAGAGATGGCCAAAGCCTCTCTATTATGTGGGATGAATGTGTCCTGAGTTGCTCTTAGGTTAGAGTAAGTTTGACTGCTAATGTGATCAGCAGGTATGGTTACTTCCCGTCCATCATATGGAAACTTCAAACACTGATGATAAGTAGATGGAACAACTTGCATGTCATGGATCCATGGATGACCCAAGAGTATGTTATAGGATAGATCTTGATCTAGAACTTGACAAAAGGTATTCTTCACAATAGGTCCCACTCTAATTGGTAGCATGATGAGACCTTTAGAGGCTCTTTCCTCATCATCATATGCCTTGATTGTAATTTTCCTTCGTGGATCTATAGATTCCTCTGGATATCCCAAAGCAAGGACCAACTTCAAAGTACAAATTTTTAATCTGGCTCTCCCATCTATTAGGACACGTCTAATTTGGGCTTTGTGAACCATAACCTCTAGGTAGAGTGATGAATTATGTGGATGGGTCATGGATGAGTCATCTTTCTGAGTGAAGGATAAACATGTCAATGAGGACAAGTGTCCCATCATGGCTTAAAATTTATTGATATCCAGATCAGAAGAGACAGTTGTATCAACAAGTTCCCTTTCCAGAATGTCCTTATGTGTAGGTGATAACTTTAAGAGCTCCAAGAAAGAAATTTGGGTTGATGTTTTCATAGTTGATCAACCAAATTGTATTGACTTGAAGGGGGAACTAACGCTTTAGATGAGCTTCCTTTTATAATGATTTTGGCTTGTCCCCTTGTCGTAGTGTTGACCTCTTGATATTCTTGCTTACCTTTGATCCTGATAGCATTGATTTGTTGATCGTCTGTGTAAATATGATTGATAATGGTGTCATGGAAATAATTAACATTCTTGCCCTTGTCACCTAAAGATTCCCCTTTTTGATAATTGGGGAGAGGATTCTTGAACGCTTGATGGTCATCATTGGCATTATGTCCCTCAACTGTGATGGTACAGTTATCAATCAAATCCTGAACAATATTCTTTAACCCTTGGCAATTATTTGTCTTATGACCTTTCCACCTACGATAATCACAAAAGTGTGAGTCATTCCATGATGGTGTTTAACTCGAGGCTCATAATCTCTTTGTGGTGGCAATGTAATAGTGTTTTGATTCAACAGTTCTTTAAGAATGGAGTCCAAAGACTAGCCCAAGGGAGTAAAACTCCGTCGATTTGAAAAATATAAAGATCTAGACACATTTGAATTTTGATTATTGCCAAAATTATTTTCACCGTTATTGGTCACATTCCCTTGATTGGAAGTATTGCGTTGGGTCCTAGAATTTCAAGCATTATTGGTACATTGGACACCTGATACATTAAGGACGGTAGGATTCACATTCACATTGTTAGCATCTACTACCCAATCATTCACAACATTTTTATTTCGAGTCCAAAATCATGACTTGTCATTGTTGTTACTAGTTTTGTTGTACGAATTTGAACGTTTTTTATTGATTTTCAGAACTCCACGCTTGACCAAGGCACCTTCAATAGTAATCGCGTTTTCAATAAATTTTTCGAATGATTGAGGATAGTGAAGGTTTAGTCTATAGCTCATCTCTTGATTCAGAATATAAATAAAGATCTCCATCTTCTCTATTTTAGGAACAGGACGGGAGTATTGTGTGAACACCCTACTCCACCTTTGCAAAAATGTGGTGAAAGATTCAACTACCTTTTGTTTCACCTTACAAAAATCAAGCATGATTATCTGGTGTTGGATATTGTAGGAGTATTGCGATATAAATTTATTTATTAACTCTTCAAATGTTCTGATGGGGGGAGTGATCTTTGAAAGCCATTCCATGGATTGTCCACCCAAACTTCATGGAAACAATTGCATTAAGTAGGTATCTTCATGAGAAAATTTTAAGCTCATATTTCAGAAATCCCTTATATGTTCAATGGGGTCAGTTTTCCCATTATACTTATCAAACTTAGGGATTTCACAATGTTTTGGAAAATGAATCATTTGAAGACTCCTGCCAAATGGATGAGGACATATATCATCCAAAACATACTTCTTTGTTACACCCCCTTGGATTTCTTCCATTTGCATTTGTAATGCCTTTAACTGTTGAGTAAGGGAATTAAAATCATTAGGAGGAGTTTTAGGATTTTCTTTAATCCCTTTTGTATCAAAATCGACAGGTAACTTAGCTCCTTGATTAGCTAATGAAAGGAAATATCTTTCCTTGTTTTGTTCTAAAATCCTTTCCATAAGAGTATGAAATTGAGGATCCTGCTCTGCTTCTTGGAGCTTGTCTTATGTTATCTCTTCACTATTTGAATTATAAAAGGGATTCTCTTCCCTATCACTATTATCACCCATTTTGCTTATTGTACTTTCTCTTTCATCTCTTTCTATGTGCTTTCAAGATCTTGTGACAACAGGCATAAGGTTTTGCCAAATTTCTACTAACTTTGATCAAAAGAATGAAATAGTGCAATTTTGATAGATATGAAAGTTAGGATAGAATGAAAATTCTATGACTTAAAATATTTTAATCTTTAGCTCGTGATTCCCTAATTGAAAGGATGAAAATCCTGTTTGCGGGAATTAAACCAAAGATAAAAAATAAAAATGATTTTGCACTTTGTGAGATTTGATCATAGCTTTGTAAAAAAAAGGATTTGTGACAAATGCCTAATGTGCTTGAGTTCTCTATTACAAAAATTGATTAGGATGAGTAGAGTATACAATTGCAGTTTGGGGAATGTAAGAGGAACAAATACGCTAACTGTGATTGTTCCTTTGAGAAAGGGCTCTTCTTTGAAAGAAGGCTCATGAGTATAAAGGTTCTACATCATAATCATCAGTGAAACCTCTAACAAAGTTGTGATATCAATGAATAAAGGTCTTGTGTTCAAGCAAGACCTTTCAACTTTGGTATTAAAATTTCCTCTTTTTCAATAACTTCTTATAACTAAGAGACTTCTTTGGCTTTCTAATCTTCCTCTCTAGGGACTGTTTTGCAAAAGTTGCAAAATTCAAAACCTTGAGCATAGAAAAAGACTAGATTGAGATGACTGATTTCTGAATGTCAGAAAATTACCTAGGCTTGGAACATAGATGCGCTGAAACAGAGCATGAATGCACCAAAACATAACACAGATGCGCTAAAATAGAGCACAAATGTGCTAAAACCGAGCATAGATGCACCGAAACAAAGCATAAATGTGCTAAAACAGAGCACAGATGCACTGAAACCAAGCACAGATGCATCAAAACAAAGCACAAATGTGTTAAAATAGAGCATAGATGCACTGAAATAGAGCACAGATGTGCTAAAACAGAGCACAGATGTGCTGAAATAGAGCACAGATGTGTTGAGACAGACCAGGGATGTGCTAAACTTACCAATTATTTTTCTGAGACATACATGTTTTGACACTTTGATATTTTTGGATGATCTTAATCTGATTTAAATGTGAAAAACATGACATATAGTAGCAACTAGTTGTTTTGTTAATCCTAAAATCTAAACAAAGAGTGTATGTTCTTGAGATTTTCATGGATATTTAACAAGATAAGCACTTCAAACAAACTCACTCTTAGTTTTCTAAATAGGTCATCATAGGAATCACAACCCACAGCTTAAAATTGCGTCGACTCACACAACCGTGTCACCCCCTAGAGGGCGCCTATGTTTTTGTCTTTTCCAGGTGCATACTCAAGGTTAGATTTCTCAATCCCTTGAGAAAACAATCTGTGGTTATTATATGGTGAGTGTCTTGGGGGTAGATTCTTCCCTCCCCTTGCACTGTGATTGAAATGATGTTTGGATATTGACATGACTGGCTTTCTACACTATAGTTCATAGTAAAGGTTTTCGTTCGGCGTGGCAATAGATAAACTCCCTCAGGAGACCTCCCAATCTTTAGAACAAATATTTTGGGGATGGTTATCTTGCTCACTTCTGTTGAATATGAGTTTCCCCAAAATTCACTTTTGATTAGAGTGGGTTGGAAAACTTGGCTTTGGTTGTTCCCACTTAGGTAAAATAATTAAGAAGGTAAACTAACACACCAATGAGACATTAGATTGAAAGAAAACTAATTAGAAAATACAAAAGCAAAATCTAAATGACAAAAGCTTCTTCAAATTCATCCCATTTTCCTTTATCTCAAAGATTTGATTAAAGTTACTAGCTCTCAATTGTGTAAGCAACAACTTGTTGAAATGACAACTTAGGAGAATGAGATTGATTGAAAATGCATGTGCATTGCTATATGATTTAAACTATGAAATTTAACTTGAAATGCTAAAATGCTATGATATTGCTAGAATTCTGATTATGCTAATTCAAATGCAACTATAGTAACTATGTATGAAATCTAGGATGATAATAACTCACAAGAAGGCCGTATTTATAGATTTTCGAAGGCAAAAATCTAGTTGGCGGAGATCAACGGTCGAAATTCAAACCTGTGAAGATGAACAGCAAGAGATTGAGAAGTTGAGAGAAACGTGGAAGGTTGAAAGGAAAGTGGAAGAATGTTTTCAACCACAAAACCATCCTCATTCAAAAATGGAAACAAATTGCCATTTGTCACCTTATTTATGAAAATTGGTTGAAAGTTGAAGATAATTGCTAATTAAATAAATAAATTTATCTAATTACATGTGACAATGAATTTAGAAGCTTCCATAATTAAATAATTAGTATTTAACTATGTGTGAGAAGTGAAAAAGATGAGTAATTAAATATTTTACAATATTTAATTAAGTGTGAGATTAGGAAAGTTTCTAATTAAATATTTAGAATATTTAATTAAATGTGAAATGAAGAATTTAGAAAGTGTCTAATTAAATATTAGAAATATTTAATTAAATGTGGCATGAGAGAATATCATTTAAATTTAAAATTTAAACTTGTGATAATTAATATAAATAAATTTGTGAAATCTATTTAATTAATTAAGAGGAAGATAATAATAATTAAATAAACTTATTTATTTAATTAAACTAGAAGAATTGGAAAAATGAACAATATAAATAAATAATTAAATTTATTTACATGTAGATGACTTAAGAATATTAATTAAATAATTTATATTTAATTAATTAATAGGTTTGATTAACCGTGACCATTTTTAGATGTGTACAGTTTTTACTATTGGATGCAATTTTTCTCTTTACTATTTTTGTCATTTTTTTCATTTTTTTTGGTGTCACCATAATGCCTTCTTGCCAAGTTTTCATAAAGGTGACGATTTTTTTGATTTTTCATTTTTTTTTGTATTTTTGAGTTTTGTCGGATAGCCTTGATGCTTTAGATTACCACTGACTGTGTCGAATCTTTTGACAATGCTGATGTAGAGACTAGTGCCATGACATGCCAATAATGACCTTTCTATAGTAGTTGCCTTGTTAGGATGATAGTGCTTGCATACAACTAATTGATGTCATTGTGATCCTTTTTGATACTAGAGTTGGCCTTATTAGAATACACACATTGTGATAGAGTACCATGAGAGACTGGTGCCATGACATGCCAATAATGACCTTTCTATGAGTAGTTGCCTTGTTAGGATGATAGTGCTTGCATACAACTAATTGATGTCATTGTGATCCTTGTTGATACTAGAGTTGGCCTTATTAGAATACACACATTGTGATAGAGTACCATGATAGAGAGTTGTTGCCAAGATGCAACAGATTTGTGAGATGGGATGTTTGGACTTTAAGGAGGATGTAGGATTATGACGGATAATGGTGGACGTGGACGGGTTGGTTGGATGTTTGTATGTATTGGTTTTTATTCTCCAAACTTTAGGTGTCAGGTTAGGATGTTGTTTGGAACCAACATTTTTATATATCTTTCTTGATGGCCATTTTGGAGGGGGTGGACATGTATTATATGTGGGAGTCCTCTTGTGCTGTGGCTCCATATTTTGATTGAATTTTGGATTTGGCGTATTTTCTTTGCCTGATTCATTCTTTTCTTGACATGAACCATTTTGTTTTGGGATCCATTTTAGCTTCTTTTGTCCACTTGTATTTTTGATCGATTTCATGGCCTTTGACATGTGATTTTGGATTTTGTATTTGCAAGACTTTTGTTGGTTCCAAATGGAAGGTTTATTCATGATGGGATGATGGTTTGGGGTGTGGAGGGAAGGGGTGATGGCAACAATCTTATGACAAGGACTACTCATGACACCCATTTTGATGTTTGTACCTGATAAAGTTACCCCCAATATCGAGGAGGGACAACTAACATCATTGGATCTTTTGACTAATAAATAGCCAAGACCTTGATGTCTCTAATCTGTCTAAACTTGTACATGTTCTATGATTCCTTGCTCATGTAGTCCTAGTCCTTTTCCTTGATAATGGATGTTCTAAAAATTTATGTTTGTGATGGGGTACTTGTTATTTTGGAAGCAAGATGCCAGCCCATCCTTATTGTGGAAATTAATGCTCGAAATATTCTCATCTATAAGAAAGTTTTCTTTGAAAAAGATAGATGATCCTAATTGATAGGATGTTGTAGCTTTACTGATATGTTGGATAGATTTCTGATTGACATATTTGGTCTGATTTTATGACATCAGATTCTGATGATTCTACTGGTGCTTCGAAGTTGATGTCGAAACCATCTTCATGCTCATTGTCATAGAGCCCACTGAATTCAACTATAGCTTGATGATTTACAAATATGTCCATACTAGAAGACTCTTGTTCTAGTATTAGATCATCTATGTGTCCCATGGAGGCAAGTGTCTCATTGTGGAAAGGGTCAATAGTCAGAGTCTGGATAGGATCATTAAGTGTTTGGTCTTGAATGGCATAGAGGTCAAGGAGTGGATCATTTTGGAATTCTTGATCAAAGATAGTGTCTTGGTCAAAGATAGGGTTGTCTTGAATGTCATGATTGGAAATAGGATCTTGACCAAGGATAGGGTCATATTGAATGAAATGGTTGTGGATGGACTCTTGACCAAGGTTAGGTGTATTTGGTATGCCATGATTGTCTAGGAGGACTTCTTGAATGGACGTAAAGATGGGGTCATGGAATGGACTACTTTGATCTTGACATGATAGTGATGTTATGATGTCGTGCTTTTGGACTTGCCTCTTGACATCTATCCTCAAGTGTAGGTAAGAAGATGGGACTTTGGAGACCATGACTAGATATGTTTTCATGAAAAAATGAAGTGCCTTGGAATGGATTGGTGTATAATGACATGGAGGTTTGGACTTGGTTGAGGGATGATGGGATAGGATAGGACATTAATGCATGACAAGGATATGACGTGGATGGAGGATTAGGATATGACATGAATGGAGGATTAGGATATGACGTGGGTGGAAGACTAGGATATGACATGATTGGAGGACTAGGATATGATGTGGATGGAGGATTAGGATATGAGGTGGATGGTTGGTTTCCCTTGTCAAAGTTAGGATAAGGATAATAGGTGGATATTTGTTGTGGATGAATGGCAGGATTTGTGTTAAAAGATTCATGATAGGGAGGGGAAATAGATAGAGGACTAGGAATTATAGGTTGTTGGTAAGAGGGATAGATGGATGGAGGGCTAGGGGTTGTAAATTTGGACTTGGATTGGAGGTATAGTGTTTTGAAGTCCCTAGCTATTTGTGCTTGACCATTACTAATGAATTGGCATTCAATTCGACTAGCAAGCATGTCATAGTGACTTGAAGACATGATGGTGGATGTAATGAGACTAAGACTATGTTTTTGGTCTTTTCTAGAATAAGGAGTTTAATGATGCAAAGGAAACTAAAATAAGGAGACTAAAATGCAAAGGACTCTAGGATGCACTCAATTGTGTTACACTGAAGGAGAGGTACACTCAACCATACAAAGCTTTGGTAATGTCTCAATTTTGGGAATATCAATGGACTTTTTTGAAGGACAAATTGATCAGATGACAAGGCGAGATTTCCACAATAGACTTCTGAGTTGGAAACATCTCACAAGAGGACAATGACTACATATTGATTTTTTTTTGACTTGGTCCAATGACAACGTATTTTTGAGACAAAGGTTTGATAAAATAAGGAAAGTTTTCCTATCCCAAAGTGTGCAAAATTGAGGACTTAAGACTTTTCCTATTAAGATGATAGTGGATTGTAAGCTAAATGCAAACTAAAAATGTAAAGATGGATGAATTGAACAAGTGTTTTTCTAGTTTCAGACAAAGACAATTGGAAAAAGATGTCAGGAAATCTGTTTGGAAATGTTGAACCTCGGTTTTTGACAGTAATAATATTTTTACAGTTGACAGGAAAATGCATCACAGTTTCAAATGCATTGTTCCAAGAAGAAATTGTGTTGCAAGAAGGAAAATGCATTGTAGAGTAGTTAGATGCATCTCAAAGTCTAGAAAATGCATTGTAATATGGCAGATGCATTGTAGGATTTAGCAGGTGTTGTGCAAAATGACAAATGCGGCATTTGAGATGGCCAATATGGTTCGAAAGATCAGTTGCGATGTTTGAGCTAGAAAATGCGGCGTATGATAGGCAATTGTAGCATTTCATATGGTGATTGTGGTTCGAAAAAGTAGATGCGGCTCAGGAATAGGCAATTGCAGTTCAATATGGCAGATGCATCACAGAAAGTGATTTTGACAAAATTTTAATAGATTGCAAGGAATTTGTTTTAGTTTGGCCGTGTTGTTTCAGATTTTGGGGTTGATGTTCATTTGTTCATGTTGTTTGAATACACTTTGAAAATGCATGATGTAGTATGAAAGTGAAAAAAAATGACATAAAAAACATTTACAAATCCCTATGGCTGTAAAGACAGTATTCTTTTGGATCCCATGTGGATTTTACTCCAACCGCATATTCTTAGCGGATGAATTCAGAAGCTTGGCCCCATGGGCTCCACCTTATAGTGAACTCACTTCTTAGGGAAACCAAGCTTCCAACCCCCATGAATCTCCCATGGAAGCCTGATCATCTCTACTAAAACCTATGTAGGTGTGGGTGCCTTGACAACGACTGTTGCTGCACCAAAGAATAGAAAGGTTTTTGGCCTCTATACAAAGATTTTAGTTCAGGAACCCATTCGAGTGGCCATACATGGGGCACAAGATTAAGCTCCATTTAGGAGGCACTCCAGCCTGAACTGGTTAAGCTCAACATGGTTTTGGGGAGTACTACTTGGTTCGTATGACATATCCACACTCGTTATCCTAGGCTTTCCCTTAGGATTCATATTTGTATACCGGTCGGGAGTAGCTTGGCTAAAGAGCTTCATTGTCGGTTTGAGTCAATTTGGGGTGAGTAATTTTTCCCACCAAAGTAGGCCCAATTTCTAAGGTTAACAAAAGCAAGAAAACATATTCGTAGTTCAATCAATCTTCATTGAAAAACAAAGAGAGAGCACACTAATATGTTTGACTCACACTCGCATGGTTGTTATTTTTAAACCCAAATTGAAAGTGTGAAGGTGTGATAAAGTAACTAAATCACAATACACATCAAACACGCATTCATTTTAACCGTTTTTAGTGTTATCAAGTAGAGGGTTCATTTTAACCGTTTGTAGTGTGAGCTAACTAACAGTTAATTTTACACCCATGAAAAATGTGATTGTTCTTTTTAAACCAATGCAAATGCGTGATTGTTCATTTTACCCTTGAGTGGAATGCATGATTGATTAAATTGTGGAAAAAATAATAAGTAATAACAATGGGTTAGATTCCAGCTTGACACATGCTACCATAGAAAGATTAGTATCTCAAAAATCCATATCTAAAAGCAGAAAAAAATAGAAGGAAACTGAAAAAAGACAATATAATTTTTTTTTTTGTTACCAGTCAGTTGCATCGCAATAGAGCGAATGTGGCTCGACACGACACATGCATTGTTCTATCTAGAAAATGCAGCTTGATATGTCTATTGCGGTTCAACTTCTATCAAATGCAGCTTAGGATGGTAGTTGCATCGCTCGGGCAGTCAAATGCATCATGATAGAGCAGTTGCATCACTTGAGATGGCAGATGCGGCATAGCAAATCGATTGCATCGCATAAAGAAAAAAATACGTCATTATGTACACTTGTACCTGCAAAAAAAAGGGTCGTACAAAACTTGCAAAAAACATTTTTTTGAAAAGAAAAACGTCAAGGTTCACCAATGTAACTATGGCATTTTCTTGCAAGATTAAAAGGTTAGTAATAATACATTCATATTTTATCAATCCATAATAGACAATGAAAAACAAAGGAATAAACAAAGAAATAAATGAAATGATCTCACCCAGTCCTTCATCCTCGATGGATGACTTCCATTGCACCTTCTAGTTTGCTGAAATAATGAAGTTCCCTTAGATATTGATAAGCAACTCTATACTATGGACTAGCCCTAAGCAAGTGTTGAAGGATTTAAGTACTTGTGGAAGAGAAAATCAATCCTACATGCAATGATCTAAGTAGCTAAATGACAAAAACAAGACTATGTTAAAACCCAAGAGAATGCATGAGATTCAAAGATTTAAAAGATTAAGAGATTCCAAGATATTAAGAGATGACAAAATGAAAACAAAATTTCCATTTTATAGAAAATGCAATTTTGGATGAATGGACGAGATTGAAGATTGACAAGTGCCCTAGAATCTATGGTCAAGATTCAAAATAACAACCCCTTAATTAGGGTGAAATGAAAATTGAGTAGATGAGATTTAATTTAAGAAATTAAATCAAAGGAAGAGAATAGTTGTGACAATGAGATAAAAATTAGTAAGTAGAAAAGGATGAGTTAGAAAATCAAGTTATTTTAGAAATAACTTAATTTGTGGAAAGAAAAGCTATTTTGAAATTAATATTTTAAATTAATTTCAAAATGGTGAATTCATGTGACAGTAAATAATAATAATTTAAAATTATTTACTTGGAAAGAGGGAAATTGCCAATTTAAATTAAATGCTTTTATTTAAATTTAGAAAAAAATCAATAAGACAATTAAATAATTAAAATTATTTAATTGTGGAGGAAAATTAAAATTGGGTAATTTTAAGTAAATGATTTTATTTAAAATTAGAAAGAAAGTTGGAGAGGATAATAATTAAATAAGTAATAGGAATTAATTTAATTATGAGCAGAGATAAATAATTAATGACGTATTAAATAAATAAATAAAGTTTATTTATTTAAATAATCAGAAGGAAGTAATGGACTAATAATAATTAAATAAATTTACGAATTTATTTAATTACAGAGTGACATAAGCAATTAGCGACATATTTAAATAATAATATAATTTATTTATTTAAATAGCCAGGAGGAATAAAAGATGTGAATTAATTAAATAATTAAGAATTATTTAATTAACAGTTGACATTGGACTATAGGACATAATTAATTATGTTGAGACGAAGTATTATAGGATGTATAAAAACGTGGTTTGTGAGTCGAGGCCATTTTTATGTGTCTACAAAAGCAATTATATTTCCTAAACTTCCTGTTATTCTGCAGTTACCATTCTTGAATTGCATATTGTAGCCTTTGTCTATCATTTGTCCAACACTCAACAAGTTATGTTTTAGGCCTTCTACATAAAAAACATCATTATTATTGTGCTTACCACCAAAAGAAATAGTGCCTCTACCATGAATCACACCAGAAGTGTTGTCATTGAACCTCACTACACCACCATCATAGTTTTCCAAGCTTACAAATTTTCTTTTGTTACCAGTCATATGATGTGAGCATTCAATGTCAATAAACCACTCATCTTTCCATTTAATCTTGGCTGCAAGAGCTTTCTCAACATTTACATTACTAGCAGGTTCAGTGAAAACCTGCCCATTTTCTTTGATATCAATAAATACCCATTCATCTTCATTTCCAGTTTCTTTATTAGATTATTCATCAGTTACACCTTTTTCAGCATAGTAGCATTTGCTTTGAAATCTAGTATTCTCAGGCTTATAGTTTGAAACTCTTTCAAGAAATTTAGAAGAAAAATGACCTATCTTACTGCAAGAAAATCATTTAATAGGTAACTTTCCTTTGTACTTATGATGACCTCTTGATTCTTTTTTTTCACAATCATTGCTTCCAGTTCTTCCAATTCTCTTTCTTCATCTTCAGTCCGCTTCATCTCATCTTCATATCTGAATGTTCTCTGGGAACTCTCTCCTAAATCATATCTCTTTTTCTCAGATACAGTTGCCTTGAAAGGATATTTAGTCTTAGGAGCAGACTCACCAAATTCACTTAATTCAAATGCAACAAGTTTTCCAATCAACATGTCTTTTGTAATATTCGTCACTATTTTGAGTTCATCAATAGCATGATCTTTTGTCTTGTAGGAAGGGGGCACAAATCTAAGTATCTTAGCCATAATTTCATCATCATTCATAGTTACACTAACACATCTAATGTCCATCACCAATTCATTTATCTTATGCGAGAAAGAAAAGATGTTCTCATCTTCACTCATCTTCAAGCTCTCCCATTTTCCTTTTAGACTTTGAAGCTTAGCACTTTTCACTAGTGCATCTCCTTCATACAATGTTTCCAACTTTTTCCAAATCTGATATGCAGTCTTCAAACCAATCACATTTGTCATTTTTGAATCTGTCAAAGCACTCACTAGTATTTCTACTGACTTGGTATTAATTTATGCTTGCTTGATCTCATCTTCAGAGGAGGGACCATTCTGAGGAATATTATATGCACTTTGTGTCATCTGCTAGAAGGGTTCACCAATGCACCTTAAATGACATTCCATCCTGACTTTGCATATAGAGTAGTTTGTACCATCGAATCTAGGAATATCCATTTTAAATGATGGCATCTTGGATCACCTCAAGCTATTAGGCTTCTTTTAAAGGAACTAGCTCTGATACCAATTTTTGGAAAAACAAGGATAGACAACTAAGAGGGGGGTGAATCAATTGTTACAAAATCAAACTTATACAACTTTAACCAATCCTTATATCATAGATCTGATAATTAATAATGCAAGCATAAGAACAACACATTAGAGACACAAATATTTTATATGTGGAAACTCTATGAGGGGAAAACCCATGGTGGATGTTAGTCCACAAGATTTACCCTGTTAGAAGTATAATGAAAAATAAAAAGAGAATGCACTTGCATTCAAGCACAGTGCCTAGAGTACATTGCTCAAAGGGAAGGCTCACTGCCTTATATATAGTAATTAGATTAAATCCATCAAATGAATTTGAACTAAGAAAATAGCTTCTGCAAAATCCTGGTTACAGTTCTAGGTAGGCACACTACAACCTCTTCAAATTCTTCCACACTCTGCTCTAAATGATCTGACCTTTATTCACACTTGTACATCACTTGTACACTTGTACACTTGAGCACACTCTAAATGAGGAAAAAAATCTTGTATATATATCCGCTACATAGATTTGCATCCACTAATCAGTCGACCACAAATAAGGAATAAATTACGATTGTCGGCCTTGATACATGAATAAATTTCAATGTGTACCAACACAAGTCAGCTATAACATAGTGAGGACCCAAATAAACATCTCCAAACATGCCAAACAATAAAATATTAATCCTCATGGATCTGCAACACGCTAACACCACATTGTCGGCCAAGAACATGAACATGGGCACATATCAGAAAAATCTCCGATCACGAACACTCCAATCACTGCTGATGTACACCAAGGATAGAGCATGATCTAGACTCATCCATGGAATTTATAGGCACATGAGAAGCACATGAGATTACCATACTTTCATCTACTTTGACCAAGAACACCATCTACAGAGATTGAATAACTGTAGGTATATAGATCATCATAACTTCCACAAAACTTCATGCACACCACTTAAACTTTAGAACAACATACTAGAAAGGTTCAACACCAAACCCTTTGAAGCGCACCTTTAGATCTTCAATACATAGAGCTTTCCAACATTTTGACCTTCTCAGCTCCACTGGTTTCCTACACTATATTTTTATAATTTTCTCAATCTCCTCAACATATACAGCCATAAGAAGATTAAAATGCTAATAGTGTTGACATCAATGAAAAAAATATATCAATAACACAACCACAACATCCAACACAATTAAGTCCATTTTATCATTAATTAATTATTCCCAAACTAAGCGTGAAAAGGGGTTACTTTTTTTGACACTACATTTTTCCCCCAATTTAGTGAGAGTTTTCCCCCATGTCAAACTCACATTAAACTAGGCATTCAAGACACTTAAGTATGCAAAAATGATAAAGATAGATAACCATATCCTATCAAAGACCAAGAAAAAAAAGGAAAACAAAGGATCAAGCTTTGACTATTCCAACACGATGTGGAACATGGTTGTTTTTCCTAAACAAGGATCAAGCTTTGATGTGTGTCCAACACGATGTGGACTAGGTCTAGGTTGTTTGTCCATAACATGCATGATCACTCTCGGGTGGTGGAACCTTAGGTCGTCTACTAGGTGAGTATCCCAATGGGGTGGAAAATGAGAGAATCATATTATCCTCCTATACCATACCAAAGTTGTCCTCTTGACAACTTCAATAAGGCACCAAAATATTATTCTTTTGAATGTTGTATCTCTAGGATTTTGTTAAAGGGGATTTTGCTTCATTCGTATAAGTTATTCTTAGGGAACATTGTGCCTAATGTCTCCAAGAGAGGACAAGTCAAGAATATCAGATCGCCACTTATGGGATGCCTTGTTTGAATAATTCCACTAAGGGAAATTGTATGCTTAGAAATATCACACTCTTGGAGGACATCAAACCTAGTGAAACCACCAAGAAAAGGACACATAACAAGAAAAAAGAAAATCATGCCATGAAATATGAAAAATGTCAAAATATGTCATTGATGTGTGCCCCCACTTTAAAGTGATTGTTAACACCATTGCTATGAGCAGTTGCTTTAAAATAGCCAATGTTTTCTCCTAAGACATGAGAGCTTTCCTCAAAAAACCCTATGCAAAGTAATATGTTTGCAAAATAAAGCTACATCATGAAAAAGGAGGGAAGTGGTTTCCCTAAAAAATACATAAGATATCTATGGATTCGAGGTCAGTATGTCTTTGCTACAATGTCATTTAAGAGCTTGGAACTGTCATCATTCCCCAAATACTCATAGAATTTGAAGAATGACACAAATAGAGAAAAAATAAAAGAAAAATACTTTAGGTCAACATGGAAGAGACCTAAATGTCTCAATTCCTTGCATCATCCCCAAAAGAAAAACACAAGACAAGCAAAAAAGATAAAATGTTTATGATATAGAGAAGATGTTAGATGTTGTGGTTGTGTTGCTGATATGTGGTTTTCATTGATGGCAACACATGATGTGAAAAATAATACCATCAACACAACTAGTTGTTCACATAGTACACTTCTCCCCCTTTGTTTTGTAGTTCTCCTCTCATAGCTCTTCTCTCCCTTTCTTCAAGAGTTTTTCACATTATTCTTCTCCCCCTTTGAAATTAATGGAAAAGGTACATTTTCCATTGATGTCAAAGGGGGAGAAGAATAATGTGAAAAACATTTGAAGAAAGGGCGAGAAGATTCAATAAAGGAGGAGAAGAGCTATGCGAGGAGAACTGCAGAACAAATGGGGAGAAGTGTACTATGTGAACTACTAGTTGTGTTGATGGTATTATTTTTCACATCATGTGTTGTCATCAATGCCAAAGGGGGATATTTTTGGATGTTGTAGTTGTGTTGCTGATATGTGGTTTTCATTGATGTCAACACTATTATCATTGGTGATTTTGAAGGTTGTATATGTCGAGGAGATTGAGAAAATTGTAATAAATATATTGCAGGCAGCTAGTGAAGCTAAGAAGGTTAGAGTAATGGAAATTTGTGTACATTGATATTCAGGAGGCACACATTAAAGGGTTTTTTGTTGATCTTATCTAGTATGTTGTCCAAATTTTTTAGTGGTATGCATCAAGAATTGAGAAAGTTACATAGTGTTGTGTACCTATAGTTATTCAGTTACTAGATAGCAAGTGTTTATGGAAGATGAGATTGAAATTCTAATGAATTGGGTTGTTGTGTATATTTTTGAGATGTTCAGTGATGTTTCTAAATCATTGTCTATTAGTGTGGTACGTCCATGTTGATCGATGTGTTCGTGATTGCAGATTTCTCCTTGTGTGTTTAAGTTTTTCATGTTCTTGGCCGACATGACGGTGGTAGCGTGTTGCAGATCCTTATGGATTAATATTTTATTGTTTGAAATATTCGAGGATGTTGATCTAGGTCCTCACTATGTTGTGACTGACTTAGGTTGGTGCACATTAAGATTTGTTCATGTATTGAGGCTGAAATGTTGTAATTCATTTATGCATTTATTTTGTGGCCGACAGAGTACTTGATGTAAATTCGTGTAGCAGATATATAAGAGCGATTGTCTCTTCATTGTAAGTGTGTGTATGAGTGTGTGTGGTGAAAAAATGCAGTATATGTGTTAATAAAGATCAGATCATCTGAATGTAGAGTAAAGTGTGAAGAATTTTGAGTGAAGTGTGAAGAGGGGTATTTGAGCTTAACCAGAACTATCATCAAGCTTTTGAAGAAGCTAATTTCTCAGTTCAACCTCATCAGATGGATTCGATCTGATTTTCTTATGTAAGACAATGAGCCTTCCCTTTGAGAAGTGAGCTCTAGGCAGTGTTCCTGAATGCAAGTGCATTCCATATTCATTTATCATTATACTTTTAGTAGGGTATAATCTTGTGGACTAACATCCATCATGGTTTTCCCCTAATAGGGTTTCCACATATAAAATCTTGGTTTTCATGTGTTTCTAATGTTTTGTTGGTTTATGTTGTTAGTGTAATTAATTAATTATTACACTAGCATAAGTTAACTTAGGTTTTAATTAATCATATTAGTCCTAAGTTGCATTTAATCATTTAATAAAGTTGTTGAGATAAGATTCCCTTCTAGACGATGAGTTGTCTTTTCTATAACTTATCTCCATCTTGTTATCATTCCCTAGGTAGCTATTTAAGGTTTCTTGTTGTCACATGAAGTGTGATTTGAACACTTGGCAACATCCTTTGCATTTTAGGTTTAGCACTTGCCCATATAATCAAGCATATGTACTCTTTGTAAATCATCTGAAAGATCATAATATAATCTCTATTTTGAATGCCATTATCATACTTTCTTGGTGGTTGAATATTTCTTCTTGGAAAAGGTCCTCCATTGAAGATTGTATTGCAGCTTCATCAAGGACACCTGTGCATCCATCATTCCAACATATGCTTGCACAGTTAATTATCAGATTAGACATTAAAGGTTGATTAATGTTGAATAAGTTTAATTTCTGTAACAATTGATTCACCCCCCCTGTTAGTTGTCTATCCTTGTTTTTCCAACAAAAGAATGTAGATACATGTAGAGGAATGGAAAAAAAGAGAGAGATACATCAAATGAAACATCATGGGTGTTCACATTATGCATATGCAATCACATAAAAGAAACATGTAAAAAAAAACAAAAGACTAGTAAGGCACATGCGATTCAACCTATAGCAAGTCATCTGCATCCAAATCTGGGTTAGTATAAATGGAAGGTAGAAAACTAGCCAAAGGGACAACGAGAAGTGATGAACTAGGGGAAGCACCAAGTTCAACACTATTTTTAGTAGATTTATCATTTAAGATCATATAAGGGGAAAACAATGTATTCAATTTGTTATGCACTTTCTCATCAATCTTTGTAATGTCAATGTCATCATCTAGATTTATCACAACATGATAGTCTCCATGGAAGCTTCTTTTTTACGTTGTGGCGAGGGTATAAAATCATCATGCATTGCTTTAGGTAAGTTTGGATTTTGATTTTATGTGTTATTCTTTCTTCTTGATTTTATAATATATGAGCAATAGCACGATGTCTATGCCTCTGCTCTCTAGAACTTCAATTTTGTTTCAATATATTATCAATTTGCATTTGTGTAGGAGCGGGTTTGTCAATTATAGGTTTGTTCTCTTCCTTTAGGGGAGGAGCAAAAGGAACCACAGGAGGTTGCTCAACCACTTTCTCTTTAGCTTTGTAAACTTGTTTAAATTTAGGAGGTATAATGGGATTTTTTTGGTTATCTCAGGTCTCTTATAGGAAATTTCAAGAGGTTTTGTCATAGGCTAGTCTTGGATGGTTGGAAGGGATTTGATTCAATCATTCTTTCTTCAAGGATAGGTTGCTTAGTCATGGGTTGAGGCATGTTTCTAAGGGATAATATTTCTATGTGTTTTGCATTGAACTTTTGATAGGATTTAAAAAGTAGTCCTCACGAGGTTTAATAGGTTCAATAGGTTAGGGCCAAAAGAAATCTAATGAAAATATCCCTCAAGAAGATGTCGATTTAAACCCACTATGATGTACAGTAAAGATATCATTTCTAAAGGGAAACTTTAAACATTTATGTACCACTAGAGGGACAAAATTCTTGGAGCAAAATAATGGGTAGCCTAACTTCACACGAACTTTAATATTTTTCGTCTATCTTTTAAAGGGAGATCTATTGAACCCATTGTAGGAAAAGAAAAACTATTATGCATCTTGATGCATGCTTTCGGTTTGTCATATGTATCTTAATAGAGTTCATGCAAAATAGGAATTCTTCAATGATCACATTCTCTCCACATACGAGATCAATTAATATCCCATTAGTAGGCATGTTATTGATTCTTTCGGCTATTTAAAGAGGACTATTGAGTGCATGTTTAAGTATGTCATTTTGCTAGAAAGCAATATCAAGAGGCATTTTAGATGAGCCCTTACAAAGTTTAGCTTTGATAAATGCTACCAGTTCATCAATATTCTCAATTTTTATGTTTTCATCATTCATCCCACATTCATCACATCATTCTTGGTTTCACTAGCTTTGATAAATGAAATAGTGTTCTTAGCTATGGGATTTGTAAATATTTGTACATTTTGGTTAGGAGGGGCTTACTGAATTATTACCTTGATCATTCACACCCCCAATTCAATATTATTATCAATAAAGTCTTGCACAAGATGTTTAAGAAGCTTACTATATTTTGTACCATGTCCATTTTTTTGGTGATAATGGCAATAAGAGTTTCATTCAAAGCCTGCAGGAAATGGTATATTAGGATCACACTCTTTAATAGGAGGTAATGTAAGAATATTATATTCAACAAGCTGTAACATGATATTATGAAAGGTATCAGGTAGAGGATGAAATTTCTATCCCTATCCCCAAAGGAAAAAAGGACTTGTTGTCTTTATAGAACCCACTTGGTTATTAGTTTGTTGACTTGGTTGAGGGGGGTTAAGTTGTAAAAAACCCTTATTTTGCTTCTTGAAAGATCGGTAACAATTTTAAGTTATGGATTTAGAATTTTTAGAATGGCTTGGGGGATTTTTTGCATCACGACCACAAGTCGTATTTTGATAATCATGAAGGGATATACACAACTATGTAAAGGATGGAAATATCAACATCTCAAGTTTTTTTTGGATTTTGTTTTTTAAGTTGTCAATAAACATTCATTGAAGGTCAACATCAGGAATCTTAATGTTTACTTGTGAATAGAGTTTTTGGTATCTTGCTATGAAATTAGTCACTTTCTCATCATCCTTTTGTTTGCATGTCATTAAATCAGCTAGGTTCATCTTGGCACTCATGTGAATATAAAAGTGGTTGTAAAAGGCATCAACAAGTACATTGAATTAACCAATTGAATTACTTGGCAGAGAAGAGAACCACTCTAAAGTAGTATCCTTCAAGGATCTAGGGAATAGATTAGCCAAAAGTTTTTCTTCAACTATGAAATCATTACACAAGGTTGTAAAAGCATAAACATGGTTAACAAGATCTCCTTTCCCATAAAATTTCTCAAATCGGGGAACTTCTATACCTTGTGGCATTTATGCTCTCAATATCTCCAAGGATAATGGATTGGTTTTGATGTATTGCGTACATTGAACATTATTGTTTTGATTTAGGGTTGCAATTTGTTGTTGAAGGGATGCCATTCTTTGCAAAAGTGTGTTAAGGAGAGCATCATTTTTAGTGTAAGGTGGAGGGGAATATGGTGGAGTGGTATATGTATGTGAAGGGAAAGTGAATTGTAAGTTTGTGAGGGAGGATGGTTGAGGAGATATTGTATTCGAATGAACAAGGCTAGAAGCATTTTCAGTGGAAATTCCTAAGGAAGTATTCATACTACTAGTAGGTTGAATTGTTGTGGTAGGCTGAGTACCAGTGTATGTTGGAATGGAAATGGGTATTGTAGAAGAAGGGATTGAAGTTTTGGACACCTTGGCTTTGAGTGCACCCCAAAGCTTGAGTGAAACTAGCGATAGTGTTGTTAGCATTAAGCATAATGGTTGTAGGCATGGAAGTCATGGGAAATGAAGTATGCATACTATGATCCATAGGGGGTTGATTATCAACATTATTAGGAAGAGAGCTAGAGAACCCAAGATCGATGAGTGAGATATCATCAGATGACATGAGCCTCAAACTATGTCTTACAATAGTATTGCTAATAGGACATCAAGTTTTAAAGCTCATACAAGTTTTACAAAATTAAAGTGCAAACCAAAAATGGAAAGAGGCAATGCAATGACCTAGAATGAAATGCAATTTTCAGATTCTAAACAATGTAATTTACTAATTACATAGTGCAGTAAACTGAAAATGAAATTTTTGTAAATGCAATTTTGAATTTTCAAAATGCACTAAATGAAGAAAATTAAGCTAGATGTAATGAAATTAGTGACACAAAGATGTAACAGTAGCAAATAGAAGCATAAACCAAGAGTTTTGAGATTCCAAAAATTCAAATTAGCACCTGATCATGGACTCATTTTCCCTAGGGTGAATGGGTCCTATATTATGGTTTTGAAATTAATTTTTACAATTTTTTGAGCTTTTTCTAATGAGTTTCAAAGTCAAGTCTGTAATAGTAAGTTTTAGGTTCAGATTATGCAAATGCAATATGAAAAGTAAGTTGAAAATGTGACCAAATGATAAATTACAAGACCTAGTTTGATATGCAATTTTGTTTTAATTTTCAAACGCAAATTTATATGATATAATAATGATATGTAAAATGAGTATAATTTTTTATATTTAAAGAATGCAAACAATGCAATCCTAAGACCCTAGATAAGATGTAAATTTGAATGCAAATTAAGAGTTCCTAAATGAGATCTAATTCAATGCAAATGAATGCAAGATCTAATTTAGGATGAAAAGAAAGACTCCAAAAATCATAAAAATAAAATGTTCAATAAGTTGGGTTCACCAAAATGAAACATAGAAAAAGAGGTGCACCACAAATGAGATTAATCAAATGGGTACACCTAATTTTGATTAGTTGTTTCACTCAACTATGAGTGTAGGGAAATTTTAGTCATCTCAGAAAAGCATCCAAGATCTATAGTGCCTTTGGTAACTTTAATTTCAATTAGATTTCCTCAAAAACACATACAACTATGACACAAAGCGGAATCAGACATGGTTCATTTCCCACATTAAACCTTTTGAGAGAAGCTCATGCAAATTCAGTTTCAACAACTTGCATAAACAAATTCAACAAATAGAACCAATAAACATGAAATATGGAACAAAAGATTAGAACATAGATTTACACGGGGAAAACCCTTTCGGGTAAAAAACCTCACACTCCAAAGAACTGGCCATTTTATTATTCAACAATAGATCACAGATGCAAATATAATTTAGGCTTACAACCTTTATATGAGTTACATCTTGTTTCATCTGGAGACAAAATGGCAACAACCCTATGATAAGATTTTACCTCTCTCCTTTTTTACATTTCTCTGATCAACCTCCCTATCCATTACAACCTTCGCACTGTTATAATACTTTCACATAGTATACAATGCAGATTAACAATGAAAGATCAATCTAGACATTCTATCAGGAGAGATTTCAACAACATAACCTTTCTTTGATCTTCCCCTCTAATTTGTATTTAGAACATTCAATTTTTATACCATTCATTCTCAACTAATAGGATATAGTTCAACTTCCTCTATAGATCAGTTCATTTTCCTTTTGTTAGACCAACCATCAACATGACTAGGTAATCGAATAGACTTCTCCAACTCATTCATGATCCTCCAATGAACATCAAACACATCGATGGTCAACCAATTCAACGTCCTTCCAACCATGGTCTTATTTCATGTTCATCGACTAGACAAAAGACCATCAGCCATAGCCTAGAAAGTGACACCGAAAACCAAGGTCTCCCCATTGTTCGTTCAACATGCTAAAGACTCAAACAAGCCTATCGGCAAGATAATGTCCATCGACAAGAGTTCATAGTGTTACATCAAAACCTTAATTCACCTTGATTGCATTAATCTCAAACACCTTTCAAACCATCTTGTCAGTCTGAGTCAGACTGATAAACAACATGAATAGGTCTATCAACATGACCAACACTATCGGTGAACATCTAAGATGTCACCTCAATAGCCGAGGTCTCTTTGATGACCCAAAAGAACATCAAGACCATGCATCACAAAGAGTCACATCAAAGTTCAATAGAATAGATCCATCGACTAGAACAACACCATTAGACAAGGATCATAAAGTCTCATCAAAGTCTGATGTCACCCTGATGACCTTAAGCCTAGCTGTAGTCCAGAACACCTCATCAGCAAGAGTCACACCGAACATAGACTATCATCCAGACCAACACTATCAGTTCTGTTGATGGTTAAAATGACACAAACAACATTAAAACAAAATATTTCTACTCTATTTCTCCTGAAAAAGAAAGACAACATGTAGTAGCCTAACTCCCAAGGTCCTGGTAGTTTGTTCTCAATTGGCTGATGTCACTCAATTGGTTCATGCAACTATAATATTCAAGGGGCCTATGCTGGTAACAAAGGATTCAAGCTATAACTCTTTTTATTGAAATAGTTCCTGTAAATCAATGGGTTTTAAATAAAAGAAAAAGATAGAACAAAGGGGTAAACCAGTAAGTATGAACCGAATTTATCTAGTATCTAGACATATACTTTCAACGATGAATGTTTCCTAATAGATCATAAAAAACATAAGATGACACAATCTGTAGCATAATCTATACCACTGCATACATTTTAGGTGCTTAATTAACTTCACAAATATTTCAAGGATTTTCAAAACAAAACACATTCATTCATCATCAAAATTATAGATCAACAAACTTTTTAATAACTTCAACTCAATGACAATTTAATAAGATGATCCTTAAATCTGATTCCTTCAAATGAATTTCATCATTCAAGAAACTCTTATGTTCAACACAATCACTGCATACAGATAGATCATAACTTATCAACCTTATCAAACAAACAATCCAATTTTCAAACACCATCTTTTGAGTAAACCTATAATTCTATTAACTGTAAAAGATTAAGTATAATGTATCTCTACAAAACTCTACAAAATTCTCTCTTAGCATTAGGTAAGCCAATCCAATTCTCAATTAGCCGACCTTTACAATGTGATACCCATCTGGTATTTATAGATATACATACAAAAAGTTTGAACCTCACTTCTATTTTAGGCTTTCCACCTTTTTAGGAATTCAGATTCTCTTGGAAACTCAAATCAATTTGATCTTGAGTTCTTACATTAGACTTTCAGTCTTAACTAAAAATAGAAGATAGAATAGAAGAGAAAGTCATGCACTCAAAAAGCTATTAGTGCTATATGCATGCAACATGCAAAGAAGGAGAACATTATGCATGCAAGAATTCATGCATGTGAAGCTGGACCCACACTGAAATCTTCATAACTGGTGAAGACTTGTTGTAAAGTATCTATATCTGGCCCATCAATCTAGTCATCTTCAAATTTGATCTGATCCAACTCAACTGCAGCAAACTCTTTCATACTTTTCATCTTTATCAATTCTCTCCCTGCAACTTTTATCTCTTCCTTGACTTCTACAAGTTGATCTATTACCAAGTCTCCTCCATCATCCTTCTCCTGCATGAGTCCTTGGAATCTTTCATTCCATTTTTCTTTAACCTGACTCAAAGGCATGCCATCTTTTGTCATTACATTCACATCTACAATTATGGCCATGACCGCTTCCAACTCTTCCAACTGCTCCGTCAACTTATTAACTTCTTTTTGAATCTCATCCTTGTGTTTGCTCAAAAAGTCAGTTCTAAACTTGAGTATGCGAGAAGTCTTCTCTACAAAGTCTTTGTTATCATCTTCAAGTATAGATTATTCTAGAAGAGTAGTTAGAGGCAATGTATTTATCTTTTCTAACTTTTCACTATACTCCTTATACTCTTCTTCTTGCTTTCCTGATGCCTCAACATATTGATGCATCTCTTTTATTACTCCCTCTGCTTCTTTGTAGGCCTCAAATCCTTTTGTTAAAACCTCACCTACCTCATGGTTCAATTTGTCTATCCATTTATCTACCATCTCCGCCTTACCTCTAACTTGCACCAAATCATCTACCTCCTTTTTGCTTAACAAAACAGGAGTCTCAATGGCTGCAATTTGTTGTGACCTTGGAGAGGAGTCACTCTTCAAGAATGAATGTAAATAATCCAATTGATCCTTAAGCTCATCTTTCTTTTGTTTGTCCTTCATCATTCTTGATTTAGTTGTTGAAGCCACCACATCAATCAGATTCATTTGTTGATTCCTAGTGGGTCTTCCCAAATTAACCGTACTCAATTGATAGTTTATTAGCTGCATATCCCCTACCTCCTTTTCAGTCATAGGCATGGCACATTCAGCAACTATCTCCCCTTTATCTATGAGTCTAGTAGAATGTAATACTTTAGCCTTCTTTTTAGGCCTTTCCTATTCAATTCCCTTCATCATGTCCTGCCAATTAAGAGGTTGAGGAGGTGTTCTAGCTCTCTTCTGTAAGTCTAACTTCAACCATACAGGAGCACTGGGAGCAGTCATCATCATGGAAGAGGAAGAAGCAACTATAGAGGGTGGCTGAATATTTACCTCAGGTTGAGAATCAACCTTTGCTTTCTCTTGTTGCTCTTGCAGCACATGCATCTGCACCAACTTCTCAGCCTCTTCTCTATCTCTTTATTCTTGCACTTTCTTGTCTTCTTCTTCTTTTCTCAATCTCTCTTCTTGTATCTGATCCTTCTCTAATTTCTCTTTTTCTAAGGCCTTTCTTTCCAACCGTTCTTCCTCCAAAGCTTTAAGTTTTGCAACTTCAGCATCTTCTTCCTTTTGCTTCCTAATTAGCTCTTCAGCATCTCTTTCCTTTCTTAGAGCTTCAACTTCTTGTTCTTTCCGTCGAGCTTCAATCTAGCAACCAGGGCTTCCTTTTCCCTTCAGTTTCTTGCTTTCTCTTCCACAAGATCATGGATTTTTTGTATCAATTCCAATTTGTCATTTTCTGCTTTGACTTTGAGCTCATGCTCTCGTTGTGTCATTTTCTCCTCTACTTCATTAGTTGTTTCCCTTGTTTCAATTTGTTTTGCCTTTAATTGCTGCTATTGAAGTAGAGCATCAACTTGCACCTTAGCATCCATTTCATTTTGCTTCTCCACTGCATCCCTTGCATCAGACTCTCTTGTAGCATCTTCAAATAGTTTCCATTGCTCTTCTTATTTCAGAATCTGCTCAATAGTATGCCCTAGAGGCATGTTTTCTTGCAAATCTATTTCTGACAGAGTTTCATCTGAGTTTGTCTCAACTTCTACAAATTCTTCTTCCACTTCTTTTCCTTTAGCAGCTTCAGCCATGGTATGAAGAGTTCCTTCTTGAAATTCTTTACTTTTCTTTCTTTTGAGTGGGGCTTGTATGGATGACTCACCCAATGTGGGTGTAGAAACAATAGATACTATTGGAACATCTCCCTCTGGTGCCTCTTCTTCTTCATCGACTACCTCAAGTTCTATTTCTTCAATGTCGGGAGGAAAGAATTCCATTGGCTCTTTGGGAGGTGTCTTTCTTTTAATCCTCTTGTACCCTTTACCTTTCTTAAGGATTGGTCCTTGAGGAGCTTGAGTTCTCAACATTAACCATTGCACACTTCTATCCAAGACTGTTCTTCCAATTTTCTTAATATCAATTGTTTCTTCCTCATTCCAATCTATTAGATCTAAGCTTTTGGTTCCAATATTCAAGGCTTCATATGAGGGATCTAATACAATTCCATCATCCACCAAAGTGTCAGGAATATTTTCTTTAATACCAAGCTCTGACATGAGTGAGATTGATAATCTCTCATAATTCTTCTTTCTCAAGTCATACTCATCTTGCCTATCACACCAAAAGTCTTCTAACAAATTAAAATGTCTTGTGAACACTGAAGGTAATAAAGCATACATCTTCTTCTTAGGATCAAAATACTTCCGAGTTGTATACAATCCCAATTTCAATTGTATCAACTCATTACAAACCACCTTCGCTCCCTTCAAGTGTTGACAATTATATTCACCAGTGTCATGGGAAATTTATGGCATCCTATCTTGTGCTTCATCCCAAACCTAGCATTAAATCCAATGGCTTGATACACAAACTCCATAAGCACTATTCTATTACTATAGCATCTTGGAAGTAAATGTGGATGGTCTTCAAAACCAAATAATATGAAGTATGTAAATTCGGGGTATTGGATATACCAACTTCCCCATTCAGCAATAAAAGCCATAGCTTCTTGACTTAACCTATATCCTACATCTCCACTCAACTGATTGATGATCACATATAAAAATGCATCATTGACTCTTCTGAAATGAGTCTCAGCAACTTGAAGAGATAATTGATCATAGTGCTCCCATACCTTCTTTTGTCCATCCAAGGCTCCCGTTATACCTACTCTGTTTAATCCTGGGAAAATCCCCAACGTTGTTGCTGCATATACAATGTAAGATGTCATGAAGAAAGATTTAGTCTATCTAACCCTTGTGAGCTGATCATGTATGGCATCAGAAACAATCATTGACCAATTAAACTAGTAATCACCCTGAAAGATTACTTGAATAAAATGAAACATCCATTCCTTGAAGTGGAAGGCATCCCTCTTCCCAAACACTCTGGAAAACATTAATATCAAATCAGATATCTCCTTCTTGAACTCTACCCTCTTTGGCTAGTCTACAAGCTTGCTTAAAGATTTCTTCTTTGTGCTTAACCACTTTTTTTTTAAGTGAGACTTATTGGAGTCTTTATGCTTGCTATATTTCTCCAATGCCTCTGCTTCAGTTAGCTGCACCAAGTTCTTGGGATCAGGAACATTAAATATGCTTTGGAACATTTGCGGAGTAAGATCTATAATCACATTATTTTGTGAATCCATGCATAATCTTGTAGCAGGATTGTAGGTACTGGCCACTGTCAATATCAACTCCGGACACTGGACTGATAAAGGAAACACAGTGATATGTGCAAGACCGAAATCAAGAATCCTTTGGGTTCTCCCTGTCAAGTTTGCTTGTTCTGCAAAGGTCTCTTCATGTAATTCTTCAAAGCTATACTGGCCCAGATTAGTATCTATGATATCTAACTAGTCTGATTCCACCTTGCTCACTTTCACCACCGGATTCCTATGATCATACCTCAACATATAAGGAAACTGTTCTGGTTTCACCTTCTTTATTTTTGGTGTTGTCTTTGATGTTCCAGCCGGTTGATTCCTTCGAGCAGCCTCTCTTGATGTTCCTGACATCTTTCAATTTTCCTGCAAGCAAACCTCTAATTAGATCTTTAGATATCATCATAAAACATGCTTTTAAAACATACCTGTTACACATACATCGGAGTCAGAACCAGACAGAAGCTCAAAACAATCTCTTTTACAACACTCGCGGACTCAAAGCAAAAAATGATATAGAAACTTCACCTAATGACAAACGGGCTCGAAGTCGGAGTCAGGGAGGTTATAGGAACTAGGATCGGAACAAAAAGCGGATTTGGTTTTCTTCGAATTTTCATTTTTTCCATATTCTATTTCCATTCCGCCTCCACCTCTGATTTGATCATCGTTACTTTGAAGAAAGACTTTCCCATTATACACAGAGCTGGACACGGGATGAGAATAGAATCGATAAATTTTGCAAACAAAATTCTTAAGTTCAAGCTCGATTTCGATCCCAGCTCCACCAATGTTATCATATATTTCAAGGAAAACCTTTTAGAAATCGGAATCGGAAAAGGAATAAAAATGGAATCGATAACCTCGTAAAACAAAACTCTTAGGTCCATAATCCATTCCAATCCTGCCTCCGCCTATGCTAATCATGACGTCATCAAATACTTTATTCATTTTCAACACAATTTCATGATTAAGACCTAGGTCGCTATAAAATGGCAAAGGAGCTTAAAAATATACACCCATATGATTGTGGGGAACAATTGCATTCTAAGATATCATTTTTTTTAAAAACATTTTAAAAGTGATCACAGAGACTAACGAAACCCTAATCTAACAAACCTGACGAAATCTAGGGCACGGGTTTAAACCCTGCCATTCTACCAGACGACAAAACCCTAATTAACTTTAATCTACCCTAACTCATTGTAAAATCTCTAATCTACCTCACTGTAACTTCTAATCTAACTAATGCCATTGAAAACTCTTAATCTAATCTAATCTACTGCAAACCAAAAACAAACACAACGCAATCATGATTAAGACGTGAAAGCGATGGTGCCCTAAAAATAGAAAGAAACGACTCGAACATACAAGACAACAAAAAGAAAACTCGACCAACAATATAAAAGGACAACGCGATTCAAAACACGGGAAAACATATATACAAAATACACAATAGCAATCGAACCAAAGAACAACAAAGACAAGAAACCTACCTCAAACGCAAACAAACCCGTGTTAACCCTCTGAATCGATTCACACACAATCCCTTCTTTATCTCTATCAATTTGCTCAAAATGAACTCTGCTATTGCTCTTTCATGCTCTTAGATCTTTAACAATAACAATAATGATCAGCTTAACCCTAAATAAAGGTAAATATGTGAATTTCTACCTACACCAACAACCATCATTAATGCATTTAAAGAACAATAAACTCGGAGTCAGAACTGTAAGAGAACAAACACTCATCTGCAGTGTGCTTCAGTCAAAAAGTCAATGACAAAGAGTGGTGGGGGCGGAACTAAAATGGAATCGAAATTTCAAATTTATAAAATTTCCAAACCTCATTCCCATTCCGGCTCCGCGTTCGACAACTAAAAAAAAAACAAAAACAAATACAAAAAGTTAAATAAAAGACCAACCTAATAAAACAAAACACAGAAACCGAGACAAAACAAAAATAAAAAAGTAGCGGAGGCGGGATTGGAATCGATCGTGATTTTGCAAATTTTGATAACAACCATCCCAATTCCCACTCTGGCTTCGCTTCCGCTAAAGACCAAAAACAAAGGCAAAGAAAAGACTATCAGGATAGAACCAAAAACAAGCCTCAAAAGAACTTTTAGAACCCGATTCAGTTCCGGTTCTGATAACAATAGAGAAACCAAAGAAAAACAAAGTATTGGCAAAACTAGACTCCAAACTTTGTTTCACAAACAACTAAGTACAAAAATAACAAAGGGGGACCCATTTTGACAAAAGCAAAAGATGGGGTGGTTATGCAAGGCATAACAGGTTCAACAACCATAAGTCCCATCAAAGACCAGAGCCACCTCGATATAGATCATCGGCCAGAGTCACCCCGATGGTACTACCATCGGTCGGATTCCTACAGTTGATTCAACATTCTTAGGTCTAACCAAAGATCAATGTTACCCTGACAATCTGTTCATCGGATCTTGCCCAGGTATCCTCTACCATTAAGACTCTTTTTGAACCTCCATGTCAGCCTGAAAAATTATCATCGACCAAAATTACACCAATATAACTTTTCAGTCGGACTTCTATCATCGACGAGAGTTAGAAAAATCATGTCGATACTTCAGGTCACGCAAACAACCTTCTTTGCTAGGAGACACCAAAGGTCTCACCGATTTGTTCAAAAAAGGAACTTCACAAGGAGAACTCAAATCGGGCTAAGTCACACTGATCTCACAGACATTTTAGGATCACTATGCAGATCTTCCAGACATCTTAGTGATCACACTAAAATTTCTCTCTCAAAGGTTTAGGCCAGTGGAATTGAGGTACATAATTCCAACAATCTCCCACTTGATGAAGATCACACTAGAACCTCCAGAGCACTCAAGAACTACTAATATCACATTGGAACCACCACTTCAAACCTTACTCTATTCAAGTCTCTATTTAGCAGCATTCAAGAGACCCAATGAACAAGTTTCCATAGATAACAGTCTACTAGACAATTTGCAACAAAATCAAGTATGCAGCTGCAACTAAATATCCAACATTGCAACCAATCACAACCTTCCATGAAACCACATATATCTCAAACATTTTCTCATGATCCATCAAGAATTTTGCAATAACATCTAATAATTCCACCATTCAGGCAACAATCCCTATCATCCTCCAACATGCCACCTATGGAAGAAAGGTACAAGCCAAGGTGAATATGCACTAGTCCAACAAACACAAGCAAAAGATCCTAGTGATATCAAAAACAAGATACTTAAAGGTATCGAACATTAGTAAAATTATGCCACTAGCATAACCAACCCATGTACATGCAACTGCAAGCTCCACGTGTAAGAAATTCGATGAAGAATAAATACTTTCAGGAACTCACACTGCATGAGTCATGCCAAAAAAACTGAAACAATTTCAAAGGGCACAATAAGTCTATCAAACTACAACATATAGAAAGTGTAACCATGTAGTACTAAGGACCCAACTCCACACTGATATGCAAAACCTGCAATCAAGTTGCTACAAGAAAAAACATCTCTTCTAACTAGTATGTACAAATCTTCCATGTACTCCACATCCAACAAAGAAAACAATGTTACGTGAAACCACACATTTAGGAAGATCAGTAAGACGAAAGAAAATCTAAAAATCATAACATGCAGTACATCCTTCTACAAAACACCTCCAAGTATCAACTATGCCAAGTAGTATCTTATTTACATCCCCAACAAAAAATCCTTAACAACATCCAACTGATTAAACCACATGAATGTAAGCTTCCCAAAGAAGATCAAACTACTATATTTCCTATTTCAGGAAATCAGCCCACTACCATCCCCTATGACATCATAAATGAAATTTTTTTACCAAGGATATAACCAAGTTGTCCATCTCTCACAATGAATCCTCTAGAACAATCTAACCATAGCTCAAGATCCACCAATGAAAGAAATACATAACACGCCTAAGAGAAGCAATGGGCACTACTTCTCAAGTTATAAAATACCGAGAAGACCAAGAGGGGGAATGAAATAGTTTCTCCAGGATATCCAAGTCACTATGACTCATCCAAAAATTTGTCTCCTCATAGGTCTCTATTTAGCTCATGTTCAATCAAGGTGTCAAATCCTCAGAATTTCTTATTCTCCATGTATCCATGAGCACTTGCAAAAAATCACCTCATGCCAAACTCCAAATGCAACACAACAATATCATGAAGTATCACGAAAATGATCAAAGCACCCAATACATAAAGAATTTACCAAGATCAATTCCAAAGCTCCAACTACAGTATCAATAAACTAATATGACATCATGATCTTTCCATCCCCTCTTAGGAGATACCATGCTCCAAGTGCAAAAACCAATGTCTCAAAAGAAATGCACAATGTCAAAACCCCAATGCATAAGAAAGAGTATATTATGACATAAAACAAACAAGCTCTAAATCAACATCACCTATCAAGCACCAACAACAACTCAACCCAAAGAACACACAAGTCCTCCATGGTTTCAAAATGCTCACCATCTTCAAATAGTGGCCCTACCAATGCGAAAGAACCCTTGTGTAGCAACAAGATCAAAGAGTTCATCCTAGAAGCATCTGCAAACTAAAGAAGACAAATTATTAACAATCATTGCTAAAGCTCCCACTAAGCAGTGATACTAATATTTCCAAGCATCATGACCAACCATCTCCAAAACTGATAATAAAATCTTACATGCCCACAAATATATAACAATATTGATAATTAAACCAAGATCTCAAAAGTAAGGAGATTAACCATGCTACATGACTCCATAATTTTATTTTCAGAAACTCACTAATTATATGTCCTTTTACCTCAAAACAACTACACCAATGCACAAGTGACCACAAACAAAGCCAACTTACAAGTATGCATAAACAATTAATCAAATCATATGGATATAGACAATCCACTTCCACGTTGTCCCACTACATACATATGGGTAAAGACAACCCACAACATTGCACAACCCAAAGATCCAATTAATGAAAAATGAAGACTCACAATCACATCAATGTCATGCAAATATGAGGTCACACAAGAGAATAAACGTGTAGACACTCTGACTCAAACACAAAATCAAGTACAGATCTGATTTTCCAATTATGTCCACACTAAGTACCTTAGTCTAGGAATGCATCAAGCATTACCATAGAAATAACAAGTGACTAATCACATACCCAACATTTCTATGCAAAGAAAGAATAAAAAATTTCTCTCACCATGCACATGGATCTGACAGAGGTAGGTTATTTTAGAAGCTTTCAAAACATCTAAAGATTAACTTCATAGCCTTCATGTATGCTAGGTTTATAGGAAACAATGCCACCCAACATAAGCATTTTCTTCCATGACTTAACAACAACACGTCTTTCCATATCATCAGGGAGCCTCTTACACAGACAACCAATATGAAAGCATTATTGTTACATGACCACAAAGCAAAAAATTCCACCTCATACATCAAGGTTATACCACTTCCAATTAGGAGACACAGATCAGAACAATTCAACATGACCAAATCCTTTTTATCCATCTTTACCACCCTTCATGCTACATGTTATCTCTGAATACCAAAAGAATTCCACTCACCAAAGGATCAATTATAATAGATGATTACTCTAGATTTCTTCAAGCTTGATAGACTAAGAAATATCCACAAGAGAAATACCTAGAACCAACAACTAGAAGAAGGCTCTGATACCACTTGTAGGGAAATTTTAGTCATCTCATAAAAGCATCCAAGATCTATAGTGCCTTTGGTAAATTTAATTTTAATTAGATTTCCTCAAAAACACATATAACTATGTCACAAAGCGGAATTAGACATAGTTCATTTCCCACATTAAACCTTCTAAGAAAATCTCATGCAAATTCAGTTTCAACAACTTGCATAAACAAATTCAACAAACAAAACTAATCAACATGAAAGATGGAACAAAATAGTAGAACACACAAATTTATGTGGGGAAAACCCTTTCAAGTAAAAAACCCCACACTCCAAAGAATTGGCCATTGTATTATTTAGCAACATATCACATTTACAAATACAATTGAGGCTTACAACCTTTATAGGAGTTACATCTTGTTTCATCTAGAGACAAACTGGTAGCAACCCTATGACAAGAGTTTCCCTCTCTCCTTTCTTACATTTCTCTGATCGACCTCTTAGTCCATTACAACCTTCACACTGTTACAATACTCTCATATAGTATACAATGTAGATTAACAATGAAAGATTGATCCAGACATTCTATGAGGAGAGATTTTGATAGAATAACCTTTCTTAGATCTTCCCCTCTAATTCTTATTATAGAACATTCAATTTTTATACCATTCATTCTCAACTGATAGGAAACAGTTCAACTTACTCTTTAGATTAGTTCATTTTCCTTTTGTTAGACCAACTGTCAACATGACCAGGTCACCGAATAGACTTGTCCAACTCAATCCTGATCCTCCAATGAACATCAAACACATCAACGGTCAACCAAGTCGACATCCTTCCAACCATGGTATTCTTTCATGTTCATCGACCAGACAAAAGACCATTGGCCACAACTTGGAAAGTGACACCAAAAACCAAGGTCTCCCCATTATTCATTCAATGTGCTAAAGTCTCGACTAGGACTATTGGAAATAGAATTTCCATCAGTAAGATTTCATAGTGTCATATCGAAACCTTAAGTCACCCCGATGTCATTAAGCTCAAACACCTTTCGAACCATCTTGTCAGCCTGGTCACATCAATGAACACTATGAATAGTTCTATTGACATGACCAACACTATTACTGAACATCTAAGATGTCACCTCAATAGACAAGGTCTCTTTGATGTCCTGAAAGAACATCAAGACCATGTGTCACCAAGAGTCACACTGAAGTTCAATAGAATAGATCCATCAGCTAGAATAACACCATCAAAAAAGGATCAAAAAGTCTCATCGAACTCTGATGTCACCTTGATGACCTTAAGGCCAACTATAGTTCAGAAGACCTCATCGACAAGAGTCACACCGAACATAGCCCATTGGCCAGACCATCATTGTCGGTTCAACAACCACAAGTCCCACCAAAGACTAGAGTCACCCTGATACAGATCATCCACTAGAGTCACCCCAAAAATACTACCATAAGTCGGATTCCTACTTTCGGTTCAACATTCTCAATTCTAACTGAAGACGAATGTTACCCCGATGATCTCTTCATCGACAAGAGTTTCCATGTAATTACACTGATCTCGGTCAGATATTCTGTACCATTAAGACTCTTTTCGAACCTCCATGTTAGCCCAATGAAGTATCATTGGCCAAACTTACACCAATATAACTTTTCGGTCGAACTTTTATCATCGACGAGAGTTAGAAAATATGTTGATAGTTTAGGTCATGCTGACAAAATTCATTTCCAGGACAGACCAAAGGTCTCACTAATATGTTTAATAATGAACTTCACAAGGAGAACTTAGATCAGACTGAGTCACACAGATCTCAAATATAGTTTAGGATCACTATGCAGATCAACTAAACATCTCAGCGGTCACACCAAAATTTATCTCTTAGAGGTTTAGGCCGATGGGATCGAGGCACACAATTCCAACAATGAGGGGTAGAATGGACAAATAACAATTAGAAATCAATCCTAACTATTATAACAACAAATAAGGAGGTTTTAAGATGTTGAAACAATGTGTACCTTGCTGAAAAAAGTGTTGTTTCAGGGCTCACTAAGGACTCATTCGCCCAATGGATAATGGGTCCCTATTAGGGTTACAGAAAAGTGATTACTGGGTTATGTTCTTCAATATCTATACTCCCAGATCCTAGGTGATTAGCTCCCGAAAGTCAAAAATAAATTCAATAACTTCATTTTAGTGATCTTGCAAGATAGATGACAACTTTTACAGCTTTTCAATCTTGACAACTTTTATTCTCCACTTGATCTTCAACCTAAAACCTGCAATCACACATCAAGAGAGAAGAAAAATTGTTGTTTGTTAGGGAATAGGGGTTTTCCTTGGTCAAACCCCTTTTCAGTAATTAAACCTTATGATGAAACAATGAAACATGAAACAATGATACCTTGGATGAAGTCTTGTAATGTAAATCAACAATATAGCATGAAATGGCTATAAGGAATGTAGATCTTGATCACAATACTTGATTAGAAATGACATCTTGAATATCATTGAATTGGATCTTTAATGCTACATCAAACAATATGGTCAACAACATGCATGATGCACTATGCCTTTAATACGATGATATGACCTTTGATTGCTACAAGAAAACCTTGATAGTCTACCCTAGAATTCCTTTGAAAAATTTCTTGAATGCTCTATAATGCTCTTGTGAAAGTACTCTTATGATCACTTGAACTTGCTAGCTGAAACTATGTGAAATATACTTATATTTATGCTTATCTTAAGATTTAATCCCAAAATTCAAATAACACAAGTCGACATCAGATCTAGGATTCAAAATCATTAAAATCCAACCAAGAATATGTTCAAAAAGGGGTTTCCTAAGTTAAGGAGGATCCATTCGCCCACACATAACTAGGACACATTTCGAGGAGGTAAAATGTTATACAAAAAGAGGGTCCTAGGACCTAGGGAGGACCCATTCGCTAGGTGGTGAATGGGTCCTAGGTCACTAGCCTAGGACTCAAACCTTACCAAATCAAGCATTATGAAACATCATTAATGAGTGTCAGGATTTATCCTTCATAAAATACAATAAATAAGGCTTGGATTCAAATTTAAGGGGCCAATTAAGCTCTAATTAACCTTAATTAATTAATAAATTTTTAGATTGGTTTTAAAGTGTAAAGAAACACTTTAAAATGCTACATTTTCCCCCACTTTAGTGAGCATTTTCCCCCATGTCAAAATCACACTAAAGTAGACATTCAAGACATTTAAGTATCCAACAATGACAAAGATACATAGCCATACCCTATCAAAGACCAAGAAAAACAAAAGAAAACAAAGGATCAAGCTTCAACCGTTCCAACACAATGTGGAACGTGATAGTTGGTTTGAAACAAGGAGCAAGCTTCAACAACAGTGATTATTTTAGTGGCTAATATTCGCCAATTGGCTAATAGTTCGAGCTACAATGTGACTTTAATCGCCACATTTTTACAAAATTTTATTATAGTCTTATTTAAATAGCTAGATAATTTATTTTATTAGAAAATTTAGCTCAAAAATTTTCCACAATATTTGATACATGATTAGATCAGATTCGCCTTAATTTTATAAATTATTGGAGAAATCTATATTAATTCGCCAATAGTATATCATAACTATTAGTTTCTTTAGGATCATATTTCTAATCTTTAGTGTCCACCATTGATTTAAATATAATCTAATGGCCCTTGTTGTATTCCATGAGGTAAAATGTACACATGATCTATAATGCTCATGGGGCCCACAATTTTGGGTATCACGAGCATTATAGATTGTGGGTAAATTTCACCTTATAGTGTACAACAAGGGTTGTTAGACCAATGATCTAAAAGAAGTTTTGAACCCACATGAGAATTATAGATCATGGTTACATTTTACCTTGTAGAATATAATGAGGGCGATTATATTATATTATAAAATAATGGTAGAAAGTAAATATTATAGTCTACCCCTTCAACTCATCGATAATTTCCACCCTCGGGCCCCTACTTTTCCATGAGAATATTTTTAGATTGGATAGATTCACCATCATAATTAATGCATTTTCCTATTATTTTTCAAGATTTGCCAAAATTTTCAACAAAATTTTAGTGATGTAAAAAAATCGCCAATAAAACTAATATTTTTTTTAGAAAAAGGAATGTTTCGCCAATAGAAATTAATTTTTTTTCCTAAAAACATGAAATATTCATGAGGATTTAATATATTTTTCTGAGGGGGTTTCTTAAATTTATCATTGTTCAACAGTTTGTACAACATGATGTGGACCAGGTCTAGGCATCGTTTCCATAATATGTGTGCTCACTCTGAGGTAGTGCAACCTTAGTCCATCCACTTGGCGAGTATCCTAATGAGGTTTTAAATGAGAGAATCATATTAGCCTCCCATATCATACCAAAGTTATCCTCCTGAAAACTTTGATAAGGCACCACAATTCTATGCTTTTGAATGTTATGTCTATAGGTTTTTGTTAAAGGGGATTTTGCTTCATTCATGTAAGGTCTTCTTCTTAGGGAACATCGTGCCTAATGTCTCCAAGAGAGAAGTCAAAAGTATTAGATCACCACTTATGGGATGCCTCGTTTGCATCATGCAACTAAGGGAAATCACATGCTTAGAAATATCACACTCTTGGAGGATATCAAACCCAATGACACCACCAAGAAAAGGACATGTAACAAAAAAAATAAAAATCACGCCATTAAATATGAAAAATGTCAAAATATTTCATCGATTTATGCCCCCACTTTAAAGTGGTTGCTAACACTATTGTTGTCGGCAACTGCTTTAAAGTAGCCAATCTTTTCTCATAAGACATGAGATGTTTCCTCGGAAAACCCTATTCCAAGTCATATGTTTCTGAAATAAAGCTACATCATGAAAAAGGAGGGAAGGGGTTGCCCCCAAAAATACATAAGGGATCTATGGATTCGGGGTCAGTATTTCTTTGCTACAATGTTGTTCAAGAGCTTGGAACTGTCATCATTCCCCAAATACTCATAGAATTGGAAGAATTACACAAATAGAGTGAAAAAAAATAAAAAGCCTTCAGGTCAACATGGAAGAGACCTAAATTTCTCAAAAGCTTGCGTCATCCCCAAAAGCAAAACATAAGACAAGCAAAAAAGATAAAATGTTTACGACATAGAGAAGAATGTAGATATATATAGAGGAATGCACAAAAAGAGAGATACATCAAATGGAAACATCATGGGGGATCACATTACACACTTGCAATAACATAAAAGAAACATGAAAAAGAAATCAAAAGACTAGTAAGGCACATGCAAGTCAACCTATAGCAGGCCATTCACATCCCAATCCCAGTCAGTATAAATAGAAGGCAAACAACTAGCCAAAGGGACAATGACAAGTGCCAAACTAGGGGAAGCACAAAGTGTAGACACATGAAAATGTCCTGGACCAACTAATACCATTTTTTAATGTCATAAGTCTTCTATTGATTAAATAATTTTAATTATTTAATTAATTCATTGCTATCTCTTATTCTCTCTTTGATTAATTAAATAAATTTTATTTATTTAATTGCGTCTCTAATATCCTTGTCTTTTATAATTAAATAAATTATATTTATTTAATTATTTATCGTCTTGCCACTATAATTAAATAGTTATTTTAATTATTTAATTATTCATTTATCCTCTTCTTCCACAATTAAATAAATTTTATTTATTTCATTACTTATTAATTCATCTTCTTCCTATTTTGAATTAAATAAAAAATCAACTTTCTTTCTAATTTTAAATAAAATCATTTATTTAAAATTACCCACTTTCTAATTTTCCTCCATAAATAAATAATTTAAATAATTTAATTGTCTTATTGATTTTCCTTCTGAATTTAAATAAAAGCATTTTATTTAAATTGGCAATTTCCTTCTTTCCAAGTAAATAATTTTAAATTATTATTATTTATTGTCACATGACCCCACTTTTTGAATTAAATTGATTTTTAATTTAAAAAGACAACTCATCTCTTGAGGGAATTAAATTTAAATTTATTTTAATTCTCCACTTTCCTCTTTTTTTTGTCACATGCATTCTTGTCCATAGATTTGATTTTTCTAAAATTAAATCTTATCTTTTCATTTCATATTTCAATCTAGTATTGCCCTAACCCTAATTGTGGGTTGTCACATGCTTTTATGGCCATTGATCTTAGGGATTTTTTCAACTTTCAATCTTGTCCCTCCATCTAAAATTGACATTTCTATAAAATGGAAATTTTACTCTCATTTTGACATCTACAATCTAGAATTTACACCTCTTAACTTCTTCTTCAACTACTTGCATTATTCTTGTCATTTTGCTAACTTTGTTGTTTTGCAAATTTTTGCATTGCATGTAGAGCTTAGTTTTCTATTTGCATAGCCATCTAAAATCCTTCAACATTTAGTCTTGTCATAATCACAATAGCTCACATTCAAATCTGAGGGCACATTTCACATTACAACAAATAAAGAAGGTACAATGAAGGTGAATCATGGAGATTTGAAGATTAGGTGAGATCTTTCCTGGTTTTCATTTATATTTCCTTTTTTCTTCATTGTTTACTTAGGTTTATGTGGTTTATGCAAATTCTATCCTGGTCCAAGGTCACATTCCATTGTTCGTATTTGAGGATACATGTCAAAATGAAAACCCAAGGAATGCCATCATAGCACCACATTCATGTAAAGATCAAGGTAGTCCATCCCATGACCCCATCCTTAAATCCATTCAAGAAGTCTTCCTAGACAATCATGACATAAAATATCCACCCATCCTTGGTCAAAGTTCTTTTCACAACCATGTTGTCCGAGACAAACCTATCCTTGGTCAAAATCCCCATCCCAATCATGTCATCTAAGACAACCCCATCTTTGACCAAGACAATATCTTAAATCAAGAAGTCCAAAATGATCCACTCCTTGACCTCTATGTCAGTCATGATCAAACACTTGAAGACAACCCCATCCAAATTTTGAATATCAACACTTTCCAAAATGAGACACTTGCCTCCATGGGACACATAGATGATCCTCCTTTAGAACACGAGACTTGTACTATGAACATATTTTCAAATGATCAAGCTATAACTGAATTCAATGGGCTCTATGACACTGACCATCAAGATGGTTTCCACATCAACTTGGAAGCACCAGAAGAATCACATGAGTTTGACATATCACCAAATCAGACCGAAGATATTAATCAAAAATATGTCCAACATGTCAATGAAGCTATAACATCTGATCAATTAGTATCATCTATATTTTTCAAAGCAGGATTTCATACATATGAGAAGATTCTGAGCATTAATTTCCACAATAAGGATGGGTTAGCATCTTGCTTCAAAAATAACAAGTACCCCATCGCAAATAAAAATTTTCAGAACATGCATTACCAAGGAAAAGGACTAGGCCTACACGAGAAAGGAATTTTAGAACCTATACAAGTTCAGGCAAACTATAGACATCAAAGTCTTGTCTATTCCTCATTCAAAGAATATAATAATGTTAATGGTCCTTCCTCGATATTGGAGGAAAATTTATCTAATACACACATCAAAATGGGTGTCATGAACCCATTGTCATAAGATTGTTGCTAACATCGCTTCCATCGACACCATAAACTGTCATCCCAACATATATAAACCCTCCCTTTGGAACCAACAAAAAGAAAATTATTACAAATCCAAAATTCAAAACCAAATTTCAAAGGCCATGGAATCAAACAAAAAGTCAAGTGGACAAATAAAGTTAAAATGGATCCCAAAGAAAAATAAATGAAGCAAATAAAATCAAAAAGTCAATCAAAATGTGGAGCCATAGCACAAGAGGACTCCCACATATAATAAATTTCCACCTCCATCAAAATGGTCATCAATCAAGACGTATAAAAGTGTTGGTTCCAAACACCATCCTAATCAAAATTCCAAACTCCACCATCGAACACCCAAAGTTTGGAAAATAAAAAGTGATTCATCCAAATGTCCAAACAATGATTTCTCATCTACTATCATTGTCATAATCCTACATCTTGCCTAAAGTCCAAAAATACAATGTCACAAATCCATCACATATTGGCAGCAACTCTTTATCATAAGGACTCTCATGGCATTCTATCATGATTTGCATACTCTGATAAGGCCAACTCTTGTATCAACAAGGATCACAATGACATCAGTCAATTGTATGCAAGCGCTATGATCCTGACATGACAAATACTTCAGAAAGGTCATTTTTGGCATTTCATGGCACTAGTCTCTACATCGGCACCGTCAAAGGCTTCAGTATAGTCAGTGGTCATCTAGAGTATCAAGTCTATCAGACAAAATACAAAAATACAAAAAAATCAAAAATCAAAAAAATCGTCACCTTGATGAAAACCTGGAAAACATGTGTCATCATGGTGACACCAAAAAAATAAAAAAGTCCAAAAAAAATAGTAAAGAGAAAAAAATTGTCCAATAGTGAAAACCATTCTTGTGGTGCTTTGGATAAGTACCATGATGAAAACCTAGCAAACAAGCCTCATGTGTAAAATAAATCATCTATGTGGACCATTACACTTGGGGGAAAGTTGTCTCATCTCCCATGCCCTTCACATGAAATTTCCTATGACATTTCCATCTATCCATCTAAACCCTATCACTTTCCTCCATTTTCCCACCAACTTTGGTCTTGATAGGGACTGAAATGCAAACATAGGTCATGCTTTGTGAAATTTTTGAAATGTCTATCCTTTGTTCTTACGCTATTTATGAAATACCATGTCACCACCTTCATAAAATTATCCAAGCCCATACCTTGGAAAAAATAAATTATCCCTATATGACATAAGCCATCCATGTCTTCTATCTTTTACCAAAGCCATCCATTGTCCTTTTATACCTATCACCCATCTTGGTTTCTCTTGTCAATGGTCTAAAGATCCCTTTTCATCCCATATAGTCCTCACCAAGTCATTACAAATGCAACAATATGGTAACCTGACACATTATCCAAAACATTTCCTTGGCTTTGTTCCTGGCCCTGCTATAGACGTTGATCTTCTTGGCATATAATCGTCATCTTCACGTTGTTACGGGATGTGTCCTTCCCACGTCAAACATCGTTGTCATTGTAATCATCACTTGTCCATTGGTATTCAACTTGACTAGAAGAAAAATCATAGTTGTCCTTGGATTCATGTGCATCGACATCATTCACATGCATTTGTCACAATTTTCATAAAACATCAAAAAGTGATAAAAACCAAAAAAAGTCCAAAAAAATTCCAAAAAAATCATAAAAATTCAAAATCCAAAAAAATTGAAACATGTCAAAACCCAAAAAAGTCCAAATAATTTTCAAAACCCCCAAACATAGTCAAGTCAGTCATGTCAGTCAATCTTCGTTATTGTCAAACTACGTTGCCTCTACGCATTTGCTACATAGGCAAGGTCATCATTTGATGTACCCCCAAGGCCACATTAGGTCAGTCCATTCAGATTCATCTCATCTCATCAAATAAGTCAATGACAGTCAAACTCAGACATAAGACATTAGACAATATATTCCAATTGGTCATACAGTCAAAATCAATCAAATTGTCAAAGCAATGTCAATCTCGTCACTCTTTTGTCCCCTCCAAGATGTGTCCTTGGACTTGGACCCTGTCAAAATGTCATTTTCCTTCTTAGGATGTTTCCTTCCTAATATAAGCACCATCCAATCATTAACACCATCAAAATCATCCAAATTGTCAAAATGTCAAACTATCATGCAATCAATCTTTGACAATCAAGCATTGGAAAACACAACTAAATGGCTATTAATTTTTTTGGTCTATTTTGTCTTATATTTTATTTCTTTATCTTTTGTTCATGTTACTAGCTACCTCGAGGATGTCCCATGAAGGATTTAGAGGTGCGATGGCATCTCATGACCTATTTTATTTTCTTTGACTATTGTCTATGGATTGTCTTGACAAAAAGACTGGAGCAACTTGGCCCTTAGTATGAGTTATGACATTCCTTGTCTACGACTATATGTTTTGCAATTGGATGACCTTGCACACCTTGGTCTATATCATACCATGGTGTTTGTTGTCCATTTGTGTCATTTTTACTACCCAATGATGATTCAAGCAACATCTATTAGTACTTTGGAAAATATTGAAGGTTTCTTTCCCTACCCACCCTTCTTCTCTACCCCTCTAACATTTCCTCTGGTCTGCATCTTCATCATCCTTATCTTTGTTCCTTTATTTTCTAGTCTCTTGGTCTATTTCAAGAGCCCCCTCATGTTCTCAAAACCTGACTGACCTCTCAAGAGGGCATACCACTACCTCCTCATCATCCTTCCTCTCCTCACTTTCACATTGGGGCATATTTTGACTTATTTTCTTTGTCACAATGCGATAAACTACATCATGACAAAGAGGGGCAAAATGTAGACACATAAAAATGTCTTGGACCAACTAATACCATTTTCTAATGTCATAAGTCTTCTATTGATTAAATAATTTTAATTATTTAATTAATTCATTGTTATCTCTTATTTTCTCTTTGATTAATTAAATAAATTTTATTTATTTAATTACGTCTCTAATATCCTTGTCTTCTATAATTAAGTAAATTATATTTATTTAATTATTTATAATCCTGTCACTATAATTAAATAGTTATTTTAATTATTTAATTATTCATTTATCCTTTTCTTCCACAATTAAATAAATTTTATTTATTTAATTGCTTATTAATTCATCATCTTCTTCCTATTTTGAATTAAATAAAAAATCAACTTTCTTTCTAATTTTAAATAAAATCATTTATTTAAAATTACCCACTTTCTAATTTTCCTCCACAATTAAATAATTTTAATTATTTAATTGTCTTATTGATTTTCCTTCTAAATTTAAATAAAAACATTTTATTTAAATTGGCAATTTCCCTCTTTTCAAGTAAATAATTTTAAATTATTATTATTTATTGTCACATGACCCCACTTTTTGAATTAATTGATTTTTAATTTAAAAAGACAACTCATCTCTTGAGGGAATTAAATTTAAATTTATTTGAATTCTCCACTTTCCTCTTTTTTTTGTCACTTGCATTCTTGTCCATAGATTTAATTTTTCTAAAATTAAATCTTATCTTTTCATTTCAAATTTACTCTAATATTACCCTAACCCTAATTGTGGGTTGTCACATGCTTTTATGGCCATTCATCTTAGGGCTTTTGTCAACTTTCAATCTTGTCCCTCCATCTAAAATTGACATTTCTATAAAATGGAAATTTTACTCTCATTTTGACATCTACAATATAGAATCTACACCTCTTAACTTCTTCTTCATCTACTTCTTCTTCAACTACTTGCATTATTCTTGTCATTTTGCTAACTTTGTTGTTTTGCAAATTTTTGCATTGCATGTAGAGCTTAGTTTTCTATTTGCATAGCCATCTAAAATCCTTCAACATTTAGTCTTGTCATAATCACAGTAGCTCACATTCAAATCTGAGGGCACATTTCACATTACAACAAATAAAGAAGGTACAATGAAGGTGAATCATGGAGATTTGAAGATTGGGTGAGATCTTTCCTAGTTTTCATTTATATTTCCTTTTTTCTTTATTGTTTACTTAGGTTTATGTGGTTTATGCTTTAATGATGCTAACCTAATATTTTCCTTATGTTACACAAAGTTCTTGACACTCTTTTTAGGAGATTTTTCATTTAAGCTCATAGAAGAGGAAAACAATGTATTCAATTCATTATGCACTTGCTCATCAATCTTTGTAATGCCAATTTCATAATCTAGATTTATCACAATAGGAGGTTGAATGACAATGTCCATTCAGGCTTCTTGTTTACGTTGTGGCAAGGGTATTGAATCATCATGCATTGTTTCAAGTAAGTTTGGATTTTTATTTTTTGTGTTGTTATTTTCTTCTTGATTTTATAACATATGAGCAATAGCATGGTGTCTATGCCTACACTCTCTAGCACTTCAATTTCATTTCAAGTTATTATCAATTTGCATTTGTATAGGAGCAGGTTTGTCAATCATAGGTTTCTTCTCTTCCTTTAGGGGAGGAACAAAAGGAACCACAAGAGGTTGCTCAACCACTTTCTCTTTATATTTTAAGCTTTTTTAACTTTAGGAGGCACAACAGGATTGTTTTTTTTATCTCACAATCTAATAGGAAATTGTAGGAGGTTTTGTCATAGGCTACTCTTGGATGGTTCGAAGGTCTTTTTGTTCAATCATTGTTTCTTCAAGGATAGGTTGATTAGTCATGAGTTGAGGCATGATTCTAAGGGATAGTTCTATTATATGCTTTGTGTTGAAATTTTGATAGGATTTGAAAAAGTAGTCCTCATGATGTCTAATAGGTTCAATAGGCTCGAGCCAAAATAAATCTAATGAAAAGTTCCCTTGAGAAGACGTTGGATTAAACCCACTATGATGCATAGTAAAGATATCATTGTTAAAGGTAAAATTTAAACATTTATGTACAATCAAGGGGATGATATTCATGGAGTCAAGCCATGGGTAGCCTAACTTCACATGAAATTGGTTTGATTGTGGGATGATGGTGAATGAGACATAATGTTTTCGGTTCAAATTTTAAAGGGAGATCTATCGATCCCATTACAGGACAAGAAAAACCATTATGCGTCTTGATCTATGCTTTCAATTTGTCATATGTATCTTGATAGATTTCATGCAAAAATAGGAGTTCTTTAGTGATCACATTCTCTCCACAAATGAGATTGATTAATATCCCATTAGTAGGCTTGTTATTGAGTCTTCTGAATATGTAAAAAGGACCATCGAGTGCATGTTAATTTATGTCATTTTGTGAGAAAGTGTTGGTTGACAGATTTATCACCTAACTCTATATTCTCACACCCATTAGAGGTGAGAAATGTAACCATAGTTGAATGAGTAATGATATAACTTTCAAACTGATTCTCTACTTATTTTAAAAGGTGGCAGCTACCTTCGTTTGATATCCAATAAATAATTTTTAACTAGAGATGCTTTTAACCAGAAAGAAAACAAAGGAAGGGGTTTTTAACCAGAAAAATTTGTAAGTATTAACAAATTTCATGTAAAAAAACTAAAATAATCCATGACTTAATATAGAATAAAAAACACTACATCTTTATTCACAGATAAATCATACCATAGCGATGCAACAACTTCAAAGCATAAACCATTCCAATAATAGATCACTCATAGTAGAACATTTAACATAAGCATAAATTATTCATACATCATAGTTCAAAGATTACAAATGCATAAAATCCACCACAGTTTTCTATATCAGAATATCAAAAAATAGTAAATCCAGATAACAAAGTTTTTGATCTAATGATAAAATCAAAGTTTGCCCAAAATATCCCAACACTATCAACTAATCCCCTATTTAAAACATAACCAATCATATCAGGTAACGGTTTATTGAAAGTAACCATACCAAATAAAATAAGTCTTAAACTTAGAAAGAGCCAAAATAAACTAAAGTATCATGAAATAGTTAAAAATTATCAAGCATCAATTCTTCCCACCTATGCCTCTTCATCTTCTATATTCACGACCGCTTCTTTCTACAATATTTTCTCTTGTGCCTTCATCTTGGGCTTGTAATATCTATACGTAGAAGAAATTGCAAGTATTTATTTACTTCTCAGGGTCACGGTGATTTGTAGTCCAGTTCTCATCTTGGATAAAGCAACTTCAGACTCAGCCAGAGTTTTAGATCTCTTGTTCACTTCAATTTTAAAAGACTCAAGGTAGACTTACAGTCTTTTGAGTTTTGAAAAGGAATATTTGGTAGAAGTGGCGGGATCTTCTATCTCTTTGTTGAATACCTCTTTAAACTTTAGGCAAACTTCCTTGGTATCTAGAATATTCTTATCAAATTCATCGGTGATATCAACCTTCAAGTCATGACAGTCACCTTTAATTTCCACTAGAAAATCCAAATATCTTTCGACGACTTCAGAGATCTCATTTACCAACTTATCATAAATGGCCAGTTTCTAATCAAGTGAATCAGACCAAGAAGAGTCTATTTCTTTAGGATCATTCACAATCTTCTCACTAACCAGCTTTATCTAGTCCATGGAAATCAGTTCTTTCATCTCTTGAGAGAGTACATAGAGGCTGGTTTGATCTTTCCAGATCTATTTCAACTCTGATATGAATTATTTTCTCTTCTCAACAACCTGGGTGTAAAAAATCATAGACTTACTAATAAAAAGAGTAATCTCCTGAGATATCTCATCTACCCATTCACCAATAGCTTTAGAATAGCCATGTTTTTTCCTGATTGATTGGATAGGAGATGCATCAATATATACTCTCTAAGAACTTGAGGCTTCATTGGATATAGTAGAGGGAACTAGAGAAGAAATGAGATTATTTAAATCAAGGACTTGTGATTGCAAATTAACCTTCTCTTTCCTTTCTTCCTTTACATGCTTAATCAAAGCATTGAATAAATAATTAGCATGATGCACATCACATTCTAATGTTTGAGGCCTCATATCAACATGTGTGATATTGTAATCAACCTCAGTTATCTCATCATCGTTCAAATCCTTCATGGGGTCTACAATCCCTAGTATTTATTTCTAGAGGTAGGATCAGTCAACATCCTTGACATTTTTTGGGCCTTCTTCAGTCTTGGGGTAGACTGAAATAACTTTGTAACTATGTCCACTCCAATTGTTTTTATAGGAGTGTATTTCCTCTTTTTCTCCACAACCCTTTTGAACCAAACTGAGGAATATTCTACCAAAACAACATCCTTGTTTCCATGCACATTTCCATTTGATTCAACAAGGAGGATAGGTGTATTCTCTCCCAGGGGAGAAGGTACCTCAGAAAAAGGAGGAAAGGTATTATCTTAAAAAATCTGTTGGAAAATGGCATCTGAATCCTCTGACATAGGTTTTGCTTGGTTGATCTTCTTTTTAGGGATTGGGGTACATACACTATCCTATTCACATATTGATTTCAACTTAGCTGTCTCCTCAAGTTTTTCACCATCACCTCCAGACTGCGAGTTTGTTCTAGTGATGCATTCACTGCAATAGTTTGAGAAATTTTTTGTTCATTCCTTTGAGATGATTTTGGTTCCTGAGTGGAACCTGCAGCTCATCTCCATTTCCCTTTTAACCAATCCTGAGTTCTGTTTAACACTGGAGTAGCTCACACATTCATGTTAAAAGATTCATTCTTACTCTAGTAAATCTTAGGATGAGACTTATCTGGCAGATTATCATATTTTGGGTCAATAACCATTGAATCTTCAGTGGCATTCTCAAGAACTTGGATTGAAAGACCAAACAATTGAATTTTTCTGAGGGTTAACCTCATGTAATCCTTTTTTAAAACCTCATTCTCATCTACACAATCCTCTGAAAAATCTTCAATAGAGGGCTGATTCTGGTATGAACTTTCCCCATACAGAATTTGCTTCACGTAACTCTTGCTATCAAAACTTTCCCTCACGAATAAATATTGGAGATTATACTCTTTGAGGACTTTTTCAGCACCCTTTTCTATCTAATTATTCTTGCATGTAAAATAATAAAGTAACCAATGGGATAGGATGACCCCGCTTCACCATGTTCATATATTTCACATTGACCAAGGCCATCTTCCTACAAACTTCCAGAAACACTAATAAATCCTCTAGATACCTAGGCAGTTTCAAAGAGGCTTTCTCATAGCCTCCAATCCTTAAATATGAAAAAATTTCAAATTGAATATAGAAGCTTCCAAAATTTGATACAAGGATACAGATTCAGGAGAAAAACGTACTTCAGGGTTTCCATCTAGCTTCCTTAAAACTTCATTCAAAATGCATCATTGACCAAGCAATATTCTCCCATTCCAACTTTCTTAGTGAACTTTGGATAACATTGGTACACAAGCATGCCAGAAGTTGGAGGTATATATGGTTTTAACCCTAGCCAAAAAGATCTTTGACTGACTATAACATATATCAAGCAAGAACATAGATGGAAGGTGGCAGTCCTTTAGAAATTGACTAATTGGTCATTTAAATGGAAACAAATTACTTTAGCCTAGTCTATGAACACATTTTCATCACAAATAACTAGAATAAATTGACACATCCAGTCCTCCAAAGGCTCCGTTTGCAAATTCCCAACAATGTGATGTAATAGAGCAATAACATCCACAATTTCTTCTTTAAAATGGGTTCTTTTGAGTTTAGTGGGTAACTAGGACTTACCTTTCTTCTCCGACTTCAACCAACCTTTGGCTATGGAATTCTTGTACTAGTCTTCTTTAGCTTTGAAAAATTCGCTAGCTGCAACAACCTACATTTGTTTTATATGTGCCTTCTCAGAAATCCTCAATGCATGAGAGACAACCTTAGGAGAAATTTTGGCAACAATAGTTCCATCGGTAGCTTTTATCTCTCTCGTTTCTAGAATATATCTCCTCACACAAGCACTAACCAATTCCACACTCAAAACAACCTCTGGGAACCCTCCGACCTGAGCTAATCCACTTTCCAATAGCTTTGTGTCGGTAACAAATTTCCTATTTCTTTCCAATCGCCCCAAAAATTCATCCAACTTAAAAGATCCCAAACCTGTGTCCCTCACGCCAAGCTAATGATTTCTAATTTTGGACTGCATGAGCTTGCAATGAACAAAGGAAGACCCACTCGCTTGAAAGATGATTGCAGAAAATGAATGCATAATTGAGAACCAAAATGTATAAATGTTCACCACCCTTTTTTATATGAAAATAATAAGACATGCGTTTGGTGTTGAATTAATGCAACACCTTATTTTAATCATCGATAGAGAAACCCTCAAGATTGGTGCGCTTCACAAAAATTATTGATAAGACATCTCCAGGTTGTATTGTACGCCTCATTAAATACATAGGCGATGCCTCGAAATATGCAAAATGAACAACACACTGCCTTGTCATGAACAACTAAAACTTCATAACTTAAAATTGGGAGTTGCGAAGTTTTGAAAACCTTTGACTCAATGACCACACCAAAGATCTAGCTTAATTTAACAACAGCAAAAAAAATCATAAAATAGGAGATTTCAAATTTCAAAAATTTAGAGCAACACCTAATCAGGGACTCATTCACCCTAGGGTGAATGGGTCCTAGATTAGGGTTTTGAAATTGATTTTTATAGATTTATGAGCATTTTCTAATGAGTTTCAGATTCAGGTCTGTAATAGTAAGTTTCAGGTTCAAATTTATGTAAATGCAATGTGAAAAGTAACTTGAAAATGTGACAAAATTATGAATTACAAGACCTAGTTTGATAAGTAATTTTTTTTTTACTTTCAAATGAAAATTTATATGATCTAATATAATATGCAAGATGACTGCAATTTTTCAGATTTAACAAATGCAAACAATGCAATCCTAAAACCCTAGATGAGATGCAAATTTGAATGCAAATAAATGAAAGATATAATCTAGGTTGAAAAGAAAGACTCCAAAAATCATAAAACTATAATGTTCAATAAGTCAGGTTCACCAAACTGAAACAAATAAAAAGAGGTGTACCACAAATGAGATTAATCAAATGGATTCACCTAATTTTGATTAGTTGTTTCACTCAATTATTAGAGGTAAAATATATAAATAACAATCAAAAAACAACAAATAGGAAGGTATTTAGATGCTTAAATGATGTGTACCTTTTTGGAAAAATGTTGTTTTGAGCCTCACTATGGACTCATATTTGTGAAATAGCCTTATATTTGTAGTGCATAATGAATTGAATACATTGTTTATCTCTTCTATGAGCTTAAATGACAAATCTCATAAAAAAGTGTTGAACTTGGTGCTTCCCCGAGTTCAAAACTTGTCATTGTCCCTTTGGCTAGTTGTTCACCTTTTGTTTATACCGACCAAGATTGGGATGCAAACGACTTGCTATAGGTTGAATCACATGTGCCTTACTAGTCTTTTCCTTTTTTTCTTTTTCATGTTTCTTTTATGTGATTGCATGTGTGTAATGTGATCCATGTGATGTTTCGTTTGATGTATCTTTCTCTTTTTGTGCATTCCTCTATATGTATCTACATTCTTCTCTATGTTATAAGTTTTTTATCATTTTTGATTGCATCGTGTATTCATTTTAGGGATGACGCAAGGCATCAAGACATCTAGGTCTCTTCCATGTTGTCCCAAAAGGATTTTTATTTTCACTCTCTTTGTGTCATTCTTCCAGTTCTATGAGTATTTGGGGAATGATGATAGTTTCGAGCTCTTGAACAACATTGTAGCAAAGACATACTGACCCCAAATCCATAGATCCCTTATGTATTTTTTGGGGAAACCCCTTCCCTCCTTTTTAATGGCGTAGCGTTATTTTGGAAACATATGACTTGACATAGGGTTTTCCAAGGAAAGCTCTCACATCTTAGGAGAAAATATTGGCTATGTTAAAGTAGTTGCTCACAACAATGGTGTTAGCAACCGCTTTAAAGTGGGGGCATACATCAATGACATCATTTGAAATTTTGCATATTTCATGGTGCAATTTTATTTTTTCTTGTGACATTTCCTTTTCTTGGTGGTGTCATTGGGTTTGATTTTCTCCAAGAGTGTGATATTTCTAAGCGTACAATTTCCCTTAGTGGCATGATGCGAATAAGGTATCCCATAAGTGGAAATATGATATTCTTGACTTGTCCTCTCTTGGAGACATTAGGCATGATGTTCCTTAAGAATAAGACCTTACACAAAGCAAGATCCCATTGAAAAAAGATAAAAATCAAAAACCTATAGACATAACATTCAAAAACATAGAATTGTGGTGCCTTATCAAAGTTGTCAAGAGGATAAATTTGGTATGGTATGGGAGGCCAATATGATTCTCTCATTTTCCATGCCATTAGGATAATCACCTAGTGGATGGCCCAAGGTTCCACTACCTTAGAGTGAGCACACATGTTGCAAAAAAACAACCTGGACCTGGTCCACATTGTGTTGGATAGACTATCAAAGCTTGATCTTTGTTTTGGACAAACAACTGTGTTCCACATTGTACTAAAACGGTCGAAGCTTGATCCTTTATTTTCCTTTATTTTTCTTGGTCTCTGATAGGGTATGGTTATGTATCTTTGTCATTTCTACGTAATTAAGTGTCTTGAATGTATACTTTAGTGCGACTTTGTCATAGGGGAAAACTCTCACTAAACTGGGGGAAAAATGTAGTGTCAAAAAAAGTAACCATTTTTCACGCTTAGTTTTGGAATGAGTAATTAATGATAAAATGGACTTAATTGTGACTTGTTTAGGGTGTTGTAAATTTTTTCTTTACAAACTCACACTAATCTAGGTCTTTATTAATTAATTAGAGCTTAATTGGCCCCTTAAATTCAAATCCAAGCCTTATTAATTGCATTTTTTAAAGGATAAATCCTGACACTCATTAATGTTATTTTATAACACTTAATTTGGCAAGGTTTGAGTCCTAGGCTAGTGACTTGGGACCCATTTTCCACCTGGTGAATGGGTCCTTACTAGGTCCTAGGACCCCCTTTTTACATAACATTTTACCTCCCCGAAATGTGTCTTAGTTATGTGTGCTAGGACTCATTCACCCTATGGCGAATGGGTCCTCCTTAACTTAAGACACCTCTTTTTGAACTTATTTTTGGTGGGATTTTAATGATTCTGAATCCTATTTATGATTTCATCTTGTGCTATTTGAATCTCAAGATTAAATCTTAAGATAAGTATAAATATAAGCATATTTCACATAGTTTCACCTAGCAAGTTCAAGTGATCATAATAGTTCTTTCACAACAGAATTATAGAGCATTCAAGATAATTTTCAAACACATTCAAGGGAAGATTATCAAGGTTTTATTGCAACAATCAAAGGTCATATCATCATGCCAAAGGCATAGTGCATAATACATGTTGTTTAGCTTATGTGCTGATGTAGCATTGAAGATCCAATTCAAGATCAAGATCTACATTCCTTAAAGACACTTCATGCTAGATTGTTGATTTATCATCCAAGACTTCATCCAAGGTATCATTGTTTCATGTTTCATTTTTTTATTATAATATTTAATTACCAAAACAGGGTTTGACCAAGGCAAACCCCTATTCACCAACAATAAACAATTTTTCATCTCTTGATATGTGATTGTAGGTTTTAGATTGAAGATCAAGTGGAGAATAAAACTTGTCAAGATATTAAAGTCATAAAATTTATCATATTTATTGCAATATCACATAAATTTATCTACAAAAATTATTTCTGACTTTTGAGAGATGATCACCTGGGAGATGGGAGTGCAGATATTGAAGAACATAACCCAAAAATCACTTTTCTAGAACCCTAGTAAAGACCCATTCAGCACTGGGTGAATGAGTCCTTAGTGAGCCTCGAAACAACACTTTTTCAGCAAGGTACAAATTGTTTTAGCATCTTAAAACCTCCCTATTTTTTGTTATAACAGTTAGGATTGATTTTTTTATTGTTATTTATGCATTCTATCCCTCATAATTGAGTGAAACATCTAAGAAATGTTGGGTTGCTCCATTTGATTAATACCATTTGGGGTGAACCCTCTTTTTATATGTTTCACCAAAATGAAATATAGAAAAATAGGTGCACCACAAATGAGATTAATCAAATGGGTGCACCTAATTTTGACTAGTTTTTTCACTCAATTATGAGGGGTAGAATGCATAAATAACAATCACAAATCAATTTGAACTGTTCTAATAGAAAATAGGGAGGTTTTAAGATGTTGAAACAATGTGAACCTTGCTAAAAAAGTGTTGTTTTAGGGATCATCGAGGAGTCATTAGCCCAATGGAAAAGGGGTCCCTGCTAGGGTTTTGGAAAAGTGATTTTTGGGTTCTATTTTCAATGTTGCCCTCCCAACTCTCAAAAGTTAGAAATAAATTCTATAGCTTCATTTTCATGATCTTACAATGAAGATGAAAACTCTTGCAACTTTACAACTTTGACAAATTTTCAAATTTTATTCTCCACTTGATCTTCAACCTAAAAACCTATAATCACACATCAAGGGAGAAGAAAAATTGTTGTTTGTTAGGGAATAGGGATCTGCCTTGGTCAAACCCCATTTAGGTAATTAAACCTTATGATGAGACAATGAAACATGAAATAATGATACCTTGGATGAAGTCTTGTAATGTAAATCAAAAATCTAGCATGAAATTGCTATAAGGAATGTAGATCTTGATCACAATACTTGATTAAAAATGATACCTTGAATATGCTTGAATTGGATCTTCAATGCTACATAAATACACAAGCTCAACAACATGCATGATGTACTATGGCTTTGAAATGATGGTATGACCTTTGATTTCTGCAATAAAACCTTGATAATTTTCCCTTGAATGCCTTTGAAATTCTCTTGAATGCTCTATAATTCTCTTGTGAAAGTACTCTTATGATCAATTGAACTTGTTAGGTGAAACTATGAAAAATAACCTTATATTTATACTTATCTTAAGATTTAGTCTCAAAATTCAAATAACACAAGATGACATCAAATCTAGGATTAAAAATCGTTAAATTCCTACCAAGAATAAGTTCAAAAAGGGGTGTCGCAAGTTAAGGAGAACCCATTCGCCATAGGGAGAATGGGTCCTAGCACACATAACTAGGACAAATTTTGGGGAGGTAAAATGTTATACAAAATATGGGTCCTAGGAGCTAGGGAGGACCCATTCACCAGGTGGTGAATGGTCCTAGGTCACTAGCCTAGAACTCAAACCTCACCAAATTAAGTGTTATAAAACAACATTAATGAGTGTCGAGTTTTATCCTTCGCAAAATGCAATTAATAAGACTTGGATTTGAATTTCAGGGGCCAATTAAGCTCTAATTAATTAATAAATCCATAGATTAGTGTGAGAGTATAAATAAACACTTTACAACACCCTAAATATGACACAATTAAGTCCATTTTATCATTAATTACTCAATCCCAAACTAAGCATGAAAAAGGGATACTTTTTTTGATGTTACAAATTCCTAACCAGTCATAGTCACCATAGGTGACCTAGTCCCGATAAAATTATTGCAAATATTAGGAGCAAGTTCATAGCTATTGTTAGTTTTCAAATCTAGACTCTAATTTCTAGGTCTATGCCCGTAGTATGTATGTAACTCTATTTTCAGTCCTAGTTCACCTTAAGACACATAAACATAAGTTGTAATTAAAATTTAATGATTAATCTTGGAGAAGGTATAGTTATCTGATCATGTCAAATCTCTTTCTACAAGTGCATTATATATGTATTAGGCCCTTTAGTTGTGATTACTTTGATAATTTAGATGAAGCCCTTGAGGACTTCATCTCACCTAGATCATCCACTAAGGATCCTAACATTCCAACACACCAAAGAACAATTGATGCAATCAAATCGAGCAACTTATCATTTATCCACCCACAAAACAATATCAAATTCAAACCAAGCCAGTGCTTATCCTAGGACCACCACAAAGTAAACCAAAACCTTTAGGTTATATCTTAAATTATGAAAGCTAATTAACCCAACATAACCATGAAAATAATGTATTGCAGCAACAACATTATCATGTTGTTTCTCATACATATAGCACAAGGAATAACAATAAATCAAGACAAACACAAGAAATTCCCTAATCAATACCACTCCCACAACTTATTTTACCTAGTGCACCTCGTTTACCCCAACATAGTGGAATGGAGTATTATCATGTAGAGAAACTTCATGCTACTCCTGATAAGATCTCTTTGTGGGATTTAATTCAAACATCACATGTTTATCATGGTATGCTTCCAGATACTTTGCAAAAACATATTGTACCTCCTAGTGCTAAACCAAATGATGTATTTTCCTTTCTTGAGGGTATGAATTTAGCTAACGTGGACATTATCTTTCGTCAAAGTGAATTACCCCCTTTGGAAATACAAACACAAAATGATTTTTTGATGATAATGCATATTATTAACAAGACTAGGATTAGGTGTACCCTTATTGACAATGGTTCAAGGCTTAATGTTTGTAGTGTTCATATTTTAGATAAAATTAGAGTGGATAAGACTGTAATTCAACTAGATACTTTATCTATCTATGGTTTTGATAATGTGGGGAGACAATTGCTTAGTGTGATAACATTAACAATTAAGGTTGGTGCAATTGTCTTGTAAACTCCCATCCATGCCATTCTTGATGATCTTTTATATAATCTCCTTTTGGGTAGACCATGGATTCATGAGATGAAAGGATTACATTGAACACTTTATCATTTAATGAAATACACATACAACAATAAGGTTTATACAATAAAAGATGATCCTAAATCTGAAAAATTGTTTAAATCAAAATAGGAATGAAGAATCCCTTTAGAAAATTGATCCCAACTTTAAAAGTGGAACCTTTACAAATTAAAGATAAAGATGAGTGTCTTTAATTTATGAAAAAGTTGTTGGATGATGAGTGGGGATCATTATATTTCACACCTACATTCATGGGAGGATACAATATTTCACCATCAAAATCCAAAAAGAAGAAAGAAGCTACAATATTATCAACACAACCTCTCACCGATCATCAAAAACATTCAACTATATAACTTCCAGTAATGAAGAAAACAGAAATTACACATTCAATTATGAGAAGCCACCCTCCTATAAAGAAATGGAAGCCATTTATGAAAGAGGTTATCAACTCTTGAAATAATTTGGCTATAATGGAAAAGGATATGGTAAAAAAGAGCAAGGCACCCGTGTTCCCATAGAACTTAATGTGCAAGAAATAACAAGAGGTCTTGGCTATTATCCTTCAAAAATTAAAAAAATCATAAAAAAGAGTTTGTTTAGAACAAGATGTAAGTTCAGAGGAAAGGCATGTAAAGTTATCACTGATAGTGGTAGCACTGATAACCTAATTGTTAGTGTAATTAATTAATTATTACACTAGCATAAGTTAACTTAGGTTTTAATTAATCATATTAGTCCTAAGTTGCATTTAATCATTTAATAAAGTTGTTGAGATAAGATTCTCTTCTAGAAGATGAGTTGTCTTTTCTAGAACTTATCTTCATCTTGTTATCATTCCCTAAGTAGTTTGTTAGGGTTTCTTGTTGTCACATGAAGTGTGATTTGAACACTTGACAACATCCTTTTCATTCTAGGTTTAGCACTTGCCTATATAATTAGGCATATGTACTCTTTGTAATCTATCCATCTATCTATCAATCTGATAGATCATAATAGAATCTCTATTTGCATGTCATTATCATAAATTCTTTGTGGTTGAATATTTCTTCTTGGCAAAGGTCCACTTGTGCATCCATCATTCCACATGGTATTAGAGCTATTCTAGTGAAGGTTCATCCTAGGATCAAGAAATTTTGGCTAGTGAGATTCTTTGGCAAGCAAGGGTTTGTTGCAAGCCATTTTTTATTAGAGTCATCATCATATTTGCTTCAAAAATCCAGTTTTCACTCATTTGTAGGAAAAATGATTTCTGGGTTTTGTAGCCAGCATTGAAATCTAAATTGTGTATCTTTTAGATTTTGCATATCTTATACAGATCTAGAGAAAATCGCAGTCTAAAAAGCATTGGGCATCATTTTTCTCCTAGCTAAAGGTTAAAAAAAATCAATTTTTCATCTTTTGCTTGTTGGATCAAGAAACGATTTCTGGGTTTTATTTCTAGCATCAAAATATTTTTGGGTTTTTATTTTTGTCTACAAATAGTGAGTAGATTTTCCAGAAATCAAATTAGAAATAAACGTTTTTGCTAGAAAACCCGTTTCCTACAAGCTAAATTCAGTTTATTTGAAAAATTCATAACTTTTGGCCACGATGTCCATTTTTGGCAAATGAGATATTGACAGAAAACTTGTTTCGAGTACTTCATAGTGGTGTAGGCCATTTTTTCAGATTTGGTCATCTACACAAATTTGAGGTTATTTTTCATCATGGAGACATATGTGAACATTGGTTTGTGCATGCACTCTTTTTAATTTTTTGTTTATGCATATTTAGGCATTCTCTCCTTTTGCAATCATTGGGTATTGTAATAAATGAACTGATATAAAATTCCATCAGGGGGGTTTCTTGCATAATAATCTGATTAGAGTGTGCATGCACTTTGATCTTCATTGTGTTTTGATGAGAACTCGCATGTGTTGTAATCTAGTTTCTTAGTTTCTTTTGGTCATATTTTGTCTTAGTTTGACACATATCAGATTCACATTAGATCCATCTCAGTTTGAGGGCCACTAAATTTGTGGTTAATGTTCCTGAGTCTTTATGGTACTTGTTCTCATGGAAAAAATTTAGTCTCAGTTTGACATCGGCATCAAGATTCACGGCTTCCAGATTCTATCATCATCTTTTCATCTACTGTTGTTTTATAGATTCCAGGGTTGTTCCAATTTGGTGTTTTCAAGTGTTTCGTGGCATCGGGTCTGCTGTTGCATTATTATGATTCTGATATGGTTTCTTGTAGATAAAAGAATCTTTCCTTGCTTGTCGGATTGCGGTTTCAGTATTACTCCACAGTGTTCTTCCAGTGCTCCTTTGCAACAGTCATCTCATTGTAGGGGGGTTTGTCCCACTGGGTTTTCCTTCTCTACTTCAATATTGTATTTGTACATGGGTACCTGATCAGGCCTTGTTGTCGGGACCCATTCATGTTTTCTTGCATTCATCTTAGTTTTAGGTGCATGCTTATCTAGTCTCCCTAAGTTGCACTTATGGAGGGGGTGTTAGTGTAATTAATTAATTATTACACTAGCATAAGTTAAATTAGGTTTTAATTAATCATATTAGTCCTAAGTTGCATTTAATCATTTAATAAAGTTGTTAAGATAAGATTCCCTTCTAGAAGATGAGTTGTCTTTTCTAGAACTTATCTCCATCTTGTTATCATTCCCTAGGTAGTTTGTTAGGGTTTCTTGTTGTCACATGAAGTGTGATTTGAACACTTGGCAACATCCTTTTCATTCTAGGTTTAGCACTTGCCTATATAAACAGGCATATGTACTCTTTGTAATCTATCCATCTATCTATCAATCTGATAGATCATAAGAGAATCTCTATTTGCATGCCATTATCATACTTTCTTTGCGGTTGAATATTTCTTCCTAGCAAAGGTCCACTTGTGCATCCATCATTCCAACACTAATTTCAGAAGAGATGGTAACCAAGTTTAATTTGATGAGTTTGAAACATCCAAACCCATATAGGATAGCATGGATTCAGGATGAGCATAGGATATTGGTGAATGAGAAATGTTTGGTGAAAATTCATATAAGATCATATAAGGATGAAGTGTTGTGTGATATTATGCCTATAGATGCATGTCATTTACTAAATTAGGAAGACCATGGCAATATGATAGGAAATAAATTAATGATGGAAGAAGGAATACTTATGTTGTGACTTAAAATGGAAAGAGAATTATGTTGATACCTTTGGTGGAATAGGATGAAATTGATATTTATAGCACTTCCAAACTATGTTTGGTAGATGGAAGGGAAGTTTCTAGATGGACTGAGGCGTGATAACATGTGTTTTGTATTGATTCCAAAGAAGAGTGGTAAAATGGAGGTAGAGAATTTGATTGCAGAGAATGATGAGGTAGAAGAATTTTTGATAGAGTATGGAGAAATCATATCAAAGAATGTATCAATTGGTTTACCACTAGTCTGAAGCATCAGTCATCACATAGCCCTAATATTGGGGAAAAAATTTCCTAACAAAGAAGCACATAGGATGACACCAGAAGAGAATGCATAATTGAACTGGCATACACAAGAGTTGTTGAAGAAAGGATTGATTAGAGAAAGCTTAAGCCCATGTGCGGTACATGCTATACTTGCACCAAAGAAAGATGGAGAATGGAGAATGTGTATAGATTCAAGAGAAATCAATAGGATCACTATCAAGTATAGATTCTCATTTCACAAAGATTGACCTAAAGAGTGGATATCATCAAATTAGGACTAGAGAAGGAGATGAGTGGAAGACTATATTTAAGACTAATGAAGGATTGTATTAATGTTTAGTGATGCCTTTTGGATTGAATAATGCACCTAGCACTTTCATGAGGTTGATGAAAGAGGTATTGACAAAATTCTTGGGTAAGTTTGTCATTGTTTACTTGGATGATATTCTAATTTTCAGGAAGACTAGAGAAGAACATTTATGGCACATCAAAAAAGTATTGCAAAGATTAAGAGAGAAGTTGTTGATTAATGTTAAGAAGTGTAGCTTTATGAAGACAAAGTTGGTATATTTGGGTTTTGTTATTTTTTTTGGAGGATTGAAAATGGACCTTGAGAAGGTTAGAACAATTGTTGAGTGGCCTATGTCGATAAAAACTAGAGAGGTAAGATCATTCCATGGATTGGATAGTTTCTACTAAAGTTTTTGTTAACATAGATTGACTGCCACTACACCAAAAGCCTAAGTTGTTAGTGAGGATGACATTCAAGAGATTTAAGGGGTACCGATGAGGGTTGAGGGTCCCACATTACAACAATTTACCCCCTAGTCAAGAGGTCAATAGACATAGTCGTAGTGGCACCAAAATCCTAAGTTGTTAGTGAGGGTGACATCGTAGAGGTTTAAGGGATACCGATGAGGTTGAGGGTCCCACGTGACAACAATTTTATCAAAAGCTTTAGTAGCATTTGTACACCTATGATAGAAAAATGAGAGGAGATAAGCAAGTATTTAAGTAGACATATTGAGCACAAAGAAGATTTGAATTTTTGAAGAAAAAATTAACAGAACAACTAGTGTTAGCATTGCCTAATTTTGACAAAGTATTTCAAGTTGATTGTGATGTCAGTGGAAATGCAATAGGAGCAATGTAAATTCAAGAAGGAGACAAATAGCTTATTTCACTGAGAAGTTGAATGATGCTAGAAGAAGATATTCATTTTATGATTAGGAATTCTATGCCATAATTCAAGCCTTGAAGAAGTGGAGACATTATTTGTTTCCTAAGGAGTTTTTGTTGTACACTGATCATCAAGATTTGTAGCATTTGAACAATCAAGAGAAGTTGAACTAGAGACATATGAGATGAGTTGAATTTTTCAGAGTTATACATTTGTGTTGAAGCACAAGATTTAAAAGTCAAGAAAATTTGTAGACGCATTAAGCAGAAGAAGGACTTTGACGACAAAGATGAGGATAAAAGTGTTGGGATTTGAATAATTTAAACATATGTATGAGGATGATTCAGATTTTACTGAAGCATGGAAATCATGTAAGGAACCAGTAGTGATAGATTGGAGCCAATGGTTGGATTATTTCATTAAAGAAGATATGTTGTTCAAAGAACAGTAATTGTGTATTTTAAAGAGTTCAATGAGTGAATTTGATCAAGGAGAAGCATAGTGGAGGACTAGTAGGAAATTTTGGAGAGGACAAGACAATAGCTTTGGTGAGTGCACACTATTTTTGGTTGTAGATATATAAGGATTTTAGGAAGTATGTTCAATTTGAATAATTTTTCAAGTATAGAAAGGGATAGTTAGAATACTAAATTGTACAAATATTTGATAGTAACGAGGAGACCTTGGGAAGATGTAAGCATGGATTTCATATTGGGATTACCTAGAACACAAAGAGGATATGATTATGTAATGGTAGTAATGGACACATTTTCTAAAATGGCACATTTCATTCCTTGAAAAAAGATTAATGATGTTGTGCATGTTGTTGATCTATTTTTCAAGGAGATTATGAGATTGCATAGATTACTTAAGAGTATAGTTCTAGATAGGGACACCAAGTTCATTGGATAATCTTGGACGATATTGTGGAAGAAAATGAAGGAAGACCTAAAGGTTAGTTCAAAATATCACCCACGAATAGATTAACAAATAGAAGTGGTAAAAAAAAGTTTGGGTAACTTATTGAGATGTTTGGTTGGAGACAAAGAAGGAAATTAGGATATGGTTCTACCACAAGAAAAGTTTACATACAATAATTTAGTAAATCATAGTATAGGGAAAAAATCATTTGAGATTGTAACAAGAATACATCCTAGAGAAATTGGAAAGCTCAGATAAATAAACACGGAGAATAAGAGGAGTGCAAAAGTAGAAGAATTTGCGGGATTCATGGATACATTGCATAGTCAGCTTCGGAAGCACTTGGACAATATGAACAATAAGTACAAGGAGAAGGTAGATGAGAAACGGAGACATAAGGAATTTGTTGTTGGAGATGAAGTGATGGTATAGCTGAGGAAGAAAATATTTCTAGTGGGAACATATAATGATTTGAAGATGAAGAAGATTGGACCATGTAAAATTTCCAAGAAGTTTGATTATGAGAATATACATGAAGTGGGATTACCATAGACACTCGGAATATCACCTATTTTTAATGTTGCAACCATATATGAGTATCGTGAAGGATAATCAAGTGGAAGTGAAAGAAAGCTGATTTGAAGGAACAGTTACCACATCAACCACTAAAGAAGATTGAGTAGATCTTGGATACTAGAATTGGTAGGAGCACTAGCAACAAGCAGTAAAAGGAGTACTTGGTAAAATGGAAAGGAAAAATAGTGGAGGATTCATCATGGATTTCTTAGGCTAAGGTGGACCACTTTGGTTTTCCTCTAGCCCGTAGAAAGTGAGGGACTCACTTTTCTTCCAACCCTAGGTGTCTGATGTAGGAGCATCCCTAGTTGTAAAGCAAGCCTATATCAACCCAAAACATTAATTTTCTTTTATTTCAGTTTGTATTAGTTTCAAATTTTTATTCTGCATTTTACCACATTTCATTTCTTATCTTGTGGAGTAGGGTATACCATCTACACGAGGTCATCTACACCATATCCAAATTTTAAGATATTTTCATTTGTTTGCAAAAATTTATCACTCTCAGAATTTACTGTCATTTCGTAGTTAGAGAATTTTGGGCCAACCTAGTCCAAAATTCATTGTGTAGAACTATTTTGGAGTGTGTGAAGCTTAATGGGACATCATATAAGAATTTTGGGTTGAGGGGGATATTTCTTGGAGATCCATAATAGGTTTCATTTTGTAAAGGATTATCTTTCAAGTTTTAAGGTAGACCTACATGCTTGATCATTCATTGGGGTTTATAAACCCTTGAGGCCAAAGTTAATAATTATTGGAGTTTGAGATTCATATTTAAGTTTATTTGTAATTATTTTAAAGGAATTTCATTACTTAATCAAGTATATCATTAGAAATATTTCACAATTCAATCCAGCCTTCTAGGCTGTGGAATGTAATGAGGTCTTTATGTCAATTGTAATGTTGCAATGCCCTTGCGACAAGCTTGTGAGCCCTAGTTTTTCACATATGAAGCATGTAATATTTCAAGTTGTTGAATCAATAAATATCTTCATTCACTGAGTATTTTCTTGTGTTTTTTCTATTGTGTTGACTCTACACTGCATGGTTGGATAGTCCTTTCTAGACCCTCCATCTATGATTGCACCATCTACAATCATATCAATGTTGGGTAGCAAGATATCATCCTTAGTACATGCCTTATTCAAGTTCTGAAAGTCAATACATATATGGATTTCTCTAGTCAGTCTGACAACTAGAATAATGTTTGAAATCCATTCAAAATATTAAATAGGATATATGAACTCTGCCTCAAGGATATTTTATAATTCTTCTTTGACTAAGAGTGTAATTTGAGGATGCTTTTTTTATGAGATTTCATTTTAGAAGTTTAACATTGGGATGAACAAGATCCAAACCCAACATGTCCATATAGGACAAAGAAAAATTGATGTATGTTTTTTGTAGGATCACTCAGATATTATTGATGCCATATAGTTTTTTTTGGTTCTAACTTTGTTCCCAAGTTGATTTCATTAGTCTCCTCTATCAAAATAATAAACTCTTAGGCCTTTGATTGCCTATGATATGGAGATGCATATTATCATCTTTTGGCACCTCAAAGAGGTTTTCACTAGAAGAGACACCCTTTCTTTTTACTTTTAATGGGCTCAAAGGTGCCTCAAAGAGGTTTTCACTAGGGAACTCTTGATTTTGATTTTTATTCTTAGTTTTGCAGCTAAGGAATTATTCTTCCTTAAAGTAGGCATTGGGATCTAGCTTGAAAACAAATCCTAATTTGTAATGTCCATTAAGGATCTCATCACAAAGTACCATGAATTCTAGGATAGCTTCATCATTATAGAATATATCAAGATGAGTGATGTGTTGGTGGTCCCAAACTATTAATTCAAGATGTTGGAGGGGGAGATCTATGGTAAGGATGGTGTTATTGGTAAAGAGTGAGGATACATCTCAATTATCATATGCAACTATAATGAATTCCTTTGGGGTATCATCCACAACACTTGAAACTGTCTCAACATTGTGTAAAGTGTCTAATGATAAAGTGGGACCATCTTGTGTAGAGCTATATCCAAGTCCTTTATTATTTCGATTAACTAGGGGATACATAGGATCTATTATTATTTTTTAATGGAGGCCTAATATGTTTTCTTGGTCATGCATATTTGTTGGGATTAAGGTATCTCAACCTTAGTAAGTCCCATGATTATTTAATTAATTATTTTCTCCTAAGCTTTTGAATTTATTTATTAAATGTAATAATATTTTTTTCAAATTGCTAAGTTACTTTGTGGGACCCAATAAGGAGCTGGCATCCTACATGTAAGGTATGAAGTTAAATATTGTGAAACATGTCACATGGGTTCTCAATTGGGAAGGAAGAAAGCATTAAACCCTCTAGAATGGGTGCTGTGCTGACATGTGGCAATGTATTTTGGAAATAAGTATGTTGGTTCATTTTTCTTGCAACCTTCAACCCTAAGGAGAAACACAATTCCTAAGGTAGGGTATTAAAGACTTAGGAAAAGGAATTTGCACTATCAATAGTTTGAAGACAAGAAAATCAAATGAGTAAGGTTATGAAGTCCTTCTGCACTTTGAGCTCCACAAGACTCAAGAGGGTGTTCCTAATTGTAGGCCTGAGTGTATGATAAAATTATCTCAAGCAACAAACTACAAACCTATGAAAGTGGATAGTTAGATATATGAGTGATGGGTATTTTATATTCCACTAGGTTTAGGAATAAATCCATTTGCATTGAACATTGCTAAGAACACATAACTTAAATGCCTCCATCTCAAACACACAGAGGGATGACATATGTATAATACTTTCAAAATCAGCCTCTATACTTGTTTAACACCATGGAGATATGTGAAATTGAGATAACTAAAACAACAAATAAAACATACATCAAAGTAAATCAGTTTTGATTTTAAGATTTGGGACCAAATTGAAAACAAAAGATGCACAAGATTGACTAGTGCCAAGAAAAGGGCTACAAACTCATATAACCAATATTTTATCCTACAATGTTAAAAATGTCTTGAAGATCTTTAAAATTGTAGTCACATGATGATAACAAGACCATTGAAGCTTCATCAAATGACGATTCTTAGAAATCCACTTGTAAACGCAATACTCCCATTACATTAATTAAAGCGATTACTATGATCCTTGAACATAAGGCAATGACAAATGCAATTCAAATGCAACAAATGTGCATGAAAAACCTAGTTAATCCTTGATTATTGAATTTAAAAAGTATTACATCTCAATCATAGAGGCAGTCATTAGATAAAATATATTCATGAAACACCATTCAAAACACAAAAATCATTTCAAACTAATAACTAACAGTCATATTTTTCATCCTAACTTGACATTTTACAGTTTTTACAAGCCTTTGTCTTCCTTGCAGAACTTCAAAAATTGGAACCCTTAAAAAATGAGAAAGAATGAGAATAAGAAGAAGAAGAAACAACCCTAAAATAAATTTGTAGTTGACACTTGGATCCTTCATCTTCCATTGATCTGCAACTAAAAAATTCTTCTCTCCTGTCATTTTACCCTGTAGTTGAAAAATGGTTTTGTTTAATGCTTTCACCATTTACCTTACAACTAAAAAAAAACTCAATTCTCTCGTGAAATATTTTTTTTACTCTACCTTTGGCTTTTACATATTTATTTCACAACAACTTATAACTTTTGCCCCCATTTGTGAAAACTTTAATTATTTCACCAATCTGCATAAAATCTTCTTACCCATGCATTCTTTAATCTCTTCATCTGACTGTAAAAAACCCACTTGCCAATGCCTCATATATTTTATTCCATCACTTCAAACCTTGTATCTACTTGTGAATTTTCTTACTTGAGTTATTAAAACATTCAACTGGTTCCACTTTTATTTTATCCAGCTCAACAAAAAAGAAATTTATTTCACGTCATCATTTAAAGTTTGTACTTTAAAAAAATATTTCCTTGGGCTAATAAAATATTACCCACACCCCAACTTGCATTTTGTATGTTAATAATTTTTTTTTAAAAAGGAGGCTTTAAAATATTATACCATTAGGCAAGCAAAGACTTCACTCATGAGTCTTTTCACTTTCAAATTCCCTCCACCATCAAAGAAAAACTTTAAAATTCCCCTTAATACATTTCTCCTCAGGTCGACATTGCCCACGTGAAGCTCTCCCACACACCCTACAACATCACCAACATTCCTCATGGGGCTAGCAGGGAATGGTAGAGCTTGGTCTATGTCTCTCCTTGTCCACCGTTGATTGATCTCCTCTTGTTTTTCCCTATGTTTTGTTGCTCCTCGATGAGATTCAACATCCACAAGCAAATTTTTATAGTGGTTACCATGAGATTCCAAATTATTCTTGTAAAAAAACATGAGAATGTAAGGGCTTTCCATAGCTACAGACGGTCAGACACAAGGTGCACTCATGAATCCTATACTTGCTCGATCACCCTCTATGCAACACATTCAAACTATTTTTAAATGTTAAAGTTGAAGACCCATTTTCTCATGAAGTAGTACATGTGATGTTAGGGAGCCAATTGTATTGCATTTAATAATGCATAATACAATCTCACCATTGATCTGCTTCTTCATGTGTTTGAGCCACTCATAGTGAAACTAGGGTTTTAGCGCCAAAATAGGAATCTCTTCAAACAATTTTGATACATTTTCATAGCAAGAACAAACTATCTTTATGCAAAGTGAAAATTTTCTTGATCAAGCAGCGAACAAAACAACTTTAGATAACTATGTAAAATTTCCTCTGCAAATGTTAGATCAATCCCCTTCATCAAGCACAATGGAGGACCATTTACTTCTATAGCACAAACACTTTACAATATGGTCCTCAAGCCTTCTCCAGATGCATTGACTATTCTTTGAAACCCTCCTTTGAATGGAAAATTTGTTAAATAATTGCAATTTCCAAGTGAATGTGAACATAAGAATTCTTTAACTTTGACTCACTTTGTGTAGTTTTAATGTTTCCTCTACTTTCATCCAGCCATCAGTTACCCATTCTATGTCGCCAAGCATTATTAAAGCCTTTTGTTGTGTTTTATATCCACTTTGAAAGTATTCCCCATCAAATCCAACTTGATTTGAATTTCCCAGAACTTTATTTCCTCCAGCTTGTTTACTTTTTGCTTGCCTGCTATTCCCTCAATTTGTTAGCCAGACTATCATTAAGCTTTTGAAGTTTTGTTATCCTTTAAAAATCATCCCTTACTTCATCTCTTCCTTCCTCCATGTCTTTCTTCAATCTAGTACATCGATTTTACATTTTTACCTTTAAGGTGCTCAGATTGTTTTCAATCTCTGTGCCAATCACATGATTACTGGATATTTGGGCCTCAAGAGATGGTTATAATCTAGCTCTGATATAATTTGGATTTTACATTTCTCTAATGCATTACTTCTCTATCATGTGTGTAAAAATTTGATACCACAGCAAGGTGGAACTCGAGGCATCCATACTTAGGTATTTGTATTAGCCCACATATGCTTTCCAAATATATTGTAGCTGTTCAAACAACCTAGCAAGATTAAAAAGCGTTGACCTTATCCCACGGTAACTAAAATAAGACAATTCCTTCATCTCTATCTTCTAAGAATAATCTTATGCTAACCGCACCCTTCATTCCAATGTAAATAACAAAATAACAATCATTAAACACATTAACTAAATCACTCTCACCGCAAGGCTACCATTGGAGCTTTGTTGTACCTCTATCAGGTGAGCAACAACCAATTGCACAAGTTAATGGATTATCCTCACTACCTGAAAAATGATCTTACCTCATTATTGATTGAGCCATAACTGGGTGAAGTTTGATGCATAACCTTAGTAGTTTCCATTACTTGATCATGTGATGCACTTACAATTTCATAATTGTGTAAAGCATGTCGAGTCACCATGTGGGTACGGCTAAAAAAAATCATTTTGAAACAAGTTTTTATCCTCAATTGACTTGAGGCTACCTTTAAATGCATCTATTATGAAAAATTTGAAGTGGGCAACCATCAGAATCCACTCTAGAATTTTGCACTATAATCAAAACAGGTCAAGTGGCCTTTGGAATTGCCTTGGAAAACTAGTCAAACAACTCCTAAAGTCATGAAAATGCACAGGAATGTATACATTTGACCCAAGAACTCAGTACAACAAAAAACTTGGAAAAAAAGATCTCAAGGTGCAATATATTTAATGCCTAAGTGGCTCAGTCAAACTTTTCTGCAACTGCACTTGTCTAAAACCAATTAGGGCTCATCAAGTCACCACTTTGAAAAAATACCAAATCTTCTTCTGAGAAGCTACCACTGGAAGCATTAGATAATTTAGGTCCACTAAGTATTTGTGCAAGAAGGATTTCCTTGAATCCATATTTTTCACAAGATATTAAGGGTCAAAGTTGACCAATATTCTGGAAATGCAGATGTAAAAATAGAACAAACTACATTTGCTTTCGACCTAGTAAAAATACCAAACTTGATCATATGGCTCTAAAATCGGACTGGGGAGCATATGAATGTGTGGTTACTATAAATAACCAATCCATTTTTCATGAAGATCATCCAGCTGTGAAATATCAATCTAAACAGGAGGCCACTTCGTAGGATTGAGAGTTTACAAACAACAAAATAGTCCCAAAACCCTATAGCTTTGCGTTTTAAAACCTTGTCAAAACTCATCACAAGAAGCTGAAATAAGACATACATTCTCAAACATGTCAACTGAATACTCTCACCAAATGGTTTGGCATGAATGTCAACTGGCTCTGAATTATGACCCTCCAAAGTAGGTCACTGGGGCAGATTTTTCATGTGTATTTATGAGTGTGCAAAGCAAGTTTTTCATCATGGGCACTTCAAATTTGAAAAATTTGAAGGTTCCATCAAAGTATTGGTGGGGTCCACTTGTGTGCAATTTTATCTATTAAAAAAAATAGAGACAAGGGTGACACTTGTCACGATGGGGCACATTTGAGAATTATAAATTGTAAAAACCTCAAGGAAGAGAACCATTATGCCATGTGACATATTCTTGACTTATTTAATAATGCTTGAAGAGGAATTTTTCTAGAATAATACTAAGTTATTCAAATTGACAAGGAGTTGTGGGTGAGTTCTAAATAGGGAAAAAAAAATTCTCTATGGGGTGCCTAGCACGTGAAGTTGCTTGATTTTTGGAGCTACAAGATTTGCATGTGCTTGCATGTTTGAAATGTTTCTAATCGAGTCAGTTGAGACTTGTGCATGTTGTTGATTTTGAATTTGTATGCATGTAGAGACGGGGAGATTGACGCATGGAAAAAATCAACACCCATGTATGAGAAGGATACATATTGATGTCTTAGTGCATTTGTTATTGTAATATGATTGTAATATCTATATGTCATTATGCTAATATATTAAGTCTATAATTGTATCATAGTGAATCAAAACCTGTAAGAGCATAGACTCTAAATATTGTATACAATTGAAATATTATTGTAATACAATTGATTTGTGCTTTGGTGTGTGGGTTTTTTCTTGAAAGGGTTTTCTCACGTAAAATTTTGTGTTATGTGTTTTATGGTTTTAATATAAAAATTAAATGAATGCATGTACACTTTTAAATAAACTATAATTGAATAAATATTTGAAACAAATTTTTACCTCTTCCCTAATTGATTTGCATTAGGGAAGCATTTATGCATTCGACTTTCCTTTTAGTTGGTATCAAATCATGGCCAACTTTGTTATCCTTGGTGGGTTAGAAGGGTTTTTTGTGCATATCTAGATTCATGGGAGTTCTTCTAGAGAGAAATTTGAAATCTTGTTTTCAGATTTAAGATGGAAAACACATTTGGAAGAATAGAGATGGAGAAATTCAGTGGCAGCAATTTTGAGTTCTGAAAAATCAAAATGGAGGATATGCTTGTAGACTGAGATCTATGGGCTGTAATATCTAATACAAAAGTAGCAACAACCTCCCAAGATGATAGAGATTTAATGGATCAAAAATTCAAGGGTTTGATAAGACTTTGTTTGGATGATTTTGTGCTCCTGAATGTCCATGAGGAGAAGACTGTAGCTAGTCTTTAGAAGAAGCTTGGTGACATTTACCAAGGGTACGAATCCTTGGTGAATAAGTTTTTCTTAAGAAATAAGTTCTATTCTCTGAGAATGTAAGAAGGAGGTTCAATTTTTTATCACTTTAATGCATTCAATATGCAAGTGGCTCAACTGGGTTCTATTGGTATGAAGAATTATGACAAGAAATGTTGCATGTTATTACTTTGTTTGTTTATGGACTCATGGGACCACTAGTGCTTTCTATTTGATGCACAACAACTACTTTCAAAATGGAATATGTGGTTGCTTCACTAATGTCTGAAGAGATGTGAAGGAAGTTTTCTAAGATGGCTAAGGAGGCCTTATCGATTTGTGGTAGATCGAAGGAGAAAGACAAGAAAAAAAAAAAGAATTATAAGTCCAAGGCTCTTGGGATATCTAAGTCTCCTTGAAAAAATTGCAAGGCTGAATGTTGGAGCTGCAGAAAATCTAGTCATTTCTACAAAGATTGTAAGGAGGAGAAGAAAAACAAAAACAAGTCCTTTGATTCCAAATATGATAAATCCTCTAAGGATAATGTAAATGCTTTTATCGCTGCCTTGGAAACACATGCATCGAAATATGTGTGGTGATTCACTCAGGTGCCTCTTTCCACATGACCTCTCACAAAGTTTGGTTCTCAAAGTATGAAGAGTATGACAGTGGGAAGGTGTATCTGGGTGATGACTCTCACCTGAAGATTGTTGGTCACATAAAATTTAGGATCCGGTTCCTTGATGGTAGAGTGAGGGAGATTGATGGTGTTATGCATATCCCTAGTTTTGCATGAAACCTACTCTCAGTGAGTAAGTTGGGTGATGTGGGAGTGTAAGTTGTTTTCTCAAGTAGCAAATGCAAGATGACTAGAGGTGCTATGGTGCTTGCTAAGGGTGTTCAGACTAGCACTTTGTATAAGTTGGATGCATGAACATTTCAATATAATAGTGCTTCTACGAAGTCCAAGAAAAGGGATTTGGATTCTTTATCCTCACCATCAAATCAAGAAGAGAAGAAGATTGTGGTGTCTACATATGATGGTCATGCTTTCTAGGTACCTAAGGGTGCCAATTCTTTAGAGATGAATCTCCCAACAAAGAAAACAATATTGTGGCACCAAAGGTTTGGCCATATTGGTAAGAAGGGTCATAGATCCTTGAAAAATAAGAGCCTTATTGAAGGACTTGATGATTGTAATATCAAGTTCGATTTTTGTGAACATTGTATATTTGAAAAACAAAATTGTGTTTCTTTTTATTCTAGTTCCCACAAATCTTCTAGGCTTTTGGATTATGTGCATCCTAATTTGTTTGGTCTAGTTAATGTTCCTTCTTTGTCTAGATATGTGTACTTTGTCTCATTCATAAATGACTATTCTAGGACATTTGTGTATTTCCTTATAATTAAATCTGGAGATTTCAGTTGGTTTAAGGATTTCAAATCCTTTGTTGAAATTTAGATTGATAGAAAAATCAAATGCTTGAGGACGGATGGCGATGGCGAGTTTTATTTTGCATAATTTAATTGTATTTGTAAGGACCATGGGATTGAGAAACAAAAGACAAATCCATACACCCCACAACAAAATAGAGTTGCATATAGGATGAATAGAACACTGATGGAGAGGGCTAGGAGTATGCTAAGTGGTGTTGGCCTTGAACAAATTTTTTAGGCCAAAGCTATAGCTACTGCATGTTACCTAATTAATAGGTCTCCTAGTTCTTCTCTTGTCAAAAAGACACCCATTGAGGCATGTTCTAGAAATAATCCCTCAATGCGACATCTCTAAGTCTTTGGTTGTGAGGCATATTCTCATGTACCTAATGTGAAGAGATCTAAGTTGGAAACAAGGTAGTGAAGTGTATCTTCATTAGCTACGCTGTTAGTGTGAAAGGGTATAATATTTGGAATCTAGTTGCAAAGAAGGTGCTCTATAGTAGAAGTATGATATTCTATGAGCTAAAACCTTTCATAGTTGATCTACAACTAGATAAGGAAGAGAAAAATGAGGTGGTTCAAATTTCACCTACTCCTAAAAGGATGAACTACACACTATTGGTGGACATGATGATGAGGAGAGATCTAGCAGCTCTAAGAGCTTTGAAGAAGAGTCAGAACCTCAACCTTAGTTGTTGAGGAGGTCTACATGAGAAAGGAAACAACCTAATAAATTTGGATATTCTATGTTAGACTCTAGTTGCATATTCACTTTGATTGCTAACACTAATGAGAATAGAAGTGTTAGAGAGGCTATGGGTATGGATGATTCAAATTACTAGATGGAAGCCATGAATGAAGAGATGACAACATTGAAAAAAATTCTATATGGGATTTGGTACCTTTACTAGAAGGATGTGAGCTTGTTGGATGCAAATGGGTGCTCAAAAAGAAAATGGGTCTTGATGGTAGTCTTGAGAAGTATAAGGCAAGGTTGGTCATAGAGGAATATTCCTAGGTGGAAGGAATTGATTATGGGGAGATTTTATCTCCTATAGCTAAGCTGGCATCCGTTGGGTTCTTGTTACCACTTGCATCAGCTTATGAATTTGAAGTCAAGCAAATGGATGTGAAGATATATTTCCTTCAAGGTGATTTGGAGGAGGAAATATATATGTCACAACCAAAGAATTTCATTGTCAAAGGGAAAGAGAATCTAGTATGCAAGTTGAGAAAATATTTGTATGGTATGAAGTAATCTCCTAGGATGTGGTACCATAAGTTTGAAACCTATGTGTTTTCCTTGGGATTTTTGAGATCCAAATCTGACCATTGTGTCTATTACAACACTGATAATGATCGCATTCTCATTTTTTACCTATATGTGGATGATATGTTATTTATTGGGAATGTAAAAAGTATGATTTCAGATCTGAAGTCTTAGTTGTCAACATAGTTTGAGATGAAAGATCTAGGTGCAATGAGGTGCATTTTGGGAATTGAGATAAAAAAATATAGAGCTAACAAAAATATTTGGTTAAACCAAATAAATTATGTGAACTCTATTTTGGAGAGATTTAGCATGACTACTTGTAAAAAATTACTTCTTATTATGTATGGGATAAATATTTCTATGGAGGATTGTCTAAAATCTTCTACCAAGATGGAGGACATGACTAGAGTTCCTTATGTGAGTGTTCTTGGTAGCTTGATGTATGTTATGGTCTATGCTAGGCTAGACATTGCCCAAGAAGTGAGAGTCCTTATTCGATTTATGGCTAATCCTGGATGGGTGCACTGGGATGTGGTACAAAGAGTGTCTAGGTACTTGGGTACTTTCAAGTATGCCTTATGTTTTCATGGTTATCCTACTAGACCTCGACATTTAGTGAGCATCCATGGATATGTAGATTCAGATTGGGCAAGTGATATTGATAGTAGGAGATCCACTAGTGGATATGTATTCATGATGTTTGGTGATGCTATTAGTTGGATGATTAAGTGATAATATGTAGTCACTTTTTCCACTACTAAAGCTAAGTATATGGTAGCTACTCATGCCTGCAAAGAATCCATTTGGCTTAAGAGTCTATGTTCGAACATTGATTTTGTTTTAGACAAATTACCATCTATTGTGGCAGTTAGAGTGTTATTTTATTAGAAAAAAATATTACTTTCCATGCTAGAAAAAAGCACATTGATGTGAAGTTCCATTTTATTTGTGATATAATGGGAGATGGAAAGGTGAACACTTTGGTGAATGTTGCAAATGCACTAATGAAGCTAGTGAGCATAAAGAAGTTCAGATGGTGTGCCAGTTCATTGGGCCTTGCGGCCTAAGCAATGATACAATGACTCTTGAAGGTCTTCAATAAGTGGGAGAATCTTGGAGTTAAGGTGTATCAAACTTAGTGAGTCCCATAATTATTTAATTAATTATTTGTCCCTAAATTGTTGAATTTATTTATTAAATGCAATAATATCTATTTCCAAATTGCTAATTTACTTTATGGGATCCAACGAAGAGTTAACATCCTACATGCAAGGTATTAAGTGCAAAATTATGACACATGTCACATGGCTGCTCAATTGGGAAGGAAGAAATAAGTAAACCCTCTAGAATGGGTGCCATGATGACATGTGGCAATGTATTTTGGAAATAAGCATTAGTGGGGTCCACTTATGTGCAAGTTTATCTCTTCAAAAAATTTGAGGCAAGGAAGGGTGACACTTGTCACCATGAGGCACATTTGAGAATTATAAATTGTAAGAACCTCAAGGAGGAGCACCCTTATGCCATGTGGCATTTTTTTGACTTGTTGACTAATGCTTGAAGAGGAATGTTGCTAAATAGAAATTGAGTTGTCACTCAGAGTGGCGAGGAGTTATGGGTGAGTTCTAAATAGGCAAAAAATCTATGTGACACTTAGCATGTGAAGTTACTTGATTTTTGGATCTCTAAACTTTGCATGTGCTTGCATGTTGGTGCATGTGCTTACATATTTGAAAGGTTGCTAATAGGGTCAGTTGGGACTCATGCATGTTTATTTTTAGTTTGCATGCATGTAGAGACCAGGAGATTAACACATGGAAAAAATCAACGCCCATGCATGAGAAGGATATATATTGGTGCCTTACTGCATTTATTGTAATATGATTGCAATATTTCTATTTTTTTATGTTGCCAGATTAATTCGAGAATTATATCACAATGAATCAACACTTGTAAGAGAAGACTTTGAATATTGTATGTAATTGACATATTATTGTAATACAATTGATTCGTGCTTTGGTGTCATTTTTTTCTCGAAAGGGGTTTCCCATGTAATTTTTTTTTAATGTGTTTTATGGTTTAAATCTGAAAATTAAATTAGTTCATGTGCATTCTTAAATAAATTATAATGAATATTATGAGCCATTTGATGAGGAATCGGTTATGTCTCCTAGAAGTACTCAAGGAGAGCATCATTGGTATTAGGTTCCTCTTTATAGTCCAATTGATTGATATATTCTTCAAATTGTTCTTGATATAGTGTACTGGGAGATAGGAAGATGGTGGAACTATGTTAGAACATAATGTTATTAGGGTTCATACCCTTATTAAATTTATATAGTGTTCTAATATAAGGTTATTAAACCTTATATATTATATTTTTATTAAGCATATTTTATTTGAAATAGTTATAGTCTAATAACTATTAGATTAATTATTATGAATGATTATTTTGAATAGGTGTGACTAGTACCCCTTAAGGTATTATTCCACCCTTTCTCCTATATTTATGGAGGTTTCCTCTAATTTGAGAGATGAAGAATTTGGAGATCGATAGTGAATCCTATCACTATGCACATGAGGTATTATTGGTCATGTGAAAGTATGGAGAAGTGTTCCCTAGGTTCGATCTATGTTAGAGCATAATTGCAAGTGTTTTAATAAAGTGATGCTTTATGAAGATTTTTACTCAAAAGGGTTTTCCCCATGTATATATTGTATAATGTGTAAAATCTAAGCCTGCATGATTCTCTTTTTATTTATTATATATCTTGTTTATAATTATTAGTATCCTAAGATCTTAATTTCTAACATGGTATCAAAGGCAATTAGGTTATACTAATAATTTTTATAGGTTATATTTTAAAACATATATAACTTGATGGAAAACCACTTTATGCTCAATCAAGACATGTAAGACCATTTTTGTGGTACATCTAGTGTGCCTCTTATGTTATTTAATTTTTTATATTTTTTTATATTTTTAAGTTGTTAATGGTGTGCATTAATGTATAATTACATTAAGTAACCCAATTTATCTTGCGTAAAAGCACATATATGAGTAGATTTTTTTATATTCCAATCAGGTGCACTAATATTTTTTATATCTAACATTGAAAAGTTTTGACGATGAATTATTTAAGGTGGTTCATAAAAATTATAGAAAATTTCCAATAATAGATCATAGAAAATATAGTAAGGGAATGATACCTTTGTAAGGTGGTAGCCAACTATGCCTAAATATGGCTCTTTATTAGCTTTACTAAAGTGGTGATTATGACAATTCTATAAAAAACCATGATATTCATTGTTTATGGTCTTCTTCCACTGTTTCATCAACAACTCACATGATACACTATCTTGTTGTAACATGCACAACTAATATTTCATAAAATAAATTAAATATTAACATTATGAATATAAATTAAGATGGAAATCCCATAGCTATTTTCCTTCATAGCAATTTCATGTCCATAATAAAAAAAAAATAGTTGTATTCCAAATGTCAATAGCCAATATACATGGTTTTACTTGGCATTCACTCACCACAGAGTCAATACAATAATTACATCAATGATACAAGTACATCAAATAAGATATAATTCCACTGTAAATTCATCTTCGATAGCTGGTCTCCACTGGTGGACAAGATAATGGTTTAGGTTCTTTTCCACCCAACCAAAAAGCTACACTTCCCCATAATTCTTTTGTCCATAATTCTTGAGTTCTAGTTTCATTTCTTTCCATTCCTAATTCAGAATCAAAGGTTGGGGAGGAGCTACCTTATTTGAGCTTAGAGGAATGGTATATTGATTACGCAATGGCAGATTAAGATATGAAAAATTAGGAGGTTGGTTAATATATAATGGATTAGATGGTGGAGTGAGATATGAAATGTTAGGTTATGGATTCAAATATAAAGGATTAGATTGAGGAAGATAAGTGTGGGAACCTAAGTATGAAGAAGACTGGGGTTGAGTGGTGAGTTATGAATCAACTATGTTTCAAACATGAGGGGGTTGTATAGAATAGGATGTAAAACCTTGTGAGAGATATGAGGATTGGAGGATTTTCACTTAAATCATCCATATGATCCACATCTCCATCATAACCACCATCATAGGAATCAAACTAAGTTTCTTACAGTAAAGAATCATACCATTCCTATTGCCTCTTTAATATAATTTATCTTGGAAAATAGATGAAAGAACATCATTGTCATAAACATATCTATGACTAATTTATTCCTTATCCTCCCTTTGAAGGAAAATATTTAGGCTCGTTGTAAAAATAGAAACTTCATTTTTAGTATACTCTTTTGGATCAACACTTGTAAGAGAGGGGGGCCAACCATGTCAAGGCCCCAGGTCATCGAGGGTCAAGAGCAGCAGGCTGCCCTAACTTACCTCATCTTAAGGGAGTGTTAGGAGATGTGGGATAAGGATGATGAGTATTATAAGATCCTTTGATCACTTTATAGACCTCATATTTGAAAAGGGGCTAGGCAAGTCAGTTTTCAGATTCAACACTGCATCTCAGATAGCTCTTTGTCAGAGGACAAAAGCATGATTTTTCAGATTCAATGTTGCATCTTAGATAGCTTTCTGTACGACCATAGGACCAAAAAGAAAAGGTTGAATCACTAGAAAATAGACTAATGACCTAGCTAATGGTTTCTAAGGGAGAAAAATAATATTATTAAATAAGAAATGTATAAATTAATATGATAGAGTAAGTAGATCAACGCTAGGGTGACAAGAATGATCTCACCAAAAAGCTTGTTCACCAGCTAGCTCCAAGAAGCATGTCCACCTTCACACAATAAAGAGGAAAATTGTTGGGAGGCTAAATAGGGGTCTACCTCATTTAGACCCTTACTTTGGTGTTATCACCTCCATGGACAACCAAGTTTGCAACGATAGATAAATAATATGATAAAGAAAGGAATAAAGAAAAGAACACTAAAACACTACAAAATATTAATGTGCTTACTCAACCAAATAATAGAGGAGAGTAGTAGAAATCTAACCACCTCCACCAAGAGTGCTCAAGGCTAATGGGGGAGAAACTGAGAGTACTCAAGCCTCTAATGCAATGGTGTTGTTGCTATGGAGTGAAAAAATGTTGCTTGAATGATTGAAGTGAATTCTTAGAGCTTGTGTGTTTCCAAGAGAGATCCTCTAGCCTTGAAATGAATGAAGGAATAGTGAATTTGAAGGAGAGCGTGAATAAAATATCCATATTCAGGTCAGTCGGCCGAAGAGGGTGTTACAAGTCAACTTCCAATGGGAAGTGTAACACCTCTATAGGCTCCAACCATAGGAATCTGCCAGGGATGTAAGTGTGTCGTGCAGATGTCTATGTGTCGCACAGGCATCCCCGATATTTTTTCCTTTGTCGATGCTCAAAATGGATGCCAAGTGGAACAAAGGAAATGGGCTTATGTGGAATTTAGCCTTCAGATTTGGTTTTCTAAAGCGAGGAAGGGTAAAAGGGGAATTTTACTAAGGGATGCAAATTTTCTCCTATACAACACTATTGTTATATCACAGTGGTTAGTCCCATGCATAAAATTATTCATAAAAATGACTAAACAAGGAGTACACCCATTATAATAATTATGTGCATGAAAATATGCTCAGTACAAATGGAAATTGTAATAAATACTAAAAAAGCACATAATCAAACAAAAACTCAAGATTAGGTGAATGAGATACAAATGAACATAGGATTTAACCAAGTTATACTATGTCAAACCTCCTGTTGTGATGATGTGCCCATGATGGCTGATTTGGTGTGTTTGATGTGTGCTCATTGAAAATTTTAAAGGAAGATAGGTGTTGGATGTTGTGGTTGTGTTGTTGATATGTTGTTGTCATTGATGTCAACACTATTATCATTAATGTCTTCAAGGTTGTATATTTCAAGGATATTGAGAAAATTATAATAAATATGTTGTAGGTTGTCTATGAAGCAGTGAAGCTCAGGGTGGTGGAAAGATCTGTACTTTGGTATTCAGAAGTTGAGCATTAAAGGGTTTGTTGTTGAGCCTATCTAGTTTATCCTCCATAATTTTTTGAGGTGCGCATCAAGATTGGAGCAAGTTATCATGCTCTATCCTTGTTGCATGTTTGCATTGATCGGTGTGTTCATGATCGAATATTTTTCCTTTGTGTGTTTGAGTTTTCATGTTCTTGGCCAACATGGTGGTTGTAGCATGTTGCAGATCCTTGTGGATTAATTTTTGAATGCTTAGCACATTCAAGGATGGAGTTTTAGGTCTTCATAATCTTGTGACCAACTTCGGTTGGTGCGCATTGAGATTTTCTCATGAATTGGGTCGACAGTTGTATTCACCTGTTCTTTTATTTTTTGCTGAAAAAGTTGTTGATGCAATTCCATGAAGCAGATATATAAGAGTGATTTTTTCCTTATTTATGTTGTGTGTATGCGAAGTGTTCATGTGCTATGTGTGAATAAAGATCAGATCATTCAATTGCAGAGTGGAGTATGAAGGAGTTTGAGTGAAGTGTGAAGAATTGATTATGTGCCTAACCAGAATTGTCATCAAGCTTTTGAAGAAGCTAATTTCTTAGCTCAATCTCTTCAGATGGATTTAATCTAAAAGTTTTATGTAAGGTAATGAGCCTTCCCTTTTGAGCAGTGAGCTCTACACAGTGTGCCTGAATGCATGTGGATTCTGATTATTCATTTTTCTTATACTTTTAATAGGGTATAGCTTGTGGATTAACCTCCACCATGGTTTTTCCCCTAGCAGGGTTTCCATGCAAAAATATTGGTGTTGTGTGTGTTTCTAATGTGTTGTTGATTCATGCTTTCAATGTCATTTATTAGATATGAGATTAAAGGTTGATAAGGTTAAATAAGTCTTAAATTCTGTGACAACTGATTCACCCCCCCTCTCAATTGTCTATCCTGTTTTTGCCAACAATTGGTATCCAAGTAGGTTCTTCTAAATAATTTTAACAGCTTGAGGTGATCCGAGATGGCATCATACAAGAAGGATAGTCCTAGATTCGATGGTACAAATTACTCTTTGTGGAAGGTTAAAATGGAGTGTCTTTTGAAGTGCATTGGTGATCCTTTCTGGAAGATTACAAAGAACACATATACTATTCCTCATAATGGTCCCTCTACTACTGATGAGATCAAAAAATCTGAAACTAATATCAGGGCTATAGAAGCATTACTGAGTGCTTTGATAGATTCAGAGATGAAAAATGTGATAGGTCTGAAAAACAACACATGAGATCTACAAGAAGTTGGAAACATTGTATGAAGGAGATGCACAAGTGAAATTTTCTAAGATACAAAGTCTGAAAGGAAAGTGGGAAAACATGAAGATGAGTGAAGATGAAAACATTATTTCTTTCATGCAAAAGGTAAATGAAATAGTGATGGGTATTAGATGTGTCGATGGAACCTTGGAAGAAGATGAGATTGTGGCAAAAGTGCTTAGATCAGTACCTAATTCTTACAAAATGAAATCTCATTCTATTGAAGAGCTCAAGATAGTGACAAAAGAAATTTTATAAGCTTGGAGAAATATGACTATGGTGTTATAAGATTTAGAGATAACAATGTTGGTATGATTTGTGGCAGAGGCACTATTTCTCTTTGTGGTAAATATAATACTGATGATGTCATTTATGTTGAAGGATTGAAGCATAATCTATTGAGTGTTGGATGGATGGTTGACACGGGATACAATCTTCAGTTCAAACATGGAAAATGTAGGATTTTGGGAAGTTCTGGAAATGTAATTGCTTCGAGTACAAAGACAAGAGGTAACATTTTTCACTTAAGTGTTGGTAATGAAATTTGTTTAATTGATCAAGTTGATGTAAGTTGGTTATGGCATAGGAGGCTATGTCATGTGAATTTTGATAACATTGTCAAAGTAAGCTCCTCACAAGCAGTCAAATATCTTTCCAAGTTAGTGCCTACTAACACCATATGCAAGGAATGTCAGATGGGAAAGCACACTAAAATTTCTTTTCGAAGCAAACAACATCATTTTAATGGAGTACTAGAGTTGGTGCATACTGATCTATGTGGTCCCTCTAGAATCAAAATTCTACAAGGAGAAAGGTACTTTATGTTGCTTATTGATGATTACTCTAGGATGATATGGGTTGCTTTCTTGAGAGAAAAACATGAGGCATTAGAGAAATTCAAAATTTTCAAAGCTATGGCAAAGAATGAGACAGGTTTGAAGATTAAATGCTTATAATTAGATAGAGGTGGTGAATTCACTTCTCGGGAGTTCAATTCATTCTGTGAAGAGCATGGAATCAAAAGATAGTTATTTTCTCCCCAGACTCAACATAACAGAGTTGTTGAGAGAAAGAACAAAACAATTATAGATGATTCCAGAACTATGATGTTTGAAAGTAGTGTACCTCATATCTATTGGAGAGAAGTTGTAAGCACTACTGTGTATACTATTAATCGGGTAAATTCCAATGGTAATTCTAGTAAGACTCCTTTTGAGTTGTGATTTGGTTATAAGCCTCCTGTTAAATATTTCAAAATATTTGGAAGTAGATTTTATATTAAAAGAGATGAATATATAGAAAAGTTAGATGCTAGGAGTGATGAAGGAATATTTCTGGGTTACTCTACTAAAATCAACGCCTACCGGTGCTATAATAGAAGATTGAAGAAAATTATTGAAAGTGAAAATATTAGAGTTGATGAGGATACTAGTAGATCATCCAGATATTGTGGATATGATTCAAATGACCAACATGATAGTAATGATAAAGGAAATAATGCTCAGACATAGAAACAAGTTCAAATTGTTCTAGTGAATCAAGAGAGTCTAAAAGGAGAAGCTAGTGGAAGTGCAGAAGAAAGAATAGAAGAACCAGAAGTTTGAGAAAATCCCAAAGTTCTAAGGTATGTAAAGCTAAATCATTTTGAAAATCAGATTATAGGAGACAAGAACAAAGGTGTGCAGACTAGAAGAATTCCAGAAGAGTATTGTCCAATTTCCAAGACTAAGCCTAACAATGTCAATGAAGCATGTAAAGATGAATATTGGATGGAAGCAACGAAAGAAGAATTGATGCAGATAGAGAAAAATGGTACATGGATTCTTGTCCCCAGACCTCAAGATAGGAATGTGATTGGAACCAAATGGGTCTTTCAGAATAAGCTGAATAAACAAGGTGAAGTGATCAAGAATAAAGCAAAACTTGTATGTAAGGGGTACTCAGAGATGGAAGGTATTGATTTTGAAGAAACCTTTGCCCCTATTGCTAGAATTGAAGTTGTAAGATTGTTTCTTTCTTATGCTACTTTCAAGAACTAAAAAGTCTATCAAATGGATGTAAAGTCAGCATTTCTAAATGGTGAATTAGAAGAAGTGTATATTGAAAAACCAGATGGATTTCAATTGGATGGCAAAGGAGATATGGTTTGCTGATTGAAGAAAGAACGGTATGGACTCAAGCAAGCCCCTAGGGCTTGGTATGCTAGAATGGATAAATACTTGTTGAAACTTGGATTCAATAAAGATACTACTGATAATAATCTGTATTTCAAGATGGATCAGGATAAAGAATTGATAATTGAATTCTTTGATGATGACATCATTTTTGAAGAAGATGATGACTTATGTATGAAGTTTGCAGATCAAATGAAAAGTGAGTTTGATATGTCAATAATTGGAGAGCTAAAATTATTTTTGGGACTGCAAATTACTCAGTTAGATGATAGAATCTTTATATCTCAGTCCAAATATGTAAGAGAGTTACTAAAATAGTTTGGCATGGAAGAATCAAAGCTGGTTGGTACACCCATGGTAACCAAATGCAAGTTAACATAGAATGATGATTATCCTAAGGCTAATAAAACAAGGTACAAGTCAATGATCAGTGGATTTATTTATTTGACTCAGACCAGACTTGACATCATGAATGTTTTATGTATGGTTGCTAGATATCAAGCTAATCCGAAGGAATCACATGTGACTATTGTAAAGATAATCTTCAGATACTTAAAAGGGACAGCTGATTTTGGCCTATGGTATCCCAATGATGATGATCTTACTTTTAATACTTTTACTTATGCAAATTGGGCATCAGATGTGGATGATAGGAAAAGTACTAGTGGTAGTGCCTTCTTCTTGGGGAATAAGTTGGTGTCTTGGCTAAGTAAAAAGCAGAATTTGATTTCCTTATCTACTACTGAGGCATAATATATTGTTGTTGCAAAAAATTATACTCAAGTAATATGGATGAAGCAGATGTTGAGAGATATCAAAATTGAGTATGATGAGCCGATTGCTATATTTTGTGATAATTAAATTTCCATAAAGATTTCCAAGAATCTGGTGCTGCATTCAAAGACAAAACATATATCTATCAAATATCACTTTTTGAGAGACAAAGTGAGTGATAAAGAAGTCAGACTGGAGTATGTGCCTACTAAGGAACAGATTGCAGACATATTTACTAAGCCATTGCCTAAGGATAATTTTGAGTATCTCAGAGGGAAGTTAGGGGTGATTTACCCTCCTAATTAGAACTAAGATGCAAGTCTTTGCATCAATCTGTGTACTTACAGTCATATCTTGTTTCAGATTGATGATATGGTGGCTGTTACTCAGGGGGAGTAGACAAATGATTCAGATGATATGTGGTTTAGAGCTTGTGTAATTTCTCCATTGATGTCAAAGGGGGAGAGGTGTAGAACAAAGGGGGAGAAGATTACTGTGTGAAGAGTTAGTTGTGTTGATGGTATTTTTCACATCATGTGTTGCCATCAATGCCAAAGGGGGAGATTATTAGATGTTGTGGTTGTCATTGATGTCAAAACTATTATCATTAATGTCTTCAAGGATATATATGTCAAGGATATTGAAAAAATTATAATAAATATGTTGCAGGTTGTCTATGAAGCTATGAAGCTCAAGGTGGTGGAAAGATCTATTCGTTGGTATTCAGAAGTTGTGCATTAAAGGGTTTGTTGTTGAGCCTATCTAGTTTATCCTCTAAAATTTTTAGAGGTGTGCATCAATATTGGAGCAAGTTATCATGCTCTATCCTTGTTGCACGTTTGCATTGATCGATGTGTTCGTGATCGAAGAGTTTTCCTTTGTGTGCTTGAATTTTCATGTTCTTGGCCAACATAGTGGATGTAGCATGTTGCGGATCCTCATGGATTAATTTTTAAATGCTTGGCATAGTCGAAGATGTTGTTTTAGGTCTTCATTATGTTGTTACTAACTTCAGTTGGTGTGCATTGAAATTTACTCATGAATTGGATGATAGTTGTATTCACCTATTCTTTTATTTTTGGCCGACAAATTTGTTGATGTAATTGCATCAGATTTATCAAGTTTCAACTATGCAAGTGTTTTGCAGTAAACAAAATTTCAAGAGCTTTTTCTTAGTGCTTTGTAGTGCCAAATGAAGTACAAGAAATAATATAGAAATGATTAAGCATAAAAATTTATTTTATTTATTGCATGATGCTTATTCACATTACAATATTTCATTTGTTTGCAAGAACAAAATGATTGTACAATTTTGCATTTTGATGCATTTCTTTTCAGAATGGAAAACAAGTAAAGAAATTAAAGTGCCCCACACAAGCCATGGGAGTAACTATAACAATGAACCATGAGAAGCATGCTACACTATTAAATATGTAAGAAAGGAAAATACATAAGCATGAACATAATCATCATTGCCTATTCTTTTGGTTGATGCAGAAGTGGTGCACCATCCTTCGGCCTTGAGCTCTGATTGACCTGTAAGAGAAGTGAAGGGTTGTTAGAGCTCTGATTATGAACATCCCTATATGAATCACCAACAATAATGTAAAATTTTTCTGATAATACAAAGAAATAGTTGAGAGAAACAAGAGTTGGAAAAAATAAAAGAAGGAAACATCATAATAGTATATTGTTTTATCTAACATTGTTTGTTTCCATGTGCAGGTATAGGAAAATATTTGTAGCTGATCATTTCATGAAGACATAAAAGCATGTGGATTAAACTGGGCTCCCACAAGGGTAGAGATCGGCATGCTACCCCTTGAATATACAAATGGGGATGAGTAAGAAAATACAGTATCATGCTCATCTAAGCCATTCATAAAGGAGTGAAACAAATTTAAACTATCAGATCAATCAAGTTCATTGTTCACTCATAGCAATCAAATCAGCATAACGAAGTGAAAATTACAAGTAGACAATGAACTTAATTCAGATACATAATCGACTGAAATGCATCAATTTCCACACTGAAAATTTTAATACTATCAAATTGATTGCATCTTTCTTGCCATATATTTTTATTCATGTTGTTTCATGGTGTCCTTATTGATACAACAAGTGTTTCATGTCATAAATGATGATAGTGAACAAGCATACCTATAAATTCATGAAATCAAGCTACAAAATTGAAGGATTGAAAGCTATTTACAACAAGCTTCATTTAATCATAAAAATGCATGACGAGTGTTGAGGAGTAAGTGCATTGGCATTGTCAAGTTATTTGAGTACAAAATATCAAAAGGAACATTTCTAGGTGTGTTTGATATCAGTTTGCATACACAAGACAGCTTTACCAACAAACAACACTAGGTGATCAAAGTAAATGCAATGTGCAAGTAAAGCAAAGAGGTCGAATCTGGTTGTGAACTCATAAACATAGGAGGGAAACATTGCTTGTTGTTATGAAGTTTTGAGCTAAGAATGCATATTTTTCTGAAGCATTTAATTAAATGGAATGAATGATAGTAGGTATCAAGAAACCTACAAGAAAATCAAGGTTGCTACATGAGTTACAAATAAAAGAACAAGTGTTGTTTCAGTTTTACTCCAATAGAAAAACAATGAAAATTAAGTACATAGCAAGGTTGTGCTACAAATTTAAGGCACTTCTGAGTATGATCAAAGAGCTGCATTTTTTGAGGGTGCAAATTGCATAAGACAAGTGATAAAAGTGGAAAGTAATCTACAAGTGTGCCATGCTAGCCAAATACCATTCTTTAAAGTAAACAGCTAAAATGAAAGCAATTACATACATTGCATTTGAAGGATGAATGGAGTTTTTGTGTGTTTCATTGAATGCATGCAAAGGCAAACAGTGAAAGAATTAAGCTTATTTTGTTAATATTTTCTTTGAGTAAGGTGGAGTTTTCATTCTAAGAGCAATGGAGTGAAGCTACAATAGTAATGTGAAACAAGTATTCTTCTTCTTTTGAAGTAATGCACTTATGCCATGATGATTTGATGTGAAACAAGCTGAGGTTTCAAGAGAAACAAGTGTTACAAAGTGAAAATATTTTTTCTTCATAATGAAAGACTTTCAGGAAAATACATGGATTTTTCAACTTTAAATGTAGATTTCTCTTGAAAATAAGGAATACCCACATGGGGGTTATGGTTTTAAAAACAAAATTTCCTCTTTTTACAGTTTACCCATTTGAGGGTTTTATCAGAAAATACAAATGCATGGATTTCTCTTGAAAATAACAAGTACCCACATGGGGGTTTCATGTTCAGATATCAAAATCCATCAAAGAACACAATTTTGAGCTTTAACACTCTTCAAAACAATGAGAAATAATGGGTAAGCCTACAGCCATAGAGCTTGTAAACTCATAAAAGAAAAAAACCCTGTGAATACAAGATCATTAGAATACTATCATGGGTCGAGCCAAGTAGAGGTAAATGCCACTACAAAAATGCAGAATACATGTCGAGGTCGTGCCATGGAGATCTTTTTCTTCTGAGAAAGTGAATACCCATATGAACGTTTGAGTGGAGAATGCAAATGCAGAGAAAAAAAACCATGTTTCAAGCTTTTGTACTATTGGTGCTCACTTAAAATGTAGATAAAATCTATGCATGGCCGCGGCCTATGATGGAGCAATACACAGAAATTTCCCACTTGTCTTTTCCATAACAATGTCTTCATTATTTTGTTATCTTTGGAGTTTGGTTCATAATTTTTTTTCTCAAACTTAAACTTTCCATGGTGGCTACATCAAGCACAGGAATGGAAGCACAAAGATAATAAGAAAAATCATAAAAATATATGCATGGTCGTGGCCTTGAAGGCCAATTTGCTTTGAAAATAAAGAGAGGGTAGTCACAATACAATTTGAAATTAACTTACCCAGCTTGTCCATGAAGAATCGACCTACAAAGGGCTTGAATGATGAGCTCCAAGCTAAAAACCCCTAGTTCATGGTGGCGGCGCATCCTCCTAGCAAAGCCTTCTCTCAAAACACCAAGTGTGAAATGAGTAAGATTAGGGTTTTCTTTTTAGTTTTGTTCCCATTTGGCCTAATTCGAATGCGGGCTTTGTCAAATTAGGTCATGTTTTAAAATGCCTTTGATGTTATTCATTGATAATATATTCATGCCTATTCATTCCCTAGGTCAACTCAAGCTAGGTTTGGCTTTAGTATTATTTGCGAAGTCCTTAATTTAGACTTTATTTTGCAAATGAAAAGCCTTAGAGTTTGATTATTTTCAAGGCCTTGCCTAAAAAATAGTTCATATTGATGCTTGGCTTTTGTTTTATTGATTTTTTTAGAAAATCAATTATTGCTTGGGAATAAATATAGCCATTATATTTTATGATTTTTGGGAAGAAAAATCAATTTGTAATAAAGATATAGATTGTAATATTTTTGTAAATATTTTTAAATCTTAATTGCAAAAATAAATCAAATCGAGGAAATTAAAACTGCAAATAATTGTAAAGCAGAGATTAAAAAAATATTGTATAAATTGTTTTATTCTTTTTTCTATTTTTAGTAGATTTTAGAAAGTAGAGAAGGTTGAAATTTCCTTGGGCGAATTTGAAATGCATGGGATGAAGTTCAGGTGTTCTTTTTGCTTTTAAAGCATAATAGACCTCTTTTTAGGTGCTTTTTGGGATGGAGATGCAAAAGGTGTGAGTTTTCCACTTTTGTTATACATTATGGAGCAGTTTTGGAGGCTTTTTTCTGGGTTTTCTTCTTGAGCTCGGATTAAGGTTTTGAAGAGTTCTATTTAGGAGAAAACTTAGGGTTTTTTCTCAATTCAGATCATTGTTTCTTCCTCTCTTGTTCATGTAGAGATTTTTGTAAGAAATTTTTTATCCTCAGACTTTGGATACTCCTTCAGTTTAATAAAGCAACATTCATATTTCTCAAGTTTTGTCTCCTTCGCAATTTTAGTATGATGTTTACATTGTGATTTTTTTTACAGATCCTTTTATGTCCTATTATTCTTGATTTTGATGTAGAAAGTTCATGTGATATAGGTTGCATGTTGTGTTTGAATTTGAATCTTCATGCAAATCAATTATAAATTTATTTTTCATGAGATATTGTGAGGTTACTATTGTTTTCTATGTTGGAATCAAGGGAATACTGAGAGGGGGGGGGGGGGGTGAATCAGTGTTCAATAGTTTTTATACTCCATCAATCTAAAACTTGAAACCATTTCATCATTGCATTAAAGAAAAGATGTATGCATTCAAATTAAACATTCATAACACCATAACACACAAATTTGTGTGTGGAAACCCTGTTAGGGGAAAAACCATGGCGGAGGTTAATTCACAATTTGAATACTCAAATATAATTGTTTACAAAAGGAATGCACTTGCATTTAGGCACACTTCCTAGAGCTCACTGCTTAAAGAGAAAGGATCATTTCCTTACAAAATTAAGATTAAGACCACTTGAAGGGTGAACTGAGATAGTAGCATCTATTTATGCCAAGTTACAATTTTGGTGAAGCTCATAGATTCAGTTCTAGATCTGCTTTCTGATTCTGCACTTTGCTCTGCTTTGTTCTACTCTTTTCTGCTCTTCGCATCACTTATGATCAAATTCGCACTACTACAATACTGAATCTCACACTACACAATGATATATTACACATTCGCACTTCTACATACACACAAACTTACATTCACCTTCTAAATGATAAAATGAATTTCTTATATATATCTACAATCAAGGATTTATTCATCCATCAGTTGGCTTTATAAAATATTAAATTACTTTTATCTTGTTGGCCAAATCCACCAATAAATCTTTTTGCACATCCTCCAAAGTTGGTTAATACAAAGAGAGGACCCAAATAACACTTAATCAAGCACAAAGACTTATAATTAATTATCTTATACATCTGCAATTACTATCCTATTCGAGTCAACCTTCTAGCACAGATAATCAACAAATTAGTGCACTGAATCTTCTAGATCATGTGCTAGTGAGTGCGCATCAAAACCAAGATACTGAAAGCATCAACAAACCTTCCTAATAGATCCACAACCCAAAATATATGTCCAGTAAGGTGTTTAGATCAACTTTTATGCCTGTTAGCTAGATTCCCTTTTCTTTACTTTGTTCTATCGGTAGGAACCAAAATTATACTGCACATTCAGATGCAAGACTTGGGTTGCCATCAATGACAAAAATTGCAAGCCATATGCCAACAATCTCCCCCTTTGGAATTGATGGAAACACTTAGTGAAAAATGATTAAGTGTTAGAATCATTATAGGTACACTACCAAACATTTTATTGCACATTCTCCCCCTGATACTTATAAGGAATTCTCCCCTCCTATACTACTTTCTTTTCTCCCTCTATGGGGCATTTTTCAGTGCATTGTCTCCCCCTTTGACATCAATGACATAGCATGGATGCCATATGCCAAAAATACAAAAAGTGATATTGACAAGAGACAAAACATGTGTTCAAAATCCTCAAGGCTTCAAAAATTTAACACATATATATGCCTACAGTTCTCCTCCTTTGATCAAAATTTCAAAAACTTGAAAACAATTAACTGGAATCTTTAAAATATTATCTTATGGTTTTTCTTCACTTCTAGAAGGAACTTCTTCCAACCATCTATTGTAATTTAGATTAATAATGATCAAGCTATTGTTCTTGGAATTCTTGTTAATAATCTCGATGAGAGATTTAGGAATTGTAATTTATTCTTCCAGTTTCTCACCATTCTTTAAAATTTCCACCATTTGCTCCAGCTTGCATTCAATTAGATCCTTTAGCTTCCAAAAAGTATCCAAAAGAACATTCTTGGAGAGTTGAATTTTTGTGTGTTCTAACTATAGCTTCCAGATTCATTTCCTGATGATGCCATCCAGATCCTGAGATATGTCAAAGCTTTTACCAATGTCATTCAATTTTGTTTCAATCTGATCCAAATTCTCTTTGTAATTGTTGACTGCATGGGGCCAATAGATGTAATAGTTGTAGATGCCTATGGCTAAGTTTATGCATAGCCTTAACTCATTCATTTTCTTCTTCAAATTGGAAAGGGATAGTCTAAATTGTTCCTTCAGGTGAGAGACAACTTCACCTTCTTCATTGCCTTTGTCCTCAAAGCCCATTGATTCTTTGTTGCACTTGATCATCTCTTTAGGTAAAATGTCCTTTAGAATTTCCAATCTTATCTTATAGTGCTCAACATGAGCATTTGAAACTTCCAGAATCAAGTCCTAATCATATGATGGTCTGATTGACCATAACTTCACAATTTTCTACATGCCACTTACACCTTGAATAAAATGTTGTAGCTTTTCTTTTGTCAGATCTTCTTCTTCCTCGATACCTTTTTTTAGTCCAGATTCATTTTTCAATGGATTCTTAGTTTCTTCATTATATTCTTCATTCTGAATGTCCACAATTTCTTTTTCTTTTCCTTTTCCCTCAATCCTGGGAACTTTTCTTTCTAGAGGGTTGTATTCAGTAATTTCCTTCTCTTTTATGTCCTTTATCAATGCTACCGAAAGAGGAACCAACTTACATTATTCTTCAAAGAGGGGTAGTATTGACTGATCCAAAGTTTTCAAGCACATTCTTAAAGAATTTTTCAAATTCTAAATCCTAGTTAGCCAAGCTCTTAGAATAAGAGTATATCTGATTGCATACCGGTTTGTTTGATTTCCATACTACATTGTCGATTTTTAGCAAGTAATTCAAGAAATACATTACCACACATATAATTAAAGTGCCAAACCTGAATAGATATCTTAATTCCTTTGTCAGTTGTACATTCTCCATGAGCTGGTCCTTTAACAACCCGCATAGGTCAAATTCTCAAACTTCAATTATCATTTTGTGAGAAATGTACAGTATGCCAACTGATGTAGCTCCTTCTCGATTTCAGTAGAATATTTTACATGTTATTCCATGTGTAATGTACTTCACAATGGGATTCTTGATTGTTGCAATCATCAGAGCTCTCTGATCTTTGATTATTCTGATTAGGGTTTTGACCTCTTTGTTCTAGATATATTTTTTCCTAGGAACATCTCTGACTTTGGAAAATATAGTTAAGTTTTCAATTGCCTCTTTTGAAATGATGTAAGGTTTGTCCAAATTTAAAACATCATCATGTAATCTGCTTAATATGAATTTCATGAATTCCACATTCTCAAAGTATGAAAACTCACTCCACATATCCAAATTTACATGTTTAGCTTTGCTCAATTGCTTTAAGTCATCAGGGAGTAAAAAATTCCTCATAGACCTAATATTTGCAGTATTATATTCATCTAGAGTGATCAAGCCTTTTATTTGTTCCATTTTTTGTTTTCGTGTTTAGGGTTCGCAACCACATGCTAAATTGTATGAAGAATTTGAGAATTATTTGAAATACCTGATAGATTTCAAGATTTTCCAATTAATCGATTTTACTTCTTCATAATCCGCCTATCGAGTGCTCTCCTTCTTCTCTTATTTGATGCAATGTGACAAATGATGGTTCTAACTTGACTTTTATAGCTCGCACATGTGCAATAAATGCATTTTCCCTGAGTTTTCTAGAGACTCTATTTTCCCAAATGATGATAGAAAAATATTTTGCAGACCTAAGAATTGTTTGAGTTTTCTTTGCTAAAGTTATCCAAAACTTTTGTACACCATAAGTACACCTTCTTGACTATTCACTATGTTTTGGTACCATCCAAGACAGGGGAAGAAGGGTTTTCTTAAAGACTCCCCCTAGGCTAGTGACCTGAAATCAATTATTGGAAGAGTTACTAGAGACAAGTTTCGGTATGGAACCATTTCCTACATCATAATCATTTTTCCTTACCCATGTCTTGTTCATCTAATCTCCGATTTCATTCGTATTTAGATTTTGTTTCCCTTTATCATCTTTCTCTATATTTTTTCTTCTCTAGAATCTTGCAATATGATCATACTTGTAGTTGTAACACACAATGCTTTCTTGTCCTAACCAATTATTCCAATGACTTCTTCCTGATCTGCATTGATTAGCAATATGCCTGAATTTCTCACATGTATAGTATTCAACATTTCTTCTATTAATAGAGTGACTTGACATATTTTTGCATTCAATTGATTTATGACCAAGCTTTTTGTAATTGAAACGATAACTAGAAAATGATGAAACTTTTGACCTCAAATTACTTCTACATTGAGAAACCATATGACCGAACTTATTATAGGTAAAACAATACCCATTAAACTTGTGTGCATTAGGTTGTCTTACCGGATACCTTCCATTTATGTTATTTCTAAAAGTGTTTTGTCTTGATCTAGAACTTTCTCCCTTTTAATATCCAAGACGTCTCTTATCATTTCCACTCTTTTGTCCTTGAGTCAACTCATCAAGCTTTACTGAACTAATCTTAAACTTTTCTTTGTATTCATTTGCAATGGCAAGATAATTCCTAAGAGTAGTAATATTCTTACCAAGTTCTTCTTCATTGTTTCTAGTTCTTTGTAATTCACTTTCCAACTGAGTGAATTCTCCATTTATTCTACTGCATTCATCAGATTTCTCTTTCAGGGTCTGAGCAAAATTTTCCTCATTTTTCTTCCTTTCTTCTATATCTTTAGTCATCTTCATCATCATAGATTCCATTTCATGTTTTAGGTTTGTATTGTCTCTGGAAATATTTTCACGTTCTTCAACTATCTCCTTCAAGGTTTGATTTAGGTGAGCATCATCCATGTTTTCACTTTCTTTTTGTTTAATCTGATCACATATATCTTTCCTCTTCACCCTAGATTTAACTATCTGATCCTTCAATGACTGGATGAATTTCTCAGCATCTCTAAGATTTTCTTTCAATTCTTGAACTTCTTCTTTAGACTAATCAAGGTCATCAAGTGCCACCAGAAGCTATTGTTGAAGACTACCAGAGTCCATCACATTCCAAGATCCACCTCAAGCTACAAAACTTCTTTAGAGGAACTAGCTCTGATTCCAATTGTTGGACTCAAGGGAAGCTTGAGAGGGTGGGGGGCTGAATTAGTGTTCAACAATTTTTAAACTCCATCAATCTAAAATTTGAAACCATTTCATCATTGCATTAAAGAAAAGATGTATGCATTCAAAGTAAACATTCGTAACACCGTAACACACAAATTTTTGTGTGGAAACCCTATTAGGGGAAAAACCATGGTGGAGGTTAATCCACAATTTGAGTACTCAAATATAATTGTTTACAAAAGGAATGCACTTGCATTTATGCACACTGCCTAGACCGCACTACTCAAAGAGAAAGTTTCACTGTCTTACAAATTTTAGATAAGACCATATAAAGGGTGAACTGAGATAGTAGCATCTATTTATGCCAAGTTATAGTTTCGATGAAGCTCATAGATTCGGTTCTGGATCTACACTTAGCTCTTCTTTGTTCTGCTCTTCGCATCACCTATGATTAAATTCAAACTACTGCACTACTGAATCTCGCACTACACAATGATATATTACACATTTGTACTTCTACATAAACACACACTTAAATTCACCTTCCAAATAATAAAACCAATCTCTTATATACATCCGAAATCAGGGATTTATTCATACATCAGTCAAATTTATAAAATATTAAGTTACTTTTATCTTGTCGGCGAAATCCACCACTAAATATTTATGCACATCCTCCAAAGTTAGTTAAGACAAAGAGAGGACCCAAATAACACTTAATCAAAAACAAAGACTTATAATAAATTATATCATATACATCTGCAATCACTATCCTTGTTGAGTCAGCCTTCTTATTGACTTCTTCTATGGCATTTGTCCTTAATTTCAAAACTGCCCTGGGTTGGTGCCTTGGCATTTCATAGTTTGGGCATTTTATTGGCATACTTATTCAGTGTTATGATGTTATCTTTTTGGATGTACTAATTATTTGGTTCCATGTGTAGCAATCTTGGTTATGTATAAAGGGTTGAAGGTTGTTTCAAGTGATATCATTGTGGTATTTTTAAAGCTTCTCCCATCGAGGTATACACATACAAAATTGACATTGTTTTTGGCATATGTTTATCTGCAAAGTGTTTTTGAGGTTTGACATTTTATGTCATTGGCATACAAGTTTCACGTTGGCATTCACAGGTGATAAAAACTGGTTTATGTAAAGTGAATGACACTTGGTGATATGTGTTCAAAGTGGTTCTTCATGATTTGTCAACATACATTCAAAAGTGAACACTTGCATCATGTTGGTTTACATGGAATTATTGTTGATGGTTAAAATGACACAAACAACATTAAAACATAATATTTCTACTCCATTTCTCCTGAAAAAGAAAGACTAAATGTAGTGGCCTAACTCCCAAGGTCCTGGTAGTTGGTTCTCAACTGTCTGATGTCACTCAATTGGTATGCAATTGTAATATTCAAGGGGCCTGTGCTGGTAACAAAGGATTCAAGCTATGACTCTCTTTATCGAAATAGTTCCTGTAAATCAATGGGTTTTAAATAAAAGAAAAAGATAGATCCAAGGGGTAAATCAGTAAGTATGAATATAATTTATCTAATATCCAGACATATACTTTTAACAATGAATGTTTTTTTTAACCGATCACAAAAACCATAGCATGACACAACCCACAGTATGACTGTACCATTGTATACATCTTAGGTGGTTAATTCAATTCCACTATTCACATATCACAAGTATTTCCAAGATTTCAAAATAACACACATTCATTCATCATCAAAACTACAGATCAACAAACTTCAATAACTTTAATTCAAATGACAATTTAACACAATTCAATGCAAACTCCATATTTCATAAACTTGCAATTCTATTAACTATAAAAAGATCTGGTACAATGTATCTCTACAAAAACTCTATAAAATTCTATCTCCTAGCATTAGGTAAGCCAATCCAATTCTCAATTAGCCAACCCTTACAATGTGATACCCATCTGGTATTTATAGATATACAAAAGAAGTTCGAACTTCACTTCTATCTTAGGCTTTCCACCTTTTTAGGAATAATCAACTTTCTTGGAAACTCAGATCAACTTCGATCTTGAGTTCTTACATTATGTATTCAATTTGATCTAACAATAGAAGATAGAAATAGAAGAAAATAAGTCATGCGCCCTTAAGACTGTCAGTGCTGCATGCATGCAACATGCAAGGAAAAAGATCATCATGCGACATGCAAGGAGGAAGAACATCATGCATGCAAGATTTTATGCATGTGAAGTTGGATCTGCTATGAACTCATCATAATTGGTGAAGACTTGTTGTAGCATATCCATATCTATCCCATCAATCCAGTCATCTTCAAATTTGATGCAATCCAACTCAACTGCAGCAAACTCTTTCATACATTTTACCTTGATCAATTCTCTCCCTGCAGCTTTTATTTCTTCTTTAACTTCTACAAGCTGATCTATCACCAAGGCTCCTCCATCATCTTTCTCCTACAAGCAAACCTCTAATTAGACCTTTAGATAAATCATCATAAAACATGCTTTTAAAACCTACTTGTTACACATACATCGGAGGCAAAACCAGACAGAAGCTCAAAACAATCTCTTTTATAAAACTGGCGGACTCGGAGCAAAAACCGATATAGGAACTTCACCTAATAACAAATGGGCTCAGAGTCGGAGTCAAGAAGGTTATCAGAACTGGGATCGGAATGAAAAAGTGATTTGGTTTTCTTCAAATTCTCATTTTCATATTCTATTTCCATTCTGCCTCCGCCTCCAGTTTGATCATCATTACTTTGAAGAAAGACTTTCCATTATATACAGAGCTGGACATAGGATGAAAACTGAATTTATAACCTTCGCAAACAAAATTCTTAAGTTCAAGATCAGTTCTGATCCCACCTCTGCCAGTTTATTATATACTTCAAGAAAAACCCTTTTCAAAACTCATAATCGAAAATAGGATAAAAATGGAATTGATAACCTTTGTAAAACAAAACTCTTATGTCCATAATCCATTCCAATCCTACCTCCACCTATGCTAATCATAACATCATCAAATTTATTAATTTTCAACATAACTACATCATTAAAACCTAGGTCGCTATACAATGGCAAAGGAGCTTTAAAAATACCATACTCATATGACCGTGGGCAATCAATGGCACTTTAGGGTATCATTTTTTTAATCATTTAAAATAATTGCAGAGACCAACGAAACCCTAATCTAACAAACCTGACAAAACTAGGGCACGGGTTTAAAACCTTGCCATTCTACCAAACAGCAAAACCCTAATTTAAACAATAAATCTAATCTACCCTAACTCACTGTAAAAATATCTAATCTACCTCACTATAGATTCTTAATCTAACTCACGCCATTAAAAACCTTTAATCTAATCTAATCTACTGCAAATCAAAAACTAAACACGACGCAATCACGATTAAGATGTGAAAGCGACAATGCCCAAAAATAGAAAGAAACGACACGATAAAACAAGAAAACAAAGATTAAAGCAAAACAAACAAGCCAAAACAAGAACCTGTTCATTCAATCACATCGATGATCATAAAATTGCTTTAAAACACAATGATTGAATGAATGAATGATACAAAGCAAAACACAATGAACAACAAAGATAAAAGACCTACCTTAAATGCAAACAAACCCAGGCTAACTTTCTGAATCGATTTGCACACAATATCCCTTCTCTATCTCGATCAATTTGCTCAAACGAACTCTGCTATTGCTCTTTGCGCTCTCAGACTTGTAATAATAATAATAATGATCAGCTTTAACCCTTAATAATGGAAAATATGTGAATTTCTACCTACACTGGCAACCACTATTAATGCATTAAAACATAGTAAAGGCGGAGTCAGAACTGTAAGAGAACGAACACTGGTCTACAGTGCAACTTCAGTAAAAAAGTCAACGACAAAAATTGGTGGGGGTGGAACTAAAATGGAAATAGGATCTTAAACTTATAAAATTTCCAAACCTCATTCCCATTTCGGCTCCACATCCGACAACTAAAAACAAAACAAAAACAAATACAAAAAGTTAAGTAAAAGACCAACCTAATAAAACAAAACACAAAAACTGAGACAAAACAAACATTAAAAAGTAGCGGAGGTGGGGTCGGATTAGAATTTGATTTTGCAAATTTTGATAACAACCATCCCAATTCCCACTTCGGCTCTGCTTCTGCCAAAGACCAAAAACAAAGGCAAAGAAAAGACTGTCGAGATAGAACCAAAAACAAGCCTCAAAAGAACCTTCAGAGCTTGATTCATCTCCGGTTCTAATTTCGACAGAGAAACCAAAATAAAAACAAAGTATTGGCAAAAACTAGACTCCAAACTTTGTTTCAAAAACAACTAAGTACAAAAAACACAAAGGGGGACCCATTTTGACCAAAGCAAAATATGGGGTGGTTATGCAAGGTATAACAAATGGCGACTTGGCTAGGAAAATGGTTTACCTATTTTCAAAATACCCAAAGAAAATTTTAGTCACCCAAAAACTACTTGGTTTATAAACACCTTACCTTGAATGAGATCAAATATTTGTAGGACAATCTTGAGTTTGAATCTCAAATGTTATGTGCTCATGAGTTATTTCTAAATCTGAGTGTGTTCTTATATTGTGCATCATTCTTTGTAGATACTTTCTTTACTTGTAAACAACTATACCTAAGTTTCAAGCTACATAAGTTAAGTCTTTTAACTATCGTGCAGTAAAATCCTGGGTATTGCTCCATTGCCAGACAGGCATCCATAGCCCCGACGGAGATACCTCTAGTCCTCTCAAAGCATTGCTCTACTGCTAGATAGGCGTCCATAGCCCCGATAGAGATACTTGGTTACCCACTTGATATTGAGCTTGCTTTTCTTTCTTTCTTTCTCTTTTTTTTTTTTGATGGATGGAAATTCTTTTATGCATCTCTCAATATTCAAATTCAATGAATCTAAAATGTGGGTTGAGTGCTACAATGGATTTCATGATAGTTTTTGAATCTGATTTTTCACTTGAAACATAGATAGAGTCATTCTAAAACAAATAGGTAATTATTCATACAGATGTTTTCTAATTTGGTGACAGATCTTTGATCACAATTCATGAGATATTCACATTTACATCTTCTATCCTTAATAACTTTTCCAACCCAAACTAGAATGATCATAAAACACAAGTTTTAGAATGAAATCCTTTTTAATGATTATAATGAGAATACCTAAACCAATTTATCTCCTAGTACCAATAGTATACTTTGAATAACAAGCCCCTAACTTGAGATGAGCAAAATAAGAATCCCCAATGAAACAAGACAAAACAAAACAAACAATCAAAACAAAGAAAGAAAACAAAACAAAAAAAACAAGCAAAACAAAAAATAAAAACAGAAACTTAATTACATATGATACAATATAGTACATTCTTTTTCAAAACACCAGACTTTATATGCACCAAAATAGTGTTTGAGAAACTGACCATTAACTGGTAATGGAACAGGCTCTCCTATTAGGGTACTCAAACGAAAAAAAATTTCCCCTAAGATTTCAGCTATTTGGTAGGGCCCTAACCAAAGTCTATCAAATTTTTGATGGTCTCCCTTCCTTTCTCTAGCCTCGTCCCATAATAGCACAAGGTCTGATATTCTAAAAGCTTTCACTTTGGCTCTTTTGTCAAACCAGCGCTTGAAAACAGCTTGATGTTTAGAGAATTGTTGTAAAGCAACATCTCTTTGTTCTTCCATGTTCAATAAGTTAAGCAGTCTAACCTCAATCCTATCATCCCTATTATAAAACTCCTACATAAATTTCAGAACAGGTATTTGTAAATGTATGGAGAAGATTGGATCCTGGCCATAAACTAGCTTAAAGGGTGAATTCCCTAGGGCTGCTTTAATTCTAGTTCAATCTGCCCACAAGGAAAATCTTAGCTGGGTATGTCAATCCCTAGGGTTACTTGCTAACAACTTTTTTATTACTTCCAATAAATTCTTATTTGTGGAATCAACCACTCCATTCCTCTGAGGGTAATAATTGGAAGAATATTTTAATACAATCTTATGCTCATAAGCCCATGAAATAAATTTAGCAGAAGAAAAAGCAGGGCCGCTATCACATACCAGAGAAAATCGAACTCCAAACCTGGTTGTGATGTTCTCTGTTAGAAACTTAATGACCACCTCTGTGGTGCTATTCTTGCAAGGCAGGGCCTCCGTCCAATGTATGTAATAATCTGTTGCAGTCAAGATGAATTTGTGACCTGCAAAAGAATTTGGATTAATCACTCCTACAAAATCAAGTGCCCATTGGGCAAATGGCCTTACCTCATAAACCGGTTGTAGGGGCATCGCAGGATTTCTTTCTCTTGATGCAGAAGTTTGACATACATGACAAGTCCTACAATGTTGATGCGCATCCCTAAACACATAAGGCCAATAGTAATCTGACCTTAAAATCTGATGAGCCAACACATCAATAGATCCATGTCCTGTTCCATGCTTTCCATGAAATTCACTTATAGCATGTTTAGCTTCTTGTTGATCCAGACAACACAAGTAGATTCCTTGGAAATTCTTCTTGTAGATTGATCCTCCTTTAAGTATATAATGGGCGCTTTTCATCCTTAGTGCTCTTCTTTGAGTTGCATTCATCCCTTCTGGACACTCGTTGTTGAGGAGGAAAAAGACTGAGGAGGAAAAAGACTAACTCAATATACCATGGATCTTTTGTGAATGATTGAATAGTGTACTATTGGCAAGTTATACTTCTATCCACTTTAGCCATTAGCTTTGACAAACCTTGACCTCTTACAAGCTTCATTGGGTGAATCTCCAAGTCAAATTCTTGTAAAATGGCCATCCATTTCCCTCTTCTTTCTCCTAGTTCACTTTGCATCAGGAGGGACTTTACAATTGGATCTGGGACTATAGCCATCACTTGACTTTGGATTATGTAGTGTCTGAACTTTTTCACTGCTCGCACCAATGCAAAAGCCTATTTTCTCTATTGATGAATATCTTACCTCTGCATTCTTAAATGGAGAGCTCATAAAAGCAATAGGCCTCTCCTCATTCTCTTCTCTTCTCTGTGTCAAGACTGCTGCACATGAATGCTCAGAAGCAAAAGAATAGATGTAAAAAGGTTTTAGATAATCTGGGCTTGTTAAAATAGGTGCCTCAGATATAGCTTGTTTAATCTGCATGAAAGCAGATTTAGCCTCTTCACTCCATTCAATCTTCACATCCTTCTTCATCATTTCATTAAGTGGTTTAACAATTTCTACAAACCTTGTTATAAACTTCCTGACAAAATTAACCCTTCCAAAGAAAGATCTCATCTCATTCTTACTTCCTAGCCTTGTCAACTTCAAAATGGCTTCTACTCAATCAGGATCTATGGAAATTCCCTCCTCTGATATAATGTGACCCAAAAGCTTCCCTTCAGAAACTCCAAATACACATTTCTTTGGATTGAGAGAAACACCATAACTGATACATTTCTTCAGTAGTTTCTCTAAATCAACAGCATGATCTTCTCTACTCTTAGAGAAGATGGTTAGATCATCAGCATAGATGATTATACACTTTCCTATCAGGTCTTTAAATGCTACATCTATCACTCTTTGAAAAGTAGCACCAGCATTGATTAGACCAAATGGCATCCTCCTATAGGGAAATGTGCCCCACTTTGTAGTGAAAGCAGTCTTCATCCTATCCTCATGACTTACCAGTACTTGATTATATCCTAAATATCCATCCAAGAAAGACATCATTTGAGATCCATTAACCATTTGCAATACTTCATCAAGAGAAGGTAATGGATAATTGTCCTTCTCAGAGGCTTTGTTTAAATTTCTGAAATCCACACATAACCTGATTTCCCCATTCTTCTTCCTCATAGGAACTAGATTAGCCACCCAGATAGAGTGTCTAACCAGAAAAATTATTCTTGTAGCCAAAAGTTTTTGTACTTCTCTCTAGATCAGAGGCTCGATTAATGCATTGACTGGGTGTTGCTTTTGGCGAAATGGCTTGGCTTCTGGCATAAGAGGAATTGTATGTGTGATGATAGATGTATCAAAAGTTTTCAAATCATCATAGCTCCAAGCAATTGCTTCAATATTCTGCTCCAAAACTTTCATTATCTCATCCTTTATTTCTTGAGGACAAGTCTTCCCTATAAGAACATTCATTTCTACCCCTAAGTGAGTCAAATTAATGGATTCATACTTGCCTCCCTCACTCTTTGTAGGCATTCTCTGATAAGCTCGTGAATCTGAATCAAATATCCTCTCCAATGCTATCATCCTTTTTGGGATGCTATTGCTCTTTAAATCCATTATCCCTTCTGGATTGTCACTTTCTGTATTGTCACCTCCTGGATTCTAGTCTCCTTGATCCCTGTCAACATCATCAATTATCTATCCTTGAAATATATCAGAACTCTCCAAAAAGGCCAAAATGTGTTGATCGTCATTAAACACCTGGAAGTGTCGAACATTGTTAGGAATTGCAGGAACCGAAATCAACTCCACAGAAAACATCTTCAGATTTGAATCCTGCATCGGCTCTAATGTACTTGCTACAATGGCAAGAGCATCTACTATTTGATTTTCTTCCCTTGGAATAAGTGTAATCCCAAAGGCATCAAAATCTTCTATTAAATTTCAGACCCTATTCCTATAAGCAGCCAATCTTTTATTATGGCAAGTGTATTGGCTATGTACCTATTTCACAATTACCTTAGAGTCTCCCATCATTGTAAGAGAAATTACCTTCTTCTTATGAGCAAACATAAGTCCTCTTGCAAGTGCCTCATATTCAGCCACATTGTTAGTGCAACCAAACTGCAATCTATAAGAAGCAAAGTAAGTTTTTCCTTTTGGATTGGTTAGTTCAATTCCTTCTTTAGATTTAGAAACATCAAATTTAAGAGTCCATAACTGATCTTTTGCTGGGAGCTCTTTCTTTTTAGAAACTACAGGGATTTTGTCACTTGTGACATGTGGTGGCTCAGACTTTTACTGTTTATCAGAATTCGTGTTGAGAAGAAGCTCAGTTAACGATTTTCCTAGTTCCTTAATTTGTTCAACAACTTCCTGCTGAGTGATTTCTTGGGCTGAGTCAGGATCTAACTCATCTTCTATTAACTCTCTTGGTATTGGAAAAGCATCTGGAATAGGGGTATTAAAATGAAAATGAGATACTTCCACCTACTCTTTTTGATATGAAAACCCTAAGACCTGAGTCTATTCTACTGGTAAAGAAACTTCTTCTAGAGAAAGACTAACATGTGTAAGAATAGTTGCATCCTTAGCTTGGAAAGATAACTCATTGATGGGAGTCTCAGTTACCTCTTGAAATTCTTGCTTGGGTAGATCTACATGCCTTAGAATATCTATGCATGACTGACATGTCAACTCCGAATGGTTATGATAGTGTTCTACACCAATTAGGAAACAATAGATTACTCAAATCGATTTTTGTTCCTAAAACCAACCTATCTTGTTGCAATTTCCTTATTAGAACTTGCTGGTTGATGTGAATCATTGAATCAGTGTGGTCTAAGGATAGTGTATCCTCAGAACTAACTATAGAGAAAGTAAGGACTTTCTATTGCTTGTAAACACCCGTCTCAGTCTCAAAGAATGCTACTTCATTTGGAGTATCATACTTTGTAATCATGTGTTTGAGCCTAGGTTCACTTTCAATTCTTATCTCAGTGGCAACCCCTTTCCATGGTAACCACATGTGTGAGAAGTCCAAGGACAGATATCCACCTATGCTTTTCATTAGCTCTCGACTTAAAAGCATCCCATATGTTTCTGGGATGTCAGCAACTTGAATATCTATGTAGGTTTGGATCCTTGGGTCTGATCCAACCTGCACATGCATGTTCTTCAATTCACCTACAACATTAACTTTGGTTTTATCCAATTGAATCACCTTTTTATTGGTTGGAATAGGACTCAATCCTAAATTTTTACAAATCGAAAAAGGCATGACATTCCCTGATGCTCCAGAATCTAATAAGCAATTATGTAGATTCTTTCCAAAGATTCTCAAGCTTAACAAGAAAGGTGGGGTACTGGTCTTACCTTTATACATAGCAACATTCATCTCCTTTGCGGGAGTCTCTTTACCTTTCCCTTTCAAGCGATCTGTTTCTTCCAAAGCTTTTAATACCACCTCCCTTTGAGATGGGCACCACTTCATGATATCAAAGAAAGATAGTGATGTCTTCTGCCTTTGCAATTCTGCAACAAAATCAAACTCTGAATCATTCCTAAATTGATATTTAGGAAAAGAAGGTTGATTACCTCTATTCTGAGTATCAAAAGGTCCCTTTGGTGGGGGTGGATTGTTATCTATATTCTGATTTGCTGGAACCATGTTGTTAGGGGGTGTAGATGTAGTGAATGGCCCTTTATTCTGGTTCCTCAAAAAGTGACCACCCTTAGATTGGAAAGCTTGAGCATCATAGACATCTTCTTCTAGCTCATTATCCCCTTGCATAGGGAATTGATACTTTTCTTCAATGGTTTCATAAGTCATGGCAGTGCTGGTTGGCCCATTGCCTTGATTAGAATTTCCTACTTGAGGATGGGCATCAACCTATGCAATTTTCACCATCTTCTCCATTTCTGGGCAATTGACCTCAGAATGAGCTGATGTATCATGCAACCTACACCAATTTGTCATAAAATTCAAATCAACAACATTAGCAGTATTTGATCTCTCTTCACCTGCTTGATAATTATGGGGAACTCCTCCATTGTTAGGTCCAGTGTTCCACTGCCTATTGTTGTTGTTGTTATTGAATCTCTGATTGTATCCTCTATTTTGATTTTGATAATTCTGGCTTGAGGAATTTTGATTCTGAAAGTTCCTATTGGTGTTCTGATTAGAGTAATTGCCCTGATAGTTGTAATTCTGGTTTTGATTATTGGGAGGGTTTTGTCTGAGCTGTGCCATGTCATTTGACATCTGAGAGAGAGTCTTTTTGAGAGTCTCTGCTTCACTTGTAAGTTGAACAGTTTGATCATTCTGCACATTTTGGACTATGGCTAGGGAATGGACATGGGTTGGTCCTCCCCCTTGTTGCAATTGATTTTGAGGTTCATGTGTGGTATTGTGCATGCTATTGCCAAAGAAAGATACAGTTGGTGGAGCTTGCAACTCAAATACAGGTCCATAATGGGAATAAGACATCCCTGGGACAGTGTTGTATAATGGTGGATTGGGAATTTGATAATTCATTGGAGGAAAAGGTACTCCCAACCCTCCAGGTTGCAGATTTGTCTGTTGTTGCAATTTGATAGCCAAAAAATAAATCTTAGAGAGTGAGTCAATCTCATCAGGTTGATAAGTTCTTTGTAAGAACAGACCAATCAAAGGATCAACAGCTCTCAGATATGCTTGTATGGCCATGGCTTCTGACACTAGGTAAGGCTCTTGTAGCCTACGATACATTCTATGGAACCTAGTGTTGAACAAGGGCAATGGTTCATGATGCTCCTTTCTAATAGTGGCAAATTGGTGATATAGTATTGTAGGGTCCACATAAACCCTGAACTGATTAATAAAAGCATTCTCTAAAGCAAACAAGGTGGCTACCGCTATACCACGGACTATAAGAAGCTTAATTGAGGTAGCATGGTGAAAACAGTTAGCGGTTTACAAGGAGCTATCGTTGTACCACATATAGTCTGAAGGGAGACCGCGGTTGGGTGGTAAAGGAAGCAGTAACAGTTAGTGTTAGTCACCACTATACCATAGGTTGTTCGAAGGAAGAACGCAGTTGTGCGATAAGAAAGAGGATTTCAAAGTCTATTAATGATTTTTTGATAGATTAATGTCTGTCCTTTCGGACTCCAAATGACTATCTTTCTTTGCAAAGGATTACAATGTGGTTGTTTTGGAAGTTTAAGTCAAAACATTTTTATTGCTCAAATGGTTTTGAACCCTACTCTGGCTGCCATCATGATAGCTTTCTTTCAGTCATTTCATTGAAAAATATGTAGGCTTACTGAACTTTGATAGTGTATAAGGAATATTAGAAGACCATGACAATGGTCGTTTCACCTGTCGGTCTCTTGCCATCATATGGAAGCTCGAATGGGGAAAGAGCTTGAGGCACTCTATCTCCACACAAACCTGGTAAATCTCTCATTGGAAATGCATCTCTGGTCTTCACAGGTACTCATTTATTTATCCTTGTAGAACCGTTACCTTTACTGAAAAATTTAATAAGGGATAAGTGTTTTCTTCTGCATGGAAGTTGAAGATTTGGTCTATTCAAGATATTATGCTGTTTTGTTTTTAGCACTGCTTGTGCAGTCTGTTTGAGAGAACAGGTTTTAGTTTGCGTGCTATATTTGCATAATGCTTGAGTACACCAGCAAGAAGATCCTTTTACAATTATATTTCCTTCATGATCACGGTAAAATCTATCACTATTTCTCAACTGTAGCATGGTAACTTGATAATCATCTTTGAGTAATTCTTTGAAAGTGAAAAATGAGCAGCTATTGTAACCCTTCATGGGATGTAATGATTTAAATGTAAAAATAGGAAAAAAGAGAGATTAGGGCTTAATCATCTCTGATAAACCTAAAAATAAATAAGGGCAGTTCTACTTTTTAAGTGAGGACATGGGGTAATGTAATCATGATGCTGGAAATTTGGAAAATATAGTGTGTTGTCTGTTGTGAATTCTTTATTATGAAAGATTGAAAAAGAGAGAGAGAGGAAAAGAAATACAATGTCATATCAATGTAATGTAGTTTGATGAGAAGTTGTATTGACACTGTAACTAGATTATTTTCCTCAAGTTGTATCATGATTTGATAATGAATGGAATCCTGAAGAGTCATTCTTGACTCTTGAGAATTCTATGCATTGTCTGTCAAGAGGCACTTGACATAAATAAGAGAAACAGAGAGATTCTCTATATTATTGTATGTTCTATTGAAAAATAGAAAAGGGGTTGGTTCTCCTTGAGATTGGTGTCTCTAAACAAAGGGGTTGGTGCTCCTTGAGATTGGTGTCTCTAAACAGAGGGGTTGGTGCTCCTTGAGTCGATGCTCATAAATTAGCCATTGAGACTTTGTCAAAATAATTATTGAAATGAAAGCCTGAAAAAGGCAGTAGGTTCAAGAGTGGTTTTTCTACCCCAGGAGGGTTTTCCACTCAGTATATCTTGTGTCTACTTGTGTTTCTATGATTCATTTGCTTCAGTGCTTTACTACTTTATAATGCAATGTTACACTACTCTCATTTTAGTTTATATGATTGCATTCAAATACATGAATGATTCTATCATTGATAAATGAGAACATATGTATGGTTCTTTTCAGTTTTAGTTAAATTTATGAAAGAAGTTATAAACACTGATTCACCCCCCCCCCCTCAGTGTATTTTCACTCCAACACTTCTAGCGTAGATAATCAACAAATTAGTGCATCAGATCTTCTAGATCACATACCAGTGAGTGCGCATCAATAAACCTTCTTCAAAGATCCACAAACCAAAAAATCTATCTGGTAAGGTGGTTTAATCAACTTTTATGCATGTTCTTTAATCTATTTTGTCGGTAGGAACCAAAATTATATTACACATTCGGATGCAAGACTTAAGTTGCATGACTTGGGTTTCCATCAATGACAACACTTACAAGCCATATGCCAACATTCTGAGAGTTGTTTGTGAGTAGATAACCAAAGTATCTTTAAGTTTTGAAAATCACTTTAAGTCATAAGTTTTAGAATCCAGTTTATCCTTCTAACTCTTTACCTCAAAATCATTTAGGATAGAAACTATCATTTAGAGAACTAGCTCACTCTAGAGATTCCTTCTTCATTCAGATCACCTACATCTGAAGAAGGTTTCCATGTGTCAATAGATAGCTAAATTTTCCTATAAATTTAGCATAGGGTGCATATTTGATTGATCACAATTTTTGGCACACTCGGTGGGACCCTGAAAGTTAATTTTAGAGAATTTTTAAATCTTTTAAAGTGTTGTTTGGTGTATGCAACATTTTTATTCAGCCTTTTGGAGGCCTTTTTCAATATACTTGACAACAACATTTTTTATTTCCATGCAGACTTAGTGTAGCCTGTGCATGAGAAAAATATATACCAGATCAAGGTATGTGCCATTGGAGTACTTGCAACTATCTCCACCTTGAAGAAGGGGTAGGACAACAAGAAGATTGTTCGACATACCAAGGAGGTCAAGATCAACACCTCCAGTTTTCAACTCCATAGTCCTATCACCAGGAAATCATGTTCCTGTAGCACAAGCACCGAAAATGGCAAGACAACATGCTTTTGCACCTTTTAATGGGGGCAACCTATTAAATATTGCACATTATGATGATATTCCAGTAGCAGCTTTCAAGAGCCTGCCATACTTTACTGGAGAAGATCAAACTATTGCCATTGAACACATTCAAGATGTAGCCACCTTATGGTCAATTCACAACATCACTGAGGTTGTTGACTCCGTTACTTAAGGGAAAAACTTTGCAATGGTTCAAAGGTCTCACAGCGAACTCAATTGCAACATGGGATGCATTAGGTGATGGCCTATACCAATACTTTGCTGATAAATCAGATCATATGTCCTTATTGGAACAACTAAGCATGATCAAGAGAGCTCCACATGAGCGCTTAGCCAATTTTAACTACCAATTCCAAAGGACCTGGGACATAATTCCCTTGATGGTAAAACCTTTACTAGATCATGCTTTTCTATTTTTCTTAAAATCCTTGAATATAATTTTTTTAGTATTGATCCAATCTATAGGTGGTCATACACTCCCTAGTGCTTTCAACATAGCCATTAGAGCATAAAGCTATCTTATTCAAGCTGTGGAAATTGCCCCTAAGCCTCGCATGCCTTCATTTCTAGAAATTCAAGTGCCTATGCCCACATATTTACCACCTCTAGCTATTGTTCCCCCTATTCTAGCAATAGGCTATCATATCGCAGCTCAAGAAATCGTTGCTTCAGCCCAATCCAAGGAGTTTCAAGAGATAAAAAGTATACTAAAGACCTTTGGAAATGATCTAGTGAGTATTAAAAAGCAAGTTGGCTAGGAGCATAAGCCCTATCAAGCCCTATATCAGCAAAATCAGCCTAATAGGCCACCCTTTCAAAATGACTATCAAGGCCAAAGGAAAAAATTCAATCCTAGACTGTTTCAGCCCTACAACCTGAATGCTACTAGTTCATCAAAGGAACTCATTCCATAAAATAACATTTCCCAAGATTGTGATTATTGTTATCCATGCAATCAACCCCATAACTAGTCAACATGTGTGAATGACATGAGGAATTAGACCTTAATGGTCCATAATAGCTATGTTGGTTCATAAAGTGTTCCAAGTCAAAATCTGGAACAACAAGAGAGCTTTGAAGTTGCTTTGACAAACTAGCAGAGTTCTAAATTTTGTGCCATGAATGGTCAGGTTCAGAAAAATTCTCCTATTTCAACCAATACCAGATCTAAAAAGAGGGCTATGGATTTGAGACAACAAACTGGAAATGTACAACAACAACCTTCTAAGAACAAGTAGATTGTTTCTTCACCAAATGTTACTACTGCAACACAACTAAAGTGCAGATTCTAAAAAGAGGCCAAGAAGTACCTGGCAGTGAGCAATCCAAGACACAATTGCAACCTTTGTAGAAAGAAGGCGATGCTATTACTAAAAATCAAAAAAAGATAAGTCCTATTTCTTCCAATGTTGTTGAACATCTTAAGAAAGCCATTGTCAACATGTCAGTTTTGGATGCTTTGCACATTCTGGGTCAAAAGAGCTTGTTGCAGGATGTCTTAGCTGAGCTTTTTGTTTCTAATAATGCTAATCAAGGGAATGTTAAAGTCGTGCTTGCAAATAGCCTGGAGGTGAAAAATGAGCAGAAAACTCAGGAGGTAAAGCCTCCTCCTTTTTATTTGAGTTTAATTATTGGTGACAAAATTGTGCATAATTGTATGGTTGATTCTAGTGCGAGTAGCTCAGTTATGCCTAAGAGCTTAACTGATAAAATAGGTACTATTTATGAGCCTAACTCCCAGAAAGGCATAGTTTAGTTGGATGGATCTGCTATTAAAATTGCTAGTATAATTAAAAATTTAGCCTTTACCTTGCATGCATCCCCAAATTTTGCAATCCATCAGGATATATATGTTATTGACCTACCACCCCATTTTTCCATTTGCCTCTCAAGAGATTTTACAGTCAAACTGGGTGATTTCTTGTCTTCTGATTAGTCTCATATGTTCTTTAGAACAAGATATGGTATGAAAGTAACCATAAATTCTAAGCCTCTAGCCAAAGACCATGTTGAGCCATATGTTCTAATTCCTATAAATTCTAACCTCTATGTCACCCCTGTACTGGAGGAGAAAACCATGACCTTAGACCACATAACCCTTATAGAAAATGTAAATCTAGATGAATGGGCAACCGAAGATCACGAGCTTGATCCTTTCCAACACATACATGAGATAGTAATAGGCGTTTATATGATTCGTCAACCTAATGTTGTTATCCCTAATCCGATTAAAGAGGAAGAACAACCTACAAAAAAGGAAAATAAGATTTGGAAGCTTTATTTTGACAGCTCGAGGAGTAGTGTAGGTGCAGGTGGTTGAGCCATGTTGATTTCACTAGATGGAAACACATATTATTTAGCTTTCAGGTTTTCATTCAACTGTACAAATAATACAACCAAATATGAAGCACTGGTGCATGGCTTGGAGTGGGCCCAAAAGAGAGGTATTAAATGTTTATGAGTTTATGGTGATTCAGAATTAATAGTGAATCAAGTTAGAAATATGAATGATGCAAAGAACGATTCACTTAAAAATTATAAACATTGTGTATGGGATTTGATAGAAAATTTTGATGCTTTTAATATCCCTTCAGTTCCTAGAAATGAAAATAAGCATGCAAATAGGCTTGCTGCCATAGGAGCCCAATTTGATATTCTGAATGAGATTCACAAGGTAGAGGCACGACAATATGTAAAAATTATAGTCAGACCTTATGTACCTGACAATAATGTGAGTTGGTAGGTTTTGACAGCGATGAGGAGATTGTGAGCTTCCTAATTGTTGAATTTGATTTCGCTGATGGGAATCAACAAAAGTGATAGCAACAGTATGATAATGAGATTGTGCAACTAAAGACAAACAAGCTACCAAATGGGTTGGTCACATTAGAATCTATCTTCAATTTTGATGACCAAGCAAGGAAAGAAAAATGCAGCATGACCATCAAGAACACTATGAAACCATTGAAATATTCAAGGGTAAGCTTCTCAAGTTGGGAAAGGTATGTAATAAAGAGGAGCAAAAAGCTTTCATTCTATTATGCCAAGAATTTAGTGATGTTTTTCCTTGGGAATAAAAATATTTAAAAGGTTTTGATCCAGAACTAGCCCAACATACTATTGAACTAGAGCCTGATGCAAAGCCTGTAAGGAAAAAGTAGATACCCTTAATCTTAAGTTAGAGCACCTTATGAAGGCTGAAATGAATAACCTAGTTGAGAGTGGCATTATTTTTTCTATTAAGCATACATCTTGGGTATCTAACTTAGTTCCAGTTAGGAAGAAAAGTGGGGAAATTAGATTGTGTGTTTATTTTTGAGATTTAAATAAAGTGACCATGAAGGATCAATATCCACTCCCTTCCATGGAACAAATTTTGCAAGTAGTTTTTGGTTCTGACAGATTTTCTTTGTTGGATGGGCATTCAGGTTATAACCAGATTCTGGTAAAGCAAGAAGATTAGTTCAAAACAACATTTACAACTAAATGGGGCACCATGGCCTATAAAAATATTCCTTTCAGCTTAGCCAACGCTGGAGCAACATTTTAGCAAGTGATGGACATGGCTTTCCATGACCTCATGAATAAATTTGTTTTGGTATATTTAGATGATATTACTGTTTTTTCCAAAAATACTAATGAACATTTTAAGCATTTAAAATAGATTTTCCAAAGATGCAAAGAATTCAGAGTATCTCTCAATCCAAAGAAGTGTATTTTTTCTGTACATGAAGGTAAACTCCTTGGACATATTGTTTCGAAGCAAGGTATTTCTATAAACCCTAAGAGAGTTTCTGCTATTCTTGAATTACCATTACGAGCTCACAAAAAAGGCTTACAAAGCTTTCTTGGAAGGATTAATTTTGTAAGTAGATTCATACCCAATATTGCAGCTTTGTTGCAACCTCTCAGTGTTATGCTTAAAAATAATATGCCTTTCAGCTAGACCAAAGAAGGTAAGAGGAGATTTGAGAAGATAAAGGAAGCCCTTGCAGCTGCCCCTACCCTTATTAATCCAAATTATGATAGATATTTCATTTTTTATGCTTTTGGAGGGGTTGATACCATTTCAGCTATGTTGTGCTAGCAAAACGATGAAGGCTTGGAAAAACCTGTAGTGATTTTTAGCCAAGTATTACACAACTATGAGGTGAAGTATTATTTTGTTGAGAAGCATGTTTTTTCTATTGTAAGAAGCCTCAAAAAGTTTAGGCATATGTTATCCAATAACATAATTAATTTATTAGTTGCTCATTCAACTGTTAAGGACTTCTTACTTAACGGTGATATCAATGATAAACATGTTGGTTGGATAACCAAGGTGATGGAATTTTATATTGACAATAAGGTAACTAAGCTTGTTAGAGGCGAGGGTTTGTGTGAACAAATTGCAGAAAATACAACGGGCAACAACTTAAAAGAAGTTGAAAGCGTTGATACAATACTAAATAATGATGATACAGTTGTTGTTCTAGTTCCCGCTGCTACCTGGGTGCAGCAAATGATACACTATTTGCAAACTGGTGAGTGCCCCGAAGGCTTGGATAGAGCAAAAATAAGGTACTACAAATTACAAGCCATTCCTTTTGCAACTATTGATGGTATTCTTTATAGGAGAGACTTTCAAGGTGTTTTATTAAGATGCATTGAGCCTATTCAAGTTGAAAAGATGTTAGGAGAGTTTCATAATGGGTCTTCAAGAAGCCATTTTGTTGCAAGAACAACAACCCTGAAAATCATGCGGGTGTTGGCAAAAAAGGATAGACAACTAAGAGGGGGGATGAATCAATTAATACCAAAATCAAACTTATTCAACATTAATCAACCTTTAATCTCATATCTGATAATTAACAATGCAAGAATAAATCAATAACACATTAGAGACACATGAACACCAAGATTTTATACATGGAAACCCTGTTAGAGGAAAAACCACGGTGGATGTTAGTCCACAAGATTATACCCTGTTAGAAGTATAATGAAGAATGAATAACGAAGGCACTTGCATTTAGGCACACTACCTAGAGCTCATTGCTTAGAGGAAGGGTCACTGCCTTACATACAATAATCGGATTAAATCCATCTAATGAGGTTGAAATGAGAAATTAGCTTCTACAAAAGCCTGATGATAGTTCTGGTTAGGCATAGAAAAACTTCTACACACTCTTCCACACTCTACTCAATCTCTTTCACACTCTGCTCTACTCTTGAATGATTTGATCTTTATTCACACATGTACACCACTTACACACACTGAGCATAAATCAAAATGAGGAAAAAAATCGCTCCTATATACCCGCTACACGGATTTACATCAACTACTCTATTGGCCACAAATAAAGAATAAATTATAACTGTCGGCCTCAATACATAAGTAAATCTTAATATGCACCAACACAAGTTGATCACAACATAGTGAGGACCCAAATAAACACCTTCAATCACACCGAACAATAAAATATTAATTTTCATGGATCCGCAACATGCTATCACCATCATGTCGGCCAAAAACATGAAAACTCGAGCACGCATCGAAAAAATCTCCAATCATGAAAACTCTGATCTATACGGACGTACAATAGGGATAGATCATGATCTAGACTCATCCATGAACATCACAAGTACATGCACAACAATTGAGATTTCCATAGTTTCATCGTCTTATTCCAAGAACACCTGCTATAGTAATAGAATAACTATAGGAAAATAGAACTTCATAACTTTCACAAATATTGATGTGTACCACTAAAACTTTCAGAAAAAATACTAGTTGACTCAAAAACAATCCCTTTAAAGTACACCTTTTGATTATCAACTTATAACACTTTCCACCACTCTGACCTTCTCAGCTTCACTAGCTACCTGCAATATATTTTTTTATAATTTTCTCAATATCTTCAACTTATACAGCCTTCAAAATCACCAATGCTAATAGTATTGATATCAATGACAACCACATATCATAAATACAACCACAACATCCAACAATATCCCCCTTTGGCATTGATGGCAACACATGATGTGAAAAATAATACCATCAACCTAGCTAGCTCTTCTCCATCAATCTCCTCCTTAGATTGTGCACTCTTTTTTTGTTTTCTCCTTCCACTTTATTCTTCTCCCATATTTTTCACATTGTTCTTCTCCCCCTTTGATATCAATGGAAAAGGTAAACATGCTCTGATCACATATCTGAATCATCTGACTACTCCCACTGAGTAGCAACCACCACAACATCAATCTGGAATAATATATGGCTATGAATTCACAGACTGATGCAAAGACCTGCATCTTAGTTCAGATTAGGAGGGGAAATCACACCTAACTTTCCTCTGAGGTACTCAAAAGTATCCTTAGGAAATGGCTTAGTAAATATGTCTACAATTTTCTCCTTGGTAGGTATATACTCCAGTCTAACTTCTTTGTCACTTACTTTATCTCTCAAGAAGTGATATTTGATGGATATATGCTTTGTCTTTGAATGCAACACTAGATTCTTAGAAATGTTTATGGCACTTGAATTGTCATAGAATATGACAATGGGTTCTTCATACTCAATTCTGACATCTCTCAACGTCTGCTTCATCCATAATACTTGCGTACAACTATTTGTAGCAACAATATATTCCACCTCAATAGTAGATAATGAGATGAAATTATGCTTTTTGCCTAGCCAAGATACCAAATTCTTCCCTAAGAAGAATGCACCGCCACTAGTACTCTTCTTGTCATCCACATCTCTTTCCCAATCAACATTAGTGAAAGCACTCAGGATAAGATCATCATCCCTAGGATACCAAAGACTAAGATCAATTGTCCCTTTCAGGTATCTAAAGATTCTTTTCACAATAGTCACATGGGATTCTTTAGGATCAACTTGATATCTAGCAACCATGCATACAACATTCATTATATCTGGCCTGGTCTAAATCAAATAGAGTAATCCACCAATCATTGACCTATATCTTGTTTGATTTTCTTTTGGATAATCATCATTTTGTGTAATTTTGCATCCAGTTATCATAGGTGTACCAACTGCATTTGATTTTTCCATTCCAAACTTTTTCAGTAACTCTTTTACATATTTAGACTGAGATAGAAAAATTCCATCATCTAACTGAGTGATTTTTAGTCCTAAAATGAATTTCAGCTCTCCTATCATTGACATTTCAAACTCACTTTTCATTTCATCAACAAAATTCATACATAAATTATCATCACCTTCAAAAATAATGTCATGAATAGAGACTTCAATGATCAATTCTTTATTCTGATCCAACTTCAAATACAGATTGTTGTCAATAATACCTTTATTGAATCCAAGTTTCAACAAGTATTTATCCAATCTAGCATACCAAGCTCTAGGATCTTGCTTAAGTCCATATAGGGCTTTCTTCAATCGATATACCATGTTTTCTTTGTCAGTCAGTTGAAATCCATCTGGTTGTTCAACATAGACTTCTTCTTCTAACTCACCATTTAGAAATGTTGACTTTACATCCATCTGATAGAATTTGTAATTCTTTAAAGTAGCATAAGAAAGAAATAATCTTACAGCTTCAATTCTAGCAACAAGGTTGAAATTTTCTTCAAAATCAATACCTTCCATCTGTGAGTACCCTTTTTAAACAAGTATTGTTTTGTTTCTGACCACTTCACCTTGCTCATTCAACTTATTCTGAAACGCCCATTTGGTTCTAATCAGATTTTTGTTCTAAGGTCTAGGAACAAGATCCCATGTATGATTTTTCTCTATCTACATTAGTTCTTTTCTCATGGCTTCCATCCAATATTCATCTTTGCATGCTTCATTAATATTTCTAGGCTTAGTTTTAGAAATTAGATAGTAGTCTTCTAAAATTCTTCTTCTAGTTTGCACACCTTTGCTCTTATCTCCTATGATCTAACTATTAGAATTATTTTACCTTACATACTTGGGAGTTTTAGGATTTTCTCCGACTTCTTGTTCTTATGTTCTTTCTTCTGCACTTCTGCTAGTTTCTGCTTCTTGATTTCCTTGGTTCACCAAAAAAAATTGAAGTTGATTCTATGCCAGAACATTATTTCCATTGTTAGCACTATCATGTTGATCATCTAAATCATATCCACTAGATTTGGATGGTCTACCAATATCTTCATCAACTTTGACATTTGCACTTTCAACCATTTTCTTCAACCTTTTATTAAAGCACCAGTAAGCTTTTCTCTTAGTAGAGTAACCTAAAAATATTCCTTCATCACTTCTAGCATCAAACTTTCCTATATAATCATCTCTCTTGATGTAGCATTTTCTTCCAATTTTTTTGAAATATTTGATAGTAGGCTTATAACCAAACCATAGCTCAAAAGGGGTCTTACCAAAATTATTGTTGACATTCACCTGATTAATGGTATACACAATAGTACTTACAACTTCTCTCCAATAGAAATGAGGAAAATTTTCTTCCAACATGATGGTTCTAACAGTGTCTAGAATGGTTATGGTCTTTCTTTCAACAACTCCATTTTGTTGAGGGGTCTAGGGAGCAGATAGTTGTCTTTGGATTCCATGCTCTTCACAGAAAGAATTGAATTCCTAGAAAGTGAAATCACCACCTCTGTATGATCTTAGGCATTTGATCTTTTGACCTGTCTCATTTTCTATCATAGCTTTGAAGCTTTTGAACTTTTCTAATGCTTCATGTTTTTCTCTTAAGAAATCTATCCATATCATTCTAGAATAATCATCAATAAGCAAAATAAAATACCTTTCACCTTGTAGACTTCTGATTCTGGATGGACCAAATAAATCAGTATGCATCAAATCCAGTACTCCATTAGAGCTATACTATTTTCTTTGAAAATAACTTCTAGTCTGCTTTCCCATGTAAAATTCCTTGCACATAGTGTTAGTAGGCTTCACAAACTTAGGAAGATCTCTAACTGCTTGAGTAGATCTTATCTTGACAATGTTATAAAATTTCACATGACACAACCTCCTATACCATAACCATCTTACATCAATTTGAGAAATTAAACAAATTTCACTAGCAACACTCAAGCAAACTTACCATCCTTGAACTGAATATTGTAACCCTTGTCTACCATCTATCCAACACTTAAAAATTTATGATTTAAGCCTTCTACATAAATAACATCATCATTATTGTGCTTACCACCAAAAGAAATAGTGCCTCTGCCACGAATCACACCAGAATTGTTGTCCTCAAATATTACAACACCACCATCATAGTTTTCCAAGCTTACAAACTTTCTTTTATCACTAGTCATATGATGTGAGCATCCGTTGTCAATTACCCACTCATCCTTTTCTTCATTTTTTGCTACAAGAGCTTTCTCAACATTCACATTACTACTAGATTCAGTGGAGAACTGACCATTTTATTTGACAGCAATGAATACCCATTCATCTTCATGTCCACTTTCTTTATCAGATTCTTCATCAGTTACACCTTCTTCAACATAGTAACATTTCTTTTGAAATCTAGTCTTCTCAGGTTTGTAATTAGAAACTCTTTTAGGACATCTTGATGCAAAATGACCTATCTTACTGTAAGAAAAACATTTGATAGGTAACTTTCCTTTGTACTTACCATGACCTCTGGCTTCACTTTTCACAATCAATGCTTCCAGTTCTTCTAACTCTTTTTCTTCATCTTCCTACTTGAATGTCCTTTTGGAACTCTCTCTCGGATCATATCTTTGCTTTCTTTTCTCGGATCCAATAACCCTACTCATATTAACTCAAAGGCAGAAATTTTTCCAATCAACATGTCTATTGTCACATTTTTCATTGTCCTAAGTTCATCAATAGCATGAGCTCTTGGTTTGTAGGAAGGGGGCACAGATCAAAGTATTTTAGCCACAATCTCTTCTTCATCCAAGACTCCACTGACACATCTAATGCTCATCACTAGTTCATTTATCTTTTGAGAGAAAGAGAGGATGTTCTCATCTTCACTCATCTTCATGTCCTCCCACTTGCTTTCAGACTTTGTAGCTTAGCACTTTTTACTAGTACATCTCCTTCATATAATGTTTCTAACTTTTTATAGATCTCATATGTAGTCTTCAATCCTATCACATTTGTCATCTCCAAATTTGTCAAAGCACTCAACAATGCTTCTATAGCCCTGATATTAAATTCTTCTTGCTTGATCTCATCTTCAAAGGAGGGACCATTATGAGGAATAGTATATGCACTTTGTGTGATCTTCCAGAAAGGTTCACCAATGCACTTCAAATGACACTCCATTCCAACTTTCCATAAAAAGTAGTTTGTACCATCGAATCTAGGACTATCCTTCTTGTATGATGCCATCTTAGATCACCACAAGATATTAGGATTCTTTAGAGGAACTTTCTCTAATACTAATTGTTAGAAAAACAAGGATAGAAAACTTGTTGTGCATTTTTTTGCACACATGCCCCACTGGAAGTAGGGACCCTCTTTCTTGCTCTTTTGATTTTTGCTTTTGGTGTCTTGGCCCTTCAATTTTGAGGATTCACTCACTTGGTCATGTTCTTTGATGTTTATCTTTCTCACATCTGAGGCCCCCTTTTTGATTTATATTGAAAACCTTTAGTTTTGGGATCATTTCGGGTTTTTCACTGTTTTTGAGAAAATCCACTCATGGCGGAATTTCCCGCTTTCCTTTCAAAACTCGGTGAGAACTACTTTTCATTTAAATCCAGAGATTTTGGTCTTCCACAAAATTCTGTTGTGACTAGATTTCTCTAAGGGTTTGTTTCTTTGTCGACTTCCCAAGTTTGGTTTGACCTATCTTATCGATTACAATAATGCTCGATTGTACGACTCTTGTGGTGGTATTATATCGACTTGTGGGAAGTTTTACGCCATTTGAGTTTTATCATTTGCTTCCTATTGAATTGGAGTGCTTGATCTTGAGTGTTGTTACTAGATTGTGCATTTGGGATTGGGTTCAATTGTTGTAGTTGGATTTTCTGAACAACATTTACATTCTGCTCGGACTTTGAGGTTTCTTGTCGGCTTCCTTTGTTTCAATTTCTCTGTCCTCATGGTATGTACATGATGCTTTCTCTCTTTTATGATTGAAATTAATTACTTTATGATTTGTGCTTACATGTTGTGAGTTACAATGTTGGTATTGTAGGGTTTTGCGATTGATGCTTGGGTTTCTAGTTTTCATTTGGGGTGCTTTCATGTTGTTCGTGTTGATATGCTTTTGCTTGTTGAATGTGTGTGCTTCTTTGGAATTTTGGGTTTGCTTGGGGTTTGAGTTCTTGCCAGTTTTAGCGTTATGTATTTTGAAGCTGGGGGGATTTCCCATTTTGTTCGAGTGCCATTCCCGGGTGAGTGTTCTGAACTTCTCTTTCAACTTTATCCCAGGGTAGCTTGCCTATATAGGCCACAACGAACCTTCTATAAACCCTTGTGAGCAAGCAAGTTGATCCCAAGCTTATTCTATGCGCTCATGGTGGAAGTTTATAGTTTCGTACCTAGGGAATAACCAATCCCACTCAATTTACTATGAGGCGGGATTCAAATTCAAGGATGATCTGTAGAAGGTCTAGATCAAGCTGGTTTCAAGCTCCAAATCCTCAAATTTGTGATCGTTCGATCAATTTGAGTGAGGTCGAGAGAAAACGTAGGTATTCAAGTTTTCAAAGTCTTCGTGGAATTCCTTATCTACCGAAATTCCCTGATGTCCCATTTTCTCTTTGTTTTTCCGAAATGTGCATTGATCCGGATTTTTGCCCGCCTCACAGATGTCCGCTACCTTCAAATTTCCCCAGTTCGTCCGTTGCTTGGTCATTTTTCTTGAAATTGTGCTTAAGTGGTGAAAATTGCATTGACTTTACTCGAATCCACACCCTCAGGATTTTCCTGAATATTCTTGACTCTATCATTTTCCTAGAATTATTAGATTGTTTCCATTCTTGGGGATGTCCGTCTGAGGTGGATTTTCTTGAGGTCTTGTTGAAAATGAAGAATCAAGAGATTGCATGAAGGTTTGCTTGGTGATTATACATTTGATGATTGATTTAACTTGTTCAAAAGTGTACCATGTGATTTCTTGGTTAAATTGGTTGATCAAATGATGGGCTAGATACTTGTATGCTCATTTTGCTAGATTCCACTTGGTTCGAATTTTCCTGAAATTCTTCTCCAGCCTGGATTCTGCAAGGGGGCTAAAAACCCAAACTTTGAGATCGTTGATTTTATGTGGGTTTTGGGCATTTTTCTTATCATGGGTCTTGTATTGAGGAATGAGTTTATCATTGGTGATGGATTTTTCTGAACTTTATGTTATGATGGATCTTATTTTGGTGTCTTTATTGTATGTAGGTAGAATCAGGTCAGGTTGTTTCTGGGAAGAACAAGGGAAAGGTGATAGATCCAAATGTTGAAGGTTTGGCTATCTCTAAGGAAGAGAGAGTTAAAATGGACATAAAGAGTAGAATCCCAGAAAGCAAGTTGACTTCCATTTGGTCAGGGATCACTGATATGAATGTTGGAATGTGGGACTATGAAGAATTCAAGGTAGGGATGGCAACACATAACCTCCCTTTGTTAGCCAGAAGGACATTGGAGTCTTGGCTGGAACATGTGGCTGGATTTCCTTCTACAGTCCAGTGTTATGAGTTGGTTCTTGAGTGTGCTAGGCACTATGACAAGGGTACACAAAGGATAGCTGGTCCTCAAGGAAGAATTGTGGAAAATTTTGACCTGGTATCTATAGCTCGAACCTTTGACATGCCTGATTGGTCTCATGTTGTGGCCTTTGATATGAATTTAGCGAAGAAATATTATGATGAGAATGTCATCAAGTCCCAATAGGCTATCAATTCCTAGTTGGAGAAACCCAAGTCCCACTTCTCCAAGCTACCCAAGCAACTGGTTGGACTCAAATTCAAGAAGGAATATTATGATGCTATCACACTCCTCAACAGAGTAGTGGGATTGAAAAATGCAGGAGTGTTTGAGAATTGGATGCTCAATGTCATTGCATGGATGGAACAAGGTATAAATTACCATTGGGTAGGAATTATAAGTGTGATGATACATGAGAAAATGTTCAATGTCCTATAGACAAAGACCTTCACAATGATCTCCTATTTGGTATATGCACTTGAAAGATTTCACCCATACAAGGGATTGAGCACCAGAGGTGTGTTTGGGCAAGATGTAATTTATGAAGTATATCCACAACTACACTTGGGTGGAAGAAGCTATAGGAGGGTGAATGATGCATTCACCATGTACATCAGTAGGCTACTACAGGGTGCTGAGCATGTTCAGATTTTGGACAAGGCTAAGGAATTAATCAAAAGGTTTGGAGCTTGGTTAATTTAGTTCCCCACCTTTTCTTACATAAGGATTGATGGCTGTCAGAGGGCTCCATACAGACTCCCAAGGTACCCTATAGACCATGTTATACTTCTAGAGGTCACAAGAAATATATGTGACTTTGATGTAATTGTAAAGGGGGAGAAGCACAAGGCCATATTTGGTAATGACTTCCCTTTGAGGATAGGCACTAGTGAAGTATGCCCTTCTATCCACTCAGCCCATGCTTCCAAAGAAGAAATGAGCACTCTTGGTCTTTCCTTCCATTCTAAAAGAGCCAGGATTGATATAACTGGTGAAGCACAGAAGAAGGCTAGCAAAGAATACAGTCACAAGGATGACATAGAGGACTATTGGGCTAACATTAGTGATGAATTTGAAGTTAGAAAGAAGTTCTTTAGGCTACCAATGAGCTTAGGACAGTTGTACAACATAAAGTTTGTTCCTGATCAAGTTGTGGAGGATGAGAATTTGATTCAAGGCCATATCTTTGAGGCTGTGAAGGACAGGCCAGTTGGAGATGTTGATTGGATGGAGGAGGAAAATATAGAATTAGAAAAAATCATGGCTCCATTGATTAAGTACACCAAGTTATGGCTCAAGCACAAGATGTTGGAATTGGAAAGTGAAGGTGTGCAGTACACCTATGACTTAATGGGAGAATTGGAGTCTCGATTTTCTTTTGAAGAGTCACATGAACATGACCCCAAAGGTAAAACCAAGATGGGCTATCCTTTCAAAATTAAAATCAAAGATGTTCATGCAAAAGAGTTAGGAGAAGTAGGGAAACAGAGCAATCCCATAGCTAAGAAGAGGAGGCATGTCTCAAAGAGGAAGGGGGTTGATAAGGATGAAGAGGAAAAAGAAGAAGTAGATGCCAGTATCCCTTTACTTGAGAAAAGGAGACTCGTGAGGTTGTCACAAAAGAAAAATAATTTTTTTAAGGAAAATAAAGAGGTTGAGCCACCTGTGGTGGAGGTAGAGAGCTCAGGAGAGAAGACACAGGTGTACATTAGGAGGTCAAGGACTCTTTCCCCCAAAGATGCTGCACCGAAAGGAAGTGTTCCTATGATTGCTCTTATCACTGAACATGAAGACATCCCTCCTTTTCATGAGACTGGCAACGTGCCAGATGAACCAAAATATGTTGAAGATCCTAAGGACTTGGTAGAGGAAGAATTCTAGGAGGGTGATCTCTACAATGCCAAAGTATAAATAGACAAAGTAATGCAGTCTCCTTTGGTGGCTTATGCGAGCTCACCTACATAAGTTCATGAGGATAAATCCCCTCAAAAGGAGGAGATACCAGCCAAGATTCCCTCACCAGCACAAGACAAAGGGGAGGAGAACTATAAAGAAAAGGAGGATTCAGTTAGGGAGATCCTTGAGGAGCCAAGCATTGAAAAGGGTGCACCTAGTGTTCAACAAGAACAAGATAGGAAAGATAAGGTATAGTTAGAATCCACTGTTCTAGGTTGGTTAGATAAAGAGTTGAAAAGTAAGCAGATTGTAGTGGATGACACTCCTCCTAATTGGGATGACCTACTGGCTAATATTGGAAAGGGAAAGACAAAGAAGAAATCCAGAGTCATTTCCAAGATAGAGAGAGATGAAGCGAACAACAGAGTGGTCAATATTGTTACTCCTACTCCTGATAACGATAGAGATGAGGTGACTGGAAAAGACTATAATATGCAGACTATCAATCTAGGGAATGCCTCCATGGAGAAATACACTGAGGAGTATGAAGGCTCTGTGTTAGATTGAGGAAGGAGGTGCAGACTAAGCATGATTTGGAGAAAGAAAATGAGAAACTTAAGAAATATTTGCAGGATTTGATGAAACCCTTGCAATCCATTAGTTCTTCCTCATCTTCTGCAAGCTTCCTACCTCAGGAAACAGTATGAAAACTGGAAAGGATGAAGAGTACCACACATGCTACAGCTGGTTGGTTGCAGGGAGTGCAAACCAAGGGAGATAATGCCATCAAGGACATCTTGTCAATTGCAGGGGATGAAATGAGATCAGTGGATTGGCTAAATACTATACTAGCCTAGGATAAGGAAGATGTAGATCTCCTGCTACAGAAGACAAAGACTATCATGGAGTACACTGAGGAAAAATTGATAAGTGAAGGAATTATTCCTTCCTCAAGAATTGCAGAACCCTGGGAATGGTTTAAAATTGTGTAGATGAGGCAAAGGGCCTTGAAGAAAATATACAAATAGGGAAGGCAAATTGAGGACACTTTGACTAATATCTATAATAAGTGTATCTCTTTCTTTGAAATAATGATAGGGAGAAAGAAGTTTCCTCCGAAGCATCTTAACTTGGAGCAGTTAAGAAAATGGTGGTGAGATGTCTACTCTCTAGTCAATGAGGGCCCTATTACTGAACATCAGTTGGATGATGCTGTAACTTACATTGTAGTCATTGATAGGTATCAAACAAATAAGGCTAATTGGGATTGTATACACCTAAAATTGGTCTGGAGTATCTGATTAATTAAATACAAATTATTTGATTAATTATTCTAATTTCCTCTACTGTTTGAATAAATAAAATTATTTATTTATATAGTTCACATTTAAATTCATCTTAATTAAATAAACAAAATTAAATACTTTGTTTGATTTAATTATCAAATCCCTATTTTATTCTATCACATTGATCTTAAATTAATTAAATAAAGATCAAACACTTTATTGATTAATTGTCGTATTCTTCTGTCTAATTTAATAAACAACTTCTATAGTTCATTTTATTAAATTATTTATCCCTCTTTTGCTAATTTAAATAAATCCAATATTTGAATTAAAGCATAAGGATTATTCCATCTATATTTCCTCAAAAATGAATTAGATATCCTATGTCTAATTTATCTCTAAAATATGTCACAATTAATGCTTTGAAACTTCACGGGAAGTTTTGGAGACAAATTGGAGACCAATTCCAAATTCTTCTCTCAATCCTCCTCCATCAATATTTCCTCTTCTCTTGCCTGGTGTTTTCATGGGTAGAGATAATCACCAAAATTCTCTCAATCTCCTCTATCTCTAACCATTCAATCCTCTAGATTGAATCCAAGCCTCTCAATGCCATCCTTGTGCATTTATATAGCCAGGAAATCTATAAATATAGCCTCATTGAAACAAGAAAAGGATCCATATAATCTAACTTATGCACTCTTACTCTGTAGGAATTCAAGCATCAAGTATCAAGCATTCAAGCATCCATATCATGGCTGCCTCCTGTAGCTGCATTTATCTATTTCATGTCAATTCATGCTAGTTTAATTTCTTTATCATCTAGTATTATCAAATTAAGCTCCATATAATTGCATTAGCATCCATCTCATTCTTTGAATTGTCATTTTAACAATCATAGTGCACTCATGATCTGAGAGCAATAGTGGTTTAATAAATATTTGGAGATAGTGAACAATATGACGCTTTCATTAGATTATTGCTTTGATTTGATTCATTTAGCTTTGTCTTTGATATAATGTTGTGTTAAGAAGTGTGTTTTGTGCTTTACACCTTATCCAAGCTTACAATTTGGTGCCCACCATGGGCATTAACCCTAATTTTATCAATTTTTTTGGAAAGTGTCACGCAGGTTCCCGACGTTTTTTCTTTTAGCGCTTTCATCAAATACTATAGCACTTCCATGGAAAACTATAGTGCTTTCATGCTTTGTTTCAGAGCTTCTGTGTTACTACAACGCATCCATAAAAAATTTCAGCACTTTCAACTTTAACACTTTTGTCACTTGTTTCAGCGCATTGGTGATTTAGCGCTTCTATGGCAAACTTTGGCAATTCGGTGTCCTGTTTCGGCGCTTTCATGTTTTAGCGCATCAGGTAAGAGTTATAGCACTTTGGTGGACTATTCCAGTGCTTTTGTAAAATCAGTCTAGATCTGACGTGACCACGACCAGATTTTAATTTTTTTCATAGTTGGACTAAAATTTATCAATCCTAGGATAGTCACTTCTGGTTTTCTAAAATTTATCAATCCTAGGATAGCCACTTCTTGGTTTATAAAATATATCAATCCTAGGGTAGCCACTTTTTGTTTTCTTAAAAGAAAATTTATCAATCCTAAGATAGTCATCACACTTTTACAATACAAGTTAAAAAGAACAACATGATTTCTATGAAGCAACACCTTCACATAGATTAGAAAAATTCTTTTGCGGCTTAAAATAGAACAACTTATATGTTGTGCTTGTGGTGATTAGGCTTATGCTCTCCCCTTAGTTGGGTGACCAAAGCGCCAGATTCACTTTTACTTCATGCTATTTATGCTTTATTAAATCCTTTAGAAGGCCTGTCGTAGTGGGAAAAAGTACTCACCCTACGGGAACGACCTAAGTGGGAACACCTAACGCCAAAGATTCCAACCCACTATAATAAAAATGCAAGTTGTTGATGAAAGTCCAACTTGACGGTAGTGAGCAAGATAACCATCCCCAAAATCTTTGTTCTAAAGATTGGGAGGTCTCCTGAGGGAGTTTATCAATTGTCGCACCACACGGAAGCCCTATCTACGAACCATAGATTAGTATCTTGCCAAGTCAGTATCCATACATTGTCATACTCATGGTGCAAGGGGAGGGAAGAATCTACCCCCAAGACACTCACCATATAATTTCCACAGACCGTTTGCTCAGAGAACAAGAAATCCAACTTTGAGTACGCACCTAGAAATGACAAAAACACGGGCACCCTCTAGGGGGTGATAAGGCTGTGTGTGTCAATGCAATTCAAGATGTGGGTTGTGAGTATAATGATGACCTATTTGTCCTTAAGTGTGAGTCTGTTTGATTTGTGTACAATTGTCAAAGCAACCCATCAAAATCAATAAGGACCATTCATGGCTCTTGAACATACATGATCTATTCAGTTAAAACAATTATTCACAATTGCTTGCTGTGTTTTCACAAATTCATTAAAATCAGATTAAAGATCATCCTGAAAACAACAAAGTCAAGTTAGATCAGAAAATCCATGCTGCGAAAGTGGAAATCCACCACGTTTTTCAAGAGAAAAATCAAAATCACAAAACCCAAGAAACCTTCCAGCTATCAAGATAAATTAAGAAGACAAGGTTTTCTATATCAAAATCAAAAACTCTTTTTACAACATAGAACATTCATCCATAGATATCATGATTTTGCTAGGAGTCACACTTTAGATTACATAGTAGAACCACTCTATTCATGAGCCTTCTTCCAAAGAAGAGCTCTCACTCAGTATCACAACCGTAGTCAGTGCATATATCATTCTTATCTTCCACAATCCATGATACAGTATGCCACAAGGCCAGATCAAATTTTACAATAGAGAGTCATAAAAGTCCTATTTTTAGCGCTCTAGAAACTTGTTTCAGCGCTTTGGGTCACTATTTTAGTGCTTCTATGAAATAGCATTTTTGGGCACTATTTTAGTGCTTACAGTCTATATTTTAGCAATTTCATTAAACAATGCTTTCATCATATTTTCCAATGCTTTCGGGCACTGTTTCAGCGCTTTTGTCAAGATAGCGCTTCCATCAATTTCTATAGCACTTTCATGTACTATTTTAGTGCTTTTGTCAAGATAGCGCTTCTATCACCTGTTTCAGTGCTTCAAAACTATGTTCTAGCACTTCTGTGAAATAGCGCCTCTATCGTCTGTTTTGGCAATTTCAAAACAAAGAGTTCAAAATTTTTACCAATCAGTCAGTCTGTCATTTTATCCACAATTTTCATTACAACCAAGTTTCTTTTTATCAGAATCACTATCTAAAGACAAAAAATAGATAGGTTTATGCAAATTTCCAATCTTATCAACTGAAACAAGATCTTGCATATCACAAGTGTCAAAATCAAATACACAATCAATTACTACACTGAAGTTTCATCATCAGGATACTATCATCCTTTATCATGAAACCAAGTATAGTAATCAAATTTTTAACATAGTCTCATCAATAAGATCAATTATCTTATTCGACTTTGTTAAAAGTTAAAATTGACATCTTTTCAGCATAGAAGATCAACATTTCGAAAGAAAGGGTAAAAATTTGTATGCCAATCTTCACTAGGTCCCAAAAGCAGGGACTCTTAGAGCAAGAACTTGAAACATCCCAAATAATGGTAGAAGAGAATCCTTGGAACAATCTGAACCAAAACGATAAGAACAAAATAACTCCAGAGGATATTCAAAAAACTCAACAAGATCCCAAGTTCCATAAGTTTATGGAAAAGATTTTAGAACAAGATATGGAGAATATCTTTTTATGTTGGCTGAATCAGGTGCCAAACTTCCCAAGGACTTCGACGTGAATCATCTGAAGTAAGCACCTGGAAAAAGTGAGACTTAAATACTACAACCTACACAAACAATAGATCTAGTAGCCACTTTGACATCTCAAATGCAATTGTTACAACAACAGATACATGATATGATGAAAGGGAGTACCAAAAGATATGCGATACAAGACATTTGTCCTTATCCTTTCGACGCAATAGTCGGTCTGATACCTTTTCCTAGACACTATGAGATCCTAAAGTATGACAAGTACAATGGAAGAACGGATCCGATAGATCATATCAGGGAATTCAAAACAATGAGTCTCGAGTTTTCCCATGAGGAAACTTAATGAGATTATTCCCAAGGAGCTTGGGAGGATCATGTATGGAGTGGTTTTCAAAACTACAACCAAGTATCAGAAATTTTGGGGAACTATTCAATAGGTTCATTTCCCAGTACTCCTTTAACATCCAACACGATATTACAATAAAGGATCTCTACAACCTAAAGCAAAACAAAGGGGAAACGTTCTTGTCTTTTCTACAAAGATGGCAATGATTGTTCGCTAGATATCCTCAATCCATTCCTGAGGAAGAAAATATGGATTTATTCAATGACAACTTGACGGAGGAAATGAGTTATAGACTCGAATTGTAATGTCCTCCCACATTCAAAAAAGTAATAGAAAATGGTCTTAAAATTGAGGAAGCATTAGTCAAAAGAGGAGTTATCAAACATTTCAATGATAAAAAGAATAACACAAATAACTCCTCCAATCAATACTCAATCAGTGATAAGCCAAAATTTTGGCAAAAGAATCAAAACACATCTACCAATGAAACAACAAGTGATTCCCAAAATGTCAAACCAGTTTTTAACTTGACAACATCTACATCAAAGAATCAAAAAAATGATCAAATTGTCAAGTCAAATGTCATACAAAACAATGATATCATAAAAACATAGTCATATCATAAACCATCAAATCGGCGTAGGTTCACACCTTTAGGCCAAACAATATAATCAACAATGAAAGAATTAGTCACCAGTGGCCTTATCACTACACGAGAAGCCCGATTCTGGGATCCAAAGGTCAAACCACCATGGTGGAATGATGCTGATTACTGTAACTTCCATAATAACAAAAGCCACAAAACCAACGATTGTATGGATTTGAAGCATGCAATACAAGATTTGATCAACAACAATAAAGCATATGTGGAAACACCCCAAAACAATAATGATCATTCAGCCTTCAAGGACCCTTTCCCAAACTATGACAAAGGAGCACCATCATCTTAAAACAACAAAGGGAAGAATGTCAACCATGTCTTTGACACAAAAATCCTTTATCTATCTGGAATAGAGAGTGATCATATAGTTAGTCACAACATTGACAATCCCAAAATCAACAACAATACCCCTTTGGACTTGCTCCCTAGCATACAAAACTCTGATAATCAAATCAATGTCTTAAAAATCAGAGACCGTCAAGAACATCAACTAGTAAATGTAATGACTAGGGGGCAAGCCAAGGTCATGTTAAAGGGAGTTGGATCTGTATACACCTAAAATTGGTTTGGAGAATTCTGATTAATTAAATACAAATTATTTGATTAATTATCCTAATTTCCTCTATTGTTTGAATAAATAGAAACATTTATTTAAATAATTCACATTCACATCGCATTTAAATTCTTCTAATATTCATCTTAATTAAATAAACAAAATTAAATACTTTGTTCGATTTAATTATCAAATCCCTATTTCAATCTATCACATCCATCTTAAATTAATTAAATAAAGATCAAAACACTTTATTTATTAATTGCCACATTCTTCTGTTTAATTTAATAAACAACTATCCTATAGTTTGTTTTATTAAATTATTTATCTCCCTTTTTCTTATTTAAATAAATCAAAAATATTTGAATTAGAGCATAAGGAATATTCCAATCTACATTTCCTCAAAAATGAATTAGATTTCCTATGTCTAAATCATGTCTAAAATATGTCACAATTAATGCTTTGAAACTTCACGAGAAGTTTTGGAGACAAATTAGAGACAAATTTGGAATTTGATCTCTCAATCCTCCATCAATCTTTCCTCTTCTCTTGCCTGGTGTTTTCATGGGTAGAGACAATCTCCATTTTTGTCTCAATCTCCTTCATCTCTCACCATTCAATTCTCCAGATTGAATCCAAGCCTCTCAAAGCTTTCCCTGTGCATTTATATAGCTAGGAAATCTATAAATAAAGCCTCATTGAACCAAGAAAGGATCCAGATAATCTGAATTTTGCACTCTTACTCTGCAGGAATTCAAGCATCAAGCATCAAGCATTCACACATCAAGCAATCAAGCAATAAAGTTTTCAAACATGGCTGCCTCTTGTAGCTACAATTATCTGTTTCATATATGCTAATTTACATTGTTTATCATTTAGCATCGCATTATCATCATCTCATTCTTTGAATTGTCATGTTAACAGTCTTATTTGCTTGAACAATCTAAGAGAAATCAGGATTTAATAAATCTTTGGAGATAGAGATCAATATGATGTTTTTGATAGATAATTCCTTTGAATTGATTCATTTAACTTGTCTATTGATATAATGTCGTATTAAGAAGTGTCTTTTTGTGCTTATTCACTTATTCACCACTTACAATTTGGTGCCCACCGTGGGGCATTAACCCTAGTTTTATCAAAATTATCAATTTTCTGGAAAGTGTCATCCAGGTTCTCGACGTGTTTTTCTTGTAGTGCTTCCGTTAAATTTTTTAGCGCTTTCAGGTTTTAGCACTTCCGGTCACTGTTTTAGCGCATCAAGTAATCTAGCGCTTCCATGGAAAACTTCGGTGCTTTCAGGTTTTAGCGCGTCAGGTAACTATTTTAGCGCTTTGGTGCAATATTCCATTGCTTTTGTAAAATCAGTTTGGATCCAACGCATCCATAGCCAGATTTTAATTTTTTTCACAGTTGGACTAAAATGTATCAATCTAGGATAGTCACTTCAAAGTTTTTTTCTAAAAATATATCAATCCCAAGATAGTCACTTTCTTATTTTTCTTAAATCAAATCTATCAATCCTAGGATAGTCACCACATTTTTTACAGTAGAAGTTAAAAAGAACATCATGATTTTTGTGAAGCAACACCTTCACATAGATTAGAAAAAAAAAATTTGGGCTTTTAAAATAGAACAAACTTATATGCTGTGTTTGTGGTGATTAGGCTGATGCTTTCCCTTTAACTGGGTGACCAAAGTGCCAGATTCACTTTTATTTCATGTCATTTACACTCTATTAAATCCTTTAGCAAGCCTGCCGTAGTGGGAAAAAGTACTCACCCTATGGGAACGGCCTAAGTGGGAACAACCAAAGCCGGGTTTTCCAGCCCACTATAATAAAATGCAAGTTGTTGATGAAAGTCCAACTTGACGGTAGTGAGCAAGATAACCATCCCCAAAATCTTTGTTCTAAAGATTGGGAGGTCTCCTAAGGGAGTTTATCTATTTGTGTACAAATGTCAAAACAACCCATCAAAATCAATAAAGATCATTCGTGATTTTTGAACATACACGATCTTTTCAATTTTAAAAACACTTATTCAAAATTGCTTGCCGTGTTTTCACAAATTCATTTAAATTAGATTAAAGATCATCCTAAAAACCTCAAGTCAAAAACAAATCAGAAAATCCATGCTGCGAATGTGGAAGTCCACCATGTTTCTCAAAAGAAAAATCAAAGTCACAAAACCCCAAAAACCTCTCGGTTATAGAAACAAATTGAGAAAACAACATTTTCTATATCAAAATCAGAAACTCCTTTTACAACATAGAACATTCATCCACAGATACCACGATTTTCCTAGGGGTCACACATTAGATTATGCAGTAGAACCAATCTACTCATGAGCCTTTTTCCAGAGGAGATATCTCATACAATTCCACAACCATAGTCAACGAAGTCATCCTTCTTATTTTCCACAATCTCTGATACAGTATACGACAAGACCATATCAAATTTTGCAGTAGAAAGTCTTAAAAAGTCTTGTTTTTAGCATTCTAGAAAACCTGTTTCAGCGTTTCGGGTCACTGTTCTAGCACTTTCGTGAAACAACACTTTCAGGCACTGTTTTAGCACTTACAGTCATTATTTTAGCGCTTCTAGCAAAATAGTGCTTCTGTCACGTTTTACAGCGCTTCTGGGCTCTGTTTTGGTGCTTTTGGGAAGTAGCACTTCCGTAATTTTCTCTAGCACTTTTGGGCACTATTTCAGCATTTTTGTCCAAATAGCTCTTTGGTCAACTGTTCCAGCACTTCAAGACTCTGTTCCAGTGCTTCTACTCTCCGTTTTAGTGCTTTTAAAACAGAGAGTTCAAAATTTTTACCAATCCATTAGTCTGTCATTTTATCCACATTTTTCATCAGAATCAAATTTCTTCTTATCAGAATCATTGTTTAGGAACCAAAGTCAGAAAGGTTTATACAAATTTCCAAACTTATCAATTGAAACAAGATCTTGTAAATCACAAGTGTCAAAATCAAATACACTATCAATTACTATACTGAAGTTTCATTATCAGGATACTATCATCCTTCATCATGAAACCAAGTATAGTAATCAAATTTTTAGCATTGTCTCATCAATAAGATCAATCATCTTATTTGACTTTTTTTTTAAAATTTTAAATTGACATTTTCCAGCAAATAAGATCAACATTTCAGAAGAAAGGGAAAAAATTTGTATGCCAATCTTAACTAGGTAACAAAAACAGAGACTCTTAGAGCAAGAAATTTTAAAATCGCAAGAAATGGCAGAAGAAAATCCTTGGAACAACCCGAACCGAAATGATAAAAACAAAATAACTCCAGATGACATCCAGGTAGCTCAACAAGATCCCAAGTTTCATATATTTATGGAAAAAATTATAGAAGAAGACATGGAAAAATATCTTTTAATGTTAGCCAAGTCAAGGGCAAAACTTCCAAAAGATTTTGATGTAAACCCTTTGAAAGAAACACCAGAAACGAATGAGACAGAGATACTACAACCTATGCAAACAATAGATCTGATTGCTACTTTAACATCACAGATGCAAATGATATAGCAACAAATACAAGATATGATGAAAGGGACTACCAAGCGATATGTGATACAGGACATTTGTCCTTATCCTTTCGACGCAACGATCAGCTTGATACCTTTTCCTAGACATTGTGAGATCCCAACATACGATAAGTATAATGGAAGAACGGATCCAATTGATCATATCAAAGAATTTAAAAATAATGAGTCTTGAGTTTCCCCAAGAGGAAACTTATTTAATGAGATTATTCCCAAGGAGTTTGGGAGGATCATGCATGGAATGGTTTTCAAAGTTAAAACCAAGTATCAGAACTTTTGAGGAACTTGTCAATAGATTTATCTCTCAATACTCATTCAATATCCAACACGATGTTACTATCAAAGATCTTTACAATCTAAAACAAAACAAAGGAGAAATGTTCTTTTCTTTTCTCCAAAGATGGTGACGCTTGTTCGCTAGATATCCTAGATCCATTCTTGAAGAGGAAAAGATGGAATTGTTCATTGAAAACTTGACGGAAGAAATGAGTTATAGACTGGAACTACAATGTCCTCCAACATTTGAGAAAGTGATAGAAAATGGTCTTAAAATTGAAGAGGCGTTAGTCAAGAGAGGAATTATCAAGAATTTTAATGACAAAACAAACAACACAAGTAACTCCTCAAATAAATACTCAAGTGGTGAGAAGCCAAAATTTTGGCAAAAGAATCAAAATACAAATGAGACAACAAATGATCCCCAAAACATCAAACCGGTTTTCAATTTGACCGCATCAACATCAAAGAATTAGAACAACGAGCAAAATGTCAAGTCAAATACCATACAAAGCAATGAAATCATAAAACATCATATAAAAAACTGTCAAATCGGCGAAGATTCACACCTTTCGGTCAAACAATGGAATCAACAATGAAAGAACTGGTTACTAGAGGCCTTCTCATTGCACGGGAAGCTAGATTCTAGGATCCAAAAGTCAAACCATCATGGTGGAATGACGCTAATTATTGCAATTTTCATAATAAAAGAGGTTAAAAAAAAAATGACTGTATGGAGTTGAAACACGTAGTGCAAGACTTGGTGGATAGCAACAAAGTGTATATAGAGGAACCTCAAAATAATAATGATCATTCCGCATTCAAGGATCCTTTACCAAATTATGACAAAGAAGCATCATCCTCTTCAAACAACAAAGGAAATAACATCAATCATATCTATGACAAAATAATCCTTTGTCTATCTGAAGTAAAAAATGATCATACAATTAGTGATAACATTGATGAAAATGAAACCAACAACATTACCTCTTTGGATTTACTCCCAAGTGTGCAAAACTCCGATAATCAAATAAATGTCTTAAAAATCAGAGAAAATCAAGAACATCAACTAGCCAATGTGCTAACTAGGGGACAATCCAAGGTAATGTTAAAAGGAATTGGCTCCACACATGTAGCTCCACCTCCATCGAATTATAATGTTATCGATCACATGCAAAACACCCCCCGAGAAAATCAAGAACATCAACCGGAAAACATCATGACTAGGGGGCAAGCCAAGGTAGTATTAAAAGGAGTGGGATCTCAACATGCGGTTACGCCTCAATCTCATTATAATATCGTCGATCAATTGCAAAACATCCTCGCACAAATATCGATACCGGAACTCCTTAAGTTGTCACCATCACATAAAGAAGTTCTTGAACAAGCATTAGTTGCCACAACCGTAAAAAAGAATCTGGATGTTTGTCAATTCCAAGCTATGGTGGGACATCTGACTACCCCACATTTTTTGTCATTCTCTCAACAGGATGATGTCTCATTAAACCATTCGCATAACATAGCATTGCATATCGAAGTATGTATCCATAATCATCGTGTTAAGAGAGTTCTAATAGATGGGGGAGCTGGTCTGAACATTTGCACCCTCAAATTAGTCCATGCACTAGGATATTCTGACGATGCTATTGATGCTCAAAGGAAAATGACCATCAAAGCATATGATGAGGAAAGATCGTCCAAAGGTTTAATTGTATTACCCATTCAAGTGGGACCCATGATGAAGCATATAGCATGTCAAGTATTAGAAAGAGAGTTGACATACAACATACTCTTAAGACGACCTTGGATTCATGAAATGTAGGTCATACCTTCTACATACCATCAATGCCTAAAGTTTCCAGTAAGCGGACAAGAGGTGACTATAGTTGCTGATTATAATCATCCACAACATTGTGACACATTGAGAATATCTCAAGACACCTTTGTCCCTCACAATAGGGAAGCTTCAAGTTCATCATCATCCAAGGATGAACAACATCCAAGCATCACTACCAAGTGGGTGGAAAAGAAAGGTAAAGAAAAAGAAACAAGTCATGTTGAAACAAAAAATCCAAATCCACAAACATCTCTATCAAACAAATTTCTAAAGCAAGTTCAATTGACGGATAAAGGAATGGGACAGTACTCAATGGAGTAATCGCTTAACTTATCACAGTTAATGTCATCTCCTAGGATATATGGTCAACCATCAATGATCAAACCTCCAACATCTTTACCTGGAACAATTCTTCAAGAAACATTTGTAAAATCTGGAACCATAGCAGAAGAAACAGACAACAAAGCAATCCTGGATTGGCTATACAAGGATGAAGAACCATCAACATCAGAGATCAGTATCAAAAATGTTAGCATCAACACAGATAAGTATGGACAAGGAAAGGCCATTCTTGAAAAGATGGGTTATGAAGGACAAGGACCTATGGGATTAAGAAAGGAGGGAATCACAAAACCTATCACACCTCTCACTCTCCACACAAAAGAGAAGCCAGGACTAGGATATTGTGAAGAAGAGAAGAAGGAGCTAACAAAGACGGCTATAGAAAATATCCTTCACTTTAGAGATGGTTCTGAAACAGACTCAAATGAATATGAGTGGGCATTACCTTGTGATCTACTTTTCATTGATATTCCATTCGATGTGATTCAAAAATATGCACCTACACGTGAGGAGGGCCAAGGCTCTGGGTCTAGACCATTCATCGCAGGATCACTAAATATTGATGACTCTAGTGAGGACAAATAGACTTTAAGTGAACTAGATGATTTTGAAGAGGGTACCATCATGGATCTCAATATCCCAAATGACAATTATGATGATATTGTTGTCCTCACCCTTACTTCCATTGACCTAAATCAATCCAATGACACCATGCCATTAATCCATCCAGAACTTATTGATTGGGAACCTATCGAACCATTGACTATACCAAAATTTGCAAATGATGATGCCATCGTGCATTTCCTATGTCATACCAAACCTAATACAAATTTTATCTATAATACTCATAACAACATGACTCAGCAGGAGGGTGTCAAATCTTCCAGTTACAAAATTGAAAACAGGGAAAATAGATCTAATGGTGAAAACCATTCTATGGCAGCATTAGATCTGGAAAAAGTAAAAATAAACAACGCATCCAACGGTGAAAACCTTTTCGAGGCACTGAAGGATGGAAGATTTGACACTCTCCCAAAACATTATCATGAGCGATCATCAGTTTTGGTCAAACCTACACAATCAATAGACATTGGCACAGAAGAGAAAGCAAAAGTTCTACATCTAGCAGAATCAATGACTGATCAAGAGAGACCGAAATTTATCAATTTCTTTAAAGAAAGAAGCATCAACTTCACTTGGTCATATTCTGATATGCGAGGCTTAGATCCAAATCTGCTTATGCATCATTTGTCTTTGCCAACAAGAATCAAGCCTGTTAAGCAAAAATTAGGAAAAATGCATCCTCACATCGCATTGATGGTAAAGACAGAATTAAAGAAATTATTGGATGCTAAATTAATAAGTTCTATAGACTATGTTGAGTGGATATCGAACATAGTACCTGTTTTGAAGCCAGACAACAACATCAGAATCTGTACGGATTTTAGGTACCTCAATAAAGCATGCCCAAAGGATGATTTTCCACTACCAAATATAGACATCATCATGGACTTGACGGAAGGGCATGCCATGTTATCAATCATGGATGGCTTCTCTAGGTACAATCAAATAAGAATAGCTCCAGAAGATCAGTAAAAGATGGCTTTTACATGTCCATGGGGAACCTTCTGCTGGAACGTCATGCCATTTGGTCTAAAGAATGCAGGAGCCACTTATCAAAGAGCAATGACGACAATCTTCCATGATATGATGCACACTTTCATGGAGGATTATGTGGATGACATCTTGGAAAAATCTACTACAAGGGAAGGACATCTATATATCCTAGATAAAATCTTCACACAGATGGAGAAATTCAATGTCAGGTTAAACCCTAAGAAGTGTGTCTTCGGGGTTACATCAGCAAAACTACTACGATACATTGTTTTCGAAAAGGGAATTGAGGTAGATCTAGCAAAAGTCAAAGCGATTATGGAGATGCCACCTCCTAAGAATATCAGCCAGCTCAGATCACTACAAGGACGGCTTCAATCAATCAGAAGATTCATCTCCCAGCTAGCAAACAAAAGTCATCCTTTTAATCATCTATTGCATAAGAATATAGTTTCCAAGTGGGATGAGAGGTGTGAAGCAACATTCGATCAAATTAAGAAATATCTAATGTCACCACCCATTCTCATACCACCAACAGAAGGAAGGCCTCTCAATTTGTACATTGCCACGATAGATATCTCTTTCGGGGCACTATTAGCACAAGAGGACTATGAAGGGAAAGAGCACAACATCTACTACATCAGTAGAACTTTAAATGGCTATGAAATAAACTATACATTCATAGAGAAGTCTTGCTTAGTAGTGGTGTTTTCTACTCAACAGCTGAGACACTACATGCTGACTCATACAATAAGGTTAATTGCAAAGATCGACCCTTTGAAATATCTACTAAGTAAAGCTGCCTTAACAGGTAGATTGGAGAAATGGGTTATGCTCTTAAGTGAATTTGACATTCAATATGTTGAGAGAAAGGCAATCAAGGGACAAGCAATCACTGAACAACTAGCTGAGGCTCCTCTACTAGATGATCGCCCAATGACAATGGAATTTGCAGATGCAGACATTATGACAGCAATGCCCCAACAATGGATACTATATTTTGATGGATCATATACACAACGAGGATCAGGAGCAGGGATCTTGTTCATCTCTCCCCAAGGACACACAATTCTGAAATCATATACACTCATGTTTCAGTGTACAAATAATGTGGCAGAATATGAAGCATTGATTATTGGGGTCAAGATAGCAATTCAATGGAAAATCACAGATTTACAGGTATATGGGGACTCTCAATTGGTTATTTATCAAGTAAATGATGAGTATCAAACAAAAGATGAAAAATTGATGCCCTACAAGCAGCAAATAGATAATCTAAAACAGTCCTTTGTCAGTATCAAGTTTGATCAAATTCCAAGGGCAAAGAACAAAGTTGTAGATGCTATGGCTACAATTGCTTCATTACTATAATTTCTTGAGAAGCGTGTTTGTTATGAGTTTATGGTAGAACAAGTATCATGTCCTTCACATTATAAATCAAAATCCGCTACCATATGTCATCTAGAAACCACTAAAACCTCCATATACGAAAAAACCTATGCTTACCTGAAAGATGATATTCTTCCTCCCGATCTTCCCAGGAACCAAAAATGAAACTTTATCCACCAATCCACCCAACATACTTTAATAAAAGATGTCCTTTATCGTCGAGGTCTTGATGGTACCCTAGTCCGATGTCTAGAATGCAATGAATCTGAAACAGCCCTACGAGAAGTTCATGAGGGTATTTGTGGTACTCACTCGAGTGGAATAACTCTAGCTAAGAAACTCCTCCGTTTGGGATATTATTGGCCTTGCATGGAGAAAGAATCATATCAATTTGTCAACAAATGTCAAAAATGTCAGGTTCACAGCAATCTGGTTCATGCACTAGCACAAGAACTGCATCCCTTCACATCAACATGGCCTTTTTGTCAATGGGGCTTGGATCTGGTAGGAAAAATAAATCCATCTTCATCTAATGGACACAAGTTCATTATTATAGCTACAGAGTATTTCACAAAATGGATAGAGGCAGTACCTCTTACTACCATCACTGGAAAGCAGATTTCCTCTTTTATCTTGAACTACATCATCTGTCGCTATGGAATCCCTCAATCTATAATCACAGATAATGGATGACCTTTCAAGAATCAAGATGTCCAAGAGCTATGTGACAAGTTCCACATCCAACATCATTTTTCAACATTGTACTATCCTCAAGGGAACGACCAAGTAGAGGCCTCAAACAAAACCATACTCAAAATTCTCAAAAATACGGTTAACGATGTTGAACGTGATTGGCATGTTCAACTCAACCCTGCACTATGGGCCTACAGAACAAGCATCAGAACACCAACGAGAGCTACACCATTTGCTTTGGTATATGGATCAGAAGCCATATTTCCCATTGAAGTTGAAATTCCATCCCTTCGCGTATCACTCAGAGGTATCATTTCAGATGAAGACTATAGGGTATCTAGACTGCAGGAACTAGAATTGTTGGACGAGTGTCGTCAATAAGATGTTAATCATCTAACAACTTATCAATAGAGGATGTCAAGAAGTTACAATCACAGGGTCAAACCGAGAGTCTTTCAGGTTGGTGACTTGGTACTAAAAGAAAACCCTAGGAATCAGTAGGATAGGGAGAAGAAAGGAAAATTTGAGCCTAACTGGCTTGGTCCCTTTGTCGTCATATCAGTGTATGGACCAGGAGCATATCAGCTATCAACATCAGAAGGGGATTTGTTTGATGAGCCTATCAACAGTATTCATCTTAGAAAATTCTATGCTTAAAATCTCCTAGTGCATGGGGAAAATTTCTGAAAATTGTTTCCTTGATGAAAACCTGGCAAACAAGCATCATGGCAAACACAAAAATACAAAAAAAAATACAAAAATACAAAAAAGAAAGAAAAATACAAAAATGACAAAAATACAAAAACAAAAAGGGTGTAATCAAAGCATATGGTGAAAACCTAGAAATAGGCGTCGTATGTGATTCTAAGATCAACTTTCCCATCTATTTGGATACATATCAGGATCATTCATCTGAAAGTCAGTATCAATTCATATTATATCATTCGTCTGGCCATCATTACATCCATTATCAAAATCATGTTACATGGCCAACATATCACTCCATAGCTTGGGGGCAACATCTGGATATCATTAGGGGCAATACAAAAGTATCAATTTCACGAAAGGGCAACACTACAGTATACCAGAAAACCGAAAACAAAGATCAAAGCGCAATATCAATCATCCATATCGTATCGAAAATCCAAAAACATGTCAAAAAGGTAATTCTAAAAAAGCAGCATCCAAAAACATAGGTCTGTGTCAGTCGAACTACGTGGTCTCTACGTGTGTAACGTAGGCAAGGCTAATCTTTGATCAGCCCTCGAGACCCCTAAGATAGATTAGTAGGTTAGGTCTATAGTCAAAATCTCAAAAATCCAAAAACATGTCAAAATCAGGATGGATGATCTAAAATCTAAATAATGAATGGAATACTCTAAGTAAACAATGGATAAATTGTATTTTTTTTATTATCATTTCTTTGGAGTAACTCAATGATGTATTGAACTAGAGGAACAAGGAAAAAGAATGATATTTTTATTGTCTGCTGTCTGTACATTAATCATATAAATGTGTGAATTGTCAGGGGATGTGCTATGCAAATGTATCACTGATGACATTCAGAATTCACACACTCAAATGATTATCTCTACCTGTTTACGCAATGAATGCTCAAGTCATCTTGGTTCAATTATACCTAGATGGTTGTGTTCAATTGCAATATCAAAAATCATGAAAGTAATACTCAGGTCATCATTGGATTAACACAACCATCGATGCTTGTATTAACTTTCAACATCCAATAAAAGCTCTATGATGATACCAAACACAAAAAGACTGTTAAAATGACACCTGGTTGCATATCATTGCATGATTAAATTAGATTGCATTCATCATCATTCATTATCTCCAGAGTATTTGTTGCATAAAGGATTCCAATCAATGATTATCTAATCTACATTTAAGACTGAGTATACTTGACATAAAATCCAAAAATCTTCAAAAACATGTAAAAGTCATCATCGCATCACTAGTATCATCATTTCATCATTCATACATACATCAAATAAACTATGAATTAAATTGTACCATAAGTACATCCTGTTCATTTTACCATAACACCATTCATTACATTATCATCTATCCAACATCACATGCATACATCGTTTACCATCCATACATTTAATAAATAAAATCACGTCATTATTATCATTACACCCATCAAAGATCATTCATCATAAGATCATTCCATAAAATAAAAAGCATTTATCCATCCATCCATACAAATTCATACATCACATCATATATCCATATATCCATATATCATATATTCTACACATGCATTTATCATTGCATCATTGCATTAAAATAAAAAATCATTCTTTTACATCATCACATTTAGAATTAAATCATCACAAAATCATATAATAAAAGCATCCATCACATAGAAATCATAAAGACATCATCATATCACATCAACTGCATCTCATATATATATCACAAATGTCATGTATACAATGAAGTTTGGTCTATAAAATACATAATATACATCTTAGAGGATCACAGTGGCATCTACGACCTACTACTGCCAAAGTGAGTAGGCCCAATGGGACCTGTACCACCACCACCCACAAAAGAACCCAAATCTCTGGGATCTCTATGTGGAAGTTGTGCCACCCCCTCACTGACTGTCCACGTATGTGTCCGCCCAGATCTTGATGGGGCATAACTAACTCGACGCTCGGCAAGCACTGCATCATGATATCGGCCTTTGTAGAACTCTGCCTCTCGGCCAACCCGTAGAACCTCTCTCATATAATCTCCTATGGAGGTGCCATCAGCCAATCTCTGGAGAGTCTCTGTTGTCTCCTGTGCCCTCTCAATAATCTGCCGAGCACTGTCTCGCTCAGCTGTCAAGGTATCAACCTACATCTGCATGGCGGCTAACTATCCCTGTACCTATGCTAAGGCATGTGCATGAGCTTGAGACTGTGCCTGCATCTAAGTCTGGGTCTGCACAAGCATACCCCAAGCCTATACCAACTACCCCTGCAAATTCTAGACCTGTGCCTGGAGCCCAGCTATCTGTCTCTGTTGCTCGACTGCTGGAACTATCACTGCTTGCCTCTTGCGAGGCCTGCTAGAAGAAGGAGCACTGTTGATGCCTGGCCCTGCCCCTCTGTCTCCTCCACTTCCACCGTCACTATCATCACCACTGCTGCCAAACTCCTACTACTCTTTGAACTACTGCCTGATGAAGACTCATCTCCACCCCCACTATTTGCAGAACCCTCTGTCGCATCCTCCTCTATAGGTAAAGGTGTTGTCTCATCGGGGATAGTAATGCAAGGGTGGGGAACCAAGGACAAGAATGCTGCGTACTCCTCTGTCACAGCTGCCTCTGATATATCTCTCTACATGTCCCAAGGAGATGGTTGTAATGTCTTGTGTCCCTCTACAATAACATCATATGACAGCGTGGGACCCCAATTAGGAATATCCATCTATCGTCGTGCATAATGGGCTACTCCCTATGGCATGCACTGAACAATGCCATACTATTTGTATACTCGACGGAGCAAGAATCTCTCTAATACAAATGGTGTCTGATCGATGAGGTACATAGAATCGCAAAGAAATCCCAACACTACACCATCCTCATCCCACTCCTCGCAGTCAAGGTATGGATGCTAGATAACTATCTCAGTGTCATCAAACACCCGCCTTCAGTGCTCTAACTTGCTCATCCGGGCTTGTATGAACCGACCTCTGTATCTAAAAATATATGGTCTGTCTACAACTGGAAATGGTCGACAAATAGAAAAATGCTCCCAAGCACACACCTGTAACAGGGTCATCCCTACGGATAAACTACGTGCACTTAGATACACAACCGAGTGTAGATCATGATAAAGATGCGCTAGCATGCACATCCCCCACACATATTTGGTACCATGTACCATCATGCTCTCAAGAGTCCTACCCCAGCCAACGAGGAATCCCTTTGACCTATGATCAGGGAAAAGGAAACCTCCAATGAATCTAGCTAGCACTGTTGGTAGAGTCACATAGGAATCTATGATCCTCTGCCATCAAACGCTCATACCCTCTATGTCTTGATCCTGAAAAACTTTGTGGAGAGCATCTCTGTTGCTGGTCCCATGAGAATCATAAGTGATAATCTCCCCCATAAATGAAATGTGCAAAATACACCACATATCCTCTGGTGTGACTGTCATCTCGCCAGTAGGTAGGTGAAAGGTGTTGTGGTCACTATGCCACCTCTCAACCAACGCAGTCAACAGACCCCGATTAATCCTAATCTGGGGCATATCAAGCAAGCTCGTAAGGCCACAATGGCCTATCACCTGAAGCTCATCTGGTGTCAGATGAGGTATCAAGTCTGTCATCTATGGAAACCTCTCTCACATCTGGAGGGTACCCAGATCCTCCTATCATCATAACGAAAAATCTACAATCAGTGAACTATGTCAAGAAATCAAAGGTCATTCTACTATCAGACCTATTTCAAAAGCTTTGGTATGAATTTTTGATCAAAATTCATAGGCGAACATCAAACCTCACCTATCATGAGGTTCTCAAAACATCAACAAACCTCACCTATCATGAGGTTCATCAAAACATTATCTAGATCTCGTCTATCATGAGATTTATCAGATATTGAATCATTTCCTCACCAATCATGAGGATCATCAAGAATAAGATTTATTCTCGCCTATCATGAGAGTTAGTTTTATTTACATCATCCAAATCCAACATCAAGAATTTGGATTATCAATCATACCAATCAGAAGAATGGACATGATCAGAATTGACACAATCAAAGTTAAAATTTCAAAATATTTAATTCTAACATGGAAGCACTAAAACAAGCTTCCAAAGCGCTAAATCCCAAAAGCGCTACTTTATCAGCTAAAAGCGCTAAATCAGGGACCCAAAGCGCTAAATCTTGAAAGCGCTATTTCAACACTCTAAAGTGCTAAAAGTCCCGAAGCGCTACTTTTTCGCATCAAAGCACTACAATAGTCCGTCAAAGCGTTGCTTTACCAAAAGTGCTAAAACAGACCCTAAAAGCGTTAATCCACCAAATCAAAGTGCTAAAAGTCTTAAAGCGCTAAAATTCAGCATCAAAGCACTAATTCTTGACTCCTAAGCGCTAAATCACTGAAAGCACTACATTATCGACTAGAAGTGCTGGAGTTTTAAATGCAAGCGCAAAAACTCAAAGCGCTAAACTACCTACTGGAAGCGCTACAGCGGAGTGTAAGCACTACAACATGGCTTGAAAGTGCTAAAACTGGCCTAGACATGCCTAAAGGATAAAAAGCATAAAAAATAGAAATGCACGAATTACGAGGAGGTCAAGGGGTACATACCGGAGGTCCATACGTGGGCGCCCATCGATGGCATCAAACGTGCTTGAATCGGTGAGTGTGGTAGGGAATAGGCATCTTGCTCCGGTTGGCTGAAAAGTCTTTATCACTTGGAATTTTTGAACTCAAAAAGCACAAATGACTTTGAAAATGACCTTTTAGCACTATTTATAAATTTTGAAAAGGTATTTTTTGGTGGCTTTTATTACATTTTGATTAATTTTATCCATGAAATTAATTAAAACTCATCCGCGGGCTAGATTTCTTCACTTTTTATCAAGAGATAAATTATTTCATCATCAAATCACATGAAATAATCAGAAAATCAAAAAAAAAATTCTAAAAATTCTAAAAATCACCAAATCATTAATTTATCTCCTGAGGGGGCATATTATCATCAAATCATCTAAAAATCAATATTTGGGGCATGTCTGGGGCATACGGAATTTTTTTTTTTATATCATCAATCCTAGCAGTAGCAACAAAATTTTCTTCGAAGCAACGTGTAAACACATCACTTCGAAGAGGGGCAAAATGTATACACCTAAAATTGGTCTGGAGAATTCTGATTAATTAAATACAAATTATTTGATTAATTATCCTAATTTCCTCTACTGTTTGAATAAATAGAAATATTTATTTAAATAATTCACATTCACATCGCATTTAAATTCTTCTAATATTCATCTTAATTAAATAAACAAAATTAAATACTTTGTTCGATTTAATTATCAAATCCCTATTTCAATCTATCACATCCATCTTAAATTAATTAATTAAAGATCAAAACACTTTATTTATTAATTGCCACATTCTTCTGTTTAATTTAATAAACAACTATCCTATAGTTTGTTTTATTAAATTATTTATCTCCCTTTTTCTTATTTAAATAAATCAAAAATATTTGAATTAGAGCATAAGGAATATTCCAATCTACATTTCCTCAAAAATGAATTAGATTTCCTATGTCTAAATCATGTCTAAAATATGTCACAATTAATGCTTTGAAACTTCACGAGAAGTTTTGGAGACAAATTGGAGACAAATTTGGAATTTGATCTCTCAATCCTCCTCCTTTCCTCTTCTCTTCCCTGGTGTTTTCATGGGTAGAGACAATCTCCATTTTTGTCTCAATCTCCTCCATCTCTCACCATTCAATTCTCTAGATTGAATCCAAGCCTCTCAAAGCTTTCCCTATACATTTCTACATCCAGAAAATCTATAAATAAAGCCTCATTGAACCAAGAAAGGATCCAGATAATCTGACTTTTGCACTCTTACTCTGCAGGAATTCAAGCATCAAGCATCAAGCATTCACACATCAAGCAATCAAGTAATCAAATTTTCAACCATGGCTACCTCTTGTCGCTGCAATTATCTGTTTCACATCAATATCATGCTAGTTTAATTGTTTTATCATCTAGCATTGCATTATCACCATCTCGTTCTTTGAATTGTCATTTTAATAGTCTTATTTGCTTAAACAATCTGAGAGCAATTTTGATTTAATAAATCTCTGGAGATAGAGAGAAATATGACGCTTTTGATAGATAATTCCTTTGAATTGATTCATTTAACTTGTCTATTGATATAATGTCGTATTAAGAAGTGTCTTTTGTGCTTATTCACTTATTCACACTTACAGAATCTACACATGCAGTTCCACCTCCATCTCATTATAACATTGTCGATCAGCTGCAAAACATTCTTGCACAGATATCGATACTAGAGCTCCTTAAAATATCACCATCGCATAAGGAGGTTCTAGAACAAGCTTTAGTTGCCACTACGGTACCAAAAAATCTAGATGTTTGTCAGTTCCAAGCTATGGTGGGACATTTGGCTACCCCACATTGTCTATCATTCTCTGAACATGATGATATCTGGCTAAACCATCCCCATAATACTGCACTCCATATTGAATTTGTAATCCACAATCATCACGTCAAGAGAGTCTTAATAGATGGGGGAGTTGGTCTGAACATTTGCACTCTCAAGTAATCCGTGCACTAGGGTATTCAAATGATGCTATTGATTCTCGAAGAAAAATGACTATCAAAGCATATGATGAGGAAGAAAGATCATTTAAAAGCTTGATTGTGCTACACATTCAAGTGGGGCCAATGATGAAACATATAGCATGTCAAGTGTTGGAGAAAGAGTTAGCATACAACATTCTCTTAGGATGACCATGGATCCATGAAATGTAGGTTGTTCCTTCAACATATCATCAATGTTTGAAGTTTCCAATAAACAGATGAGAGGTGACTATATCTATTGATTACAATCATCCTCAACATTTTGACACCCTTAGGATCTCTCAAGATACCTTTGTACCACACAAAAGGGAAGCATCATGTTCAAAATCATCCAAAGAATAACAACATCCAAGTATCACTACTAAGTGGGTAGAGAAGAAGGGTAAAGAAAAAGAAACAAGTCCTATTGAAACTCAATCAATAGATAATTTGGATCAACAAACTTCTTTATCACAAAAGTTCCAAGAGAAAGTTCAACTGACGGACAAGGGAATGGGAACATATTCTATGGAGCAATCGCTTAACCTATCATAGTTAATGCCATCTCCTAGGACATATGGTCAAACATCTATGATCAAATCTCAAACATCATTACCAGTCACAGCTCTTGACGAAAGGTCTATTAAAAAGAGAACAATAGAGGATGAATCAGACAGCAAAGTGATCCTAGATTGGCTATACAAAGATGAGGAACCCTCTACATCAGATATCAGTATCAAAAATGTCAATATTAACACTGATAAATATGGAAAAGGAAAAGATATTTTAGAAAAAATGGGGTATGAAGGATAAGGACTCATTGGATTAAGAAAGGATGGAATCATAGAGGCTATTACACCCCTCACTCTCCACTCAAAGGAAAAGTCAGGACGAGGATACTCTAATGAAGAAAAACAAGAACTAGAAAAGAAGGTTGTAGAAAGAATTCTTCAACTTAGAAATAGCTTTGAGATAGATTCAAATGAATATGAATGGGATTCATGTTCCGATGTATCTTTCATATATATTCATATCGATGTCATCCAACAATATACACCTACATGTGAGGAGGGCCAAGGCTCTAGGTCTAGACCAATCGTGGCAGCGTCACTAAATATCGATGATTCAAGTGGGGACGAATAGACCTTGAGTGAGCTAGATGATCTTGAAGAAATTACCATCATTGACCTTGATGATACAGATAACAACTATGAAAAAATGGATGTCTGAACTATCAACCCAAATGAATCTGATGACCTCATGCCATTAATCCATCCTGAACTCATTGATTGGGAACCTGTCGAACCTTTGACTATACCAATATTTACAAATGATGATGCCATCATAAATTTCCTATGTCATAGTGAACCTGTTACAAGGTCTATCTGTAATAATCATAACAAAATGACTCGGTAAGAGGGTGTCAAATCTTCTAGTTGCAAAAATGAAAACAGGGAAAATAGATCTACTGGTGAAAACCATGCTATGGCAGCATTAGATCTGGAAAAAGAAAAAAATAAAGAACACATCTAACAGTGAAAACCTTTTTGAGGCACTAAAGGATGGAAGATTTGACACTCTTCCAGAACATTATCATGAGCGATCATCAATCCTAGTGGAACCAACACAGTCTGTGAACCTTGACACTGAAGGAAAAACAAGAATCCTACATCTGGTGGAATCCATGATAGATCAAGAAACACCAGAATTCATCAAATTCTTTAAAGAAAGAAGCATCAACTTTGCTTGGTCATATTCTGATATGCTAGGCTTAGACCCAAATTTGCTCATGCATCACTTGTCTTTGCCTAGAGGAATCAAGCCTGTTAAGCAAATATTGAGAAAAATGCATCCCCATATTGCATTGATGGTAGAGATAGAGCTAAAGAAATTATTGGATGTTGGATTCATAAGGTCTATAGACTACACCGAATGGATATCAAACATTGTACCTATTTCAAAACTGGACAATAGCATCAGAATATGTACAGATTTCAGGGACCTAAATAAAGCATGCCTGAAGGATGATTTTCCACTACCAAATATAGACATCATCATGGATTTGACGGCAGGGCATGCCATGTTGTCAATCATGGACGGTTTCTCTGGGTACAATCAAATAAAAATAGCTCCAAAAGATTAGGAAAAGACGGCTTTTACATGTCCATGGGGAACCTTCTACAGGAACGTCATGCCATTTGGTCTAAAGAATGTAGGAGCCACTTATCAAAGAGCAATGATGACAATCTTCCATGATATGATGCACACCTTCATGGAGGATTATGTGGATGAAATCTTGGAAAAATCTAGTACTAGGGAAGGACATTTGCATATCCTCGACAAAATCCTCACACGGATGGAGAAATTCAATGTTAGGTTAAACCCCAAAAAGTGTGTCTTTGGGGTCACATCAGCAAAACTATTAAGGTACATTGTCTCATAAAAAAGGCATTGAAGTGGATCCAGTGAAAGTCAAAGCAATAATGGAGATGCCACCTCCTAAGAATATCAGTCAACTCAGATCACTATAGGGAAGGCTCCAATCAATTAGAAGATTTATCTTCCAGTTGGCAGACAAAAGTCATCCTTTTAATCATCTATTGCATAAAAATATAGTTTTCAAGTGGGATGAGGGGTGTGAAACAACATTCAATCAAATTAAACAATATCTAATGTCACCACCTATTCTCATGCCACCAACGGAAGGAAGACCTTTGATATTGTACATTGCTACGACAGATATCTCTTTGGGGGCACTATTAGCGCAAGAGGATTATGAAGGAAAAGAACATGCCATTTACTATATCAGCCAAACATTAAATGGGTATGAAATCAATTACACGATCATAGAGAAATCTTGCTTGATGGTGGTATTTGCTACTCAACAGCTAAGACACTCCATGCTAGCTCATACAATCAAGCTAATAGAAAAGATCGATCCTTTAAAATATCTACTCAGTAAAGCTGCTTTAACAGGTAGATTGGCAAAGTGGGTCATGCTATTAAGTGAATTTGACATTCAATATGTAGAGAGAAAGGAAATCAAGGGTCAGGCAATCACTGAACAATTAGTAGAGGCTCCCTTACCAGATGATCGACCAATGACAATGGAATTTCTAGATGCAAACATTCTGAAAGTGATGCCCCAACAATGGGTATTATATTTTGATGGATCATACACATGGCATGGATCAAGAGCAGGGATTTTGTTTATTTCTCCACAAGTACACACCATTCCAAAATCATATAGATTAATGTTTCAGTGTACAAATAATGTGGTAGAATATGAAGCATTAATAATTGGGGTCAAAATAGCAATTCAATGGAAGATCATGGACTTAAAGGTATATGGGGACTCTCAACTAGTCATTTATCAAGTAAATGACAAGTATCAAACAAAAGATGAAAAGTTGATGCCCTACAAGCAACAAATAGATGATCTGAAATAGTCCTTTGTTGGTATCAAGTTTGATCAAATTCCAAGAGTGGAAAACAAAGTTGCAGACACTATGGCTACAATTGCTTCATTATTACAATTGCCTGAGAAAAGTGTTTGTTATGAGTTTATGGTAGAACAAGTATCATGTCCTTCCCATTATAAATTAGAATTCGCTACCATCTGCCATATAGAAACCACTGAAACCTCCATCTATGAAAAGACCTATGCTTACCTAAAAGATGATGTCCTTCCTCTTGATCTATCCCAGAACCAAAAACGGAACTTTATCCACCAATCCACATGACATAATTTAATTGCCAACATACTTTATCATTGAGGTCTTGATGGTACTTTACTCTGATGTCTAGAACACGATGAATTTGAAATGACCCTATGCGAGGTTCACGAGGGTATTAGTGGCACTCATTCGAGTGGGATAACTCTAGCCAAGAAACTCCTCTATTTGGGATATTATTGGCCATGCATGGAGAAAGAATCCTATCAGTTTGTTAAGAAATGTCAAAAGTGTCAGATTCACAGCAATCTGATTCATGCACCAGCACAAGAACTGCCTCCCTTCACATCGACATGGCCTTTTTGTCAATGGGGCCTAGATCTGGTAGGAAAAATAAATCCATCTCCATCCAATGGACACAAGTTCATCATAACAACTACAAAATATTTCACAAAATGGATTGAAGCAGTACCTCTTACAACCATCACTGGGAAGCAAATCTCCTCTTTCATTTTGAATTACATTATATTTCGGTATGGAATCCCTGAATCCATTATCATTGATAATGGATGACCTTTCAAGAATCAAGATGTCTAGGAGCTATGTGATAAATTTCATATCCAACATCGATTTTCAACACCATACTATCCTCAAGGGAATGGCCAAGTAGAGGCCTCGAACAAAACAATACTCACAATTCTCAAAAATATGGTTAACGATGTTGGATGTGATTGGCATGTCCAAATCAATCCTACATTATGGGCCTATAGAACAAGTATCAGAACACCAATGGGAGCTACACCATATGCCTTGGTATATGGGTCAGAAGCCATATTGCCCATCAAAGTAGAGATTCCATCCCTTCGTGTATCACTCAGAGGTATCATTTCAGATGGAGACTATAAGGTATCTAGACTGTAGGAATTGGAGTTTTTGGATGAGCGTCGTCAATAGGCTGTTAATCAAACGGCTTATCAACAGAGGATGTCAAGAAGTTACAACCATAGGGTAAAAATGAGGGTCTTTCAGGTTGGTGACTTGGTACAAAAAGAAAACCCTAGGAATCAGCAAGATAGGGAGAAGAAAGGAAAATTTGAGCCTAACTGGCTTGGTACTTTTGTTGTCATATCAATGTATGGATCAGGAGCATATCAGTTATCAATTTCAGAAGGGGATTTGTTTGATGAACCTATCAACAGTACCCATCTTAGAAAATTCTATGCTTGAATCTCCTAGTGCATGGTTCAAACTTCTGAAAATTGTTTCCTTGGTGAAAACCTGGCAAACAGGCATCTTGGCAACACAAAAATAGAAAAAAATAGAAAATACAAAAAAAAGAAAAAGAGAAAAATGAGAAAAATACAAAACAACAAAAAAGTGTAATCAAAACATATGGTGAAAACCTGGAAATAGGCGTCGTATGTGATTCTAAGATCATATTTCCCATCTATTTTGATACATATAAGGATCATTAGTCTAGCAGTCAGTACCATTTCATATCATGTCAGTAGTCTTGCCATCTTTACATCCATATCAAAATCATTCTCAAATAGTCAAATCTCACTCCAAAGCTTGGGGGCAACATCTGGGTATCACTAGGGGCAATAAAAACATTGATTTCATCAAAGGGAACACAAAAATATAGTAGAAAAACTGAAAACAAACATCAAAATGCAACATCAATCATCGTCAGAGAGGCATCAACCATCCGTATCATAGTCGAAAATCCAAAAACATGTCAAAAATTTAAGTCTGAAAAATTGAAAATCCAAAAACATAGGTTTGTGTCAGTCGAACTACATGCTCTTTGCATGTGTAATGTAGGCAAGGCTAATCTTTGATCAGCCCCTGAGACCCCTAAGATAGGTTAGTAGGTTAGGTCTTTGCTCAAAGTCTCGAAAATCACAAAAACATCACAAAATCAGGATGGATGATCTAAAATCTGAATAATGAATGAAACACTCTAAATCAACAATGAATAAATTATCTTTTTGATTATCATTTCTTTGGAGTAACTCAATGATGTATTGAACTAGAGAAACAAGGAAGAAGAATGATATTTTTATTATCTGTTGTCTGTAATATTAATCAGTTAAATGTATGAATTGTCGGGGGATGTGCTATGCAAATGTATCACCGATGATATTCAGAATTCACACATTGAAATGATTAACCATTGCTTGTTTACACAATGAATGCTCAAGTCATCTCAGTTAAATCATACCTAGATGCTTGTGTTCACTTGCAATATCAAAAATCATGAAAGAAGTACTCAGGTCGTCATTGGTCTAACACATACCATTTACGCTTGTACTCACTGTCAACATCCAATAAAGCTCTATGATGATAAAAAGCACAAAAGTATTGTTAAAATGACAATGTTTTTGCATATAGTTGCATGTTAAAATTAGATTGCATTCATTATTAATCATTATCTATAGAGTATTTTTTGCATAAAGGATTCTAATCAATGATTATCTAATCTACAAATAAGACTGAGTATACTTGACATAATTCCAAAAATCATCAAAAAAACATGTAGGAGTCATCTTCTCATCATTTAGTTTCATCATTTCATACATTGCATCATACATCAAATAAATTATGAATTAAATTTTACCATAAGTACATCATGTTCATTTTACCATAAAAACATTCATTACATTATCATCCATCAAAACATCATATGCATACATCATTTATCATCCATACATTTTATCACATATAAAATAAATGTGAGTCATGACATTATTCTCATTACATCCATCCATTATCATTCATCATAAGATCATAATTTTTATCATCATCGCATTAACATAAAAATCATTTATCCATCCATCCATACATGTTATCACATTTTGAACATCCATATAGATCATCATTTAGAAATTCATACATCACATCATAAATCCATATATCATATATTCTACAAATACATTTATCATTGAATCATTACATAAAATAAAAGCATTTATCATTACATCATCACATTTTGAAATAAAATCATCACATTTTGCATAAAACATCACATAATAAATACATCCATCACATAGAAATCATAAACCTTCATAGAATCACATCAAGTGCATCTCATATATATATATATCATCAATGTCAAGTATACAATGAAGTCTGAAAATACATCATCAAAAATGAGCTACAATCGTAATCTACATCATGTCTCAAAAAGGAAAATCTCAATGGCATCTACGATCTGCTACTGCCAGAATGTGTGGGCCCAACAGGATCGGTACCACCACCACCCTCAAAAGGACCAGGATTTCTGGGATCTCCTCAAGGAGGCTATGTCACCCCCTCACTCACTGTCCGAGTATGCATCCATCCAGATCTCGATGGGGCATAGCTGACTCTATGATCAGCAGGCACTGCATCATGATATTTGCCTCTATAAAACTTAGCCTCTCGGCTAGCCCACAGAACCTCTCTCATATAGTCCCCACCAAGGTACCATCAACCACTCTCTGGAGGGTCTCCGCCGTCTCCTATGCCCTCTTGGCAATCTGCTGAGCATTGTCTTGCTCGATTGTCAAAGTAGCAACCTGCGTCTGCATAGTGGCCAACTGTCCCTGAACCTGTGCTAAAGCCTGAGTGTGAGCCTGAGCCTAGGGCTGCATCTGAGTCTAGTTCTGAATGAGCAAACCTTGAGCCTGTACCAACTACCCCTACAATGTCTGGACTTGTGTCTGAAGACCAACAATCTATCCCTGATGGTCTACTAGGGGTATTGTCACTGCTCGCCTCTTGCGAGGCCTATTGGATGATGGACCATTGCTGACTGGCCCTACCCCCCTATCCCCTCCACTACCACTATCATTGTTATTGCTGTTGTTTTCATCACTACCACTCTCTATGCTACTACCTACCGGAGTACCACCCTCACTCTCTACAAAACCCTCTACCACATCCTCCTCTACTGGTAGTGGTGTTGGCTCATCCGAAATAGTGATACGCGGATGTGGAACCAAAGCCAAAAAGGAAGCATACTCCTCTGTGACTGGTGCCTCTGCAATGTCTCTCCGCATATCCCAGGGTGATGGCTACAATGCCCTGTATCCCTCTACTAAAGCATCATAAGACAAATAGGGCCCCCAATCAGGAATATCATTTCATCACCTAGTGTAATGAGCTACCCCCTGTGGCATACACTGAACAATGCCATACTATCTGTATACTCGGTGAAGCAAAAATCTCTCTAAAACAAATGGTGTCTAATCGATCAAATACATAGAATCACAGAGGTATCCTAACACTACATCATCCTCATCCCACTACTCACAGTCTAAGTATGGACGCTAGGTAACAATCTCTGTGTCATCAAAAATCCACCTCCAGTGCTCTAACTTGCCCATCCGGGCCTATGTAAGCCGACCTCTATATCTGAACACATAGGGTCTTCCTGCTAGTCTATCTACCACTATAAATGGCTAAGCAATAGAAAAATTCTCCCATGCCCACACCTGTAATAGGGTCATCCTTGATGATAAGCTGCGTGCCCCTAGGTACACAATTGAGTGAAGATCATGATAAAGATTTTCCAGCATGCACATCCCCCATGCATATCTAGTACCATGTACCATCATGCTCTCTAATGTCTTGCCCCAACCCATGAGGAATCCCTTTGACCTACAATCAGGGTAAAGGAAACCTCCAATAAATCCAGCAAGCACTATTGGTAGTGTCGCATATAAATCAGTGATCCTCCTCCATCAGATGCTCGGACCCTCAATATCTTGATCCTGAAAAACTCTGCAAAGAGCATCTCTATCGCCCGTCCCATGGGAATGATATGCTACAATCTCCCCCATGAACAGAATGCCTAGAATCCACCACACATCCTCAGGTGTGACCGTCATCTTGCCAGTGGGTAGATGAAAGGTTTTGTGGTCACTGTGCCACCTCTCAGCCAAAGTAGTCAATAGACCCCGATTAATCCTAATCTGGGGCATATCAAGCAAGCTATTCAAGCCGCATCGGCCTATAATCTAAAGCTCATCTGGTGTCAGATGAGGTATCAAGTCTATGGTCCAAGGAAACCTCTCTCGCATCTGGAGAGTACCCAAATCCTCCTATCATCATAATGAAAAATCCACAATTAATGAACTATGTCAAGAAATCAGAAGTCATTCTACTATCAAGTCTATTCCAAAAGTTTTGGTATGAATTTTCGATCAAAATTCATGGGCGAACATCAAGAAACCTCACCTATCATGAGGTTCATCAAACATTATCTAGTCTCACTTATCATGATATTTATCAGATATGAATCATTTCCTCGCCTATCATGAGGATCATCACACAAATAGGATTTCTTCCCCCCCTATCATGAGAAGTTAGTCTTATTTAAATCATGAAACTCCTACATTAAGAATTTGGATTATCAATCATACCAATTCGAAGAATGGACATGATCAGAATTGATGAAATCAAGGTTACCTAAGTCAAAATCTTCAATTCTGACATGAAAGCGCTAAATCAGGTACCCGAAGCGTTAAATCCCAAAAGTGTTAAATCAGGCACCCAAAGCGCTAAATCTCAAAAGCGCTACTTCAGCACTCCGATGTGCTATAATAGGCATTTGAAGTGCTATTTTACCCTATGCGCTGGTTTACCACATCAAAGTGCTAAAACAGTCTGTGAAAGCGCTGCTTTACTAGAAGTGCTAGAATAGACCATGACAGTGCTAATCAACCAAATCAAAGCACTAGAACTCTCAAAGCGCTAAAATCCGACATCATAGCGCTAAAATTCACTACCTAAGTGCTATATCATCGAAAGCGCTACATTATCCTATGGAAGTGCTAGAGATTTTAACACAAGCACTAAAACTCAAAGTGCTAATCTACCTACTGAAAGCACTACACCAAAGTGAAAGTGCTACAGCGCAGCTTGAAAGTGCTAAAACAGAGAAAAAATGCCTAAACAAATAAATGCATAAAAAAACAAAAGTGCATGAAAAATGAGGAGGATAAGGGGTACATACTGGAGGTCCATACGCAGCTGGCCGTCAATGACGTCGAACGCACTCGAAATGGTGAGTGTGGTAAGGGTTTGGAATCCTGCTCCAGCTGTCTAAAACGTCTCTATCAAGGATTTTTCAAACTCCGAAGTGCAAATGACTTTGAAAATGACCTTTTGGACTATATATAATTTTTGGAAAGGGATTTTTTAAGGGGTTTTATTATATTTTGATTAATTTTATTCATGAAATTAATTTAAATTCATCTGCGGGCTATATTTCTTCATGATTTTGTTGGGAGATACATTATTTCATCATCGTATCTTCATCAAATCATTAGAAAATCATAAAATTTTGAAAAAATCTAAAAATCATCAAATCATTAATTTATCTCCCGAGGGGGCATATTATCAATCATCTGAAAATCAATGTCTGGGGCATGTCTGGGGCATACAGAATTATTTTTCTTTATCATCGATCCTAGCAGTAGCAGCAAAATTTTCTTTGAAGCAATGCATAAACACATCACTTCGAAGAGGGGAAAAATGTATACACCTAAAATTGGTCTGGAGCATCCAATTAATTAAATACAAATTATTTGATTAGTTATTCTAATTTCCTCTACTATTTGAATAAATAGAATTATTTATTTATATAGTTCACATTTAAATTCATCTTAATTAAATAAAAAAAATTAAATACTTTATTTGATTTAATTATCAAATCCCTATTTTATTCTATCACATCGATCTTAAATTAATTAAATAAAGATCAAACACTTTATTGATTAATTGTCGTATTCTTTTGTTAATTTAAATAAATCAAAATATTTGAATTAAAGCATAAGGAATATTCCATCTATATTTCCTCAAAAATGAATTAGATATCCTATGTCTAATTTATGTCTAAAATATGTCACAATTAATGCTTTGAAACTTTACAGGAAGTTTTGGAGAAAAATTGGAGACCAATTCCAAATTCTTCTCTCAATCCTCCTCCATCAATCTTTCCTCTTCTCTTGCCTGGTGTTTTCATGGGTAGAGACAATCACCAAAATTCTCTCAATCTCCTATATCTCTCACCATTCAATCCTCCAGATTGAATCCAAGCCTCTCAATGCCATGCCGATGCATTTCTACAGCCAGGAAATCTATAATTACAACCTTGAACTGAACCAAGAAAAGGATCCAGATAATCTAGCTTATGCACTCTTACTCTGCAGGAATTCAACCATCAAGTATCAAGCATTCAAGCATCCAACAATCAAGCTTCCATATTATGGCTACCTCCTGTAGCTGCATTTATCTGTTTCATGTCAATTCATGCTAGTTTAATTTATTTATCATCTAGTATTATCACATTAAGCTCCATATCATTGCATTAGCATCCATCTCATTCTTTGAATTGTCATTTTAACAATCATAGTGCACTCACGATCTGAGAGCAATAGTGGTTTAATAAATCTTTGGAGATAGAGAACAATATGACACTTTCATTAGATTATTGCTTTGATTTGATTCAGTCAGCTTTGTCTTTGATATAATGTCGTATTAAGAAGTGTGTTTTTTGCTTTACACCTTATCCATGCTTATAGGGATAATATGGTGAAGCAGTCAAGAGATGACATCAAGTCTCTTGAGAGGAGAATTAGGGTCTTGCTTGTGCCACCCATTGCCAAATTGGACAAAGTATTATTGGTGGTGCATGCTAAAGACAAAGGGGGAAAATAGTTAATGCAAGGCTACATCAGAATTTGTGCTTCCCCATTATTTTCTCCTTTTCCTTCACATGCATTGGATCGATTTTTTGGAGACCCCAGGCTGACTTGGATGAAATTGGTTCAAATTGCACATTTCATATTATTTTTGAATATCTTTTGGCCAACCTATTGTGTGGCGTTTATCACTGTAAACCCTAATTTGGGTCGACATATCTTTGGGGTTCTCTATAAGTTTGGCGTTATGCCTCATTTGTAAGGGTAGAAAAGTTAGAAGAATTTTACATTAAGTGAATTGTAAGAGCAATAATTAGAGTTAGATTTTAGTTTATCTTAAAGCAAGTGTTGTAACAAAAGACTAGAATTGTTGCCACTTTGGGTGATTTAATACAAGAAAAGACATTGTGGTTTGGTTCCTTTCTTGTGTTGAGTTTTATCTGGAATGGTTCTTGATGTTCTATCTTTAAAATTGCTTAAGTGATTTGATGATGTTTAGGGTTTTATGCTTGAAGTGTTTGCAATGATCTCTAGTCCATACTTTTTGCAATTAGCTGATTGTTAGCTACTTTGCAAAGTTAGCCTAGACTCAAAACTGTACTTAGTTCAATTATGAATGTTTGTTCATTTCAATTGCAATAGGGTTGTCTTGAATGAATATGCATGATTTGAAAATATTTAACACCTTAGAAGATTGCACTATTTTTGTAAGATTGCAGATTTATCTAGGTTAAACAGGAAGTAGTTTATGAGAGATTGGTCCATTTTGAGCATCTTATCTTTTGCATTGTTAATCTTAGGGTTATAATTAGTCTTAGAAATACCTCTGAAACCCTTTATCTTTTGTTATTTATTTTATTATCTGAGTTAATTTTAAGTCTTGAAGTATCAATATATTGCCAGATCTGATAGATCTGAGTTTGGCATTTTCTTGTAGTAAGGTCCCTTTGTAATTACCAGCATTTTCACATTATCTATGAGTTGTTTTATTTGCATTGTCAACACCTAACATTAGAGACCTTGGGGTTATCTCTTTGTCCATAGATATTAACCTTTCAAGAGAGATAGGATATCATATTTTGTCTGAGTTGTTGTTATGTAAAAAACACCATCAACACAACTGAGAGGGGGAGCTGAATCAGTTGTTACCAAAACCAAACTTATTCAACATTAATCAACCTTTAATTTAAGATCTGATAATTAACAGTGCAAGCATAAATCAATAACACATCAGAGACACATGAACACCAAGATTTTATACATGGAAACCCTATTAGGGGAAAATCCATGGTGGATGTTAGTCCACAAGATTATACCTTGTTAGAAGTATAATGAAGAATGAATAAGGAATGCACTTGCATTCAGGAACACTACCTAGAGCTCACTGCCTTACAAAAAATAATTAGATTAAATCCATCTGATGAGGTTGAACTGAGAAATTAGCTTCCACAAAATCCTGATGATAGTTCTGGTTAGGCACATAAAAAACTTCTACACACTCTTCCACTCTCTGCTCAATCTCTTTCACACTCTGCTATGCTATTGAATGATTTGATCTTTATTTGCACATGTACACCACTTACAAACATCGAGAATACATCAAAATGAGGAAAACAACTACTCTTATATATCCGCTACACGGATTTACATCAACTACTTTGTTGTCTTCAATACATAATTAAATCTTAATGCACACCAACACAAGTCGGTCACAACATAGTGAGGACCCAAATAAACACCTTCGAGCATGCCAAAAAATAAAAGATTAATCTTCATGGATCTGCAACACGCTATCACCATCATGTCGGCCAAGAACATGAAAACTTGAGCACACATCGGAAAAATATCTGATCACGAACAATCCAATTAATGTGGGCATATAAAAAGGATAGAGAATGATCTAGTCTCATCCATGAATTTCATAGGTACATGCACAACAACTGAGATTTCTAGAATTTCATCCTCTTCTTCCAAGAGCACCTGTTATAGTAACAGAATGAATGCAGGAACATAGAACTTTGTAATTTTCACAATACTGATGCGTACCATTGAAGCTTTCAGACAACATACTAGATAGACTCAAAAAAAATAGCTTTAAAGTGCACCTTCTGATTATCAGCTTACAACACTTTCCACCACTCTAAGCTTCTCAACTTCACTAGCTATCTGCACTATAATTTTTTTACAATTTGCTCAATATCTTCAACATATACAGCCTTCAGAATCACCAATCCTAATAGTGTTGACATTAATGACAACCACATATATCAGCAATGCAACCAAAACACCCAACATCAGGCTAGTTATTATTGGTCAGATCTGTTTAAAGATGTGATTGCTTGGGTCCGAAGATACGAGAAGTGTGTTCTGTTTTCTAGAAAATAGAGGCTTAAACTTCATTGGACCAATCAACCCGCCTTCAAGCATAGGTCATAAGTGGATTCTAAAGAATTGGAATTGTTGAATGAAAAACCTATAGAAGTGAGATCTTCATAGTTGATAGAGCTCGAGGAAACCAGAAAAGAAGCATTAAGGAAACTTGAAATACATCAAGCTCACATGAAGAGCTCTTTTGATAAAAGGGAAAGGCCATGAGATTTCATCATTGGTGATTTAGTCTTTAAATGGAATGAATATAAAAGTAAACCTCGACGAAATTCCAAATTCGATGCAATTTTGGTTGGGCCTTATGTGATCACAGAGTGCAAGGAACACAATGCTTTTCAAATTTCTAAGTTTACTAGAGAGGTGTTGTCTATCCCAGTTAATGGGATCCATCTCAAGCATTTCCTCTGAGATAAGTATTATTTTGTAAATAGTAGAGTAGTTTTTGCAAATAAGTGCTATACATATATTTGATTTCAGTTGTTTTTGCTTTCCCTAAGCATTGTTGCACATGTTTTGGTTGGCCATCAGGGCTTGTTAGTTTGCTTTCAGTATTGTTTGTATTTTTTTTTGCTGCTATTTGGAGTGTCACTATTCGAATTTCTGAGTTTCATGAAGGGGTGGATTTGACTCTGTGCCCAATGGAGTATTTAAAGGAAACTGATCTAATGCTTAGCAGGCAAGCATTTAGCGGAAATCGCCAAAATGTTACCAATTTTCACTACAACTCAATTGGTAGAGCTAACTTTTTTCTTTTTAAAGTGAAGTTCAGTTAGTTGATACATTGTTTAAGATTCTTGTATTGCATCAGATTTTTCAAGTTTCAACTATGCAAGTGTTTTGCAGTAAACATAATTTCAAGAGTTTTTGCTCAGTGCTTTGTAGTGCCAAATGAAGTAAAATATAGAATATACAAATGATTAAGTATAACAATTTCTTTTATTTACTTCATGATGCTTTTCACATTACAATATTTCATTTGTTTGCAAGAACAAAATTATTGTACAATTTTTCATTTTGATGCATTTCTATTCAGGATGGAAAACATGTAAAGAAATTAAAGTGCCCCACACAAGTCGTGGGAGTAACTATGACAATGAATCATGAGAAGCATGTTGTACTATTGAAGATGTAAGAAAGGAAGACACATAAGCATGAATGTAATCATCACTGCCTATGATTTTGGTTGATGCATAAGTGGTGCACCATCCTTCATCCTCGAGCTCCAATCGACCTGTAAGAGAAGTGAAGGGTTGTTAGAGCTCTGATTATGAACATCCCTATATGAATCACCAACAATAATGTAAAATTTTGCTAATAATACATTGAAACAGTTGAAAGAAACAGGAGTTGGACAAAAGTAAAGAAGGAAACATCATAATAGTATATTATTTTATCTAACATTGTTTGTTTCAATGTGTAGGTATAGGAAAAGATTTATAGCTGATCATTTCATGAAGACATAAAAGCATGTGGAGTAAAATAGGCTCCCACAAGGGTAGAGCTTGGCATGCTACCCCTTGAATATACAATTGGGGCTGAGTAAGGAAATATAGTACCATGCTCAGCTGAGCCATTCATAAAGGAGTGAAACAAATTTAAACTATCAGAGCAATCAAGTTCATTGTTCACTCATAGCAATCAAATCTGTATAACGAAGTGAAAATTACAAGTGGACAATGAACTTAATTCAGATAAAAAATCAACTGAAATGCATCAATTTCCACACTAAAAAGTTTTAATACTGTCAAATTGATTGCATCTTTGCTGCCATATATTTGTATTCATGTTGTTTCATCGTGTTCTTACTAATACAACAAGTGTTTCATGTCATAAATGGTGATAGTGAACATGCATAAATATTAAATTCATGAAATCAAGTTGTGGAATTGAAGGATTGAAAGCTATTTACAACAAGCTTCATTTAATCATTGAAATGCATGAGGAGTGTTGAGGAGTAAGTGCATTGACATTGTCAAGTTATTTGAGTACAAAATATCAAAAGGAACATTTTTGGGTGTGTTCAATATCAGTTTGCATACATAAGACAACGTTATGAATAAACAACAATAGGTGATCAAAGTAAATGCAATGTGCAAGTAAAGCAGAGAGGCTGAATTTGGTTGCGAACTCATAAACATAGGAGGGAAACATTGCTTGTTGTTATGAAGTTTTGAGCTGAGAATGCATATTTTTCTGAAGCATTTAAGTAAATGGAATGAATGATAGTAGGTATCAAGAAACCTACAAGAACATCAAGGTTGCTACAGGAGTTACAAATAAAAGAAGAGGTGTTGTTTCAGTTTTACTCCAATAGAAAAACAATGAAAAGTAAGTACATAGAAAGGTTGTGCTACAAATTTAAGGAAATTCTGAGTATGATCAAAGAACTGCATTTTTTTAGGGTGAAAATAGCATAAGACAAGTGATGAAAGTGACAAGTAATCTACAAGTGTTCCATTCTAGCTGAATACCATTATGAAAAGTAAATAAGTAAAAAGAAAGAATTTACATATAGTGTATTTGAAGGATGAATGGAGTTTCTGTATGTTTCATTGAATGCATGCAAAGGAAAACAGTGAAAGAATTTAGCTTATTTTGCTAAGAGTTTCTCTGGGTAAGGTGGAGTCTGCATTTTGAGAGCAAGGGAGTGAAGCTACAACAGTAATGTGAAGAAGAATAATACTTAAAATACATGGCAATGAACTTAAGTCAAGAAAATACATGTAGGTCATGTTTTAAAATGCCTTTGATGTTATTCACTGATAATATATTCATGCCTATAAATGCCCTAGGTTGACTCAAGCTAGGTTTGGCTTTAGTATTATTTGCCAAGTCCTTAACTTAGACTTTATTTTGCAAATGAAAAGCTTTAGATTTGATTATTTTCAAAGCCTTGCCTTAGTAATAATAATAAAAAATCATATTGATGCTTGGGTTTTGTTTTATTGATTTTTTTAGAAAATCAATTAGAGCTTGGGAATAAATATAGCCATTATATTTTATGATTTTTTGGAAGAAAAATCAATTTGTAATAAAGATATAGGTTGCAATATTTTTGAAAAGATTTTTAAATCTTAATTTCAAAAATAAATCAAATTGAGGAAATTAAAACTACAAATCATTGTAAAGCAGAGATTAAAACAAAATTTTATAAATTATTTTATTCGTTTTGTTATTTTTAGTAGTTTTTAGAAAGCAGAGAAGGTTGAATTTTCCTTGGGCGAATTTGAATTGCATGGGATGAAGTTCAGGTGTTATTTTTTCTTTTAAAGCATAATAGACCTATTTTTAGGTGCTTTTTGGGATGGACATGCAAAAGGTGTGAGTTTTCCACTTTTGTTACACATTATGGAGCAGTTTTGGAGGCTTTTTTCTGGGTTTTCTTCTTGAGCTCGGATTAGGGTTTTGAAGAGTTTAATTTAGGAGAAAACTTAGGGTTTTTTCTCAATTTAGATCGTTGTTTCTTCCTCTCTTGTTCATGTAGAGATTTTTGTAAGCAATTTTTTTAAATCAGACTTTGGATACTCCTTCAGTTTAATTTAAAGAAGCATTCCTATTTCTCAATTTTTGTCTCCTTCGCAAGTTTAGTATGATGTTTACATTGTGATTCTATTTACAGATCCTTTTATGTCCTATTATTGCAGATTTTGATTCAGAAAGTTCATGTGATACAGGTTGCATGTTGTGTTTGAATCTAAATCTTTACGCAAATCAATTATGTATTGAGTGTTCATGAGAGATTGTGAGGTTACTATTGTTTTCTAAGAGATTTTTGTGAGTAGATAACCAAAGTCATCTTTAAGTTCTAGAAATCACCTTAAGTCATAAGTTTTAAAATCCAGTTTATCCTTCTTCCTCTTTACCTCAAAATCTTTTAGGATAAAAACTATCATTCGAAGAACCAACTCACTCTAGAGATTCCTTCTTCATTCAGATCACCCACATCTAAAGAAGGTTTACATGTGTCAATAGATAGTTAAATTTTCTTGTACAAAGATCAAATCATTTGATTGCAAAGCAAAGTATGAAGGAGTTTGAGTGAAGTGTGAAGAATTGTTTTTGTGCCTAACCAGAAATGTCATCAAGCTTTTAAAGAATCTAATTTCTCAGTTCAATCTCTTCAGATGGATTTAATCTAAAAGTTTTATGTAAGGCAGTGAGCCTTCCCTTTTGAGTAGTGAGCTCTAGGCAGTGTGCCTGAATGCATGTGCATTCCCATTATTCATTTCTCTTATACTTTTAACAGGGTATAACTTGTGGATTAACCTCCACTGTGTTTTTTCCCCTAATAGGGTTTCCACGCAAAAATCTTGGTGTCATGTGTGTTTCTAATGTGTTTTTGATTCATGTTTTCACTGTTATTTATCAGATATGAGATTAAAGGTTGATAAGGTTAAATAAGTGTTAAATTATGTGACAACTTATTCACCCCCCCTCTTAGTTGAATATCCTTGTTTTTCCAATATTAGGTGCATGCAAGCTACTTCCTACACCAATATAAGTATGAGAGAGTTATAAAATATTTATTTAAACACCTTTAATTAGTTTAAAAAAAATAGATGTGCATCCAAAATATAACTTCACCTCCAAAGTGCTCTCATTGCATGAAAAATCAACATGAGATAATAATTTCCTTCATGCACAACTCCACTTTTAATAACAACTTTCCACTTCCAACTCTATCTTGAGTTATCTTCAACAAATGAAGCCGACAAATAATAAACTAGGACACTAAATTAAAAAAACATACTAAGACTAATCAAATTTTGAGACACATTTTTTCCTAACATTATCCAACTTGTCAAACACCTTTTAAGAGCCAATATTATAAGTATGAATATTTAATTACTAGAGGTTGTGAGGCCCATATACTGTGAACACCATATGAAATTATCAATGCTCAGTGAGTTTTTCAATGCATTTGCAACATTTTCCAAAGTATCAACCCTCTCCAACTTCACTTTTCCATCTTCCACCATATCTAAAGCAAAATGAAATTGAACACTAGTCTTCACCATTTTGGCATGGAGAGTATGATCGTTGTTAATAAAATAGCACTTTTAATGTCATAATAGATTGTAATTTTTCCTACATCAAAATGAATATTAGAACAAAATATCTTAATCCAAATGGCTTCCTTATATGAATTAGTAGCTACCATGTACTCTACTTCTATAGTGGACAAAGAGACTATAGCCTATTAGTTACTCATCCAACTAATAGCACCACCAAACATTGTGAGCACATAATCATTGCTGGAATTTTTGCTATCAATATCACCTGCCTAATCTAAATCCACATATTCGTGAATACCCATTGAGTTTCAAAATCCAGTAGGAGAACCATTAAAAAATAGGGAATACATGGAAGTATGTCGCAAATATCTAAACACTCTCTTCACTGCATCCCAATATACCCATCTAAGATTAGCCATAAAATGACTAAAAACTACCATTTCTTGGGCAATGTTTGCCCTTGTATAGAACATAAAATACATAATACTTCCAAGAATACTTATATATGGTACACTGGTCATGTTCTCCATCTCAATAGGATATTTTGGCAATCCTCCATAGACAGCTTCATCCCCTACATTACAAGAACAACTAATTGTCTACAATTTGTCATGTTGAATCTCTTCAACACTGAGTTCACATACTTTCTTTGGCTTAACTAAATATTTTTGTTAGCTCTATATCTTCTAATCTCTATCCCTAGAATATAGGTCATTGCACCTAGATCCTTCATCCCAAATTGTGTTGACAACTGAGACTTTAAATCTGACATCATACTTTTACCATTCTCAAAAAATAACATATCATCTACATACAACTATGAGAATATTACCATTATCAGTTTTATAATACACATAATGGCCATATTTAGATCTTATAAACCCTAATGACAACACATAAGTGTAAAATTTTGGGTACTACATCCTAGGAGATTGCTTAAGACCATACAAAGACATTTTTGAAACTTGCATACTAGATGTTATTTACCTTTAAAAAATAAATTCTTTGGCTATGAAATATAAATTTATTCCTCCAAATAACCATGAAGGAAATTTTCTTCACATCCATCTATTCCACTTTTAGATCATACGTTGTTGCAAGTGATAACAAGAACCAAATAGATGTCATCTTCGTAATAGGATAAAATATCTCACCATAGTCAGCTCCCTCCACCTGAGAATACCCTTTAGTGACTAATTGTGCCTTATGCCTCTTAATAATTTCATCAAGACCACATTTCTTCTTGAACACCCATTTACTACCAACAAGTTTAAATCCATTAGGTAAGGGCGCAAGAACCCAAGTATCATTTTCTTCAATGCAACCATATATTGATCCATTGCTTTCATCAAGAAATCCACCTCACTAATACCCATAGCCTCTCTAACAATATTAGTCTCATTAGTGATAGCAATAGAATAAAAAAAATGGAATCCAACAAGGAATAACCAAAACTTTCTAGTTTTTCCCCTAACACGTTTAGACCTTCTCAATGGTTGAGATTGAGGTTCTTCTTCTTCTTTTAAAATTTTAGAGTTGTATGAGCTGTCTTCATCATTAAGTCCATCAAGAGTGTGTAACTCACCTTTCATTGGAGTAGGTTGAATTTCAATTACCTCCTATTTATCCTCTTTTTCTAGCAACAACTCAATAATGGAAGGTTTAATCTCTCAAAAAATTGCACTTCTATTTTAGAGAATCTTTTTTTCCATTAGATCCTAAATATTGTACTCCTTAACACTGACACCATAGCCTATGAACATAAATTTGACCACCTTATTCTCTAATTTATACATATTTTCACTCAACACAAGAGCATATGCTACTCAACCAAATACTCTGAGATGTCTCATCAAAGTATTTTTACCAAACCATACCTCTATGGGTGTCTTATCAAAAAGAGCCGATGTAGGAGATCTATTGATCAGATAACATGCAGTGGCCATAGATTCAATCCATAGCTTATGCTCAAGGCCAACACCATTCAACATACTTCTAGACCTCTCCATAAATGTCTTGTTCATCCTCTCCATAACTCCATTTCGATGTGGGATGTATGGAGTTATCTTACATATCTCAATCTTGAGCTATTTACAATTTGTTTTGAATTTTAATAAAAAAACTCACCACAATTGTCAACCCTCAAATACTTAATATTTTTCTAGTCTAATTTTCAACCAAGGGTTTAAATTCCTTAAACCAACCAAACACTTTAAATTTTCTCCTAAGAAAATAAAAAGATGTCCCACTGTAGTCATCTATGAATAAAATAAAATATACAGATTCACTGAATGAGGGAAAATTTATAGGACCAAACACATGCATGAACATAGTCCAAAATCCTAGAAGGCTTATGATAACTACAATAAAATGAAACATAGTTTTTTTTTCCATATACACAATGTTCAAAAAATTCAAACTCAAGATTATAGTCATCAAGGCCCTCAACAAGGATTTTCTTTTTAAGTCTCTAAGACCCTTCTCACCAATATGACTAAGTCTTTGGTTCCATAACATTTTTTTCTTCATAGGAAGCTTTATTTCCAAGGAATGAGAACCCTTAGGTACCCAAAATGCATGTCCATTAGATGTAGTTGCTACAAAATTCTTTGTTTAATCCAACAATGAGGATGAAGAATCTAATGATTTTTTCTTCGGTATGTTAGAAGAAATGTTGCAATGCATCATGCATGCATCCAAGTTGTACAAGGTGTTTATCTTAACACCCTTAACCAATACCATTAATCCTCTCATCACCTTGCATCCTCCACAAGAAAATAAACTAAATGCTTGAATCATTCAATTTACTCATAGAGAGTAGGTTCCATTCCAAACCTAAGATATGAAAGAAACCATCAATCCCATTCACTTTGACATCAAGGAATTTGATCTTGACTCTACCACAACCAACAATATTCAAATGAGAGTTATCACCCAAATACATCTTCCCACCATCATATTCTTCATATTTTGAGAACCAAACCCTATGTGAGGTCATGTGGAAAGAAGTACCCAAGTCTATTAGCCACACATATTTCAATGCATGGGTTGCTAAGGCTGCAAAAAAAGGAATCTACATCATCCTAATAAGATTTATTAGAGTCAGAGTCATAAATTATTTTTTCCTTTGTTTTTATTCTCCTCCTTGCACTCTTTATGGAAATGAACAATTTTTATGTAGTTCCAACATTTAGTCTTGGACTTTCCAAGAGACTTAGATCTCCCTAAATATTTTTATTTTAACTTCTTTTCTTTTTTCTTTCCTTTCTCTTTAGATATATCACAAACAACAACAACCTTCTTAGCTACCCCATAAGATTTCCTCCACATCTCATTAGATAACTATGATACAACCACCCCATCCATCTTGACATTGGTGGTATTACTTCTAATATCCATTACCAGGTGATCCTATGAGTCCAAAAAAGAACATAACAAAAGCATGCAATGATCCCCATCTTCAATGTTGTCACCAACGAAACCCAAAGTACAATTTCTTTCGCAAGAATAACTAGTTTACCATGGATTTATCCTAATAAACATCTCCAAGTTCCTTCCAAAGAGACTTTTTCGCTTTCTCTTCATGGACATAAAGGAGCATAAAATCAACCAAGTAAAGTCTTATCAAACCCTTGGCTTTCTAATCCATCAGATCCCAATCTTCATGGGTCATGCTGACTAGTTTTGTACTAGAAATTACAATCCAAAGATCTATATCCATGAGCATATCCTCCATCTTCGACTTCAATAAATCAAAATTTTCATCATTAAACTTCTCCATTTTGATGCTACTAGATGTTCTTGCTATCTTTTTCCTGCAACAAGCTCACAAAATATTCTTCTACAAAACTACCACTAAAATAGATATTAGCTCAAAAAACCCTTCAACCCAACAACAAAATCAATGTTGGCCAGGTTTTGATATTGACTAAAATGAAGCTGAGTAAACGAAAGAAGCTTCCTACTAATATAAGTAGGAGAGACTTCTAAATTATTTCTTTAAACACCTATAATCAATTACAACAAAAAACATGCACATTGAAAATATAACTACACCTCCAAAGCACTCACATTTAATCCAAAGTCAACATGAAATAGAAATTACCTTCATACACAACTCCACCTGTAGTAGAAAATTTCCACTTTTGAATCTATCTTCAACAAATGAAGCACAAAAATAATAAAATAATAAAACAAACAACTAAATAAAAAACATGTTAATAATAGTCAAAGGTTGAGACACCTTTTTTTAATAAATTTTGAGAGCATAACGATGCTCAATTGGAAATTGTGTTAGATGATGTGAAAATTTTATGTGTTAGAGGTTGAAATAGATGGAGGGATAGGATTATTTGAGGGATATCAATGATAAGGAGTGAACGTTATCTCTTAGGTTACAAGACTGTGCTAAGTGTCACAATGAGATGGTTTGAGAGGGAGATTGTACCCTTGGAGTATGTGGAGGAACTTTCCATAAAAGTGTTACTTGTCTCTACACTCCAAAAGCATGGGGGAGAAACAAATAAAATGAATTTTAAATTCCTTCCCAAAAAGGGAAAACCTTTAAGGCTAGAGGACAAGGTGGGTAGGTAGTAAATGGAAAGGGGTTGACCTCTCCCTTAATCATGGATAAAAGAATGTGCAAATGATTGGTGGGTAGTTTATGTAGGGATTAGGATTAGTGCAAGTGGGAGTGATGGAGGAAGTGACATTTGGAGAGACAAAATAGGGGGAATTAAATAACCTTTATTTAATTCATGTGAGGAAATAAAACATAGAAAAATAGGTTAGGTAAATGTGGGATCAAAATATTTGGGGTGAGGGACCTATTTCTCACTATTTCATTAGGAAATGAGATCCCCAGATAGAATTTACTAACAACCCTTAAGTAAATCAACTCAATTTGAGAATATTCAAATTTCCTTATGCTTTGAGGATAGGGTTCAAGTTCAAACAACACTTTTGGGAGAAAAACTAAAAATAGAAAATCAACCAAATTATACCAATCCAAACTTGAAACAATAATATAAATCTCAATATTAGCGAAAGCAGAAAACTGATTTCAATCTGAGAAGGGTAGAATGATGTTTACCAGTCACCAAAAGTCATTTTCTGGAAGCTATCAAGAACTCATTCATCTATGGTCGAATGGGTATTTTATCATTGGTTTTCAGCAACTTTCAAGAGCATTTGATACTAATCTATAGCTTATGATTTGTCTAGGTTTCAATGTCACAAAGTTGGAAATTAGATTTGTAGGTGAGATTCCATGATTTGACAACAACTTTGACAAATTTTCCAATCTTGTACTTCAAGAGGTCTTCAATCCTTCTTCAACCTAAATCTACAACACACACACAAGAGGGAAAAATTGTTTGTTTTTGGTGAATGGGGGTTTTCCTTGGTCAAACCCCATTTTGGTAATCAAACCTTGAAATGAAATAAAGAATGAAAGAGAGAATGAAGAAAGAACAATGCTATGTTACCACTCAACAAACCCTTGAAAGAACCTTGGTAATGGAGATCTTGGAAGGTTTAAAACTTGCATGAGATGGATTCAATGGATGTGGATCTTGATAATTGAATTGATGCTTTGAATACTTGAACTTGATCTTGAAACCTACATCAAAATGTTAGCTCCAAAACCTGCATGATGCAAGAAGACTTTGACGTGATGATTAGATCTTGAATGCTACAATAAATCTTTGATATATCTGCTCTTGAATGCTCTTGTGAAATTTATCTATAAAATTCTCCTAAAATCTCTTGAAACTTAGAATTGAATTGATAAAATAAGCTTGTATTTATAGGTGTGTATCCTTAATTTCCCGAAATTGAAATATTACAAGATGACATTGAAATATGAATTTTAGAACCTTAAAATACTACCAAAAACATATTTTAAATTTAGGTTCAAAGGCCTAGGGAGGACCCATTCGCTCACAGGCAAATGGGTCCCAGGTGGACCTATTCTTGGAACACACATTGCTCAAGGTAAAGTGTTTTGTATTGGCATTAATTATTGTTGGGTTTCCACTTTGGAAAATGTAATTTATTAGGCTTGTAAATGAATAATAGGGCTTATTAAGGCATAATTTAATCCAATTTAATTAAGAGGGCCCAAAAAAGTTTGAAAATGTAAAAAAATACATGTTTCAACACTAAATTAAGGCATTATTAAGTACATTTTAATTAAAAGGGCGCAAACAAGTGTGAAAAATTAAAGGGATGCATTTTTATACACTACAAGAAATATAAGGTTAAATTAAATGAATAGTAATATTTATTTAATTTAGATGGAGAAGATGGTAAAGGTAGATATATGGTAAGTAATTAAATTAGTTAATTGCTTTAGGGCTTAAGAAGAATTAGAAGAAAATATGGGACATTAATTAAATAATAGAATATTATTTAATTAATATAGATGATGGGGAATTAGATGAAATAGGATAAAATTGACCAAACACAAGTGGTAAATTTTTAGTGTCTACAATGCTTATTGATATTTGAATCGGATGTATTTAATAATAATATAATAGTATAAATTTTATTAATAAAAATGGGAAACCTTGACACTCAAAATTTTAAAGGCTTTACTCATCATGCTTATTTTGAACACTTCCATAAATATTTGTTGTGTCATCATCTTAAAGTGTTAACTCTTCCATGCTAAAAATTAGTCTATACTTCTTCATCATGGATAGTAGTGTTGTAAGTATGAATAGTTGGTATTGTCATTGATGTCAATAAGCTTATGTTTGCATTGTCATTGATGTCAAGTGGTTCAAACTATTGGTGATTTTTGGAATTCTATTGATAGTTGAGAGGTTGTGATGATGCTTTGATTAGTTTTATTATGTTGGCATTTGTAAGTGTTACTAGTATCAACCTCTACTGTGGCTTTCATAAGCATGTGTATGATTGAGTTGCTATTTTGTATTTGGTTTGGTTGTGATAAGGAGGTGTTCCAGATGATGATAAAGTGTTTTTGGTTCTTGGTTTCCAAGTGCTTTTGAGAAAATTTGAATAAAATAGGAAACAATGTGTTGTAGAGGCATTTTGGCATACAAAGTGGTGTTCTAGTTTTGCTCCACATTTCTTTTATGTTCAAGATCTGTTTGTGTAGTTTGGATATATTGATCAGATGTGTTCATAGGTGTTATTTCTATATTCTATTAGTCTAGATCATTGCACAGAGAAAGTTGTATTCACTAGTGTGTGAACTATGCAGTACAGTGGTGTTTGGGAGAAATGGTTTTGATCTACATTTCTCTATAGTTTGTCTTCTAGTCTTTCGGTTGTGGAAGTGTGATGATAATGTTCATATCTACCTTTGGTTGAAGTTGTTTGTGGTTTTGTGCTCCATAATTTGATTTCTTGGGTTATAGTATGTGGAAGGTTAACTAAGTGTACAAGATGAGTTTTTTCTTCAAGTGAAAGTTGTTGTAAAGGAATTTGTTGGATTTCAAGGTATTTGTAGAATATTCCATATTGTATTCAACTATTGTGTGTGGTTCACAAGTCATCTTTAGATCAAAGGAAGAGTGTACTTAAATGTTTGATGGTGTTTACATAGGTTCATCCAACCTTGGGTGTTTACACTAATTATGGATTTTCTTCAGTGATTGCGGAAGTGTGGTGTGGCATGTATGAGTGGATTTAGGTCCAAGTTAAGGTGTCATGTGGTCCTCTTTCATTCCTTTCCACCACGAAAATGTTTTGGTGCCAAGCTAATTTAAATTTGCACGGTTGAGGTGCATAGCCAATCTTGGAGAATTTTTTTAATGTTGAAGAAAGTATAAATAAGTGTTGCATTGATGGAGTATGTGTTCATAGTGAATGTGATACAAATTGCGGAGGTGTAAAGTATGAATTTATCAGGTGTAGTGAAAGCTTTAATGAGTTAGACTACTAGAAGCAGTGAGCAAAAGGTGTCTAGTATCTTCAAAATTGATGCAAATTTGTTGGTGATGTTGCTGTGGAATTTTTCTATTACATTGAGATGGATTTCAACTTGTAAAATTCTTCTTTCTTCTTTTTTGCAATCCAATAGTGAGCCATTGGAAGTGAGCACTTCTTTATTTTGGGTAGTGAGCCCTCTAATAGTGAGCCTATTGTATTCGATGTTGCAATTACTTTATATTTTGAGCTAATACTCATTGCAGTTTTTCCCTTCTTAGATTTTTCACGTAAATCTAGTGTTCTATTATGCATGGTGTTGATTTGTTTTAGTTTCTTTTATTTGTTTTCATGCTAAATCATTCTAACAGATTAAAGGCTAATGAAGTTGATTTGGATATGAATGCTAATGAGGGTTTTGATGTTTTAATGTACAATTGATTCACCCCCTCTCAATTGTCTTGTGCATTCAAAAATTGGTTTTAAAGAAAGGTTCCTTGGAAGAAAGCTTAATCACTTGAGGTAGATCTAGGATGGTGCACAAGAAAGATGCGCCTTTGATTGATGGATCAAATTATGTATTCTAGAATACAAGGATAGAAGGTTTTTTGGTATCCCTTGGATATGGAGTTTGGGAGTCTGTTGTGATTGGATACACTATTCCTACAAATGGTCTGAGTATTGATGACAAGATCAAGGCCTATGAAAACAATGGTAAGTCAAGGTATGCTCTTTTAAGTGGTCTTTCTAATACTAAACTTGTGAAAGTTATGAATATGAAAACTGCTAAAGATATTTGGATAAAGTTGGAAATAATTTATGAAGGAGATGATAAGGTTAAGCAAGCAAAGATGAAGAATTTAAAGATCGCTTTTGAGAAAATGCAGATGTCAGAAGATAAAAACATTAGAAGGTACATGCATAAGGTAGATGAGATTGGAAACTCCATCAAAGGTCTTGGTGGACAACTTGAAGAAGAAGTGGTAAAGAAGGTGATGGGACTTTTAAAAATTTGTCAAAATTCTTCCTAAATTGGGCATGACTAGTTATTTTTAACAAAGATAAGGTCTGATATTTTGGGTAAAGGCTTTTTGATCACTCATGAAAGATTGATTGGTATCTTTTGAAACCCTCGTGTTATATTTCAATATTGACTTGCTATTGAGGGTTACCGGTCACTTAAGTTATCTGACTGAGCCTTTCCTTTGTGCTCTTACCGACCCCTTTCACCCAGCCTATCGATCTCCTTTTTGCCACCTGGGCTTAATTCTTTATGCCACCAAGGGTTCTTTCCAGCTGGCCCCACCAATATATTATATTTGTTTTATGCAGCTTGGCAAACTGTCCGATCACAGGTTTTGATTTGGACCGTTCCCCGCGAACCTTGCAGGTTTTCCTGTTGATGTCACTTAGGTGGTGCAAGGTGTGCGAGATGCTGCCATCTATTGTATACAGAGGAGTGAGGCCTTTTCCCGATGTGCAAGCAGTAACAAGTGGGTGTCTTTTCACCAGTGGGAATTTAATGACGTGGATTAATGATGATCATCCCTCGCAGGCCTCGCACGATCAGAGTAAATGTTCCAAAAGTACCACGAGGTTTGCAAAAAGGCAACACGTGGCATGGCTCTTGGAACAACGGGGCTACGTGGGGCCTATTGCCTGATTGCAACCTCCTATTTTAGTGGGTTGTGATTGGCTATGGTTTTTCCCAGTTGGTGATGTGGATTTTCAATGATCATTGACTCGATCTAATTCATTTGACTTTCTAGGTCTATTCCACATCAACGGTTCAAATTCAAAGGGGTATTGATCATCCGTGTGAGGAGTTTTTGCGCTCTGCAACTTGTTTTCATTAATGGCATGGGTTTTTTAGTGGATTTTCTCTTAATTTCCTTGCGTGCAAGTGGTATCCTCCTGATAATTGCAATGATGGGTTGTATGTCTGGAATAAATATGTGGTGGAAATATTAGCCACTAATCGTTTGCATGCTCGTACGAGCATTTGGGCAATTAATATTCCCTACATCAGATTACTCTATAAATACTTGTTGAATTGCTCAGTATTATCATTGCCTTTTTGAGTTGATCTATTTATAGGTGGTGGATTTGTTTGTAGTTTCTAAGCTACACATCTTCAATGGAAAAGTTCGAGGTGCACCAAAGTGCTAGAGTAGGCGCAAGGAATTCATGACATGAGGAGGAAAAATGTGTTCCTAATGCTCCTGAAGTGAGTGCCCAAGTTGTAGGCAAGTAGTCTGGGCATTTCAATTCTCTTCTCGTGCTCTCTTTTAGCTCTGGTGGCGATGGGTCTGAGACTAACTTAGACTATCGTTGCTATCTTGTGGGTGTCGATGAAGAGGTCCTTGCAGTTTCACCAATAACTGTAATGGCACCGTGCCATGTTGTTGGGGTTAGTGCTGGTGTGGATAGAAAAAGGAGAGTGGTTCTACTTCAAACTAAAGCAAGAACCAAAAGCGGATGCCTGTAATGGGGCCATGTGTTGACTAATTGATTGTCAGTGCTCGTCTATTTTGCTCGTGGGTGGTGTTGTTTCGGTGGTTCATCTTGTGGATGTGGACATGTGTGTGCATGGCATGCTCTTTTGTTTTTTCTCCGACTAGTTACTGGGTGTAACTGATTTTGATTCCTCGAATCATATACTATTTTTTCTAATGATGAGGAATATTTTTTGGAATGTGAATCCAAATTTCATTTCATTTCAATGAAATTCATTTTGAAATTAACAATGGAGACCGATGCTTGTTGCTCTCCTATTGTATAAAGGATTATTTTTGTATCTAGAGGCTTAGTATTTGTACACTCAGTTTGTTTACTGTAGGTTTTTTTTGAAGGTATTAGCTAGTATGTCTTTTCTCGGGTAGGAATATTATAAAACAAGTAGGCTCTACTTACGTAATAAAAGATATTGAAGCAATAAATAAAAATCTATTAGAACAATTGCTCTCCTGGTTTCATGTCATTAGTTGTGAATGAGCTTATTAATGATATATTCATTGAGCTTCAATGGTATATTTGAGTGTGTACTTCATTTTCCTTCTTTAACTTAATGAGTCAATCAAATTGCTTGAAAATGAGTTACAAATTTATGATGTTGTCTTCAGGATTCCTTAAGGAGTATTGCTTTGATAACTGAACATCTCATAGTGTAAATCATTATGGTGATACATCCATGATATCTAGGTTGCGTTTTATGTGACTCCCACCCAATGGATGAGGCACTAGATAATTTATTCAAGATCCTTGTTTTGAGGGTATAGGGTTGTAGTTCTAAGCATAGTGGTTCAAAATCTGAACAAATCTAAAATATCAAACCTTATCTCATTGGAGATGTAAATATTATGTTAATTTTTTAGTCTCGTCGCTTTAAGATAATTGTTGTTCTTCTTTGGCTTTCCACAACTAGGATAATTGATATCTAATTGCGTTGGTGGGGGCTATATTTGTAAGAAGAAGTTTTCTTATCAGGTCATGAAACATTCTTATGAACATAGTTAGGAAAGCCCTCCTTGGTTTCACAGAGCCAAAAGTGTAGGAGATCTCAGTCTTTGACTGAATCTCGTTAGTTGGCCACTAAATTTTTTAGTTATTGAATATAGATGTTGGCTACCTCTTAGGGAATTACAAAGCCTTAGCTGGGGAAAATTTAAAACATCAATAGAATGGCGACTCTACTGGAGAGAATTTGAGAAAATTTTGATTGCAAAATCTAGCCTTAAGATTCATTGCATAGAGTCAAATAATTTTTCATTCTAAATTTAAATAGTGAAATTTTTTCAACCGTAGAAGGAAGAGGTTGTTGAAATGAACCTGAAAATCCTATGATCTGTGGTGTTCTGCTGGAGAAAGACTCGGGAGTTTTTGGGTGCAGACAGTCCTGTTATAAATTTTGTTATAATAACTAACATATTACTTGAAACCTTAAAGGTTAAACTCAATGGAATAGCATCTCTGCCTGAATCATTAGTTGAATGGTGGTTTTATTGGGGAGAAGTTCTTAGAAATTTAAAAGAAAAAGAGAAAAGAGAAACCACAACAGTTGGAGGCAGCTATCCAGAATCATTTTTTTTAGTGGAGCTGAATGTTGAGTTTGGATGGTGATAGATTATGGATTTGAAAGAGATTGGTAGTGGCATGGTGTTAGAATATTTGAGGTATAACTCTGTTGTGGACAAAGACTCGGAATTAACAAGCTTTGAAAAGGAATTTCATATTCTTTTGAAATTCATTCCTCTATTGAAGAGGCGGCGACTCTGTCTGAAGAACAAGTTGATATATGAAGGAAAAGTCCCAGATCTATGATATTTACAGTCAGGGAGAGAAGATTAACAACTGCTGCCAAAGTTACCAGGTATTTTCATTTTCTCAATACATCTAAACAATTCACTATTCTAATTGTGAGGGGTGTTTGTAATTAAGGATGAAAAATGGTTCCAAATTAGATGTTCTGGCATCAAGAAAGGAAGAATGATTACATTTTTCATACTTCTAATGATGCAATATGTAAAAGGACTTGTGAAACACGTTTATGTTGCATCATATTTTTGAAAGCAAGGAATAATAATTTTAGTCACTGATGGAATCATGGTTGAAATGGTAAATGATATGTTTGATAAACATGTATTGTTTTGATAAATTTTAAATGGGTATAAGATATTTCCCATATGTGAAGTCAGACATAAATATGCAAAGAGAACAAGTTTCATTAAGCCCTTCAAGGGGTTTTGTAACTCAAAGGTATATGCCTTTTATTTTCAATGATGTCAGTGGTTACCCTAATCTAATTCCTAAGAGATTAGGAAGAATTTTCCTAAATACATAGGGAAAAGTGCAGAATCTACCTCTAAGCATCTATAGGATTTTGTAGATGTAATGGGGGATGATGAAATCAGTCATGAGGATGTTGTTATGAAGCTTTTTGTGCAATCCTTAAGGGGTGATGCCAGGGATTGGTTCTCATATCTACCCACCTATTATGTTAACTCATGGAATCAGTTGGTGATTCTTTTTATTGAAAAATTTGGCGAAAGAGTCAATCCCAACATATTAAAAAAGGTTTTATGGGAATCCACATAAAAGAAGAGGAGCTAATCCCATATTTTAATCTTAGATTTTCAAGAGCTTTAAGAGAAATCCCTAGAGAAATAAGACCAAGTGAGGCTGAATGCTTGGTTGTATATCTTGGTGCTTTTGACAAAAGGATGGGTTACCTATTAAGAGATAAAGAACCTACAAACCTGCACCAAGCATATCAAGTGGCTATGGAGATTAGAATAACATGAAATACTCAATGATGAAAGGGTATTTGGCTACAAGTATTGATTACTCTGGCCTAGCTCATACTAGTAAAATTTCAGAGTTGGCTGCTCAGAACACTGATTATGATAAGAGTGTTTTGAAAATTATAATATCTCCACCACTACAGTGTGATGATGATGAGGTCCAAGTTGAAAGCCAGTCCAAATTGAATGGTGATGATCAAACTTCTTTTGTGCCAAAATTATATGAGATGAAGAGATAAGAGGAAGAATTGCCATATGAGTTTTTCTTGAGATTTTTGGATGCCTTAATACAAATTCCTAGAGGTCTCAAACCTAATGACTATGAATGCATTGACTTGTTTTGTGAACTTTATGAACCAGGGCTGAGTGCTTTGCCAGAAGAATTGAAACCTGCTTACTCGGCCCAAGTCCTTAAATGGATAGAGATTGTAGAATCAGCCAAGGGTTTATCTACACAAAATGAAGATAATGCTTGCCCTTTTGAAGAAAGTTGGATAACTGCACAAGAATTTGAGGGGAAAAGTGATGAAGGATTAAGTGAGACACCCATTTTTTTTCCTTATCTTGATTGTAATAGGCTAGTGATTGTGATTTTAGAAGTGATGATTGCATTACCGAGGATGGAGTTGAGCCTCTCCTTTTACTAGAGTTGTATGGAAATGTGGAACCTCATGATTTTACTTGTTTCCAAATGAAGGAACAACTTTCAAATGAACAATGTTTAGAGTATACTCTAGGTATACTAGCAATGGAACAAGTTTGTTGTATAAATGTTGAGGAACTTGAGGAAAATGAAGTGTGTGATCAAAACAATAGTACTGAAGATAACCAACATATTGATGAAAATATTGGTACTATTGATTTTCGTGACTATTTGTATGAAGCTAAGATTGATTTGTTGTTACCAAGTGACATTGATATTGCTAGTGAAAATTTTCCAACTTATAATGAAGGTGACATTGATATTGCTAGTGAAAAGTTTTCAGCTTGTGCCGAAATTTTCACTTATAAATTAACACATACAACAGGTGGTGTTGAACACAAGGAGGCCAGTGCATACTATTGTTTCTCTATTGCCCATGATGAGATTGATGTGTTTGACTCTATTTTTGAAGTTTTTCATTTGGGAATGGATGAAGGATTGTAGGAAGGGATGTACATTGAGGGGCTTGAGATGAATGTGTTTACAAATTTCCTGGAGAAAGATGTAACTTATATTTCCCACCTTTGTCGTATCAAGATGTGTTCCAAAACATTTGAGCATAGGTGTTGGCAACCAAGCTTGTGTGGAATGCACCAGGGTGAGGATTCCTTGAGTTATGTGTCCTCCTTGTTGTACTATGAGGGTCTGTGTGACATACACATAATTTTATATGAAAGTTTTCAGTTCTATGTACGAGCTGATGATAATGCTAGAATTTTTGATGTTGCAAACCAGATAAGTTATGAATGTTTCCATTTCTCAACTCAATTGAGTCAGGACTCTATGAGGTATGACTAGGTGTAGGGTAAGGTAGAATCTCATTATGGTCATATGTTACAGTTAATGTTTGGACACAGGGTGTTGACCGATCAAATACATGGGAGTATAAGTAAACATTATGATATTTCAAGGCATATTGATTACTCTAGTAACTCAGAAGCATCAAGAGGTGAAATTTGTAGACTTGGTTTACTCAAGGTAATAGAGAATTTTGTTTTTGATAGGGGTAAAATTTGATTTATCTTATTTGGTGGTTTGAGGCCACCAATTTGGATACACACAGGTTCCAATTGACAAGCATGGTAGAACATTCGTCAAGGCACTTGTGTGATTCAGTAGTCTAGTCTGCAAAACCAGAGATTTTGAATTCTTGCTATGCCCACAGGGGGTATACATCCCTAGTTGGAGCCACCGATGGCACTTTTAAAAATTTGTCAAAATTCTACCTAAATTGGGCATGACTGGTTATTTTTAATAGAGATAAGGTCTAATATTTTGGGTAAAGGGTTTTTGATCACTCATGAAAGATTGATTGGTATCTTTTGAAACCCTAGCGTTATATTTCAATATTGAATCGCTATTAAGGGTTACCGGTCACTTAAGTTATCTGACTGAGCCTTTCCTTCGTGCTCTTACCGACCCCTTTCACCCAGCCTATCAGTCTCCTTTTTGCCTCCTAGGCTTAATTGTTTATCCTGCCAAGGGTTCTTTCCAGCTGGCCCCACTAGTATATTATATTTGTTCTATGCAGCTTGGTGAACTGTTCAATCATGGGTTTTGATCTAGACTGTTCCTTGCAAACCTTGTAGGTTTTCCTACTGATGTCACTTAGGTGGTGTGAGGTGTGCGAGATGCTGCCATTTGTCGTAAATGGAGGAGTGGGGCCTTTTCTCAATGCACTAGCAGTGACAAGTGGGCATCTTTTCACCAGCGGGAATTTAATGACGGGGATTAATGATGACCATCCCTCACAGGCCTCACACAATCAGAGTAAATGTTCCAAAAGTACCATGAGGTTTGCAAAAAGGCAACACATGGACTGGCTCTTGGAACAACGAGGCTAGGTGGGGCCTGCTGCCTAATTGCAACCTCCTGTTTTAGTGGGCTATGATTGGCTGTGGTTTTTCCTAGGTGGTGATGTGGATTTTCAATGATCATTGACTCAATCTGAGTCGTCTGACTTTCCAAGTATGTTCTACATCAACAGTTCAAATTCAAAGGGTTATTGATCATCTGTGTGAGGATTTTTGGCGCTCTGCAACTTGTTTCCATTAATGGCATGGGTTTTTCAGTGGATTTTCTCTTGATTTCCTTGCATGTGAGTAGTATCCTCCTGATAAATACAATGATGGGTTGTATGCCTAGAATAAATTTATGGTGGCAATATCAGCCACTAATTGTTCGCATGCTCATACAAGCATTTGGGCAATTAATATTCCCTGCATTGGATTACTCTGTAAATACCTGTTGAATTGCTCAGTATTATCATTGCATTTTTGAGTTGATATGTTTGTAGGTGGTGGATTTGTTTGTAGTTTCTAAGCTACACATCTTCAATGGAAAATTCTGAGGTGCGTTGAAGTGCCAGAGTAGGCACGAGGAATTCACGACGCAAGGAAGAACAACGTGCTCCTGAAGTGAGTGCCCGAGGTGTGGGCAAGCGGTCTAGGTGCTACAATTCTCCTATCATGCTCTCTTCGAGCTCTGGTGGTGATGGGTCCTAGACTAACTCAGACTATCATTGCTCTATCGCGGCCATGACTAAGCTTGTGGGCGTCAACTAAGAGGTCCTTGCAGTTTCACCAAAAATTGCAATGGCACCGTGTCGTGTTGCTAGGGTTAGTGCTGGTGTGGATAGAAAAAAGTGAGAGGTTGCGCTTCAACATGAAGCGAGAACCAGAAGCACTCACTTATATCAGGGCTGTGTGTTCACTAAATGATTATTGGTTCTAGTGTGTGTTGCTTGTGGGTGGTGTTGTTTCGATGGTTCATCTTGTGGATGTGGGTGTGTGCGTGCATGGCACGCTCTTTTGTTTTTTCTCCGACTAGTTACCGGGTGTAACCAGTTTTTATTCCTCAGATCATATACTATTTTTTCTAATGATGAGGAATATTTTTTGGAATGTGAATCCGAATTTCATTTAATTTCAATGAAATTCATTTTGAAATTAACAATGGAGTCCAATGCTTGTTGCTCTCCTATTCTATAAAGGAGATTTTATGGCTCATCGTTAAGGTTCAGATTTTTTGTATCCAGAGGCTTAGTATTTGTACAGTTAGTTTGTTTACTGTAGGTTTTTTCTGAAGGTATTAGCTAGTATGTCTTTTCTAGGGCAGGAATATTATAAAACAAGCAGGCTCTACTTATGTAATAAAAGATATTGAAGCAATAAATGAAAACCTATTAGAACAATTGCTCTCCTGGTTTCATGTCATGAGCTGTGAATGAGTTTATTAATGATATATTCATTGAGCTTCAATGGTATATTTGAGTGTTTACTTCATTTTCCTACTTTAACTTAATGAGTTAAAATTGCTTGAAAATGAGTTACAGATTTATGATGTTGTCTTCAGGATTCCTTAAGGAGTATTGTTTTGATAACTGAACATCTCATTGTTCAAATCATTATGGTGATACGTCCATGATATCAGGGTTACGTTTTATGTGACTCCCACCCAATGGATGAGGTACTAGATAATTTCTTCAGGATCCCTATTTTGAGGGTACAGAGTTGTAGTTCTAAGCACGGTGGTTCAAAATCTGAACAAATCTAAAATATCAAACCTTGTCTCTTTGGAGATGTAAATATTATGTTAATTTTTTAGTCTTGTTGCTTTAAGATAATTGTTTTTATTCTTTGGTTTTCCACAACCAGGATAATTTCTATCTAATTGTATTGGTGGGGACTGTATCTATAAGAAGAAGTGTTCTTACCAGGTCATGAAACATTCTTATGAACACAGTTAGGAAAACCCTCCTTGGTTTCGTAGACACATAAAAATGACCTAGGCCTACAAACTCTATTTTCAATCTTTTCTTCCTAGCATAATTAAGACATTTTAATTATGTCCTCGACTCACTTTCGACTATTAATTAAATAATTCATAATTATTTAATTAATTCATATCTGTCTATTCTTCATGATTATTAAATAAATAAATTTTAATTATTTATTTAATGCGTCACTAATTGTCTAATGTCTTCCTATAATTAAATAAATTTATTTTTTGTCTATTATGTCTTCCTAATTATTAAATAAATAACTTTATTTATTTATTTAATTATGTCACTAGTTAAGTCCTCTTCTTTCTAAAATTTATTTAATTTTGTCCACCTTCTACTATAATTAAATAATTATGTGTAATTATCTAATTATTCATTAGCCTCTTCTCTCTTAAATTAAATAAATTTCATTTATTTAAATTGGTCCACTCTCTTGAATTTTGAATTAAATCATTTATATCTAATTTAAAAGGTTCCCTATGTCACATTCTTCTATAAATTAAATAATATCTTTATTATTTAATTTCCACCTAAATTAAATAACTTTAATTATTTAATTCTTCTAAAATATTATTTATTTAAAATAAGTCCCACTTTCTAATTTCCTCTTTTAGTAAATAATTAAAATTAAAATTATTTACTGTCACATGACCCCACCACTTTTGAGTTAAAATAATTCTTAATTCAAAAAGTCAACATCACTTCTTGAATCAAATAATTTTAAATTATTATTTGATTCTCTAGCAACTTTGGTGTGTGTGCCCAGAATCTCTTGTCACGTGCATTATCAACCATTGATTTGATTTCTAAAAATCAATCTTGAACATTTATTTCAAATCTGACCTAATGTTGCCCTAACCCTAATTGTGGATTGCCATATTGAATCTTGTGCATTGATTCTAGGGCATTTGTTAACTTTTAATCTTGACCATTCACACAAAATTGCATTTTCTATAAAATGACAATTTTGGTCTCATTTTGGCATATCTTGTAGCTTCATGTTCTTGCAATTTTATACTCTTGCATTATTTTCATTTTGTCATAGGCATATTTAGTTTTCATTTGACATAGTTTAGACATTTTAGATGCTTACTAGTTGCAGTAGGGCATAGTATTGCATTTATTTGTTCAAAATCCTTCAACATTTGCTTAGGGCTTGTCATTGTTATTAGCTTTCTCATCATAAATCTAAGGGCAACAACATATTTCAGCAAGTTGAGAAGGTGTAATGGAGGTTAGACATGGAGGATGAAGACATCTGGTGAGATTGTTTCATTTTATTTCCTTTGCACTTCATTATTACTTTGGGTTTTTATGTTTTGCATGTGATATTGCTAACCCTAGGAAAATACCCATTGTTACATTGGTGAACCTCACATATTTTGACACATTTTGAGGAATTTTGGAGTTGGATCCTTTTGGTTGTAGGTTTTGTTGGCATTTTATTGCAGGTTTTGCATCATTTTGGGGACAAAACCCTAGTTTTCAAAAATTCAACCATATCTCTCAAACGGCTGCATATTTTCTGATAATTTTTTTTTGCAGGTTGGGGACAATATCAAGAGCTTCCAGTCCAAAAATCAGATTTTTTGGAGCTATTTTTAGTTTTTTATAATTTTGTTTGTTATTTTCATGAAAAATCAATTTTGAGAGAAAATTAACGAATTTTTTGGATTTATTTAAATTTTTGGAAATCTCTCCAAATTTAAATAGGGGCCCGTTCTTTATGTTTTTAATTTTCTTGCAAAATAATTAGACAAAAAATAGATCTTTCAAAATTAGGGTTTCAAAAAGATTTGATTATATCTCAAAAATGGTTACAGATCTATTCAGAAATTTTGTTTTGCGGATTTGGAATGATGTCAGGAACCTTCACTAAAAAACTCAAATTTTGTGGACCTGTTTTGAAATTTTAATAAAAATTTTATGATTTTTCATTAAAAAATAATTTTGGATGAAAAACAGCAAATTTTTTGGATTTGTTTACATTTCTGCAAAGCTCTCTGAATTTCAATAAGGTTTTGTTTTCTATGTTTTTACTTTTGATGTCAAAAATAGTTCCAAAAATCAGATTTATTTTGACTAGCTAACCCTCTAATACTAGTGATCAATTTTCTTGTTAGGGTTTTGGCTTGGTTGTTGGTTTTGTGAATGTGCAAGAAAAATAAACACTTCAAATGACAAATTGGATCAAGTGAAAAAAAAAAAATGCTCTAAATTTTTGTGGGTCCAAGACATCTTTTTAGACTACTAACAAGTGGTTTTGTAGGTTCAATTGTCCAAGACTTTTATTTTGAAACCATTTGTGCTTGTCTTAGATCAGCAAATACTTCCATTGGTGCTTTAATAAGAAACTTTTCTTGTCTCACTTATATTTAATTAGGGGGTTGAATATTTTTTCTTGATTGTGCTTGAAGGTGGTAGGTGATTATGCTCTCACCTTGTACAAACTAGGTGATCAAAAAACCAGATCCATCTATTTTTGTGTCACCCCAATTCAATAATAGAAGTATCCTCTCCCCTTGCATATTTGTGCAATCCTGGGTGTAACAGAAACTGTTATTGACTCTAGGAATTGGGCCTACACTAGGTCAATTAGGGTTAGGGCAACACTTTTTTTTGTATGGTAGTTTAAAGATTTTGGGTTACTGATTTTATGTTTGCAGCTTGTGGCGAGGAGTCTAATATTTGTTTGCTTTGTTTTATTTCACAAATCTTAAAAAAACAACTACAAATTTTCATTTTTATTTTTTTTACATTCATGAGTTAAAATGAACATGCATGCATATTCATTGGATTAAAAAGAACACAATCTTGCATGATTACTCATTGGATTAAAATAAATTTGCATCTCTTCATAGCATTGGGTTAAAATGAACTTTTAGTTAGCTCACACTATAAATGGTTAAAATGAACCCCATGTTTTGACAAATACTACAAACGGTTAAAATGAACTCCATGTTTTTTACGTTTGTCAACACATTTCATTTTGGGCTAAAAATGAACACCATGCGAGTGTGAGTTAGGATATTCATGTGTTATCTCTTTGTTTTTAAACAAGGATTGACTGAACTATGAATATTTTGGCTTGCTTTTGTTAACTCTAGAAAATTGGGCTTGCTTTGGTGGGAAAAAGTACTCAAACCGGCAACGAAGCTCTTTAGCCGAGCTACTCCCAACCAGTATACAAATGTGAATCCTAAGGGAAAGCCCAGGATTATGAGTGCAGATATGTCATACGGGCCAAGTAGTACTCCTCAAAACCTTGTTGAGCTTAACCTCTTCAGGCTAGAGTGCCTCCTTAATGGAGCTTAATCTTGCGCCCCATGTATGACCACTCGAACGGGTGCCTGAATTAAAACCCTTTGTTTTAGAAATCCAAAAACCTTATATTCTTTGGTGCAACAACGGACGTTGCCAAGGCACCTGCACCTGCATAGTTCTTGGTAGAAATGATCAATCTGCCATGGGAGTTTCATGGAGGTTGGAAGCTTGGTTGCCCTGAGAAGTGAGTGCATTGTAAGGGGGAGCCCGTGGGGGAAAGCTTCTGAATTCATTCGCTAAGGATATGCAGTTAGTGGGATCCAAAAGAATATTGTCCTTGCAGCCATAGGATTTTTGTAAAATGATTTCTATGTGGTTGATTTTCATTTTTTACAACACCATGTGTTTGCCAATTGTTTTCAGATAATTCCAACAAATAAACATCAAACTTGCTAAAATTTGAAACAACTTTGCCAAACTGAATTAAATATTTGCAATCGGCCTAAAATTTTGTCACATCACTTCCTACAACGCATTTTCCATCATGAACCGCATTTGTCAAATCAAGTCCTCAATTTTGCACACTTTGGGATAGGAAAACTTTCCTTGCTTTGTCAAACCATTGTCTCAAAAAGTAAATTATCATTGGACCAAGTCAAACAAATCAATCCTTAGTCATTTTCCTTTAGTGAGCTACTTCCAACTCATAAGTCTAGTGTGGAAATCTCACCTTGTCATTTTGTCATCTTGTCCTTCAAACCAATCCTTTGATGATCCAAATTGACACATTGGCCAAAATTTGTATGGTTAAAAAACCTTTCCTAAAAATCATTTGACATAAGGCATCCCCTTTTATCACTTTGCATTTTCACTTTGCACAATCTTAGTCTCATCCCATCCACCATCATGTCTTCAATTCACTATGACATGCTTGTTAGTCGAATTGAATTCCAATTCATTGGTAATGGTCAAGGACAACTTGCTTGGGAATTCAAAACACAATACCTCCAATCCAGCTCCAAATTTACAACCCCTAGCCCTCCATCCATCTATCCATCTTACCAACAATCCATGAGTCCTAGTCCTCTATCCATCTACTATCAAGAGTCCCCTAACACCATCCATGGCACTAAGTCACAACAAACATCCATTGGTCATACCCACCCTAACTTTGATAGGGGAAATCAGCCATCCATCAATCCAAACCAACTATCCACATCATATCCTAGTCCTTCATTCACATCATATCCTAGTCCTTCATTGAAATCATATCCTTATCCTCCATCCACGTCATATCCTATTCCTTCATTCACATCATATTCTAATCCTCCATCCATGTCATATTCTAATCCTCCATCCATGTCATATCCTAGTCCTTCATTCGCATCATATCCTAGTCCTTCATGCACATCATATCCTAATCCTCCATCCACATCATATCCTTTTCATGCATCCATGTCCTATTCTAATCCTTTATCTCATCCTAGTCCTTCATCCACCAATACATTCCAAGTCACTTCATCCCAACACACACCTAGCCATGAAAATTTTATCCTTGTCCAAAGTCACATTCTATTGTCTAACTCTGAGGACATATGTCCAAACGAAAACCCAAAGCATGACACCATAACTCCCCCTTCATGTCAAGATCAAATTTTTCCATCCCATGACCCCATCCTTAAGTCCATTAAAGAAGTCCTCCTAGACAATCACGGCATACCAAAGACACCTATCCTTGGTCAAGACCCTATTTTCGATCATGTCATTCCAACTAAGAACATATTTGATCAAGACACTACTTTTAAAGAAGTTCAAAATGATCTACTCCTTGACCTTTATGCCCTTCATGATGAAACACTTGAAGATGATTCCATCCAAACTTCAAGTATTGACACTTTTCACAAAGAGACACTTACCTCCATGGAACACATAGATGATCTTCCCCTAGAACAAGAATCTTATAACATGGACATATTTGCAAATGATCAAGCTATAACTGAATTCAGTGGGCTCTATGACAATGACCATGAAGACAGTTTTGACATAGACTTGGAAGCACCAATAGAATTATCAGAATCTAATATGACAGAAAATCAAACCAAAGATGACAATCAGAAATCTATCCAACATGTCAGTAAAGCTACAACATCCTATCAATTAGGATCATCTATCTTTTTCAAAGCAGGCTTCCTTACAGAGGAGAATATTTCAAGCATTAATCTCCACAATAAGGATGGGTTAGCATCTTGATTCCAAAGTAACAAGCATCCCATTGCCAAAAAAATCTTTCAAAACATGCATTATCAAGGAAAAGGACTAGGCCTACAAGAGCAAGGAATTTTGGAACCCATACAAGTTCAAGCACATTACGGACATCAAGGTCTTGGATATTCATTAGTCAGAAAATCTAATGATGTTAATGATACCTCCTCGATATTGGGGGAAACTTTATTTGATACAAACATCAAAATGGCCATCATGAGTAGTCCTTGTCATAAGGTTGTTTCCAACACTCGTTCCATTCACACCATACACTATCATTCCAACATGAATAAGCCTTCCATTTGGAACCAACAAAAACAAAAGTATTACAAATCCAAAGTTCAAAATCACATGTCAAAGGCCATGGAATCAATCAACAATACAAGTGGACAAATGAAGCTAAAATGGATCAAGTCAAGAAAAGAATGAATCACGCAAAGAAAATACTCCAAATCCAAAAGTCAATCAAAATGTGGAGCCACAGCACAAGAGGACTCCCACATAAAAAACATGTCCACCTCTGTCAAAATGGCCATCAAGAAAGACATATAAAATTGTTGGTTCCAAACACTATCCTAATCTGACACCCAAAGTTTGGAAAATAAAAACCAATACAAACATCCAACTAACCCGTCCATGTCCACCATCATCTGTCATAATCCTACATCCTCCTTAAAGTCCAAACATCCCATGTCACAAATCCATCACATCTTGGCAGCAACTCTCTATCATAAGAACTCTCATGGAACTCTATCACGATGTGTGTATTCTAATAAGGCCAACTCTAGTATCAACATGGATCACAATGACATTAGTCAGTTGTATGCAAGTGCTATCATCCTGATGAGGCAACTACTTTGAAAAGGTCATTATTGGCATGTCATGGCACCAGTCTCTACATCGGCATCATCAAAGGCTTTAGCACAATCAGTGGTCATCTAAAGCATCAAGGCTATCCGACAAAAATGCAAAAATACAGAAAAATTGAAAAATTAAAAAAAAAAAATTGTCACCTTGATAAAAACTTGGAAAACAGGCATCATGGTGACACCAAAAAAATCAAAAAATCCAGAAAATAGTAAAGAGAAAAATTTCATCCAATGGTGAAAACCTGGCAAATAGGCACTTTGGATAAGTACCATGATGAAAACCTGGCAAACAGGCATCATATGTAGAATAAATCATCTATGTGGACCATTACACTTGGGGGTAAGTAGTCTCATCTCTCATGCCCTTCACATGACATTTCTTAAACATTTCCATCTATCCATCCAAGCCCTGTCATTTTTGTCTATTTTCCCAACTACTTTTGATAAGGACTAAAATACAAACACAGGTCGTGCTTTGGGAAAACTTTTGACATGTCTATCCTTTGACCATACCCTATTCCATATCATGTCATTACCATCATAGCCTCATGTGATATTGTCCTTGACAACAATATGATAATAGTCCTCATGTCTCCTGTCTTGTACAAAATCTGTTCATTGTCCTTTTATACCTATCACCCATCTTGGTTTCCCTTGTCAATGGTCTAAAAATCCCTCATCATCCCATCTAATCCTCACGAAGTCATTTCACATGCATCAATATAGAAAACCTGGTGCATCATCCAAAATATTCCTTGGCTTTTTCCATGGCCCTGCTGTAGACTTTTATCCTCTTGTCATATCATTTTCATCCTCACATTGTTTCGGGATGTGTCCTTCCCACATCAAGCAATGTTGTTGTTTTCATCGCCACCTGTCAATCGATATTTAGCTTGACTAGCATCAAAATCATGGTTGTCCTTGGATTCATGTGTGTTGGCATCATTCACATGCATTTGTCGCAATTTTCGTAAAACCTCATAAAGTCCTAAAAATTTGAAAAAGTTCTAAAAATCGTATAAAGTTTTGAAAAAAGACCAAATTTTTTTTTTTGAAAAATGTCCTGAAGAAAATACAAAAACATACGAAAAGTTTCAAAAAAAATCTTAAAACAAAGTCAATGCTTGTCCCATTAGTTCAGTTAGTTACGCCAATCAATCTTTTGTCCTGGTCCAAACTACGTTGTCTTTGCCCATTTTCTACGTAGGCAAGATTCATCCTTGAATCCCTGAGACATTAGGTCAGTCTTTCTAGGTTTGTCAAAATAAAATCATGATTCAAACTTTTGTCATTTGGACAAGGTCATTGGTCATGTCGAACTACGAGGTCTCTAAGTGCATGACGTAGACAAGGCCATCAATCAATGAGCCCCCAAGGCTATACTAGGTCAGTCCATTAGGGTTCATGGCACAACATTTTCACACATATCAAACTTTCTTCAAATCAAGCAAATCTTTTGTCAATCCCGAGCAAGAAATCTATCAACAGTTTATTTCATCAGGAATTTTAGTCAATTCAACATATCAGCAATGGCATGTAATCACTTCTATCAAAACAATTTAACCCGACAAAAACTTTGGGTTCTTCTTTAGATGTGTCCTTCTGAAGAGCAACTCTCATCATTTCTTTATGCTTCTGGATGTGTCCTTCCTAAGTAGTGTCCTCATCATCTGGCATTTTTATGGATTCTCCTAACTCTGAAAATTGATCTCCTAGATATCAATGCCATTCAAGATGTTTTCTTCTTGAATTTGATATCGCTCGACATTTGGTAACCTTGATCTCAAAACACTTGTCCAACACTTGGCACTTGTCTTTGGCATTTTCATCATGTTACTATTTTTTCAACGAGATCCTGACAACAGGATTTAGAGAAATAGCGGTGTCTCATGACGTTGGTCTTGTCTTTTGACACTCATGTTACTAGTTTCTCAGTGATGTCCTAACAATGGGATTTAGAAAAACAGTGACGTATCATGATGGTGGCTTTATTTTGTTATTTTGGCAATCATGTTGCTAGTTTCTTGAGGATGTCCTAAAAAGAGGATTTAGAGAAGCAACGATGCTTCATGGTTTGTCCTTGTCTTTTTCTGCTTGTGGTTGGTTATGACAAAAAGACTGGGGCAATTGTGCTCTTAGTATGAGTCATGATCATCCTTGTCTGTGACTGCTTGTCTTCTATGATGGTACGACCTTGCACATCTTGATTTATGTCATATCATGGTGTTTATTGGCCATTACAATAATCTGCTCAATGATGATTACAAGCAATAAATATTGAAGTCCTATGGTAACATGTTGAAGGATTTCGTCTAGGAACTAACATGCATCTCATATAGGCATCGCATCCATATCATCATCCATATCTTATACTAATGCTTTCTTGTCCCATCGTCTTCTAGTCTTCTCATCAATTTTGAGAGCACACCCGTGTTCTTGGAACCCGTTTGTCCTCCCTAGGGGGCATACCGCAACCCTCCTCATCATTCTTCCTCATCTTATTTTGCACTGGGGCATATTTTTGGACTTATTTTCTTTGCCAGAATGTGACAAGTTGCATTATGACAAAGAGCGGCAAATGTAGACACATAAAAATGACCTAGGCCTGCAAGCTCTATTTTTAATCTTTTTCTTTCTAACATATTTAAGATATTTTAATTATGTCCTCAACTCACTTTCGACTATTAATTAAATAATTCATATATGTCTATTCTTCATGATTATTAAATAAATAAATTTTAATTATTTATTTAATGAGTCACTAATTGTCTAATGTCTTCCTATAATTAAATCAATTTATTTTTTGTCTATTATGTCTTCCTAATTATTAAATAAATAGCTTTATTTATTTATTTAATTATGTCACTAGTTAAGTCCTCTTCTTTCTAAAATTAAATAAATTCTCATTTATTTAATTTTGTCCAACTTCTACTATAATTAAATAATTATGTGTAATTATCTAATTATTCATTAGCCTCTTCTCTCTTAAATTAAATAAATTTCATTTATTTAAATTGGTCCACTCTCCTAAATTTTGAATTAAATCATTTATATTTAATTTAAAAGGTTCCCTTTGTCACATTCTTCTATAAATTAAATAATATCTTTATTATTTAATTTCCACCTAAATTAAATAAATTTAATTATTTAATTTATTCTGAAATCTTATTTATTTAAAATAAGTCCCACCACCTAAATTAAATAATTTTATTATTTAATTTCTCCTCTTTTATTGTGCTCATTTTAAATAAAATATATTTATTTCAAATAAGTCCCACTTTCTAATTTCCTCTTTTAGTAAATAATTTAAATTAAAAGTATTTACTATCACATGACCCCACCACTTTTGAATTAAAATAATTCTTAATTCAAAAAGTCAAAATCACTTCTTGAATCAAATAATTTTAAATTATTATTTGATTCTCCAGCAACTTTGGTTTGTGTGCCCAAAATCTCTTGTCATGTGCATTATCAGCCATTGATTTGATTTTCTAAAAATCAATCTTGACCATTTATTTTGAATCTGACCTAATGTTGCCCTAACCCTAATTGTGTGTTGTCATATTGAATCTCATGCATTGATTCTAGGGCATTTGTTAACTTTTAATCTTGGCCATTCACACAAAATCGCACTTTCTATAAAATGGCAATTTTAGTCTCATTTTGGCATATCTTGTAGCTTCATGTTCTTACAATTTCATACTTCTCGCATACTTCCTCATTTGTCATTGGCATATTTAGTTTTCATTTGATATAGTTTAGACATTTTAGATGCTTACTAGTTGTAGTAGGGCATAGTATTGCATTTAGTTGTTCAAAATCCTTCAACATTTGCTTAGGGCTTGTCATTTCCATTGGCTTTCTCATCACAAATCTGAGGGCAACAACATATTTCAGCAAGTTGAGAAGGTATAATGGAGGTCATCCATGGAGGATGAAGACATCTGGTGAGATTGTTTTATTTTATTTCCTTTACACTTGATTATTACTTTGGGTTTTTATGTTTTGCATATGATTTGCTAACCCTGAAGAAAAATACAAAAAAATCCAAATCAATGTCACTATCTAAAAATAGAGTCAAAGTCAATGGTCATCTTATCAATCCATTTGGTCACATCAAACAATATTTTGTCCCTGTCTGAACTATGTTGTATCTGCTTATTTGCTATGTAGGCAAGATTCATCTTTGAATCCCCAAGACATTAGGTCAATCTTTCTAGGTTTGTCAAAATAAAATCATGATTCAAAATTTTGTCCTTTGGACAAGGTCATTGGTTGTGTCGAACTACGAGGTCTCTAAGTGCATGACGTAGGCAAGGCCATCAATCTATGAGCCCTTGAGGCCGCACTAGGCCAATCCATTAGGGTTCATGGCACAACGTTTTCACACACGTCAAACTTTCTTCAAATCAAGCAAATTTTCCATCAATCCTGAGCAAGCAATCTATCAACAGTTTGTTTCATCAGCAATTTCAGTCAATTCAGCATATCAGCAATGACATGTAATCAAATTTTATGAAGACAATTTAACCCGGCAAAAACTTTGGGTTCTTCTTCAGATGTGACCTTCTAAAGAGCAACTCTCGTCATTTCTTTATGCTTTTGGATGTGTCCCTCCTACGCATTGTCCTCATCATCTGACATTTTGATGGATTCTCCTAACTTCGAGAATTGATCTCCTAGATATCAATGTCATTCAAGATGTGTCCTTCTTGAATTTGATATCGCTTGACATTTGGCAACCTTGATATTAAAACACTTGGCAAACACTTGCCACTTGTCTTTGGCCTTTTCATCATGTTACTAGTTTTTTAGTGAGATCTCGATAATAGGATTTAGAGAAATATTGATGTCCCATGACGTTTGTCTTGTCTTTTGAACCTCATGTTACTAGTTTTTCAGCGATGTCCTGACTGCGGGATTTAGAAAAATAGCGATGTATCATGATAGTGGCTTTATTTTGTTCTTTTGACAATCATGTTGCTAGTTTCTCAAGGATGTATTGGAAACAAGATTTAGAGAAGGAGCGACGTTTCATGGTTTGTTCTTCTTGTCTTTTTCTGCTTGCGGTTGCTTATGACAAAAAGACTAGGGCAATTACGCTCTTAGTATAAGTCATGATCATTCTTGTCTGCGACTGCTTGTCTCGTGTGATGGTACGATCTTGCACACCTTGGTTTATGTCATATCATGGTGTTTGTTGGCCATTACAATAATCTGCCAAATGATGATTAAGAGCAATAAATATTAAAATCCTATGGTAATATGTTGAAGGATTTGGTCTAGGAACTAGCATGCATCTCATATAGGCATTGCATCCATATCATCATCCATTTCTTTTCACTAACACTTTCTTGTCCCATCATCTTCTAGTCTTCTCATCAGGTTCGAGAGCACACCCATGTTCTTGGAACCCATCTGTCCTCTTAAGGGGGCATACCACAACCCTCCTCGTCATTCTTCCTCATCCTATTTTGCACTAGGGCATTATTTTGACTTTTTTTTTTTTCCACAATGCGACAGGCTACATTATGACAAAGAGGGGCAAATGTAGACACATAAAAATGACCTAGGCCTGCAAGCTCTAGTTTAATCCTTTAGCATAATTAAGACATTTTAATTATGTTTCTAACTCATTTTCGACTATTAATTAAATAATTCATAATTATTTAATTAATTCATATCTTTTTATTCTTCATGATTAGTAAATAAATAAATTTTACTTATTTATTTAATGCATCACTAATTGCCAAATGTCTTCCTATAATTTAATAAATTTCTTAATTTATTTAATTATTTTTGTCCATTATGTCTTCCTGATTATTAAATAAATAATTTTATTTATTTATTTAATTATGTCACTAATTAAGTCCTCTTCTTTCTAAAATTAAATAAATTCTTATTTATTTAATTTTGTCCACTTTCCACTATAATTAAATAATTATGTTTAATTATTTAATTATTGATTAGCCTCTCTTCTCCTAAATTAAATAAATTTTATTTATTTAATTTGGTCCACTCTCCTGAATTTTGAATTAAATCATTTATATTTAATTTAAAAGGTTCCCTTTGTCACATTCTTCTATAATTAAATAATATCTTTATTATTTAATTTCCACCTAAATTAAATAACTTTTTGTTGTATTCATTTTAAATAAAATTTATTTATTTAAAATAAGTCCCACCACCTAAATTAAATAATTTTATTATTTAATTTCTCCTCTTTTATTGTGCTTATTTTAAATAAAATGTATTTATTTAAAATAAGTCCACCTTTCTAATTTCCCTCTTTGAGTAAATAATTTAAATTTAAATTATTTACTATCACATGACCCCACCACTTTTGAATTAAATTAATTTTTAATTCAAAAGGTCAACATCACCTCTTGAATCAAATAATTTTAAATTATTATTTGATTCTCCAGCAACTTCGTTTTGTGTGCCTAGAATCTCTTGTCACATGCATTGTCAACCATTGGTTTAATTTTCTAAAAATCAATCTTTTCCATTCATTTCGAATCTGACCTAATGTTTCCCTAACCCTAATTGTGAGTTGTTATATTGAATCTTGTCCATTGATTCTAGGGCACTTGCTAACTTTTAATCTTGGCCATTCACACAAAATTGCATTTTCTATAAAATGGCAATTTTGGTCTCATTTTGGCATATCTTGCAATTTTATACTCTTGCATTCTTTTCATTTTGTCATAGGCATATTTAGTTTTCATTTGACATAGTTTAGACATTTTAGATGCTTACTAGTTGCAGTAGGGCATAGTATTGCATTTAGTTGTTCAAAATCCTTCAACATTTTCTTAGGGCTTGTCATTTTCATTAGCTTTATCATCATAAATCTGAGGGCAACAACATATTTCAGCAAGTTGAGAAGGTGTAATGGAGGTCAGACATGGAGGATGAAGACATCTAGTGAGATTGTTTCATTTTATTTCCTTTGCACTTCATTATTACTTTGGGTTTTTATGTTTTGCATGTGATATTGCTAACCCTAGAAAAATACCCATTGTTACAGGTTTCACAGAGCCAAAAGTGTAGGAGATATCAGTCTTTGATTGAATCTCATTAGTTTTCCACTAACTTTGTTAGTTCTTGAATATAGAGGTTGGCTACCTCTTAGGGAATTACAAAGCCTTAGCTAGGGAAAATTTAAAACACCAACAAAAGGTACTGAGAACTCTCCCTAAAGCTAACAGTTGTAAAGCTTTTGCTATTGAGGAAGCTCGAGATTTAAGTAAATATAGTAGAGATCAGTTGTATGGTGTTTTATCTTCTTTTAAAATGAGAGAATTTGTTCCAAGTAATTCAAAAGTTGAGATTGTTTTTAAGGCTCAAAGATCAGAGAAGATTGAGGAATTAGATCGAGAGGATCTTGATGATGTAGAAGCAAATTTTGTGAGGAGAATAAAAAATGGTACTGGAAAGTATAGAGGTAAGTTACCTTTCAGATGTTTTAGTTGTGGTAAGATAACTCATTATGATTCAAGATGTTCAAACAAAGCTTTGAATAACAAGAATAAGGAAAACAAAGATAAAACAATTAAGAAAATTTATTATGTTAGAGACTATGCTAGTATATCTAATAATAAATTTGACTATGCAGATGATGAGGATAGTGAATTCTTGTTCATGGCTATAAATTTTGAATCTAATTCTACTAACTCCAAGGGATGTATAATAGAAAATGCTCGCAGAGCATGGCATAATGTTTGAAGAACTACTGTGACTACTTTTTTTGCTAGAGAGGAGAACTACTAGATCATTGATAGTGGATGCTCAAATCATATGACCTATGAAAAAAGTAAGTTTGTTAGACTTGATAAATAAAAAAAACTAAATTATTAATTAAAATTTCCAAGGACCATTCCAGCAAAGTACTCTTTCCTTGAAAACTGCTCACAAATGGAAGAGGTTGAACCAAGGACCATTCCAAAAATAGTTGGGATTTCTTCTGCACATTTCAAAGACAAGTATTAATTATTATTTGAGCAATAAAATGTGTAAATTTTTTAAGTTTATTAAATTAATAATTTATTTATAGCATGATTGAATGTACTGAGCACAATGGTTAATTAATTAATTATATTCTATTTAATTGCAGTTTTTTAAAATATTATATTATTTCATGTGCATAAACACTGCAAAGTAGGATTTACAAGAGGTTTAAGCTGAGATAAAGCATGAATCTAAAGAATATAGAAAGTAGTTGACTTCATTTTACATTTTATTACCAACCCTACCTTGGGTTTATGTTGGAACATGTGGTTTTTTTTCAAAAAATAGCCGCAATTGCAATCCTTTGAAAGAAGTTTACATTCTTTGTAACGAATGTATAGTGACTGATGTATTGTACTAATCCCTGATAAAAGGAACCATCCTTGTGCATGATGTATTTAGACTCTAGAGATTTTTATTCTTAGTGCATCTATGAAATGTGAAGTAAAGAAATGGACATGGCAACATTTCCTTGGAACATTCACAAATAATTCATATTGGTGGACATTTTTTGGATCTTTCCTCAACCTGATGACCTAAATTATCCCTTATGAACCTATGCCTCTATGTAAAAATATAGAATGATAGATCAAGTGCATTAATACAATAAGACTTCTGATAGGTATTACAATAATCATGTCTCCAACAAATATCACTTAGTGCCTTCACCTCTATATCGCTTAGTGTACCATTTTTATCAAGCATATTAGTATAAGGTCTTCATTTAACCTATAAATTGACTATTCATTCAACACCAAATAATGTAATAAAAGAATCACATTTATGAGTAGAAAATGTATGACTCATAGATAATATGCATTCAAAACATGATAAATCTTAGATGTTTCGATGAAATTATGACTAACCTTTTGTCCGTAGATCTTAATAAAAAAAAGGAATTTAAAAATTCCAAGTTTAATAAAGACAAATGTTGCATCCTATTACACTTTTCCTTTCCTAGATGGCTTCCACCTAGACCAAACCTAAATGCATCCACAAATTGGGCTATAGGTTATGGCTAGCATAAAGCCATCCCTTCTCCTGTGTAGGTGCAAAGAAAAGAAGAGAAAAAAAACTATATTTTCCATTAGATATTCATTTGAGATTTCTCTAAATCTTTTACATCAACGTAGGTAAGGATTGTAATTATAATTTATAATAATTAATAATCTAAATTTTTTCAAATTTATTGTAGTTTGTTAAGAAATTTTTTCAAATAGTATCGATGCTCTATCTTTGGTTTTTAGTTTGTAAGTCTATAAGAATTTTCTTCTATGTCTTTGGTGAGTACGTCAGACTGTGGAATATGACTTGTTTTCATATTGGTTAAAAATTTCTTCCAAAACCCAATTCATGTAGAACTTGCAAGCATTATCGACCATACATCTCTTTGAGGCATTCTTTCAAACAGTTCAAGTCTCTTGTCTATGCTTAGTAAGCTAAATATAAGAGAATAAATAATAGATTAAACTTCTTGGATCAATAAATATGCAATTAATATTTTATAAAAGATAGATGCATTTAGTTTGAAAATAATGGTGTATAAATATTAATGATGTCATGTTAGAGTCATTTGTTGAAAATATAAAGATTAATACTTTCGGTTTGGAAGATGTCAAGCAAACTTTGTACACTCTACAAAATTATTGTAGTTTAATTTGAGTCCCTTGTTTGAATTTGAGCATTATGTCCTTAATTTTATGTGTGAGAATGATCTTTTGCATGAGAAGTAATTAGTAGAATGTGTAGATGTTTGTTCAAAATTTCCTTCCTTGTGTTTAAATAATACCAAACTAGTGTTTAAAAAAACCTTTGTGGAAATTGTAATCTTGATAGGGTCAACCTCTCCTAACATAGAATATGATTACATTTACAACACTCAATAAATATCTAATGTCAACATGAACAAATATGTAAATGACTTATATGCAAAGAATGTAGATTAGATCGATCAATTAGTTAGGGGTTAAAGGAAACACTATAGATAGGGGATTGTAGTTCCTCCATAGTCTTATTGACAAAGATTTTGGTGAAATTGAGATTTCATGACTTAATTATTTATATTAATTTTAATAGATGATGAAATATTATAGGAGCTTGTGTACACTAGGAATCATAAATTACTTATAACTACTTCTAGTTAAAGTTGGGTCTAATAATTTGACCACTAAATTATTTAGGAATATATATGAAGTATTATGGATTGGAAAGATCTACCTATAAACATGTTGGCATAGTGCATTAGTATTTTTTTGAGTGAAATTTTTATTAATCTATATTGAGTGATTTTATTCTAAATCAACATCTAGATTTGTTTAAATTCAAGTCATATTATGGGACCATAACCCATAGGTCCTTAGACTCACCTCTTAAACTTGGAATATTAACATTGTGTTTGGAATGATTTAGTGAGAATAACACCACGCTATTATAAGATATGGAACCAAATAGGCTCTTAGCTTAGACATGGGGATATGTTGAATATTACAAGGGAAGAGACTATCTATTCCAACATTTTCTATGATATTCAAGTAGGCTATGTGATGTTTAAACCTTTCACATGTTTCTTTTCTAAATCATTTTAGTGAATTTCCTATGTTGTCAAACCTATAAGAAAAATAGGGTTATTGAAGATTCATATCAATAATTTGGATCTAGTATTTTTATCAAGTACCTTGTGGGTAGTCATAACCTATTGTTGTTTTCTTTTGCTTAAAGGATTTTTTTTCTCTATTGTACTTTTTTATTGGACTTGGAATGTATGTTGAAGTTATAGATTATAATTCTATAAGTTATGAGTAGACACATAGTATTGGATATGCATAGTAATTATTGTGTAATCACATTGTAATACTTTGATGGAGTTACATGAGAGAAAATTGTTTATATTGAAATATATGTGATTAAACATATAGTATATCCTTAGTGTCTCAATTGTACAATTCGAGATATATGTATGTATGCATAGTTCTTTTCATAATTTTGATTGACAAAATAAATTCTCTTGGAAAATAAAAGAGAGAGATCTATGAATTGAAAGAAGAGAATGATGTAGATGAATATATATTTATATATATGAAGAATGAATGTATTCAATATCAATTTCTTTAATTATTGATCATGGTTTCTTTGAGTTGTGATGCAAATGCATCTTGTACTACTGAGGATAGTAGTTAATTTACAAGGGGAGAATTGTTATGTGACTTTTCACCAAGAGAAGATAAATTTTTGAAACAATTCTTTTTAAATAAAAAAAGGGAGATATAAAAATAAAGGATATTATGATCCTTTGGATAAAAGAGAGATTAAAAAAGAATATGTATAAACACTCTTTAAAAAGGAAGAATAATTATTTATTTAAATAATTATTAAAAGGAAAGCTTTTGTGAAAGGGTGGGATGGTTTGGAAACCACCCCTTAAAAAATTATATAAATCATTCATGTGAGACATGGAAAAGGCATGGAAGCATGGAGAACATTCAAGGAAGAAAAAAAATCAAGGAAGAAGGAAGTGATTGGTGAGTTATGGACAAGACAAAGAAGGGGGCACATCTATAGTGTGTGTCTAACCTAGGGTACAAGTGTGTGCATTCAAGATGGTCCTGACCAGGGCATGGTTTCCACGAGTGTTAAGCATTGTTATAGAGGAACTAGCACATCGTGAAGAGTGTAAAAATATTCTTATTCCTCCTAGATTGTTCCATGACGAGAGTCAATACCACTAAAATCTTTCTAAGGGTTGAGCAAGGACTCGCAGTGTAGTATGGGATGCACTGAATCCTCTTCCCATTTTTCCAATGATGCAGAAGATGAGAGGAAAGAATAGGACCCATGGTGTAGTGTGAAATACACCAATATTCTTTCTATCGGGGATGCATTAAGGACATGTTGTTGAGTAATTTGTCACTGATTTGAAGTTGTTTGAGCTGGGAGTGGCTTTTGCAAGTGTTATTATTCAAATAAGTATTAAAACCATTGATTCTAAATTATATTGAGAGTATATATATATGATTTTGGTGTTAATGTATATGAATTATATGGATGTATATTCAATTTATCATGTTTTGTAATTTCTCAATAAACTATCCCATATTATCTTTTGCATTGGTTATTCACATCCATTTTAATAATATTGTAGCTTTTAAATTATCTTCATTTAATCCACTAAATCCACTAATGGAGAAAAGTAGCATTATAAATATGAAGGAGGTCTAGTTAATTTTGGTGATGATACATCTACTAAGATATGTGGAAAAGGGTTTTGATGGAAAACATAATACATATGATGTTGTTTATGTTAAGGGTTTAAGGCATAACCTCTTGGGTGTTGGACAAATGTGTAGCAAAAGATATAATCTTATGTTTTAGGCTAATGGATGTGAGATCAAAAAAAGCTCCAAAATTTTGGTTGCTACTAGAAGAAGGATAGATGAAAATGTTTATCAAATTAAAGGTGTTGATGTTCATTGCTTTATGAGTCAGATTAATGAAAGTTGGCTATGGAATAGAAGAATGTGTCACATCAATTTTGATATCCTAGTAAGGATCATTTTAGTTCAATTTGTGAGAGATCTACCAAAGATTACAAATCCCATCAATGTTGTCTGCAAGGAATGTTAGATAGGGAAGTAAGCAAGAAGAAGTTTCAAATTCAAAGAAAAATCTACTATTAGACTATTGGAGTTGGTGCATACAGATCTTTGTGATCCTACAAGAGTAATAATTTTTCAAGGTGACATGTATTTCATGATATTGATTGATAATTACTCTAGAATGACATGGGTTAGTTTTCTAAAAGAAAAATTAGAATATTTAGATAGGTTTAAAGCATTTAAGTTATGGTTGAAAATGAAATGCATATGAAATTAAAATGTTCAAGAGATCTGATAAGAGTTATCCCACAATTTTGGTTTACAATTTTTGGGAGATCCTATTTTTTGTTGAAATCACATATTTTTAGAAAATATATTGATTTAAGCCTTGAAATTTTTTATTTAAAGGATTCCAATTGAAGAGGGTTTGATCAAGCCACCTTAGATCAAACCCCCTTGGATAGGACCCCGTTAGTTTTAAATCATACCTATAATGGAGTCTCCTTTACACCTATCAAAATGTTGATAAGAAACCACTTTTGATTTATCTTTTGGGGGATCAAATGAATTCATTTAAAATTTATTTTTGTAAGTATGTAGTCCTTATTATAAACTTCCCAAAAATTATAATTTTAAATAAATTTAATTTGATTATTATATTTATTTTTTATTTCTTTTGAATGTAGGTTTTTCATCAAAAATTAAGCTCTTTGTTCTACACATGTAGAAAAATAGCAGATTATCAGAATAAATCTGAAAAATATATATGCGCTAGATATTGATGTCCTTGACCCAACAACTTTTTTTTGAATTTTGATACATACAAAAATAGTTATGTTTTAGCTAGTAAATCATGTCTAAATTATAACTAGTTTAACTTTGAAACTTAATTAAGAAAAACATATTCAATGAAATGTTATGAAACCAATTCCATGCACTAGATATTGTAGTTATGAATCTAAATTTGAAAAAATTAGAATTTTATCCTTCATAGAAAAAAAGTTGTGTTAGCAAGTAATGACACTCTTTAAAAATGGTGTTTATTGTTAAACACTAGCTTTCAAAGGAGATGGAAAAAGAAGTGCAATCTGAATCCAAAACTTTTGAAAAAAATATATTTATAATCTGCAGAAAAAATTTCACAAATCACTAGTTTACATCATCTTCAAATTCCTCACGGTTTAGTCATTATAGGTGCCCGAAAGTGAAGATTTAGTTAAAAAAAATTAGTTCAATGTCCAATTTGGCCAAAAATTGTAAACCAATATTGTGGGATCACCCATAGAGGTGGAGAGTTCACTTCCAATGATTTTAACATTTTTTGTGAGAATCATGGAATAAAAAGGCATTTATCTACCCCTAGGAATCCTCTATAGAATGGAGTGGTTGAAAGAAATAATAGGACTATTTAGGAAGCTACATGAACAATGATGAAAGATGAAAACCTACCAGAAGTCTACTGGAGAGAAGCAACTCACACTGCAATCTATATACTTAACAGAGTACAAGCAAGAGAAAATAGTGCAAAGACTCCCTATGAGTTGTGGTATGGAAGGATTCATACTATCAAATACTTCAGAGTGTTTGGAAGAAAATTCTATATCAGAAGAGATGAAGATAACTTAAGAAAGTTTGATACAAGGTTTGATGAATGTATCTTTCTTGGATATTCTACAGGAAGCAAGTCTTACCAGTGCTATAATAAGAGGCTGAAGAATATTGGTGAGCATGAAAGTGTCAAAGTGGATGAAGACTTACAAAAGCATTTAGTGGTGATAGATGGATATGAATCTGATGAATCCTCTTGTAGGGAAAATGACAGAGATGAAGGTAAGGAAAAATAAGCTAGATTGAAGAGGAAGAAGCTCTAGAAAGGATCCCTAAGATTCCTAAGTATGTGTAGAAGAATCACTATGAAGATCAGATGATTGGTGACAAGAGAAAAGGTGTTTTGACAGGGAGAAAATCTGTTATGGCTGAAGAATAGATAAATTTATGCTTACTTTCTAAAGTTGAACCTAAAACAGTGATTGAAGCATGCAAAGATGAATATTGGATCAAGGCTATGGAAGAATAATTAATGCAAGTTGAGAAAAATAAGACTTGGGAACTTGACCAAGACCAAAAAATAAGAGTATAATTAGAACTAAGTGGGTGTTCTAGAACAAATTGAATGAGAATGGAGAAGTAGTAAGAAACAAGGAAAGACTTGTGTGTAAGGGCTACTCACAAATAGAAGGAATAGATTTTGAGGAGACATTTCCTTTCGAAGCTACCAATATATTTTTGACTTTTGCAGCACATAAATATTTCAAATTTTATCAAATGGATGTGAAGTCTAATTTCTTGAATGGTGATTTAGAAGAATAAGTATGCATTAAACAACCGAAAGGATTTCAATTATTAGAAAAATTGGATATGGTATGTATATTGAAGAAGGAATTATATGGATTGAAGCAAGCTCTCAGAGCTTGGTATGCAAGATTTGACAGGTACTTGATACAACAAGGATTCAATAAAGGTATCACAAATAGTAATCTTTATTTTAAAGTTGAAAAAGATCAAATCTTGATTGTAGTTGTGTATGTTGATGATATAATTTTTGGAGGAATGAAGCTATGCATAAGAGATTTATAGAAGAGATGTAAACTGAGTTTGAAATGCCAATATTTGGGGAGATTAATTCCTTCCTTGGACTACAAATAAATTAGACAGAAAAAGGTATACTCATTTCATAATCAAAATATGCTAAGGAAATGTTGAAGAAGTATGAAATGGAAGATTCTAAATAGGTATGTACCCCTATGGTTACTAGTTTCAAGCTAAGAAAGAATGATGAATCTTATAATATTGATCAGAGAAAGTACATATCAATGATTGAAGGATTGCTATATCTAACTATTACTAGACTAGATATCATGCATCCAGTTTGTCTTGTGGATAGATTTCAAGAAGATCGTAAAGAGCCACATGTTGTAGTAGTGAAGAGGATATTCAAATATTTGAAGGGAACTTCATAACATAGTTTATGGTATCCAAAGGATACTAATTTTTTTATGAGTGCTTATATAGATGCAAATTGGGTAGGTTGTGTCGATGACAAGAAAAGTACAAGTGGTGGTGCATTTTTCTTAGATGCAGATTGGTATCTTGACTAAGCAAGAAGAAATATTTACTATCTTTATCTACTACAGAGGAAAAATATATTGCAGCAACATCTTGGTGCACATAGGTGTTGTGGATGAGGCAAACCTTGAAGGATATTAGAGTGGTATATGATGAACCAATTTCTATCTTCTATGAAAATACAAGTGCTATTAACATTTCAAAGAATTTGATAATGCACACAAGAACAAAACATATCTCAATTTGGTATCATTTTTTGAGAGAGAAGGTTGCAAAGAATGAGGTAAAGCTGGAGTATATGCCTACAAAGGATTAAGTTGTTGACATATTCACTAAGGCTCTTCCGAAGGATACTTTTGAGAATCTCTGAGAGAAGTTAGGGGTTATTGCCCCTCCTTACTTGAACTAGATGCATAAGGATATGCATTAGTCCAGTGGATTTCAAGATTCATTCTTTGTCCTAGACTAATGTTGGAGGCTAACTCTCAGGGGAAGTAGGTAGTGGCATTGTTGGTTATTGTAGTTACGACCAGTAATTACTGGTGTAGGTTGGTGTTGTCCTTTGTCAGCTATGTCAAAGGATATCTGCAATAGTTGTTAGTTGGTATAGTTTGATGTGTGATCCTAAGGGGGATTATGTAGAGCAATAAAAAGGAAAATATGTTACAAATCAATGGCGAGAAAGTACAAGTATGATTGATGTCAAAGGGGGAAAGTGATTCCATTTTTTTTCCCTTTGCCATTGATATCAAAGGGGGAGGAAGAAAATAATGTGAAAAAGGAAAGAATCAAGGAGAGAAAGCAAAAGTGAACAAGGAGAGTATGATGTAAGGGGGAGAAAGAAAAATAGATGGTATGAAGTAGTATGTTGGTGATTAGAGTTGTTAAGAAGTTGTGTTTGTGGTTAGTGTTTTTTCACATCATGAGTTGCCATCAATGACAAAGGGGGAGATTTTTGCAAGTATGAGTAGTTGTTATTTTCATTGATGTAAACATGGTTATGTTTGTGTTATCATTGATGTCACTAATCCATACTATTGGTGATTTTTGGAAGTCTATTGATGATTGAGAAGTTCTAATGATGTTTTGATTAGTTTCATTATGTTGGCATTTGTAAGTGTTCCCAGTGTCAAACTCTAGTGTTGCTTTGATAATAATGTGTATGGTTGATTTTATATGTTGTAGTTGGTTTGGTTGTGATGAGGAGGTGTTCTAGATGATGAGAATATGTTTTTGGTGCTTGGTTTCCAAGTTCTTTTGAGAAAATTTGAATAAAATAGGAAACAATGTGTTGTAGAGGTGTTTTGGCATACAAAGTGGTGTTTTGGTTTTGCTATGCATTTCTTCTATGTTAAAGATATTCTTGTGTAGTTTGGATATGTTGATAAGAGGTGTTCATAAGTGTTATATCCAAAGTTTCTTCATTTGGATCTTTGTGTAAAGAAATTTGTGCTCACCCGTGTGTGAATTGTGCAGTATAGTGGTGTTTGGGAGAAATGGTTTTGATTTGCATTTCTCTATAGTTTGTTTTTTTTTTCTTATGGTTTTGGAAGTGTGTTGATAAGGTTCATATCTACCTTTGGTTGAAGTTGTTCATGGTTTGGTTCTCTACAAGTTGATTCTTGAGTTGTAGTATGTGGAAGGTTAACTGCTCGTGTACAAGATGAGTTTATTCTTTAAGTGAAAGTTTTTTTGAAGGAATTTGTTTGATTTCAAGGATTTTTTGGAATATTCTAGAATATTTTCAAATTTTGTGTTTGGTTTACAAGTTTTCTCTGGATAAAACAAAGCGTGCACTTAAATGTTTGATGGTGTTTACACAAGTTCTATCGAGCTTTGGTGTTTACACTAATTACAGATTTTCTTCGGTGATTGTGGAAGTGTGGTGTGGCATGTATGAGTGGATTTAGGTCCAAGTTAAGGTGTGATGTGGTCCACCTTCATTCCTTTCCACTGTGAAATTATTTTGGTGTCAACCTAATTTGAATTTTCACAGTTGAGGTGCATAGCCGACCTTGGAGAATGTTTTTAATGCTGAAGAAAGTATAAATAAGTGTTGTGTTGATGGAGGATGTGATATGAACTGCAGAGGTGTGAAGTGTAGTGCAAGATTTAATGAGTTACACTATTGGAAGCAGTGAGAAAAAGGTTCTACAATCTTCAGAAAGGTTATAAATGTGTTGGTGATGTTGTGGTGAACATTTTTGTTGTATTGAGATGGATTTCTCACTGCAACATTCTTATTTCTTCTTTTATGTAATATGATAGTGATCCATTAGTAGTGATCCCTCTGATAGTGAGCCTATTGTATTCAATATTACAGTTACTTTTCATTGTGATCTAATCTTCACCATGGTTTTTCCCTTCTTGGGTTTTCCACATAAGTCTGGGGTGTTGGAGATTGTTGGATATTGCTGATATGTGGTTGTCATTGATGTCAACACTATTAGCATTAATGTCCTTAAGACTGTATATGTCGAGGATATTTTGAGAAAATTGTAATAAAATATGTTGCAAGGTTGTCAGTGAAGTAGTGAAGTTTAGTATGATGGATAGTTCAGTATATTGATGGTGAGAATTTATGGATCAAAGGGTTTGTTGATAGGTATATCTAGTTTATCCACCGAAATTTTTAGAGGTTTGCATGAGGGCATGTGCAAGATCATCATGGAAAAAATAGGCCCTTAAGTGGCAATAAAAATTCAGAAAATCAATGTTAGGCAACTTGATGTAGAAATTTGAATAAATTATCTATATTATTTCAAAAATATGTAAGAGTAGAATCTGTAGAAAATTGAATGTTGTTTCTAAACTACTAGGTTTATTTTTATTTTTAAAATCTATTTGGTGAAAATTTGAAATTTCAATGGAGTAGTACTTAAATTTCAGGGAAGAAATAAGAAGTAGGTGTTTGTCTAATGACCCTAACCACAATAAATTGTTAATATTTTTTTATAATATTTTAGATATAATTAGATGACTCATGTCCCATTGTGATGCATATTTTTTTGTAATTTTTTTCCAAGTAAATAATTAATTATGAATTTTTTATTACAACTTTTAAAAAATCTAAAACTCGTATGTCTGACCACCTTAACTTGGTCAAAACTTCATGAAATTCAATTTTTTTTTTTTTAATCCTATAGTATGCAAAGCATAGAATGTGACCCATGTTTCGGATTCAAAAAAAGTGATATTGTTTGAAAGCTATAGATGTTTTTCAATCAACCTATCAATCGGGACTTTAGTTGTAATTCAAATAGAAAATGAATAATATTTATTTATTAAATTCAAATTAAAGCATAATTTATATTGGTGGAAAGCTTAGAATCTCCTTTAAAAACCCTTTTTGTTTCATCAATTTCGGGTAAACAAAGTTGTCAGACACATGGGCCATCATATCACTTACATATTGCCACTTTTTGGCCCATCATGATCCTGCACATACCCGTGAAGATTTGATCAAGTTATGAGTTTGTGTTCTGACAGTTGTCATGTTGGTTTAACTGATGTTCCTGAAAGAAGATGATGTGATTCTAGTAATCTAAGTTGATGTGAATACTCCTGTGGTGATTCATGATGCTTGTGGATGTTTCTAGATCATGTTTTATTTGTGTTGTTGGTTTGCATTGATCATTGTGCTCGTGATTGGTGATTTTCTTCGATGTGTTCATGTTTTTCATGTTCATGGCCGACATAATGATTGTAGTGTGTTGTGGATCTTCGAGGAAAATTTTTTAAGGTTTTTTTTGTTCGAGACATGTTGTTTTCAGTCTCTACTATGTTTTGGCCGACATTGGTTGATTCACATTGAAAATTATTTATTAATTTGTGTCGACAGTTTGTACACATTTAATATTTTGTTGGGCTAACATGTTGATGTTATCCTTAGATGCAAACATATATAATCGATTGTTTATATCATTTGAGACATGCAAGAAGTGATATTTGTGAGTGCTATGTGTGAATAAATTTTAGATCTTTTGAAGGAAAAAGAAAAGTGTGAAGAAGAGTGAACAGGAGAAAGAGTGTTCATGTGCCTAACCAGAACTGTAATCAGGCATTAGCAAATGCTATTTTGTTAGTTCAAGATCTTTCAGATGGATTTAATCTAAATGTGTCTACATAAGATAATGTGTCTTCCCTTGGGCAGTAAGACTTTTTGTATTTGAGCAGTGAGCTCTAGGCAGTGTGTCTAAATGCATGTGCATTCCCCATTTGTAATACTTTTAACAGAGTATAATCTTATGCATTAACCTCCAACGTGGTTTTCCCCTAACAAAGTTTCCACACAAAAATCTTGGTGTTATGTGTGTTTCTGATGTGGTGATTGTTTATGCTTTCATGTTTATTTATTAGATCTGAGAATACGTTTAATCAATATAATTTTTGTGACAACTGATTCACCCCCCTCTTAGTTGTCTGCCCTTATGTTGACAACATGGGCTTCTATTGTGCATGGTGTTGATGTGTTTTAGTTTATATTATTTTCTTTTATGCTAAATCAATCTAACAGATTAAAGGCTAGTGAAGTTGATGTGGATCTGAATGTTAATGAGGGTTTTGATGTTTTAATGTACAATGAATTCACCCCCCTCTTAGTTGTCTTGTGAATTCAACAAATAGAACATAATGTATCACATGTTTCTTCCTTAAAAAGATGCTCATTAAGAATATTTAGATTATAAACCTAACACATAGAACATCCACATTTTTAATCAATTTAATATAAAGCACACCATTATCACATGCATTCATCATGAGGTGCATACATATCCACCATACTCTTTTGTGCACAAGTATGTACAATAGGACCACCAATAATACCAAAATCCTCAATGATAAAATAAGGAAGAATATTAAAGAGATATTCAATTTCTTTCTCAATAAGCTAGTCACTTACATACATCATAATAACACCATGTCAATTATTATGATTGATTCATCAAGCTAAATATTTGAATAAGAAATTTATTCATCACTTTAGTGGCTATCATAATAATTATGATTACACGTATCATCTCCATGTAATTGTCCATTTAAACCATGAGGACTATAAAAATCACAAACACATTATGCATTTTGAACATGGTTTCTTAGAATAATAATTAAATCACTATGAACACATATAGACAACAATCCCATTATATATTCATCCCTCATACTTCTAAGGAATCAATCCACTTGTAGGCCTACTCTAAACTTATGTACTTCATTTCTTTCAGAAGATGAACTTAAAATAGGGCGCATCATAAGATTCATAGAGAATGTCAATGAATGTAAGTACATCAAGCCTAAAGTCCATTAGGATGCAAGAAAATGAAATAGAAAACCTTTGGCCAAATTAATAGCTTGATTCTCCCTCTTTCCTTTTGATATTTACTAGATCTTCCACTAGAGTACCAAGATCAAATTTTTTTGTATACTTCTCATCAAAACCGACAATTGGCTCACATATTAAGAGAATAAATGGTGCATAGAAAACATAAAGTTGTATTCTTTCACCACTATGGAGAGATCTAATAAATAATCTCATCCAAATTTCTTCATTATGAAACTAAAAGTTGCTAGAATACAATGTAATAGGGATCATAGCCTTATAACATTTATGTATTATTCTAATATAAGTTTATAAAACCTTATGCATATTATATGCTTTAGAATTTTTTACTTTTAAATAGTTAATAATATAATAAAATATTAAATTATTATATATTTATAAATGGTAGCTTTGAATAGGTGTGACTAATACCTCTTCAGATATTTTGCCACCCCTTCTCCTATTTTTAATGATCTTCTCTTTATTGAGAGGGGGAGGAATTTAGAGATAAATACTGAATTCAATTCTATGCATAAGGGGTATACTATTAGTAATGTAGAAGTAAGGAGAAGTGTTTCCCAAGTTTGATTTATGTTTTAATAGACCATTTTATAAGTGTTTTATAATAGAATGATACTTTATAGGGTTTTATACTTGTAAGGATTTTCCCATGTACATATTGTGTAATGTGTTTAATTTGTGAATCTTATAGTTTTATTTTTTATTTATTTGTATTTTTAGAACCTAAGATCATAATTTCTAACATGGTATTAGAGCCAATTGAAAAATATTAATCATTTTTAACAAGTGATATATGAGATATTTTATGCTAATAATTTTTTTCTAACAAGCTTTTGAAATTCCATTATATGCCATCTTACTCTTGCTAAATCGTCTTGTTAAGAAAATTTGGTTTTTAACTAACACTAACCCTATGACATTCAAGGTACATCTATAGATAGATAGATAGATACACAATCCATTCACTTTGTTCCAAACAAATCTCATAAATACACACATGTTCACATTTTGGTAGAAATGATACCTAAGCTAGTTACGTTTCACCACTCATTAAACTCTTATCTAGATGAATTTCTCACTTACTACTCTCCACCTTTAAGAAAGGAGAAAAAAATTATGCTCTTTAATTTAACCCTTACTCTTTGCAATTGTGAGTTTGAAATTAAAATAAATAAATGAAATGAAGATAAAGCTAACACAAGTTGCAATAAATAAGTTGTCCTTTCTCCTAGTTGAAACTTGAAGATATTTTCTCACGAGCTAACTATCGTAGGTACAATTATAGGAATATTTTTTTCTAGAATTGGATCTTCCTTATATTGAATAAGAAACACTTCCCAAACTTCTTCAAAACCATATCTCTAATGATGTATGATTTTTTTGAGTTGAAATGCATTGTAAGAAAAGTGAAGCTCTAAATATATGCTTTCCCTTATTTTTTTCCCCTTTTTGAAAGATAGATTCACAAGATTAATTTTTCATAATTATACATCTCTTTTTATGACTTACTTTATTATGATCATGTTCTAGGAAACAATGTACAAAATCCTTCTGATGCAAAAGTAAAAAACACAATATGATATCTAAAATCAAATCACTATCTTTTAAAATCTTGTCATTATCAGACTATAATGAAACTGTAATTCTAATTAGTATGACTACAATCTCTTATTACATAAAATAGAAAGAAAAGAGTATCGATATTGTTAAAATACACTAAAGTAGCAACAATATCTTAAAATCAAGCTTTAACCTCTTGAATCATAGTGCAAATCTCACTCTAAATGATAGATCTTAAATTTTTTTTAAAAACATCATTAAACCAAACAACAATTCAGTCAATATATACGTCTTCTCAAAATATAATATTAATAATGAAAATAATTACAAATATAATCCTAATGATTGATAATCTATTAATAAAAGTTTGGAATAGTCTCTCTAGGCACTTGTTGACACCATTAATAATATAAATTTCAATTTGTTGAACAGGTAATCTTTCACCTCGATGGTCTAGATTTCTGTCTTATATCTATAAAGACCATTGTGGTGATAGACATATAGCTTGTGAAGTAGAGTGCTAGATACGTAGAGTGTTACTATATCATGGGTGTCTTTATTATGCATAGATTTGATTAATAATCAAGCACGCATAGATGCTTGACTTGAATGTCTTAAGTATGTTGCGACCAATTCAGAGGATATAGACATAGGCGCACCATATCTTACACAGTGATATGGGCCCCGCTGCTGATGATGACATGCGGGAGCTAACATTTAACCCTTTATGGTGCAGATAATGGTGAGTGTTGAAGTCTTGTATGATGCAGACAATCTTGATGTGACGTCTACTGATTGTGCAAACATCCCATCCATTTTCCTTCATCTCCATCATTCTTTATGAGCGTTGCCCCCGGATTTTGACAGATGAATCAAAGAAGAACAGCTAAACAGGTCCATGGAATTTGACATAAGGGCCAAAGCCACCTAATAGCAGGAATAAAAGCACAAGGAGTCCATTAAAAAGTCTATACTTATCACTTGTTCAACATTATCACAATCAAATTTGAAATGTTTTATATTTGTTATTGTATCAGTTTCTGGATTAGATTGTGTGAGAGTTTTTTTGCATCAACGTTTCGGATTACACTCTGTGATCCATCATAACAGATAAACTAAGACGGAAATCTCCAAATCCTCTTCTCATTTATTGTAAGGATAAACTAAAGCGAGAGCCTCCCATCTAATGTAAAACATTTTTTTCATTAATGAAGCCAATACTGTTGCCAGATCATTGAAGCAGATAGAAAATGTCCATCACTCCATTAATGAAGCCAATATTTAATGTTCATTTGGACTCTCCACATTTGCAGCAACATAGTTTTTACATTGTCTACGTTTGGTAGTGTATTTGAACCAAAACACTTGCATGCTAATAACAGGTGGTCCATAATCATCACTTAACCAAACCACAATAAAAGAGAAGAAATCATCAACCTTTTATGTTATACAGGCTATGAAATTGGATGAACTCTCCATACAAGTGGTTTATTAAATACTCCTGTATTGACAAGGATGACCTTGTTTCTAAATTAACTAATTTATTTCCCATGGTTCGATTTTGGGACAGTAATAGAATCTAGAAGGAATATTGTCTGAGCATTGATAGGAACTCAACTCAACTAGGAAGATATAGTTTTCATAATGTTTGCATGCACTCGCTACTTCTATGATTTATGCATTGCTAAATGAATTCTCTATCACCTCATTAATCTAATCTATAAAGCTTAACATTTTTTTTATAATGATTTGATAAATGTAAGTAATTATCAAATTTAAATATAATGATCATAAAATCTTGTTTTATCATTTATTATTAGTTAATAAAGTGAAAATTAATTACTGTAATGTCTTAAATTAGTAGTCACTGTGAAAAAAAATATAAATTCGTTATATGCATTATGCCCACCAAATTCAACCTACATTTATCCATTTTTATGAGCTTCAAGTATCCTCTAAATTTCTTAGGTATAAGGAATCTACTTCTAATAGGTAATTTTCACCTTAAGAAACTATTTAGGGACAAAACTTAAAAAGGATATCTCATCCATTACTATACAGTTTAGTAGGATAATTATTTACTACTTGAAGAAGTATTTCCATTTATAACTACTTTTATTAAAATTCATGTCTTACCTTCTATTAAAGTAATATAAGTAATTATTTAAAGAAATCAATTATGATTTTCTTCATCATTTATTGCAATCTCTATATTCTAGATTCATTACTATGATGAATCTTTTATGTAAACATAATTTACTTTTTTTTTTATAAATCTATAGCTACATGTATAAAAAATTATATTGAATTAAACCCTAGAATCCATCATGTGGAAAGACCAATCTTACTTTTTAAGGAGTTTAAAATACCTAACCATACCTAGACTAGATATTACCTATCTTACTGGTATTGCATCTAGATTTATGTATGTTTAAATGAAAAGGGGATCCTAGACCTAGTGTGTAGATCACTAAGATCAATCTTTTTTTCAAATTAAGATTAGAAGCCAAATCAAAAAAGGTAGGAGATTAGCTAACAACCTAAAAGGAGATCCAATCTACCTTTGATCTAGTTCTTTTATTGCTTTGAAAAATTATTGAATTTAATGTGGATTAATTGAATTAATTTGACTATGCAACCTAATCTATAAACATAATTTTTTACACTAACGAAACTGAAATTCTAGAAACAAAGAACAAATCTAAGAAGGGAAATTTTTTGTGCACTTTGATATGAATCTAGAGCTGAAATAGTAGGTCAATGGCACAGGGCACCCCAAACTAAGAGTGATTTCTGAATCTGCAACTTTTAGGTCTACACTCTGCAATCTTTCATCTTCAGATCTAAACTTGTAAAATCACAACAAAGAGGGGAAAGGGGGTGGATATATAGGAGTTTTTCTAACTTAAACCCTCATTTGGTATTTATACCTCCACAAATAGCTGATTGATAGATGTATAAAGTGCATGTTCTCTTAACCTTAAGTGCATCTAAGGTTGTAATGAGCTAAAATGCTAAAACACCTACTCAAATGTGTTAGAGAATGATTCCTAAATGACATAAATGAGATCAACCCAAGAGAAATTCAAATATCCATAGGAAAATCTAAAATGCAATAATACCTTGCTTAGGACTATAGTGTAGGAAATTGTATACTCTACAATTTTACACTTTGGTTGGATCCCTTAATTAAGCTATGAATTTTCTAAATTATGTATTCCAAAGCCTTATTATTCCTATTTTCCAAAGGGAAATTGTTGACATTTCATGCCACCCTTTGATGACCCATCATTGATAACTGATTTGAGAGATCTCACATGCATCACCTTGCATAAGTCTCACTTGAAAAACCCTAGAATTAGCTAAGTATATTTTTTTCATACCTCTGGGCTATTGCTTGCTTGTTTGCATGTATCCCTCTTCTATTGCCCCCGATCTCCTTCTTCTTCTCCATTTCCTTCCATTTCTCACTTTGGAATTTCAGACTTCGCCCATCAAGCTTAACCCTTTCCCTCTACCCCTACCCTTCCTTTTGAAAATTAGCTAAGTGTTATTTTTTTGAGGGTCGAACTTCGACCTTGCCCTTTACCTCTTACCTTTATTATGGTAAGAGGTAAGCCCTCCATCCAAACCCTGACCCTCGATGTGCTTCTCGAAAAACAACTAAGTGTTTGATTTTCGAGTGTTAGGGATCGATCTTCCCCTTTAACCTTTACCTCTAATATAGGTATGGAATAAGGCATCCTCTCAATGCCTGATGCCCGACGCTCAAAATTCCTTCTTCTTCCATCTTCTTCCTTCATAATTTTCTTTTCTTCTCTAAGCCTTAGGTCTCCCTCTCGAGGTCTATTTCTACAAATCGAATAAGTGTTGGTTTGTGGGGATCAGACATCGAGCTTCCCCTTTACCTCTTACCTTTTTTTATGGTAAGAGGTAATCCCTTCTCCCAAACTCTGATCTTTGGTGGCTTCTTTTGGTCATCGATGTTCACTCATTCCTCTTCCCTCTTACTTCTTTGTGGTAAGCGATAAGCCCTCTGCTCGACCCTCGACAGGTAACAGCCTTCAGAACTCACGATTTCATTCTCCCTTCTTCCAATTTTCGGCATGGGGTAAGAGGTAGCCTTGATGCCCAACCCCCGGCGGGTTCTAGTGTTCATGGTTCTTTGCTCCAACCTTCTTTTCTTCAACAAGCGGTACAAATTATCTTAGACGCTCAATCTTTGACATAATCAATTTTGTGAGGGTCAGAGCCATTTAATTCACAATATTGGCAAGGGTTTTCTTTTAGGTCTAATGCCCATACCTTTTGAATTTTGGCATGTTTCTCATAGTGGTTCCATTGATGCCTGAGCGACCTTCTCACCTGCTTGCTCCACTTTTCAAGCTCGAGGGAAACATTTATTACACTTGTTGATGGTTATGGCTAATTTCATGGGTGCCCATGCCCATTTATTGTTGATTATTGTCCTTCCCTTATGCCCTAGATCCATTTCATTGATTTCACGGGGGCATTTCAAATGGATTTTTGGGCAACGGTTATTGTAGCTTAGCATGGTGTGTAGATCTTTGTATGTCTCAGGCTTGTCCTTCAACATGGTTTTCATGACTTGGTCACCTCGACTCTAGTCTAAATGGATTTCTACAAGTTGCTAACCCTGGTTGGGTTAGGGTTTGAGTTGCATTCATCCAAGTTATGCTTGATCTATAAAAGAAACAATGGTGTTTTTATTAAGGTTTCTTCTTTTGGGCTCCTCTCACAGTTTTTTTTTGTAGACATTGTATCTCTACATTATACCATTGTAAATTCTAGCTTTATGCATTATATTAATGAAATCTATCTATTGTCACAACTTTTTCTTGAATTTTTGAGTAAAAATTCTTACCTTCATGTTTGAACCTATTTTTTAGTTGATTTATTGATGTATTGAGCAAATCTTAAAACAAAGAAGGAACAAATTATATCTTGGTGTATCACCTTCAGTTCCATTTTATGTTGTCTTTCTACCTCTTTTTCTTATGAGCTATTAGAGTATAGTGATAGGTTTCAATGTGTTGGGTTAGACCAACACATTTGCACTTAGATTAGAGGAGGAAGTTGACCTTCTCTAGTGAATCAACCTCATTCGTGCAAGGTGTTGGTTGTTTTTACTATAACCAGGTTGATCTCCTAATCTACCTATGGAATTGCTTTTTCCAATCAAGGGAAGTTCAAAGGACCTGGACCAATTGACGAGGATTTTAATAAAAACTCCTACACTTTGGGCTCTGCAAGACCCGAAAGGGTGATCCCCTTAATGTGTTTACGACCTCTACACCAATATTATAAACAAAATTAACAACAATAGATAATATCATTTAATAGATCAACATAAGAGGATAATATTGAATAGAATTGGTTGTTCATCAATAATATCAACTATTTGGAGCATGAGATAACTACAACACTTCATAGTATAAGATAATCATTGATTTGAAATTTGTAGCAAGCTCTAAATAAAGACAAACAAATATTGAACCTCACAAATAAGTACAACCTAGATCAGTGCCATATACCATTGGAGGAGTCAAATTCATAAGCATTTAAGGGTTTATGACATATTTAACACATAACATGTAAGATCTCTGATAATATTGTCTTACAATATCATCATTATGTATTCTAACCCAATACTTCTTATCAAATCCTTATCTAAAACATACCCACCTATGATCCCATTCAAGCATTTTAATTAATTCTTTGAATTAAAGCTAAACTAATAATCATACACACCACAATAGTGAGATGAATGAAACAACCCTTGATCATTTTATTCAAAATTCTAATATGCTTATACAATGGAGAGACATGAGTTTGAAATAATTTCTTTTAATTCAACTGCCAGTATTGTCACAAAACATCAAATTCCCATGAGTTCAAAACCTACTACATAATGACACAAAATCTATATTGCATTTTCACTAAAACTATCAGGCTTTACGATTGCTCTACAACTTCACCTAGAATCGACCAAAATTATCTAACTTGCTAACCCATACTTTTGGCCTTGAAATCCTTCTTATAGAAAATGAAGGAGAAAACAAGCATCGAGCCAAAAGTACACATGTCATCAGTCACTTGGACTATCTTGTGATATTTCAAGAATTTGTTATAACAATTTATCCTTGAAGAATCATCTTGTTCATCCTTCTCATTGAGTATGGTTGCTGCATCCACAAGACTTCAAGAAACCTGCACCAAAACTGCCACCAAAGACAAACCAAAATCTATTGTAACTGCAATAGCTGAGTTGTTAACCGCCAATAGCTAGCTCTGATTTACTCTTCCTCGGTTAAGTATATATTTACCCATCTCTAATATTCTTCATTAGCTGGCCAATCAAAATTAACTACCTCATTCACCTTAACAATATAAGTTGTGTATTTAACCGCTACCTGATTCACTTCTCTTGAAAGATTCCAAAATGTTCTGGTACTAATGATCTTGTCCATACACCTCACCAACAAGTCATAGTCTGAGTCATCACAAATCAATTTGATTTGTGCATTGATGACCTCATTTTCTCTATCATGTCACTGTTGTAGAGATTTAATATTTCCCCATGCATCAATTATATCAGGTAAAGATGTATCACTCCAATCATCAAAATTATTTACCAATTCTCTGGTTTTCCTACTCAAATCATCTGGTAAGGCTTGAAAACCTTGCCATGACTTTACAAATATTTGAGTAGGCCCTAATGATTGGGGCCTTTTATTTGTATCAAACCTTGAGGCTTTATACATTATATCTAAATTATTTGCCCTAGGGATCCATTTCTCAACTAAGGGTAACACTATCTCCTGATCCCTACTAATATTCTTTATTGCATCCAAAAATAAATAATATAAAGAATACACTGATGGCAATCTACCATCAACCTTTTCATTCAAGTGCCTCAAAACCATGTCAAAAATCTCCCCCTATTTTTTAATTTCTCCCTCGTCACTTGCCTTTAAGGCTTCCTATAACTTTGTAATATTGTGCATTAGCTGATTCTTAGTAGGATCCACAAAGCACTCTTCTTCTTCCTTAATTGGCTCCAATGTAGGACCAAGAGAAGGAGTTTGGATGGGGGACCCTGGTTTAGAAACAATTGGAGAAGCAGGAGGCACTGATCTTGATGTGGAAGGCAATGCCATGATACCTGGAGCACTTGAGGTCTCCCCAATTTGCCTATATTTCAACCTATCCACCTCAATTTGTAGCTCAACATTCCTTTGCTACACCTTGTTGTACTATCCAATTATGAAGTTGTACTTCTCCATTAAGCTCTTCTTCTCAGCTTCTTCCTTCTTAGTAGTCTTTTCGGCCAATTTGGCCACATTCATAGGTAGGTTAGTAGCCTTTGTAGTTGAAGTTTTTGAGGCTCTCTTTATTATTAACCCTCTCTTTAAGTTTGGGCTAATGTTAGTTACATTAGGCTTTCTACCTTGAGGTGCCAAAGCCCAAATTGCTAGGGTATCATATTCTTCGTTGAAGGTAGAATCTTGCAATGCTACCTTGACCTCTTCCTCAGAATTTTGCAAGGGATGTTTGGATTTTAGAATAACATTAAATGCTAGCGCATCTTCTATATCCCATTCAGGAAAAATTAAAACATCAGCCCGAGTCACTAATTTTCTCCCATCCTCAAGAGTGATGTTCTTAAATTCTTCCATCAATTAATTTTTTGCTTCATTATAATTCTCCTGGTCTGACCTATCAGGCCTCAACTCTCTTCTCTTCTTGCATTTATCTTGATACTCCTCTAATCTCATTCTCCATACTACTTGCAAGAAAACTAGAGTTTTGACAAATGCATCATCATCCAAAAATACCCTACTTGCCTCCATCCTGGAATCTTGCACACACTATCCTTTCATAACCAAGTCAGACAAAACCAATTCAGCTGACCTAGGAGGTGAAGGCATACCAACCTGCATATCCTGATCTGTGACCACAATTTCATCCATCAAATCTTCTTGTGCCTCTTCAATATTTTTCCTCTTAGGGCTTGGCTCTGATGCTAGTGATGAAGGGTTATCCTTTGGTGATGAGTCCAAATCAATTATTTTGATTCCCCCAAGTGTTCTAACCTTTGTACCTGGTTGTGCTGATGCTTTCATGATTTTTTTTCCTTTTTTATTTTCCTCCTCCTCATCACTGATGTCGTTTCTCTTTCTTTTATAAAGAGGCCACATCACTATAGGTTGATATGTTGGCCTCATTTTAGTAGGCCTCACATTAGATTCCTATGTACCAAAGTCCAACTCCAAGTTTATCTTCTTTGTCATCAAAATGCCCATGATTTCCTTGAAGTTGTCCATCAAAAATTCAATTTTCTTGTTGAATGGGGTAAATTTCATTAATGGATCATATTTGGGATCCATCTTATGCACAATGGCTAATAGATTCTCATATCCTATCTATATTTATTTATTCAATTCCTGCTTATTCAAAACAAACTCATTCCTAGTCAGATCCTCAGGAAAATTGAACTCATGTGCAAACTTACCACCCTTTATCCATTGTCTGAAAAGGGAAAAGAAGTCCTCGGGATCTTGATGTCGCTTGGGACCACACCTTAAGTGATAATCATAAAAAAAAATCCCAAAGTGGACCCAACCTCCTTTTGAAAACACAAAATTGGATACAATAGTATAATCAGGGAAAAGGGTTCCCTTACCTTTCCCTATTAGGTTGTCCTCATGGATACAACCAATCTGCCACATAACCTCAACAAACCCTACTCTTGGTGGCACATTGTATGGAAGAATATGTGGAGTTCCTTGGAAGCCATACACTCTCAAGACAGTGATAACTGGATACAGGATAATGTCCCCCCACTTGTGACAAATTTTCAAATCTAGCTTCCTCCCCTTCGGTCTGAGAAAATCATGTAAGTCCTCAGGGATTCTGGGTACATTCACCATCAATCTAGCCCTCAATCTAGAAGCAAAACAATTATCAAACTGTACAAAACTAGAAATTTCCCTATTATAAGATAAGTTTGCAGTCCATGCTTGCACCGAAAGTCTTTCTCCATTAACCACTTGTCTTAATTCCATCTTCTCAGAAAAGAAATCAACATTCTTGTACAAGAACATGTACATCAACATGGAATACCAGAAGAATGGAGTTCCTGCATCCTTTTGTTGCAACTTTAACAACCCTTTGTGTATCTTCTTAGCCAAAAAGGATGCAAAATCATAGATCACTGAGAAGTTAGGGTGTTGTATTTGCACCCCCATAAACATATAGGAAATTGGTATCATTGTATTAGAGTTAAAACCCAAAATCTAGCACAATGAAGAAAAAGTGGCTAAAAAATAATTAGCAAAATAATTTAGCCTGAAAGGCTCCTGGTCACTAGGGCTGATACAAAACCTTGAACCGCCTGCCCTTGCTAGATGAGGTGGAAGCAGCCTAACCCTAAAAAGTGACTTTGACCTTGCATACTCCTGCTTCATCTCCTCAAGATCAATATGAACCAAGAACGGTCTAGGCTCACTCAAGTCAAAAACCTATTGAAATTCTTCTTTGTTGATACTTAGCAAGACCCCCCCGTCATTATCTCTTAATACTCTTGTAACAAGGTCATATCGTTCTACCACTGCCTTGAGAAAATCCACATCAGGGAATACGTTTGGTACCACCAGCTTCCCCATCTCAGATCTCCAACTATTCGAGAAAGGGTGAGGAAAATTCCTTTGCCCATACCACAATCTAAACATCTCCAAACCTGTCATGAGAACCCTAGCATTGACAATGTTGGAACAATTACATACCAATCCGTCCCCCAGGGTTCTTCCACGTATCAAGACCAACCCATTCTTCCTATCATTAGTTGATGATGGCAATTGATCCAAGAAGTCATCATATAAATTTATGTGTAAATAGTTGACTTGGCCAGAATGCTGCTTTGGCGGTGCCATCTTTGGTAAACTAGGGATTCCTTGATATTTCAAATCTTTAAATAAACCAGGGCTAAACAAAAAACAAAATTATAGAATATAGCCTTGCAATTTTTCACAATTCAACTAACCTATAGCCCTAAGAACAATTATCAATGAACTCTCCGACAAGCGCACCACAATTTTCCCAAATTCTCAATCAAAGTAACCAGGAGGTACAAAAATTAACTCATGGTTTTGTGCTTTGTAGAAACCCAAATCCTTCATTGTGACAGCTCGTAACTTCATCCTTGGCTCTGAGAAGGCTCCGAAAATATGTTTGAATAATTTGTGAGACACTAGGGCAGGAGTCAGTCACTTTATTTCGATCAAATTATTCCAGCAAACGTCTCATCCACCATTAAAGCTTACTTGCATGTCGCGCCAATGACTCCAATTGTATTTGATGCAAATTCAAATTCCAACCATTGATCCTTCACTTCTATCAAATCATCGAACGACTTCCTTCAAAATAGGCTAACACAATCTCCATCACGACACTAAGGGCCCACCATATTATGCATCGCCAAAGAAATCCAGGTGGTACCCACCCGTGATATCGTGATCGATAAAAACCTTGCAACTTATGATCACGCGATGGTGAGAAACTGTTGATCTCCACCATCGGCAATCATGTTCATTCAACACAATCGCCAACATTGTAATTAACCATCGAGCAAATTTTCCATCAAGATTATAACATCTCCGATGATTTGGAGCACGTGCATCTCATAGCCACTTTAGTAACCTTTCATATAACATATTAAAACCTGACAGATATATTAAATAATTTTCATCATCTCTTTGGCATCGCTAGATGAGACACGTGGCGCTCGCCCGTGATATCACAATCAATTGAGACTCTGTGGTGGGGTCATCACGAGATTGCGGGGAACAGTTGAGATCAACTAATGGTTGATCGATGGTCATTTAAAATTGTTCCCTACAAAATATAAAACATTTATTAAAGGCACAAGGGGACATCGCCTAGGCTGACAACAAACAATGGCTTAAGTTGTTTTTAAACATAGGGGCACAAGCCAACCTAGACTTAGGGAGTAATAAAGTCAGGCAAAAAAATTAAAACAATAAATCAAAAAGGGGCCTGACTTAGATGAAGTGATGGGGCATAAGTTTTTTTAAAACCCACTTCAAAAAGGTAATGGCCAAATAGATCCCACCCAAGGCACAACACAAGACATTAGGATCTTCATGAAGACAAAAAATAAAAACCCCAACCTTAGGTTTTTCCCAAACAATATGAAAGACCAGGACAAGGGCAAGATAAAATGGAATTCAAAGAGAAAAATTTGAAGTTCCATCACAAGGTCCCAAACCTTGAGGTTGTTTCCATTGTGTCATTAGAACACTAAAATCCTTGTTCATTAGGGTGTGGTTTTATGTGCCAACAAAAAATAATATTTAATTAATACAATAAATAATTTAATCACATTAGAGAATGAGTGTCTTGGACTTTTAGTCCAAGACCCATTCACCCAAGGGCGAATGGGTCCACTTTAAGTCCTATGAACCATTTTTAAATATGTTTTTGGTAGCATAATGATTCAAATTCAATATGCAATTTTCAACTTTTGGAATCTATTTTTTGGGAAATTAGATAAACACCTATAAATACATAGTTATGTTATCAATTCAAACCTAAGCATCTTCACACACATAATTCAAATTTCACAAGAGAGAAAATATTATTATCAAGAGCACTAAAGAGAAGATTTATCAGTCATCTACAACAACAATCAAGATCATATCACCGTGTCAAAATTCATGTGTTTTCATTTCATGTTTTGGAGCCAACATTATGATATAGGTTTCAAGCATTCAAGCATCAAATCAAGGAATCAATCAAGCCAACTCATGCAAGATCCAAGCCTTAGAGTGATGTGTTAGACTTCAGTCGTCTAAAGGAAGCCATTAAGGGTTTTCTAAGTTGTGACATAGTTTTTTTCATTCATCAATTCCTTCCATTTATCATTATTTCAATATCAAGGTTTAATTACCAACATTAGGTTTGACTAAGGAAAATCTCCATTCACAAAAAAAAAAAAAAAAATCTTCTCTTTGTATGTGCAGATTTATAGGTGAAGAAGGATTGAATATTGATCAAAGGAGTAATTTTGAAAAGTTGTCAAAGTTTTCATCATTGTTGTCAAGATATGAAAACTCACCTACAAATTTTATTTCTAGCTTTTCGACAGTCAAACTTAGAGAAATTAGAAGCTTAGATCTGAGATCTTAGGACTACAAAATCAGATTTTTTACCTTTGCACTAGGACCCATTTTCCCTAGGGTGAACTAGCTATGCTACAAAGCTCAGAATTTGCATTTTAACCTAGGTAAACACCATTTTTCCCTTCTCAGGTCTACCTATTGTTGCAAGTATGGATGTGTTTGGTGGTTTTGTCATTAATATTGTCATTGATGTCAACACTTTATAGGTTCAGTAAGTTATGTATTTGCCAAGTTCTTTTGAGAAAATTTGAGAAATAATGAAAGTTGTGTTCTGAGCATGCTCCAATAATGTGGTCCGCATTTTCTCTGTGTTGATCCAATGCCTATGAGGATATGAAGGTGTGTTTTGAGCATGCTCCAATAATGTGGTCCACATTTTCTCTGTGTTGATCCAATGCCTATGCGGGTCTGAAGGTGTGTTCATGAGCTTAAATGGATTGTATATTTTGAGTTTCAACTTCTGGTGTGATGGAGAGTAAAATTTATGTTCACCGATGTGTGAATTGGTTTGTCAAAGTTATCTCGTTGTTGACTGGGAGAAATGTTTTGGCTCTGCAGTCCTCTGTTATTTGTTTTCAGATCTTGCAGATCTGGGAGTATTCCTTTTGATGGTTTCTATGTTCTGACAAAATTTCATATAGTTTGGCGCTCTGAAAGACCTGCTCCAGAGCTCCTATATTTTTGTTGGTTGTCTCGGTTGAACTGGTGAAGTGTTCTTTGTGAATGAATTTTGTTGAAGATGTTGTAGACGTATCTGAGTTGTTCTTAGAGATGGTAAAATGACTAGTGAAGCATGTTGAGCAATCCTCGTGTGATTATCTTGTTGATGATGCATGTACTTCAAAGATCATCGATGTTTCATTAGGTTTGTCCGACCTGGTGTTTACATGGTACATTATGTTTTTGCATTGATCTAAGGAAGCATGTGTGTTATCCAAGATGTTGTTTGGGTCATAATTTAATATGCATTTGGTCCCCTCACATTCTTATCCACCGCGAGAATGTTGAGTAGCCAACCTAGTTTGAATTTGTAAAATGAAATTGTATAGCCGACCTTGGAGAATGTTTTTGGGGTTGAATATGATATAAAACCAAGTTAAGTTGTAGTGAATTTCATGTCCATCCATCATTCGATTCGAGCAAGAGAAGAGTGTGTGAACAAGTGCGAAAAGTAGAGTGTAGAAGAGCGAATTGTGGCAATAGTACTTCATTGAATTTATAATCTTTTGTTCAAGTTGTGAAGTGTGTGTAACTCCTGGTGGTGGATCTTTATCTATTTATTTGTATTTTTTCATAGGGAGTGAGCCTCTCTTTCTAGATAGTGATTCTAAGGCAATGAGCCCTTAATCTGGGTAGTTAGCCTTTGTATCTAGGAAGTGAGCCTTTTTGTATCCGGTATTGCATTACTACTATATTGTGAGTTAATCCTCACCGTGGTTTTTCCCTCATTAGGGTTTTCCACGTAAATTTGGTGTCTCTGGTATTGTGTTTTTGTTATCTTCATTTCATGTTGATACTTAATAACAAACTGAGGCTAAAGTGGAATTGATTAAGTTAAGAAGTAAAGAATTTGATACAACTAATTCAAGCCCCCCCCCCTCTCAGTTGTCTTGTGCATTTCAACAATTGGTATCAAAGCTCTAGTTCCTCGATGAAGCTTAACTGCTTGAGGTAGATCATATGGCGCACAAGTTACAACTTCCTATGTTTGATGGAGCTGATTACACTGACTGGAAAGAACATATGAGAAGTTATTTGATTTCAATCAGTTTTTATACTTGGAAAGTTTTGGAGACAAAGTATATGATTCCAATAGTTGGACATTCCTCTACTGATGAGGTTGCAGCCTTTGAAGAGAATGAAAGAGTAAGGTTTGAAGAGAATAAATGGAAGATGGGGAAGACATTGCAATCTATTATCAGAGATTTGAAACTATAGCAACTGAAATCAAGAATCAAGGAGGTACCATGAAGGATGAAGATATAATTGAGAATATTTTGATGACCTTACTAGACAATTACAGTGACAAAGTATCTGCTCTTGAAGAACAATATGATCCAAAGACATTTACTAAGGAACATCTATTTGGTGTCTTGACTGCATTTGAGATGAGAAAATTTGTAAGAGATAAGGAGAAGACTGAAATAGCCTTTAAAGCCATGAAGATAGAAGAAGAAGACGACGACGACGATGGTGATGATGATGATGAATATTTGGAAGCAAATTTCATAAGGAGATTGAAAAAAGGTACTGGTAAATACAAAGGTAAGTTGCCTTTTAAGTGTTTCAACTGTGGAAATATTGGTCATTATGCACCAAGATGTCCTAATAGAGATACACAAAAGAAGAATAAGGATAATAAAAATAATTACAAAGATAAGAAGGATATGAAGTTCAAGAAGTTGTATTATGTCAAAGAAGATGCAGGAATTTATGATGATGAATCTGACCTTGAAGAAGATAAATATGAATGTTTGTTTCTAGCCCTAGAAAATAAATGTGGAAAGGAATTTGGTCCGGAGAATAAGAAGGATGAAATAAAAGGCACTCTAGTGACTTCTTTTCATGCCAAATAGGATGAAGAATTTCGGGTAATTGACAATGAATGTTCAAATCATATGAGTGGAGATAAGAGTAAGTTTACTAAAATTGAGAAGTATGATTGAGGTATAGTCATGTTTGGAGATGATTCTAGTGCTAAGATTGTTGGTAAAGAAACAATTAGCTTTGAAGGAAAACATAACATTGATGATGTCTATTATGTAAAATTTTTAAGGCATAATCTCTTAAGTGTTGGACAAATGTGCAGCAAATGTTTTAAGCTTGTGTTTCAGGATAACACTTGTGATATCAAAAAAGGATCTAGAACTATGGTTGCAGATGGAAGAAGAACTCATGGAAACATCTATCAACTTAAAGGTGGTGATATTCAGTGTTCTATTTCTCATATTAGTGAGATTTGGTTATGGTACCAAAGGATGAGACATGTGAATTTTGATAATCTGGTTAAGATCAATTCTAGAGAAGTTGTGAGAGATCTTCCTAGAATGACAAAGTCTTGAAGTTCAATCTATAGAAGTTGTCATATGGGAGAATAGACAAGAACTAGTTTTAAAGGAAAAGATCAATCTTCTACCAAAATGCTTGAATTAATCCACACAGACATTTGTGGTCCTACAAGAACATAAATCCTGAATGGTGACAGGTACTTTATGCTTTTAATTGATGATTATTCTAGGATGACATGGGTTACATTTCTTAGAGAAAAGTCTCAGGCTCTTAATAGATTCAAGGTGTTTAAGGAAAGAGTACAAAATGAGGCAAACTTGAGAATTAAATGCGTAAGATCTGATAGAGGTGGAGAGTTTACATCTAATGAGTTCAATGCATTTTGTGAAGACTATGGCATACAAAGACATTATTATACTCCTAGAACTCCACAACATAATGGAGTTGTAGAAAGAAAGAACCGAACTATGCAAGAGGCTGCTAGAACTATGATGAAAGAAGAAAATGTTCCTAATATGTATTGGAGAGAAGCCATTCAAACTTCTATTTATATTCTTAACAGAGTTCCAATTAGAGGTAACAACACTAAGACTCCTTATGAGTTATGGACTAGTAAGAATCCTACCATAAAATACTTTAAGGTGTTTGGTAGTAGATCTTACATTAGAAGAGATGAAAAAAATCTTGGAAAGTTTGATGCTAGATGTGATGAAGGAATTTTCCTTGGTTATTCTAATAACAACAAGGCTTAAAGATGCTTTAATAAAATACTTAGAAAAATCATTGAAAGTACTAATGTGAAGATTGATGAAGCTATGTATAGACCGGTGGAAATAACTGAAGTTGAACCTGATGATCCTATCTGTGTACAAATACAAGAAGAAGAAATGGAAGAGAAAGAAAAAGGTGAAGAAGAAGAAGATACTCTAGAACCTACACCTAAGACTCCTAAATATGTTCAAAGAAATCACCCGAAGGAATAGATAATTGGAGACAAAAGTGAAGGAGTGAAGATAAGAAACAAAGTGGTTGAGGTAAACTTGTGTTTACTTTCTAAGATTGAACCAAAGACTGTGAATGAAGCATGTAATGATGAGAGCTGGATGAGATCAATGAAAGAAGAACTATAACAGATAGAAAAGAATGAGACATGGGAATTGGTCCCTAGACCTACAAACAAGAATGTAATTAGTTTTAAATGGGTATTTAGAAACAAATTGAATGTAGATGGTGAAGTAGTAAGGAATAGAGAAAGAATTGTATGTAAAGGATATTCACAGATTGAAGGAATAGATTTTGAAGAAAATTTTGCACCTGTAGCAAGAATGGAGGCCATTCAAATGTTCTTGGCATTTGCAGCTCATAAAGACTTTAAAGTATATCAAATGGATGTCAAGTCTGCATTTCTGAATGGAGAATTGGAAGAAGAAGTGTATATGGAGCAACCAAAAGGTTTTTCACTGTTAGACAAACTGGACATGGTTTGTAGGTTAAAGAAAGCATTATATGGATTGAAGTAAGCTCCCAAAGCTTGGTATGCTAGATTGTATAGATACTTGACAAAGCAGGGATTCAGTAAAGGGTTCGCAGACAAAAGTCTCTACTTCAAGGTTGAGAAAGACAAGATACTAATAGTTGTGGTATATGTTGATGACATCATTTTTGGTGGAAATGAAGGTATGTGTAAGAAGTTTTCTGAAGATATGCAAAAATAATTTGAGATGTCTATGATTGGTGAACTGAAATTTTTCCTTGGACTTCAAGTTAATCAAACTGATAAAGGGATATTCATTTCACAATATAAGTATGTTAAGGAATTGTTAAAGAAGTTCATGATGGATGACTCTAAAATGGTATGTACCCCTATGGTAACTAGATGCAAGCTGAGTAAGGATGATAAATCTTCTAAAGTTGACCAGAGCATGTACAGATCCATGATTGGTAGATTGTTTTATCTTACTACAAGACCAGACATTATGCATGTAGTATGTTTAGTTGCAAGATTTCAAGCAAAACCGAAGGAAGCACATGTTAAAGTTGTGAAGAGGATATTCAGATATCTTAAAGGAACTTCAGACTATGGACTATAGTATTTGAAGGAAAATTATTTCACTTTGAATGCCTACACTAATGTTGATTGGGTTGGATTTCTAGATGACATGAAGAGTACAAGTGGAGGATCATTCTTTCTTGGAGAAATATTAGTCTCTTGGTTGAGCAAGAAGCAAGATTCAATTTATTTATCCACTGCAGAAGCAGAGTATATTGCAGCAGCATCCTACTATACACAGGTTCTATGGATGAAGAAAACTTTGATGGACATAGGTGTGTTGAGTAATGAACCTACTTCTATTTTTTGTGACAATACAAGTGTTATAAACATTTCGAATAATCCAATGATGCATTCTAGAACAAAGCATATATCTATCAAATATCACTTCTTGACGGAGAAGGTATTGAGGAATGAAGTAAGACTTGAATATATACCTATCAAAGAACAAGTTGCATACATATTCACTAAGTCCCTTCTGAAGGATACTTTTGAGTATCTCAGAGGGAATTTTGGGGTTTTTGCGCCTCCTTTGAACTAAGTGCCCATGGAGGTGCATCAGTCCAATGGATTCACAGACTCTTTTGTTCTAGACTGATGATTGAGGTCTACTCCTCAAGGGGAGTAGAGAAGTGCATTGTTGCAGTATGTGATGTGGATGTACTCCTTAAGGGGGGTGAATAGAGATTTATATGGTGAGAATGTCCTTTTCCAGTGATGTCAAAGGGGGAGAGAGAATCATGTGAAAATTTTATGCTTGGCAGGTTGTCGCTTTTGAAAATCATGTAGGATATAGGAGAGAGATCATGTGAAAATTTTATGCTTGACAGGTTGTCGCTCCTAAAAATCATGTATGTTGTCTTTGATGGTTTTTCACATCTTGTGTTGTCATCAATGATAAAGGGGGAGATTGTTGCAAGTATGGATGTGTTTGTTGGTGTTGTCATTAATATTATCATTGATGTCAACACTTTACAGGCTGAGTAAGTTATGTATTTGCCAAGTGCTTTTAGAAAATTTGAGAAATAATGAAAGTTGTGTTCTGAGCGTGCTCCGATAATGCAGTCCACATTTTCTCTATGTTGATCCAATGCCTATGCAGATCTAAAGGTGTGTTCATGAGCTTAAATGAATTGTATATTCTGAGTTTCAGCTTCTAGTGTGATGGAGAGTAAAATTTATGCTCACTAGTGTGTGAAATGGTTTGTCAGAGTTATCTAGTTGTTGACTGGGAGATTTTTTTTGGCTCCGCAGTCCTTTGGTATTTGGTTTTAGATCTTGCGGATCTAGGAGATTATTCTTTTTTATGGTTTATATGTTCTAAAAAAAATTCATATAGTTTGGTGCTCCGGAAGACATATTGATCTAGAGCTCCTATGTTTTTGCTAGTTGTCCCTGTTGAACTGGTGAAGTGTTCTTTGCAAATGAAGTTTGTTGAAGGTGTTGCAGACGTATCTGAGTTGTTCTCAGAGATGGTAAAATGATTGGTGAAGCGTGTTGAGCAATCCTCATGTTAGAACCAAAAATTTTAATTAAAACGCTATGCTTTTTATCCATTTAAATCCCATCATTTGCATATCTTTTTCATAAAAAAATCACTTTCGCCATCCAAAATGCTAAAATTCATTATACTGCTCCTTTGATATTCACTCCTTATGTTATTTACCACTATACTGCAACCTCCCACAAAGGGGTCCGCAGTATGGCGGTGACGGATAAAGCACAATCACATGACTGTTACCGCTACACTGCACGCGGTCTTCAAACTGGCCGCGATGGCACGGTAAATAGTTGACAAGGAGGAGGCAGCGTCAAGATTGTTACCGCACAACCATGCTTGCTTAGCATAGTCACTGTGGTGGCATGGCAAACAACACGACAATAGTGAAGACAGTCACTACAGTACCACCACAGGTCTATGAGGATACCGCGGTGACCGTGGTAAAGGTTGGGAAGCGACTGGCAGTTAAGAGAGGCCACCGCGGTACCATAGCCAGCTAGATCGGTGACCGTGGTGACCACGGTGAATAAAGTAGTGAGCAGTGGCAACGAAGGTGACAGTCAGCAGACGGTTATCGATACACCGTGGTCAGTTAGCACGAAGCTGGCAGTGGAGCGGTAAGGGAAAGGATAGACCGTGATGGTGAACACCGTCATACCATTGGTGGCTAAAACAAAGCCGACGATTGAGCGGTAAAGAAATAAGTGACAGAGCAATCAAAGTCAAGGCACCGCGGAGAGATAAAGGGTGGAATAGGGTAACGCAGCTAACAATGAGAGATAACAATAAATGCTAATATCGCCATAACGTGGTCAGTCAACATAATGACTACGATGGAGCAGTGAAAGAAATAAAGGAAGCCACAAAGACACAAAGTATAATGGCGGAAAAAGTATTAAAACAAAATTAAATATAGAACTATTGTAAAAATATTTAATTTTCCACCTGGAAACTCAATTAAATATTTTATCTCTGTCATAGAATGTAAACAGTTTTACCAGTCATGTGAACGGTCACGACTCTTGGTATGAATTGTATAAATACTTTGTAAAATCAGTTGTAGAGGGGGGATGGGTAGTTAGAGGAGGAATGATATTTTTTCAGACTAGGGAATGTAAACAATGCATAGATCCTTTCCTGAAACAGATCAATGGAGATAATGAATTTTAATTGGTGATATTCTTTTTTGGTGTTCAGTTGTTATGTTGTGTTAAATAAAATTATTTTATCTGGTTCTCTCCAACTTGAGATTCTTTAATTATTTAAACCTACATATCAAGTGTATCTCTAATTTACCAGAATGTATTCCCATTTTGTGTGATTTAGTTGATTGGTGTCTGCATGTCAGATTTAAAATCTTTTAAATAAGTCATAGTAATTTAAAGATTTCTTTTGGGGAGTTAAAGAAGAACCAGGTTAAGAAAAATCCCAGCACAATTTATGCAAGTCATAAGTAAATGAAGTTTTATGACAGTCATATAGTTTCATTTTCAAAGTGCATAACAACTAGAATAAAGCCAAAGAGGGAAACACATATCATTTTTTATTTTTGACTCCATTTCCCATGTGGATAGAAGGCATTGATCTACCACAACCCAGAGAATTAATTTTATATACAAACAACATTTTTAAATCCTTTCTTTTGTGTAGTAGGAGTAGGAGTAGTTATAGTGATTTTTTCTATCCATTTCCATTTTCCATTGTGGGTAGATTGTTTCACCAGAAAATACATTTCAATTTGCATTATTCACATAAGTTCACTCGCCTTGGTCTAGCAGAACCTTTAGTGAAGAAGGTTCAATTGCATCAATTGGCCTTGTATGTTGGCCAAAAGCATTGTGAGAGCTTGGCAACCTCTCGTGGTTCAAACCTGTGTTTTTGAGACCCAACAGTTTGGTGACTCTACGAGGGACCGTAATCTGTAAATAAGCCTTTGTCATAGAGTCAGTATTTTTTAGAAGACTTCGCTAGGAATAAAGAATTGCATATTTTCTCACTTTTGGAAAGTGAGTGGCGACTCTAAATGAGCAAATGTGTTGAAATTGATAAATTGAAATATACATCAGAAAGAAATCACCCTGAGTTTAGATTATCACAATTGCTCACAACATGCAGGGAAGAAGGTCTTTGTACAAAGATGGTGATGGTCCTAATGTCAAAAGTAAATGGACTTAGAAGAATGATAAGGGTAAGAAAGTATCTGATGATAGGGGCCCATCAAGTAAAAACAAAATATCAAAATCACCATTGGAGACACACAATTCAAATGGAACATTGGCAAATGAAAACAACCCTTCCAGAGAACCTCATACTCCTGAGGAACAACTTGAATATGATTAGAAAGTAGCACTTCTTGAGGATGGACTTGAATATGAAGCGGAATCTGAGGAGAATTATGAACTTATGGCTAGGGATGAAGTAAATGCAAGACTGGAACATGAGAGAGAAGAAGTAGAAAATGAAAGAATAGAATATGAGTAGAGGCTCCAAGCAATTAAAGAACTTGAAGAGTTGAAATTGAGGAAAGTTCAGTTCAATACTCAAATGGCTAATTTGCATAAATATGTGCCACCACACAGGTAGGGTAACAATAATGCAGGCCCATCAAAAGCCCCATAGGTCCATAAAAATGCTCAACCACAACATCAAGGTGTTCAACCACCTCCTTATCAGGAATATGTGGAAAATAATAATCCATTGTACCAGCATCAAAATTACCAAAATCCACCTCCTCCATAATACACAACCATGATCAGGCAGTTTGATTTGGCTGGATTTCAAATATGTCCTTATCCTATGGACAAAAATTGGAGAAGTCTAGTTCCTAAGTTCACAGGAAGTAGTGTGATTACAACTGAAGAGAATTTAAGGAGATTTAATGCTTTTATGCAAGATTTGGATATGCAGTATGAAGATGTGCAGATGAGGTTGTTTATGATGTCACCAATTGAAGATGCCAAGGATTGGTTTAATAGTTTTCCAACAACTTCTATTGATTCTATTCATGTGTTTTATGAACAATTTCTTGAGTAGTATGGGAATCAATATGCACCAGAATTTTCTTTGCATGAATTGGTGACTATTCAAAAGCATCAAAATAAGTCAGCTTATGATTTCAACTAGAGGTTTTCTAAATTTCATTATAAGATACCTCCTAGATCTAAATTGGTTGATCCTGCTGCATTGAGTATTTATTTAAAAGCTTTTGATCCTAAGACAGGATATGAGCTTAGGAACGAGGATCCCAAAAATTTGGCTGAAGCTCAAAGGATAGCACTCACAATTGAAAATAACAGGAAAGCTGCAAGGATGATTTCCAAGAGGGATAACCCTAGGGTTCCCAAATATGCTCCTCCAAATAAACAAGAGAACACATATAAGAATGAAAGGCCTAGAATACATGAAATGCCTTATAATACAAATTGGAGAAATGGAAAGCTAGTGATGGATGGGTAAAGAAATAAAGAGACACCTGACCCTTTGAAGAAAAGAGGGACATACATGGTTGATAATAGTCCTTGGTGTTTAGTTTGTGACTTGCCACATTCTTCAGAGCATTGTGTCGTAGCTCAGTCAATGTCAGGAAAAGACATAGCAGAAAATAATAATGAAGAGGACCATAATATCTATTTGACTTCCCATACTCTTCACTCTGCAGAGCAAGGGTATTCATCTTCAGAAGAAGGAGGATATGAATATGATGTTGATCATCAGAAATATAATGTTCACATGGTAGATCAAAAAGTTTTTTTATTATTATGAAAAAAGTGATGATGAACAAGGTCCCCCTACTACATCATATTAGCCTAATAGGGGAATTATGAGGAGACCAACTAAGGAAGAAATTAAAAGATTGACTATTGCAACAGTTGAGCTGGCTAAGAGAAAGTATCAACTAAGGAATAGAACAATGAATGAGAATGAAGGTGTTCCAAGAGGAATATTCTTGAAAGATAAAAAGATGTCCCATGAAATATCAAAAAAGACAAATGATGAGCACTCTGATAAAAAAGAACAGAAGCATGTTCCCAAAGAAGAAAATAAAGAATTCCCTAAAGACAAACAAAAGATAGATCAGAAATCAAAAAGGGAGAAAGAGGAGAACAAAGGTGAACCAACAGAGCAAAATAAGGTGATCAGAGCTGAAGGTGCATATTTTGATTTCGTGCAAGCTTTATACCAGGTAAAAATGTTTGTCCCATTACTTGAAATGATGAAAATTAAAGAGTATAGGGAAAGTGCTATTCAATTAATGTCTGGTAGGAGGAATCAAATTGTAAATTTTGAACAAAATGAGAGTCTTGGAATTGCTGATAAGAAAGGAAAGATAAAAGTTTCAGAAGTTGGCCTAAATGATGCATTGATGAATACACCACAAATTGATCCATTTTTTACTACCCTAATCATAAATGGTAAATTGGTAAGAAATTGCATGATAGATTCAGGTTCTTCTATGAATATTATGCCAGTAGGGGTAATGAAATAGCTTGGTATGTGGATAGATATTGAGGGTGGTAAGTGTTATGCCATGGATAGTAGGCTTGTCCCAGTAGTGGGGGTTATGAAGGATGTAGAAGTAAAATTAGCAACCTACCCACAGGCAACCTATAATATTGATATAACTATGATTGATACACCTCCTTAGTTTGGAATTCTTTTGTCAAGACAATGAACTACAAAAGTTGGGTGTAATGTGTAGTTTGATTTATTATATGCCACAATACCAGTTAATGGTGAAGAAGTGAAATTGTATAGAGAACCAAGGATGAATCAGATTGTTGAATATGTTCCTTAGGAAAAACTTAATTTCTTCTGTGATGTGGATTTAGGGAGTTTTAGAGTAGAATTGTCTCAGCCAGAATTAGTGAATACTCATCCAATTGATAAGCTTGTCTCTAGAAATCAGTAGGGTGTGTGGAAAATGTACTTTGATGGGACATGCAGTCAAGAAGGTAATGGAACTGGGGTAGTTTTCATATCATTTGAAGGTACAACATTTAAATATTAATTTTTGTTGGATTTTAAATGTACAAATAATGTGGCTGAGTATGAAGCCTTGTTGATTGGTTTGAACATGGCCATCAAGCATAAGATTAAGTTGTTGACTATCTTGGGTGATTCTGAGCTAGTTGTATCACAAGTCAGATCAAAATATGCTGCAAAAAACAAAAGGATGAAACAATATAGAAATGTTGTGTGGGATATAGTGGACCTATTTGATGCATTTTCAATTGATTGGATAGATATATCTGAAAATTTTGATGGCTGATATTTTGGCTAATGTAGCCTTAAAGAAAGATGATATCACTTTGGCAGGAGTGTCTCAGGTTTAATTCAAAACAAGGCCTTCTATCCCTGATAACATATATAGATGGCAGGTTTTTAATGATGATATTGACCTTTTGAAGTTTCTTCATTGTATAGATTAGTATGAGGCACAAGAGATTGATTTCAATGCTTTTGTAGAAGAAGTGGATGGGAGACAGGCTGTATTTGGGAAGGAATTTTTCTAGCTTAAAACTAACAAGCTTCTCAAAGGGCTTGTGGCGTTGGAGAGAGTGTATGATGGGAGTGATCATTCTCTCATGAAGCAAAACCTGTTAAGAAAGAAGATATTGAATAAATAACTTTGGGAACTGAATTAGCACCAAAAAGGGTTTATATTGGAAAGAAAATAAGCCCAACTATCAAGAGAATGTTGATTACATTGCTGAGAAAATACAAGCATGTGTTTGCTTGGTCTTATGAGGATTTGAAGGCATATAGAGAAGATCTTTTTCAGCATGAGATTCCACTTAAGCTAGACACAAAGATATTTAGACAAAAGAAGAGGCCTATCAACCCAACCCTGGAACCTAAGATTCAAGAGGATCTAGCAAAGCTCAAAGATGGATATATCATAAAACCCATCAGGCATTCAACATGGGTCTCAAATTTGGTTTTAATCAAGAAGAAAAATGGGGACATAAGACTGTGTATAGATTTTAGAAATTTGAATGTTGCTTCCCTAAAAGATAATTATCCTCTTCCAAACATGGAGGAAATATTGCACAAAGTAATAGGGTGTGAGCTATTGTCAATAATGGATGGATTTTTTGGATATAACCAAGTCAAAGTCAAAGAATCTGAGCAGTACAAGACATCATTCACTACACCATGGGGAACACATGTCTATGTAAGAATGCCATTTGGTCTCACAAATGTAGGAGCTACCTTTCAAAGGACCATGGATGTGGAATTTTCAGATCTAATCAATGCTATAATGGTGGTATACCAAGATGATCTCACTGTTTATTCCAAAAAGGTAGAGAATCATGTTGGGGATTTGGAGAAGATCTTCATTAAAGATTTGGAATATGGTATTAGTCTTAATCCTAAAAAATGTCATTTTGTTGTCACAGAGGGTAAACTTTTGGGGCATATTGTGTCAAGAGATGGGATTAGGATAGATCCTAAAAGAGTAGATGCCATAGATAAAATTCCCCTTCCCAAAATTGTCAAAGCAATCCAATCATTCTTTGGCCAGATTAATTTTGTTACGAGGTTTGTGTCCAATTTTGTTGAGATTGTTAAACCTATATCTAAGCTGTTGAAAAAAGGAGAAAAGTTGGACTGGACTGCTGAAGCTATGGTTGCCTTCATATCTATAAAAAGAGCTATCAAAGAATCCCCTATCCTAAAATCCCTCGATTTTACTAAACCATTTCATATTTTTTCTTTTGCTTCATTCCATACCATAGTTGTTGTCATGTTACAAAAAAATGATGAATGTCATGAGCAACTTGTTTCCTTTTTTAGTAAATCTTTGCAGGGGTCAGAATTGAAGTATGATATAATGGAAAACAAGCTTATGTACTAGTCAAAGCAGCAAAGGCTTTCAGGCCTTACCTTGTTGGAGCTAAGGTAATTGCTTATGTCCCACATGCAGTTGTGAAGGATATCCTGGCGCAGATAGAAGTGACAGCGAAGAGATGCAAATGGATTAATAAAATTCAAGAGTTCAACATGGAGATTCAAATTACCAAATTGGTAAGAGGACAAGGTTTGGCCAGGCTGATGGCAGAAACAAATATTGAAGCAAATGAAATCTGCAATGTAGAAGGTAAGGAAGAAGTCATAGCAAGTATTGAGCATACTCCATGGTATACAAATGTAATGCATTATCTGAAACATATGAAGTGCCTTGAAGGGTTGAATGATAATAAAAGGAGAACTTTGAATTTGCAAGCTTCTAAATATTTTTTTATAGAAGGGGACCTATTCTGGAAGAATAGGGATGGTATATTGTTGTTATGTCTAGATGAATCCCAAGAAAAATATGTTTTGAGAGAAATGCATGAAGGGGTGTGTGGAGTCCATTATTCTGCTAAGACTACTGCACACAAGATTCTCAGGGCTAGTTATTATTGGCCTAGGGTATTCAATGAGTCTTTTCCATATGTAAGGAAATGTGAGGCTTGTCAGAAATTCTTAGGGAAGTTGAAGTATCCAAGAGCATTTCCACTTAGACCTTTCCAGGTAGAAGCACCTTTTCACTAATGGGGAGTTGATTTCATTGGAGAAATACAGGAAAGATCAAGTGGAGGACACATATGGATACTAGTGGCCACAAATTATTTTACTAAGTGGGTGGAGGTTGTCCCAACTAAGCAAGAAACAAGCAAGGTAGTGATGAACTTTTTGATGGAGAATGTTATAACCAAATCTGGCACCCCAGTCAGATTGATCACAAATAATGAGATGTGTTTTAGATATGATGAGTTTAGAGATTTTTGCAAAACATATTGAATTAATATTTCTTATTCTGCCCCATATCATCCACAGGCCAATGGTCAGGCAGATTCAAGCAATAAAAATCTTTCGAAGATAGTAAGGAGGATGTTGGATACAAATAAAAAGGCATGAGATTCAAAGTTAAGATTGGCTGTATGGGAAGATAGGATTACAGTGAAGAAGGCAATTGGAAAATCTCCATTTGAATTGGTGTATGAGACACAAGCTAGGATGCCATTGCAGAATCCTTTGCCAGTCTATAACTTTATTCTGCAAGAAGACTTGGATATTTCTGATCCAATGGAGGAAAGAATGGAGCAGCTTGCAAAGCTTGATGAAGTGAGAAGAGTGGCTTAGAAGTAGAATGTGAAATTGCAGTCACAAATGAAATACCTTTTTGATAAAAAGGAAAAGAAGAGAAATTTTGAAAAAGATGACTTGGTATTGATGTGGAATGCTCGGTGTTAGGAGAAGGGGAACATGGCAAGTTTGAAGCTTTATGGCTTGGCCCTTTTGTGATAACTGGTAAAGGAGGTGAAGATTCTTATTTCCTATAGAACATGTCTGGAGAGGAGCAGGAGTTTCCTGTACATGGGCAGTTCCTAAAGCATTTCTTCTCTTGAGGATCAATAGAGGGTTAAGGATTTCCAATGCATGGACAATTCTTAATAACCCTCTTTAAGTATTATTTTCCATGCATATTATTTTAATAATTTTGAAGGGTTTGGGTTTTCTAGTACATGGACATTCTCAAGAATTCCCTTTTTGAAAGCATTGCTTTCTTTCCATGTACAGTAGCTTAGGGTCATTTTCACCTTCCATTTTCCATCTCCTTCACTCTTTCATTCCCTCCATCCTCCATTGCCTTCATTTTCTGGACCATTCATGTCTTGGTCTGCTCTTCCAGTTGCATTCTAGATTCTTGCAATGATTTTGAAAACCACTCATCCCCAACACGAGCCACTGTTAGAACCAAAAATTTCCATTAAAACCCTATGATTTTTCTCCATTTAAATCCCATCATTTGCCTATCTTTCTCATTAAAAAATCACTCTCACCATCCAAAATGATAAAATTCATTATACCACTCCTTTGATATTCACTCCTTATGTTATTTACCACTTTACCGCGGCCTCCCACAAAGGGGTCCATAGTATGTCAGTAATAGTTAAAGCACAATCACATGAATTTTACTGCTACACTGTGTATGGTCTTCAAACTGGCCACAGTGGTGCAGTAAACAGCCAGTAGGGAGGAGGCAGCATCAGGATTGTTCCCGCGCAACCACACACAGTTAGCAAAGTCACCGCGGTGGTGCGGTAAATGACGCGGTAGCAATGAACACAATCACCACGATACCACTGCTGATCTATGAGGAGACCGCGATAAAGGGTGGGAAGTGGCTGGTGGTTAAGAGAGGTCATCATAGTATAGTAGCCGGCTAGATCGGTGATCGCGGTGACCATGGTGAATAAAGTAGCGAGCAGCGGTAGCGAAGATGACAGTCAACGAACGGTTACTGCTACACTACGGTCAGTTAGAATGAAGCCAGCGATGGAGTGGTAAGGGAAAGGATAGACCGTGATGGTGAACACTGCCATACCATTGGTGGCTAAAACAAAGCCGGCGATTGAGAGGTAAATAAATAAGTGACAAAGCAGTCAAAGTCAAGGCACCGCGGCACCGCATTGAGATAAAGGGTGGACCGCGGTAATGGTGAGAGATAACAATAAATGCTAATACAACCATACCATGGTCGGTCAACATAATGACTATGGTGGAGTGATGAAAGTAATAAAGGAAGCCACATAGACAAAGTATAATGGCGGGAAAAGTATTAAAACAAAATTAAATACATAACTATTGTAAAAATATTTAATTTTCTGAATGGCAACTCAATTAAATATTTTATCTTTGTCATATAATGTAAATGGTTTTACTAGTCATGTGAAGGGTCACAACCCTTGGTATGAATTGTATAAATACTTTGTAAAATCAATTGTAGAGGGGGGACGAGTAGTTAGAGGAGGAATGAGACTTTTTTAGACTAGGGAATGTAAACAATGTACAGAGCCTTTCCTGAAATAGATCAATGGAGATAATGAATTTTAATTGGTGATATTCTCTTTTGGTGTTTAGTTTTTATGTTATATTAAATCAAATTCTTTTATCTAGTTCTCTCCAACTTGAGATTCTTTAATTATTTAAACTAGCATATCAAGTGTATCTCTGATTTACCAAAATATATTCTCATTTTGTGTGATTTAGTTGATTGGTGTCTGCATGTCAGATTTACACTCTTTTAAATAAGTCAGTAATTTAAAGATTTCTTTTGGGGAGTTAAAGAAGAACCAGGTTAAGAAACATCCCAGCACAATTTATGCAAGTCATAAATAAATGAAGTTTTATGACAATCATATAGTTTCCTTTTCAAAGTGCCTAACAACTAGAATAAAGTCAAAGAGGGAAACACATATCATTTTTATTTTTGACTCCATTGCCCATGTGGATAGAAGGCACTAATCTGCCACAACCCAAAGAATTAATTTTATATACAAACATATTTTCAAATCCTTTCTTTTGTGCAGTAGGAGCAGGAGTAGTTATAGTGATTTTTTCTATCCATTTTCATTTGCCATTGTCGGTAGATTGTTTCACCAGGAAATACATTTCAATTTGCATCATTCATATAGGTTCACCTGCCTTGGTCTAGCAGAACCTAAAGAAAAGAAGGTTCAATTGCATCAATTGGCCTTATACATCGGCCAAAAGCGTTGTGAGAGCTTGGAAACCTCTTGTGGTTCAAACCTGCATTTTTGAGACCCAACAACTCATGTGATTATCTTGCTGGTGATGCGTGTACTTCAAAGATCATCGATGTTTCATTAGGTTTAACCAGCCTGGTGTTTACACGATACATTATGTTTTTGCATCAATTTAAGGAAGTGTGTGCATGATCCAAGATGTTCTTTGGGTCCTAATTTAATATGTATTTGGTCCCCTCACATTATTATCCACCATGGGAATGTTGAGTAGCCGACCTAGTTTGAATTTATAAAATGAAATTGTATAGCCGACCTTGGAGAATGTTTTTGAGGTTGAAGATGATATAAAAGCAAGTTAATTTGTAGAAAATTTCATATCCATCCATCATTCGATTTGAGCAAGAGAAGAGTGTGTTAACAAGTACAAAAAGCAAAGTGTAGAAGAGTGAATTGTGGCAAAAATACTTCATTGTATTCATAATCTTTTGATCAAGTTGCAAAGTGTGTGTAACTCCTAGTGGTGGATCTTTATCTATTTCTTTGAATTTTTGTGTAGGCAGTGAGCCTCTCTTTCTAGATAGCGAGTCCTAAGGTAGTGAGCCTTTGTATGTTGGTAGTGAGCCTTTTTGAATCCGATATTGCATTACTACTATATTGTGAGTTAATCCTCACTGTGGTTTTTTCCCTTATTAAGGTTTTCCACGTAAATTTGGTGGTCTTTGGTATAGTGTTTCTATTATCTGCATTTCATGTTGATACTTAATAACAAACTGAGGTTAAATTAGAATTGATTAAGTTAAGAAGTAAAGAATTTGATGCAAATGATTCACCCCCCCTCTTAGTTGTCTTGTGCATTTCAACACCTAAAAATTACTATTTCTATTTTTGTTATAGGTAAAAGCACAAAGTTGTGTCACAGTTTCAACCAATTAAATAGTTCTGAGTGAAACAATTTTGACCTAAATAGTTTTGGCTAAAATAGTTTCCCCTGAAACCACGTGGCCTATACATGACACAGAATTTTGAGCAAAACCCTTTTGCTCGAAACTAAAACAATTGAATTTTTCCCTTATCACTTTAAAATGTGATTGAATTTGTGTGTAAGGTTTCAATAGAAAGGGTTCCAATTGAAACCCTTTTGCCTGAAACACTTTCTACCAAAACTATCTAAGTGGCATCCTAGTTGGTATCCAACTCAACACTTTTCAAAATTTTCTAAAACTTTCAACTTCAACTAGATATTTCTTCAATCAGAATACATTTTTAAAAATAAGAACACCCTTTTGTAGAGCTCGAAGTGGTGAATCCAAATAAATAATTTTTTTGATATTTTGATTAGTTCTAATTATTATTTTTAAATAATGCAAGTAGGTTATTAAAGTTAAAAAAGAGGTTGATTAAAAATTTAAAAAATAGTAAAACATACATGGTGCACTAGAGGAGAGAATCCTCTTCAAAAGGGTATTTTTTTTTTTAAATGATAAAAAAAGTAGACAATAGTTGATGTCAAATGAAGACTATCAAATTTTGGTAAATTTGAATTTAGAACATTATTACGAAAAAAATATACATCAAAATTTCAACAAAAAAATCCATGCACTATATCTTGAAGTTACCTATTTGTAGAAAAATTTGAGGGAAAATGAAGTTTTTTCCTTTTGTTTTTTGAAGTCAGTTGAACGTCACTTTTTCCTAAAATTTTTTAGTATTTCAAAATCTACTCTTAAATTGATAAAAAAATATCAAAATAATTTTTAAAAAATATAAAAAATTATAGGAGTAAACTTTATCATTCATCAAGAGTTCTACATTTCATTAGTTTACTTCATTTTGAAATTCAAAACATAAAGACCACTTTTATGTGGTCGAAGTTGAGAATCTCTTTTGGTGTTGGTTGATTCCTCTATAAAGTGTGACACAAATTTGTACTTTTACCCTTATCATAATATTATACATTTCAAGTTTTAGGTCATGCAATTTAGTTTGTTAATACATTTTAATCCATCTCCCAAAAGTGTCAACCAATCATTTATGTCATAAGAAAACAACAGACCTTCCTAATAGGGTTGACTCACCTTAAGGTTGAAAGTCAATCCTATCCTTGGGAGATCTCTTTTTCTAATGAACTGGGGAAATTGTAAGTGTGTTTAAACCCTTAGATCATTCCACCCCTTCCCTTTACCTTACGACCTTTCCCTTCGTTTCATTTTGGTGAACCACATTATACATTATAAATTCTGATTTGAAAGTCTTTAACACCCTAGATGTAGGATTTGCATTAGTTAGTCTTGCATCTCATTTAGGATTTCAAAATTACATCTTGTATCATTCAAAATTTCATTTTGCATCCTTTAAAATAAAAAAAGTCCAAAACTATTGCATACATATTGCATTCATTTTACAGAGTAGTGTGCATTTTAGTGTCTTTCAATAAAAAAATTCAATCAAAATTGCATGATAAAAGTTATTGTTTTGCTTGTTGTTTTCCATCAAATTGCATTTGTATCTAATCATAAAATTTTGGAAATTTGTAACTAAAATAATTCATTTGCAACCTGAAACAAAGACCTTAAACACTACCTCAGAAACTTAGAATTTAATTTTTCAAACCCCTAAATGTAAAGAATCATTCGCCCTTGGGTGAATCTATCCTTATACAGGTCAATTTCCAAATTTTTGGGAATAAATCTATCTGTCTGCTTTATATCTTGTTGTTTGCAAATCTCAGTTCCAGTTTATGAAATTTCAAGTTTTTGTAGTTGTTTGCATTCACATAAATTTGTCAAAACAAGTGCATTGTTCAAAAGTAAAATTTGTATCTAAAATACATCATTTTTAGATTGTTGCATCCTAAAATCTGTAAATCCTTATATGCTAGATCTGAAATTACAATATATTTTTACATACTTGCATCATGTGTCCTATTTCCGGGTGTTTGCTACATTTGTTTAGTGTTTCTTTTCCATTTTGAGTATACTTTTGGCTTGGTGAAACTTGTATGATTATTACAACCTGGTGTCCTATTACTAATACTTCAGTGAGACATAGTTAGAGACTCATGGAATCCCATGTCAGAACATCCATTATGGATCTTGGGTTTTCTAACTCTTTCACTCATAGTGTTGACACTAGTCAACCCATGTTAGAATCCATACTTGAAATAACATATCCCATGACCTCCAATATCATTGATGCTAAAACCATTGTTGCTCATGTCCCTCAAGAGAACTTACAAAAAATGGATAAATCCTTATAAAAATTCAAAACTATGTGAGTGTTGAATATATTGTTGGTACCATGGTTTTTATCATAAATGAGGAGAATGCTTGATAATAAACTAGGAATAGGAATTTTGTGTAGCGTAGCTCATATTATTGATGATCATGTTTCTACAATGGCTAGTTGTGCTCAAACTCTGGGATACACTCAAATTCAAGGTAGAAATAAAATTCCTCCCCTACAACTATGACCTCTATTCTATACACACTTATTCAACTATCACTACAACAAGACAACCAACTAGCAACATCAATCCAACTTTGGGTATGTCCACTGAGAATCCTTTTAGATTTATGAATTCAAACATCATATCTCCTAACCCACCACCTTTGTAAAAATTGCAATTCAATTGTCCTACCAACACATATACACCTCCACCTTATTCACATCCATCTCAAAACATAACCAATGATTTTGTCCTCAACCAAATTTTACAAAATGTTTCAACCCTTCAACAAAAAAATTCACATTGAACCAAAATCAAAATGGTAAACCTTCACAATATGTCAAATGAAACCCATTATCATTGGAGATATTGAAAGCAAAAAAGCCACAAGATATAGAGATTCCTAGATTTGAGAAATACGGTGGTAAAGGAGATCCTAACTTAACCATGTCTCGACATACATAGCCTTCTATAGTGACTTCATTTTTTAAGACAAGCTCTTGGCTAAGATTTTTCCTAGGTCCTTGAAACATACAACCTTGGAATGGTTTTTCTCTTTACCAAATAATTCAATTTGTTCATTCAATGAAATTTTTGATGCCCTCCTTAACCATTTCCAAGCGTACATTGGTCCCAAGATGACCTTACTGGATTTAATGAAATGTAAACAAAATAAAAATGAAAAAGGTCACTAATTTTATAGCACACTATCAATTTCTCTACTCACATATCTACGTTAAGATTCTTGATGTTGATCTTCAAAGAATGTTCATTGAAAACTTGAAAACTAATATTCAAGATAAGCTTGGGATGATGAGATTTCCCTCCTTCACTAACTTATGTCGACTCTCTATGACTATCAAAATTCAATTAGTCATCGTGAAGCGAAACCTTCCTCCAACCATCTTGAAAATTTTGAATTCGTGCCTCATAATAATTTCCAACCATTCAAGAAATAGAAGGGATTTATACAAATAAACCCACCTCAAACAAATCAACATGTTGAGTCTCAAGTGGCTGCTATAAAAACAACAAATCCATATCAATTCAGGGATAAGAAGAAAGAATTTACTCCATTAATCAATACCCTTCATTCCATCATGTTGAAACTCTTGGGTAAGAACCTAATTACCTTACCTCCCCTTAGAAACCTTGATACCACTAAGCCTTTACCTTCGAACCATAATCCAATTTTTTTTTACCATTATCACTAACAAAATGGACACAATACAAAATGATGTATGTTCCTTAAAAATATTGTACAAGACCTCATTGATTCTAATCACATCTAAATTGGTGGTGTTAGTGATCAAGTAAATAACATCATTTGTAAATCTTTACCAATCCAATGCCAAATCATAACATCTCATTTGTAAAAGCTAGTGATACCAAGAATCATATGATGAATGCATTGATAATATACAGGACATGACTAATGATAACATGAGTGATAATGAGGATAACATACAAACTATGGTCAACTTCATTGACATTCAACCTCGTAAGGGCCAAACCAAAATGTCTCTTGACATTTCTTTCTCAGAAAATGACATAATTAAACATGCACCCAATGGCCCTCTTTACATAGCCAGAAGAAGCAATGACAAGCCTACTAATGGGATACTAATTGATCCCATGTGTGTAGAGAATGTGATCACCAAGGAATTATTTTTTGTGCATGAAATTTACCAAGAATATTATGAGCAATCAAAAGCATGGATCAAAACACATAATGGTTTTTCTTGCCCTACAACATGTTTGATCACTCTCCCAATAAAAGTTGGACTGAAATAATTAAATGTCTCATTCTCCATCATCCCATCATCGTACCAATTTCATGTGAAGTTAGGCTACCCATGGCTATGCTCCATGGATGTCATCCCCTTGGTAGTGCATAAATGCTTAAAATTTCTATTTGGCAATGAAATTTTCACTGTGCATCATAGCAATTTTAATCCTTTATCTTCTCATGGGACAATATCATTAGATTTATTTTGGCCTGAACCCATGGAACCTATTAAGCCTCATGAGGAATTATTTTTCAAATATTACCAAGATTTCAAGGAAAATCACATAACGAAATTATCTCTTCACAATATTCCTTAGTCCATGATTAAACCACCTATCATTAATGAAACTATGATTGAAATTGTTATCCTCGAATTCAGTGTTCTCAATTCATGAGATAACCCCTATGAAACTTGTCCATCTTGTAGCCCATATCCTCTAAGCAGGCAAATCAAGGAAAATCCTAGTTTCCCTCATGCATGGCCCAATCCCTTGAAAAGTCATTTAGAGCAATCAAGTCTTTTTCTTTTTGAAAAATTGCAAAATTATTTGTTTTCAGAGTTAGTGTTTTTCCTGCATATGTAAGATCACTAAAATTTAGCACCCTTGCATACTTTTGCAAACTGCATTTTAAAGATGTAGTCACACCGAATTTGAGCATGACTACACTCCAACCTTCACATGTTTGGAAATTTAAATGAGGGTTTTAAATGCATTTTTAATTAGTTTTTATTGGGTTCCTTCAATCATTTTAGTCATTTCTCCTTGCTTCTTTGTCCCTTTTCCATATGTTTCATCCTCATAACCCTCTATTGATCATTCTATGTTTTTGGAATCATTCAAATATTCATCATTTAGGGTTACACCATTGTTCTTCATTTGATAGGTAAGTTTCCATGGTTTTTGTTTATGTCCACTATTTTAGGTTTTCAAATTTATGTATTTGGCTTTGTCTTTACAAAAAAATATTAATCCATAGTTTGGTTTTGAACTTTATGGGCTTTAGCATGTGTCATTGTTAATGATCAGAGTCTATGTCATTAGGGTCATCATTTTTTTTGTTTTTACCTGCATTGCAACCTATTATCAGTCGGGTTTTAAACCTTGAATGATACTTTCTATACCGTTTCCACTGTCACGGTGTGTCATGGGTTATAAACCTCGACCCACATATCCTATTTTCATGCAACTTCCACCATTATAAAATCCCTTCACTGTTCATAGATGTTTATTGGGTTTTTATCCTGATCTACATCGTGAATCCATGATTCAATCCTTACAATTAAAGTTGGGGAAATACATATATCATAAGTATAAGTTAGGTTTTAAATCCCGACTTACATTAACCCAAAATTTTGTATGCTCTTGTGGGGTTTTTTCTGCAAGGATATATTAGTGTATTCACCTACATGTAGGCCGAGCTTTAAACCTCAATCGACATAGATTATCACCGCCCTTTCAAGATCCATATTGGGTTTTAAACCCCGACTTGCATAATCAATACTACCCTAACTATAGGTTGGGGTTTAAACCCCAACATACATCCTTAATGCACTACCCTAAGTGTGGGTCGAGTTTAAAACCCCGACTCACATCTTTTTTCCCAACATTAGACATGCAATAGTGGGATTTTTCTCCACACTTGTATTTGAGTACACTTACCCCCATGTAGTGGTGAGGTTTTCCTCCGCCCTTGCACCTAATTTTCTCTACCCCATGTAGGGGCACAAAAATTTTGTGCCTTCAAATTTGAACTATAAATTTCCACGCAAGGAAAAAAAAATTCAATGCGGGCTTGCATCCCAAGTTTCCTAACACATGTAGAGTCTCAATTTTTCCTCGCCAGTGCATGAAATCCTAATTTTTTTCTAACATTAGAAAATCAAGAAATTTCTTTTTGCAGCTTATCTGCAAATGTCTGATCCTTCACTAAGCAAAAAAAACATGAAATATAAGTACCAAGGGGTCTCTCCAATGACCTATGTTGCTTCAAATATTGATGAGATCAAAGATACCGAGATTGGCCATGTTGATATGTCTGAATAACACAAGGATAGTATCCCTGATACTCTTGTATTTACCCAAGCAAAATTAGCAAATCTTTACCAATCCAATGCCAAATCATAACATCTTATTTGTAAAAGCTATTAATACCAAGAATGATATGATGAATGTTGATAATATACAATACATGACTAATGATAACATGAGTGATAATGAGGATGATGTATACAAAATATGGTTAAATTCATTGGCATTCAACCTTGTAAGGCCCAAAATAAAATCTCTCTTGGCATTTCTTTCTCACAAAATGGCATTATCAAACATGCACCCAATGGTCCTCTTTACATAGCTGAAAGAATAGATGGTAAGCCTACCAATGGGATATTAATTGATCTTATGTGTGTAGAGAATTTGATTATCGAGGAATTCTTGTTTGTGCATGAATTTTACCAAGACTCCTATGAAAAATCAAAAGCATGGATCAAAACACACAATGTTTTTTCTTTCCCTATTATAGGTTCGATCACTCTCCCATTAAAAGTTGGACCAAAGCAATTAAATGTTTCATTCTCCATCATCCCATCATCAAACCAATTTCATGTGAATCTAGGCTACCCAAGGCTATGTTCCATAGGTGACGTCCCCTTGGTAATGCATAAATGCTTAAAATTTCCATTTGGAAATGAATTTTTCACTATGTATCATAGCGGTTTTAATCCTTTGTCTTCCAATGGGAATTTCTCATTGGATTTATTTTGGACCAAACCTATGGAACCTATCAAGCCTCGTGAGAACTTATTTTTCAAATATTACCAAAATTTCAAGGAAAAGCACATAAAACAATTCTCTTAGTAGTATTCCTTAGTCCATGATTGAACCACCTATCATTGATGAAACTATGATTGAACCTGTTATCCTTGAATTCAACACGCTCAATTCGTGGGATAACCCCTACAAAAATTGTTTGTCTCATAGATCATGTCCTCTAAGCATGCAAATTGAGGAAAATCCTAGTTTCCCTCATGCATGGCCCAATCACTCAAAAAGTCATTTCGAGCGATCAAGTCTTTTTATTTTTGAGAAATTGCAAAATTCTCTATATTCGGATTTAGTTTTTTTTTGGCATATGCAAGGTTGCTACAATTTAGTGCCCTTGTATACTTTTGCAAACTACATTTCAAAGATGTTTTCGTACTAGATTTCAGTGTGACTACACTCCAACCTTCACACATTTAGCAATAAATGAGGGTTTTAAATGCATTGTTAATCAATTTTATTGGGTTTAATAACTCATTTTATCCATTTCTCCTTGCTTCTCTATCCATTTTCCATTTGTTTCATCCTCACAACCATCTATTGATCATGTTGATTTTTTGGATTCATTCAGATATTCACCATTTAGGGTTACACCATTGTTCTTTGTTTGATAGGCAAGTTTCTACACTTTTTGTTTATGTTTTTCACTATTTTGGATTTTTAAGTTTTTGTATTGAGATTTGTCTTTAATTTTTTTATTAATTAGTAGTTTATTTTTGAACTTTATGAGATTCGGTATGTTTCATTTTTTTTTGTTTTCTCATGTCATTGTAAATGATCACAGTCTATGTCATTAGGTTCATCATTTTTTATTTTTTTATCTATATTGCAAGGTTTTTAAACCTTGAATGATACTTGTTATGTCATTTCCATTGTCACAGTGTGTTGTGGGATATAAACCTTGAATCATATATCCTATTAACTTCTACCATTATAAAATCCCTTCACTATTCACAAATGTTTATCAATATTTTTATCTCGATCTATATTACGGATCCATGATTCAATCCTTAAAATTCAAGTTGAGTAAATACATATATCATAGGTGTAAGTTGGGTTTTAAATCTCAACTTACATCAACCCACAATTTTGTATGCTCTTGCAGGGTTTTTGTTGCAAGGACATATTAGTGTATTCACCTACATGTAGGTTGGGGTTTAAACCCCAACCATCATAGATTATCACTACCCTTTCAAGATGTAGGTCGGGTTTTAAATCTTGACTTGCATAGTCAATACTACCCTAAGTGTAGGGCAGATTTTAAACCCTGAAATACATCCTTAATGCACTACCCTAAGTGCAGGTCAATATTAGAATCCTGGTCTGCATCTTTTTCCCAACATTAGACATAATAGTGTAATTTTTATTCACACTTGCATTTGAGTACAATTACCCCCATGTAGGGGTGATTTTTTTCTTCACCCACACATCTAATTTTATCTACCCCATTTAGGGGCACAAATTTTTTGTGCCTTTACATCTGAATTGTAAAGTTCCATGCAGGGCCAAAAATATTCAGTGCCCTTGCATCCCAAGTTTCCTAACACATGAAAAGTCTCAATTTTTCCTCGCCAATGCATGAAATCTTAAAAATTTAACACTAGGAAAACATGAAATTTATTCTTGCAGCTTATGTATAAAAATTTGATCCTTCGCCAAGCAATAAAAACATGAAGTATAAGTACCAAGGGGTTTTTTCATGACCTCTATTTCTTCAAATATTGATGAAATTTAAGATATAGAGATTGGTCATGTTGATATGTTTGAGTTTATAGAAAGGGTGAAGAAACAGGCAGTGGATGTAGGCATGAGATGTATCATTGAGAGAAATATCCAATTGGTGGCCACATTTCCAATAAAGAATACAAGAGTGTCAGGGATGCAGATGGGAATATAATCATAAGATTGGACAAATATTTCTTTGATAAGATCTTCCAATGTCCAGGTTTTGATACATATGTTGACCTCACCATTGAGAAATCACATGCTCATTATGACAGTAATCTAAACAAGCATAATAAATCAATCAATAAATGATGGCTCAAGAGTCCAAGGAAAAATATCTCCGAATGGCCTAAGATCATTCCTCGAAGTGATTTCATTGAAGAGGTAAATGACTTGATCACCCTTCTCAACAAGATTAATGGATTGCCCACTTCTTCCACTTTTCAAGAATGGATGCACCTTTATATTCATGTCATAAGGAAGAGGAAACAACAAATCTTCTTGGTAAATAAAATAAGTGATGCTATCCATGATCAAATTTCTAAGGTTAGCACCTCATTTGATTTCTACATGACTTCATACTTATTTTATGTTGTTTCTTCTATGTGGAACTTTCTAGGGTTGTCATTAGAAGGTGACAGATGGCAAGTTCATGTTTTAAAGTATTACTCTGAATTGACCCTAAAGAAAATTATTCAACACTTTAGAAGGGTCAATGATGCCTTCTTTGCTCCATACCTATGTATTTTTGACAAAGAGATTGAAAAAAGAAGAGTACCAAATGAGGAATGGGCTCTAGTTAATAAGGTTAGTTGTATGTTCATGTAATTCACCACATTCACATATATCTGAGTTGGGTGTTTTGATGAATACCCACATATGATTCCAAGGTATTCAAGTGATAATAATATACTTATGGAGTTGTGTAGGAAAATCATGGTAGTTCATAGTAGGCAGTCTAAATCACACAAGCCTGGATTCAAGTTTTTTTTTACGATCAGTAGATAATCCATCACCACATATCCCAGAGCCAAGGGTATGGAAATAGAGATCTATTGGGTCACAATGAAGACATATAAAAGGAGGCCTAACTTTTATTATAGAGGAATGAAGGAAAATATCAAGAAAATCTATACACATGTGCATAGAGTAGAGGATATATGGGCAGATTGTAGGATGGATGAAGATATAATCAAGATTGACTATTGTGTGCTTACTTTAAAACATATTATAAAATTGAATCTCACCAACATTCCTAAGGATATAGAGGATGAAGATGACATCTTAGATCCTACTTATGAGAGGAATATTGATGTTGAAACCCCTCTTCCTCTCATCCAATGGTCTAAAATGAAAATGATCTCCATCAAGGAAATGTTCCTGCTAATTCGTCCTAACACAAATTTTTGGTTACAAGAGAAGGGAATAAAATTTAAATATTTCAATATTGGATCTGAAGAAGAAGAAACTAAAGGGCCTAGTAGAAATAAGGTTGACTCAAGAAAAAATAATGAAAATGATGCACCAAGTATCAAAAAAACTCCCAAGTTCAAATTCATAGTGAAAGGGGATAAGATTAAGGGGATAAAAGGGTCATTTACTTTGACAGAAGAAGTATCAACTCAAGGAGAAGAAGGGGAGGAGAATCCAAATGAAGAAGAAGATGAATCTATGCATTAGTCTACTCCAAAAGACTCTCCTATTTCTTCTCCCAATACTGCTATATTTCCTAGTCCTACTCCCCCTATTGTTATAATTGAACAACCTTTGGCTAGTGCTACCATTGTTTATTTTTCTCTTACCATATCTATTCAATCTATTCATTCATCCCCAACTTCTAGGTCTATTTTTAAGAGTCTTAGGAATAACTTTGAAAATGTTTTTGGCTCTTCACCTTCTTTTCCCCCTTTGTCATCTCCTATTTTTTATGTGAATAATCAATCTGAGTTTGGCAAATTTATGGTCGAGTCCTCACAAAATATACCAAATGTGGAAATTTTGGTTGTATTTTTTACCAAAACTCCACCTCTTGTAGCTACTGTTGTGCAGTTTTTGCACACACGCCCCTCTGAAGGTGGGGACCCTCTTTTTTTTCTTTTTGGTGTTTTGGCCCTTCTTTTTTGGGGGCTTTTGCTTGCTTGGGCTCGTGCTTTCATGTCCATCTTGCTAGTTGAAGTGGCACACTTATGAATTTTATTGAAAATATTGAGTTCTGATTACATTCTGGAGTTTTCATTGTTTTCAAGAAAATTTGCCCTGGCCAGATTCTCCCGGTTTTCCTTCGATGTCCAGAAATGATTTCCTTTTGACCCAGATCCAAGGAAATCCGTCTAGTCTGGATTTCTTTGAAGTCCGTTGCGTTGTCGAATCTCCAGTTTTTGTGGTCATGGTTGTCTTGTCAACCGCATTAATGGTGTTTATGCGGATGTTTTGGATTTTGGGAAGTAATTGATCATTTGAGTTCGTTTATTTGCTTATCATTTTGACCTTGAGTCTTGGAGCCTCTGGTGTTTTGCTAGATTGTGGATTTGAAAGCTATTTCGAATATTGCATTTTGAATTTCATGTACATGGCTTGTATCCTGCTTGCATTTGGCAATTGTTTGTTGGTGTCACCAATTCCAGTTCTTTCACTCTCATGGTATGTAGATATGCCCTTTTCTCTGCTGGTTTGGTTACTTTATTTCATTTTGCTTTCTGGCCCTTCATGGCTTCCGTGTTTCCTTGGGTATGCACATCATGACTGGGAATTTTGGGATTTTCATTATCGTACCAGTCCACCAGGTCGATCATTGAATGTTTATTCTCAGTCTGGTATTTCTTCTTTTTGGGCGTTGTTTGCATTATTCTTAAACTCTCCATTTTAGTGTGTGAGCAAGTCATACCTGGTTCTTTGTGCTTTCATGGCGGATATTTTAGGGTTCTTAACCGAGGACATGGCCAATCCTCCTCGAATTGTTGTGAGGAGTGTTCTAAATTCGTATTTGATCCTATGGAAGTCAAGGTTAAGTCGTTGTCGAGGTGCAGGTCTTAGATCCAAAGTAGTTTGGATCGTTTTGGTGAAGGTAAGAAGAATGTGGATGGGTTCGGGTTTTCGACGTCCTCGCGGAATTTTGCTTCCCCCAAATTTCCCCATCTTTCCTTGTTCTTTCTTTTTCACCACTTTTCCCTAGGTTTCGTCTATCTCGCCAAAATCCGCTTCCTCTGGATTTTCCCAGTGTCCGTAGTCGGGTCGTTTTGCCGGATTCGTGCTTTAGTGATGATTTACTTGGTTCTCGCTAAAATCCGTTCCCTCCGGATTTTCTCGGATGTTACGTGTCTCCTCCATTTTCCTGGGTTAGTTATAACTATTGTTGTTTTCACCAAAATCCATCTAAGTATTGGATGGATTAAATGAACTTATGCTAAGTATTTCTAAGGTTACTCCTTTGTTAAATTGATGGATTAAAATGATATCATGGGGTTCGCTGGAATCCGCCTGGTCCGGATTTTCTCGGAAATCCTGACCAGTGTGGAATCCGTGAGAAGGGTTAAATCACAAACTTAGGGATATTGATTTCCTGCACTTCTTGTTTCCTTTGGATCTGATTGTGGTCATTTATAATTGTTTACAGGTAGGATCAGGACATGATGTTGTTGGTCGAGGCAAAGGGAAGGCATCAGATCCGGATGCAGAGACTTCTGCCATCTCAAATGTGGAGAAGGTGAAATTGGATATAAAGAGTCAGATTCCTGAAAGCAAGCTGACCTCCATTTCGTCAGGAATCATAGATACCAATGTGGGTATGTGGGACTATGAGGAATTTAAGGCTGAGATGTCAGCATTGAGCCCTCCTTTGTTGGCTAAGAGAATTGTGGACTCCGGATTGGCTCATGTAGCAGGTTTTCCCTCCATGGTGCAATGTTATGAATTGGTGCTTGAGTGTGCTAGGAATTATGATAGAGGGACACAAAGGATAATTGGTCCCTAGGGAAGGATTTTGGCCGGCCTTTTCCCTGTATCCATTGCCTCAACCTTTGAGATGCCTGATAGGTCCCATGTGGTGGCCTTTGACATAGATGGTGTTGAGAAATATTATGAAGAAAATGTAGTTAAGTCTCAGCAGGTGATTAACTCTTGGTTGGAGAAGCCTAAGTCCCATTTTTTCAAGTTGCCTAAGCAACTATTCAGGCTCAAGTTCAAGAGATAGTACTACAATGTCATCACTCTTCTAAGCAGACTGGTAGGATTGAAGAGTGCAGGGGTGTTCAAGACTTGGATGTTCAATGTAATTGCTCAGATGGAGCAAGGAATAGATTATCACTGGGCAAGTGTCATTAGTGCAGTGATCCATGAGCAGTTATGCAATGTCTTGCAAACCAAGACTTTTACTATGACCTCTTACCTGGTCTATGCATTGACGAGACTTCACCCATACAAGGGGTTAAGCACTAGGGGTACCTTTGGGCAAGATACAATATATGAGGTATATCCATAGCTGCGCCTAACTAGAGGAAGCTACAGAAGATCCAATGATGCATTCACAATGTACATCACCAGATTGCTCCAAGGTGCGGAGCGTATGAAGATTTCTGACAAAGCTAAAGAATTGGTAAGGAGATATGGGGCATGGTTTATCTAGTTCAAAAATTTCTCATACATTAGAATTGATGGTTGTCAAAGGGCTCCCTATAGACTCTCTAGATATCCTACTGATCATATCATATTGTTGGAAGTCACTAGGCAGATTTGTGACTTTGACATAGTTGTGAGCGGAGAAATGCACAAAACAAGTTTTGGGAATGACTTTCCCTTAAAGATAGGAATGGGTGAGGTTTGTCCTTCTATCCAGTCTGCTCATGCATCCGAGGAGGAGATGAGTACTTTTGGTCTCTCTTTCCATTCCAAGAGAGAAAGGTTTGATATCACTGGTGAAGCACAAAAGAAGGCCAGTAGGGAATACAACCATAAGGCTCATATTGAAGATTGTTGGGTTAACCTTGCTGATGAATTTGAGGTAAGAAAGAAGAAGTTCTCTAGATTGTCAGTAGATTTGGTAAGGCTATACAATGTGAAGGCCATCCCTAACCAGGTAGAAGAGGATGGAAATTTAATCTAGGGTCATGTCTATGAGGCAGTGAAGGATAAGCCAGTTGGAGAAGTTGACTAGTTAGAAGAAGAGAAAATAGTGTTGGATCAAATCATTACCCCAGTGATCAAGTACACCAAAATATGGTTAAAACACAAGATGTTAGAATTGGCAAGTGAGGGTATCCCATGTACTTATGATCTAGTGGGAGACTTAGAGTCTCATTCTGCCTCTAAGGAATCACTTGAACCAAACCCTAAGCGCAAAGAAAAGGTGGATTCTCCTTTTAAAATCCAGGTTAGGGATGTTGAAGTTGAGAAGGTGGTAGAAGTGAGTAAACAGAGGAAACCTATCGCCAAGAAGAGAAGACATGCCTCAAGGAAAGAAGTTGAAAAGGAAAAAGAAGAGGAAGAGGAGGTAGAGATTAGTCCTCCATTGACAAAAAGAACACTTACAAAGCTATCACAAAAAATGGATGAGGTTCCCAAAACTGATAAGGAGGTTGAGCCACCAGTGGTAGAGGTGGAAAGCTCAGGGGAAAAAACACAAGTGTACATGAGGAGGTCAAGGACTCCTTCCCCAAGGGATACTGCAGTAAAGGAGGATGTTTCAATGAATGTTCCTATTGTTGAATAGGTAAGTGTCTCCATTCCTCAGGATACTGGTAGCACACAAGAAGAACCAAACAAGGATGAAGGTTCTAAAGATTTGGGTGAGGAATAATTTCAGGAGGGAGACCTCTATAATGCATAGGCATAAATTGACAAGGTGATTTAGTCTCCCTTGGTGGCACATGCAGATTCACCTATGAAAGAGCAATTGAACAAGTCTCCTCAAAAGGAGGAGGAAATCCCAACTAAGGCCCCTTCACCGGTGCAGGTCATGATGGAGGAATAGTTGTAGGATAAGGAGAATCCAGTCATGGATATCCTTAAAATGCCAAGTGTTGAGAAGGATACAACTAACGAACAACATGAGAGATAGGATACAATGCCAATTGAGTCTACTATTCTAGATTGGTTGAATAAAGAGTTGAAAAGTAAAATTGTAATAGTAGAGGATGCTCCTCCTAATTGGGATGTCTTAATGGAAAATGTTGAACAAGGAAAGGCTAAGAAGAAGGCTAGGGTTGTGTCCTAGATTGAGAGAGATGGGTCAGGCAATAGAGTGACCCATATTGGTACCCCTGCTCTGAATAAGGATAGAGGCAGTGTAACTACCAAGGATTATCATGTGCAAACTGTTGACCTAGGGCATGCTTCTATAGAATAGGATATTGAAGAATATGAAGGCTCTAGTTCTGTGATCGTGGGTAGGCTGAAGAAGGCTGTGCAAACCAAGCATGACTTGGAGAGAGAGAATAAGAAATTGAAGAAATATTTGCAGGAGTTGATGAAACCCTTGAATACTATTGGTTCCTCCTCCTCTACTGCAGGTTTCTTGCCTCAAGAGACAATCTCTGAGTTGGAAAAGATGAAAGGCACCACACATGCTACATTTGCTTGGTTGCAGGGTGTCCAAACCAGGGGAGATGCTACCATTAAGGACATTTTTTCAACTGGAGGGGATGCTATGAGGTCAGTAGATTGGTTAAAGGTTGTATTGGCTCAAGACAAGGAGGATACTAATCTCCTACTACAGAAAACCACAACAGTCATGGAGTTCACTGAAGATAAACTGGTAAAGAGTGCTATTCTTTCTTTTCCAAGGGGTTTCAGAACCTTGGGAATGGTTTGAAATCCTGCAAATGAGGCAGAGGGCCTTAAAGAAGATTCATAAATAGGAAAAACAGATTGAGGACACTTTGACTGGTATCCATGATAAGTGTATTTCATTCTTTGAGGTCATGACAAGAAGGAAGAAGTTTGCTCCGAAACATCTTAATCTGGAGCAGCTTACGAAATGGTGGACAAATTTTTATTCTCCAGTTAGTGAAGGACCAGTTACTGGGCCTCAACATGCTACAACTTATATTGCAGTTATGGACATATACTTAACTAATAGGGTTGATTGGGATGGTGCAGTTAGGCAGGCAAGAGATGACATCAAGTCTCTTGAGACAACGATTAGGGTTTTTCCTGTGCCACCTATTGCTGAGCTGGATAAAGTCTTGTTGGCTGTACATGGTGAAGAAGATCGAGCTAAAGACAAGGATGTGAAGTAGTTGTATAGGGTTACATTGAGATTTGTGCTTCCCATTATTCACATGTATTGGGCCAACCTTTTTTGGTATCTTGGCTGATTTGGATGAAATTGGTGCTAATTGCACATTTCATGATTATGTTTGAATATCTTTGAGGCCAACCTCTTGTAGGTCATGTTTTTATTCTAAATTATCATTTTCGGGCCAACCTATCTTAGGGATTCTCTATAAAACAGGCATGTTGCTTCATTTGAGAATATATATAGATAGATAGATAGATGGAAAAGTAGAGATAGGGAGAAAATAGATAAGTGATATTAGAGCGACTTAGGGTTTATTCTCAAGCAAGTGATGTAACAGAAAACTGGAGTTGTTGTTGTTTTGGATGATTTAATATAAAAGAGATATTGTCATTTGGTATCTATCTTGTGGAGTTTCATCTAGCATGGTTCTTGTTGTTCTATCTTTAAAATTTCTTATAGTTAAATGATTTGGTGATGCTTAGGGTTTCATGTTTAGAATGTTTGCAGCGATCTCTAGTCTATACTTTTTGCAGTTAGTTGATTGTTAGCTACTTTGCAAAGTTAGCTTGGACTTAAAATTGTGCTTAGTTCATTTATAAGGATTTGTTCATTTAAATTTCAATAGGATTGGCTAAATGAATGTTTGTGATTTGAAAATATTTGAATACCTTAGAAGATTGCACTATTTCTATGAAATTGTAGATTTATCTAGGTTAAACAAAAAATAGTTTATGAGAGATCGGTCCATTTTGAGCATTCTATCTTTTGGCATTTTCAATCATAGGGTTAGAAGTAGTCTTAGAATCATTTCTGAAACCTTTATCTTTTGTTGTTTCTTTATTATCAGGGTTCAAATCAATATTCAAAGTATCAATTTATTGTTTAGATCTAATAAATTTGAAGTCCAATGTTTGCTTGTAGTAAGGTCCCTTTGTGATTACCAACATTTTCACATTTATCATTGAGTTGTTTTGTTGTATTGCCAAGACCTAGCATTAGAGACCTTGGGGTTATCTCTTTTCCCATAGAGATTTACCTTTCAAGAGAGATAGGATATCATATTTTGCTTGAGTTGTTGTTGTGCATAAAACACCATCAACAGATTGGCGCTAGGAGGGCCTTTGAATAAGCAAACTAGAGCATTTCTTAAACGCCATCTCTCCTGAGAGGCTTAGAAGCAGAAATAGATCTACTCCAAGAGGAGAAGAATTTCAAGAGTTACAAGCCCCTACTAGGTCAAGAAAGACTAGAGGAGGGGAAGGATCATCATCCGCTCATCCACTCCCATCATCTCCATCATCCTCATCTGACTCTGAGGGAATTATTATTCCACAGCCACAACCAGTCATAAATCAACCATTACCACCCCCACCTCCACCAATGGATTTTTTTGCTAATAATCTATCCCCATTGATCTTTAATAATTAGAATGTCATGCCCAAGAACCCTGAGCATTTTTCCTCTAAGTTTCATACTCATGACCCCAACAGGATAACAGAAGAGCATATTAGGATTTTACAGACTTGCCTGAGGGATAGAGGAATTAACCATGAGGATGTTGCATGCAGGATTTTCCCTTATTCTCTAGGAGAAGAGGCCTTTTATTGGTACAATCACTTACCCACTGCTTCCATCCATAATTGGACTGAGTTAGAAACTGCATTTCTACAAAAGTTCAAGATTCCCATTAGTGCCAACGAGTTGTACTTACAATTTACTGGAGTGAAAAGAGAGATTAATGAGCCCATAGGATCATTCAATGATAGGTTCCATTGAGCATATACCAGACTCCAGGCACCTTAATTTTGGAAATGAAAATACTGCTTTAGAAGTTTACCTTGAAGCCTTGGATAGCTTTATAGCCACCTTCCTTAAACAAAGGACTAATCCTCTGAATACTTTGCTCACTGCATATGCAGAGGCAGTAAAGGTCAGCACGGACTTGAGGCAACATTTATTAGGACCTTTGCCATCCTTAAGACCTGCTGCTCACCCTGGACAAATTCAAGCCCTTAACCAGGCTTTGACCAGTCATGCTCCAATAATGAATCCTATACCTTCATTACCTCTCGTTCCTCATCCAGTTCCTCAACTGATGGCATCCTCAGAAAAGAGCTAATCAACCCTTACATCAGCAACAAGTTGGCTTCCCTAGTAGAATTCAGAAGTCTTGAATTAGGTTGTTGGTTCTAGAAATGTACCTAAATATTCTTCTGGAGGTGTTAATCCACCACCACCCAATAGTTTGGATAAGGAGAGGTTGGATGAATTATTTGAGCAAGTGAAAAGGTTGAATACAGAGGTAACTTAAATGAGAAATTAAAATAGCCAGCTTCAAGCTGCTCAAGAGAATATACAGTCTAGCTATGGAAGGGAAAATAGGAACTTTGAAAGAGGTCAATACTTTGACAGAAATAAAAATTATGACAGATGGCAAGGTTCTGGTCAGAATTTCGATAGGAGCCAAGGCTCTGGTCAGAATTTTGATAAAAATCAGCAAGGTGGACAAGGATTTGATAGAGGGAAACAACCTAGGTAGAATAGGTCTTGGAATATTGGACCTAATAATGGAGGGATTCCTACTCCCTTGGATCAACCCACTACTCAGGAGAAGCCTTCTAATGGTGTATACTTAGCAGAAGCATCTTTGTCTGGTTGGTGTAGGCTCCATAAAACAAGTCAACACTCTGAGTTAGACTATGCTAAATTTCAGACTGTAGCTTCTATCTTTCAGTATGAAGTGGAGAATAATTCCACTGGACAAGAAATTGTACCTTCAAACCCCTACGATTCTCCAATACTGGTACTTAATCATGCCCCATTTCCCAAAGGTGAAGAAAATGAATTAGAAGAAGTATCTGTTATAGAGAATGAGGTGGAGCAGGTACTAAATGAAGATGAGATTTCCCAATTGTTTAGTGAGGAAAATGAAAATGATAATGGCCCTTTGGATGAGGAAGATGTTAGTGTTGAAGAAGTTTAGATGTTTCATCAACCAACGAAAAAATATGACTTAAGAAATAGACCTAATAGGGGTCCACAGGCTGGAGGTCCTTTCACTACTTCTATCCCTCCTAATAATCCACCTTATCCTGACGTACCACTATAGTACTTATCAAAGGGAAACAATGCTGAAGTATCCAAAGATAAGCAGGCCAGTGGCTACAAGGAAGCTCATGCTGACCTGAATATGGAGCAATTAGGCGAGTATGTGACTGAAAAGTTCAAAAAGGTAAAGGTAAGTCTTTCTGCCTTTGAATTATTAAAAGTTCCTACTATTAGGAATGTTGTTTTTGGATTGTTTGGTTCAAGTATAGCATCACAAGGGATACCTACCAATGAGGCTACTACTAGGTCTTCCAATTCTCAAACACCTAGAATTCAAGTCCCACCTATAGATAAGAGGGGAGATAAGGATAAGGGTCAAGTTGCACAAGCTGATACTCATCTAAATCTGTTTCGAGGAAAAATGGAAACTCCTCCTTTCTTAATGTTTGTTCGTATTTTTCAGAAAGAATTTGCATAATTGTCTTCTAGACTCAGGAGCTTCTACAAACATTATGCCCTTTGCTATTTTCAAAGCATTGGGTATTACCCCTATAGCCTCTCAAAAGAAGGTTACTCAACTAGACAAAACAAAAGTAAGTGTACTTGGATAATTGAACATGATTCCTACACAACTTGCATCAGACCCTAGGGTGCAGTAGGTGATCAATATCCAAGTTGTTGACATTCCTAATACTTATGGTTTGATCTTAGGTAGAGATTTCAGTAAGGCACTAAATGGATATACATCTACAGACCATTCTCATATGTGGTTACCATGGAAGGGAGTCCCAAATCAGATCAGAATTGAAAGAGAACCCCAAATGAAGTATATAATCATGGAATATAAGAATATTTCGAATGAGATATTGGTGTCTAAGGTTAGTATGGGAAACTATGTATTGGTTGTAGCAGTTACATCAGATGAAGAGGTTTCCATGCTACAGGATTCTTCAGATGAACACATTCCAGAGAGCAGTATTTTTGGGACATTGATTGAACAAGAGGATGAAATAAGTGATCAAGAAAATAGGCAACTTAGTTTGTTGGATAATTTTCAAGAGTTTATCCAAAAGTGTATGAAAGATCAGATGCAACTGAGAGGAAGCATTAAATTTGAAGACCTACTACTTCCAAATTGGTGTAGAGTCCATGATGCCCCTCATTCTAAGATGGAATGTAACTTGTGTCAGGATGTTGTCTGATAGATATAGACATGTGTTAATCCAGTTCCACCTAATGGACTTAATATGTAGGAAGAATTGAACAATGATAAAGGTAAGATTCCAATACTTCCCGAGGAGCCTCCCATTCTCAACAAGGAGCAAGGTAAATTGAAACCAAAGGAATCTGATGGCTGTTGGACATTAAGATTCGATGGATCTAAATCTAAGAAAGGTGATGGAGCAGGGTTCGAGTTGATCAGTCCTAAAGGTAAGAATTATTTCATTGATCATAGACTCTAGTTCCAGTGCACTAATAATGTTGCTAAGTATGAAGCTCTAATCCATGGCTTATTAATGGAATGAAGGAAGAAGGTTAGGATATTACAAGTGTTCAGAGATTCAAAGTTAGTAATCAAACAAGTAAGAAAACAATATTCATGCCATGATAGAAGAATGGCCAATTACATGCATAGAGTGTGGGATCTCATTGAGGAGTTCAATACTTTTAATATTCAGTTGATCCCTCAAAACCAAAATCAGGTTTTTGATTCTCTAGCACAAGCTGCTAGCACCTTGCAGCCTCTATCACTTTCAGGATTGAAGAAATTTACAGTTGAGCTCACTCTAGTTCCTTTAGTGCCTGGCAACGTTACTAACTTCCAGATATTTCAAGATGATAAGCATATTATGAACTTCATTACCAGCTGTGATGTGTTTTCTTCCCAAGTTATTGACGAGGTAGAGCCTCAGGAAGCATAAATTGACTTTGGAGGAATCATCAATCTGAAGACTAATACCATTCCAAGAGGTATGGTGCAGCTTGAATGAATTTTTGATTTAGATAAGATAAGAGACCAAGAACAACAAACTAAAAGGGAGTCTCTTAGCAGCCAGTGTGAAACATATAATATGGGGTCACCAGATGACTTGAAGAATGTTTTTATTGGCAAGGTATATACTCCAGAAGAAAGAAATGAAATTATTGATACCTTACATACATATCATGATGTAATAGCTTGGAGTTATGAAGACTTGAAAACGTATGATATTTCAATCATTACACACACTATCCCTTTGAAGTTAGATGTCAAACCATTTAGACAGAGACAAAGGCCAATCAATGCTTTGTTAGAGCCCATTATTTAGAAGGAGGTGTAGAAACTACTTTCAGCATGCATTATATTTCTAGTAAGACACTCTACTTGGGTGGCTAATTTGGTTCCAGTAAGGAAAAAGAATGGAGAAATCAGATTATGTGTAGACTTTAGGAATCTGAATAGAGCATCAGAAAAAGATAATTATCCAGTTCCCTCACTGGATGAGGTGCTTCAGATAGTTAATGGATCTCAAATGATGTCTTTTTTGGATGGGTATTTTGGATACAACCAAGTTATGATGTAGTATGAGGATAGGCACAAGACTGCCTTTACTACAAAATGGAGAACTTTTGCTTACAAAAGGATGCCATTCGGATTGATCAATGCTAGAGCTACATTCCAAAGAACCATGAACATTGCTTTTAAGGATATAATTGGTAAGTGCATCATTATTTATATGGATGATTTGACTATTTTTTCCAAGAAACGAGGCAATCACATAATAGATTTATGCAAGTATTCCAAAGATGCAGAGAATTTAGTATTTCACTTAATCCAAGGAAGTTCATTTTTGGAGTCACATAAGAGAAGTTGTTGGGACATATTATCTCAGAACAAGGTATTGCCATTGATCTTGAGAGAATACAGGCTATCTTGAAGATTCAGCCTCCTGTAAGTAAAAAAGAGATGAAGTCATTTTTTGGGAAGATTAACTTTGTTAGGAAATTTATCACCGGATTTGCAGAGATAGTCAAGCCATTGAATGCTATGTTGAAAAAAGAAGCAAAAATAGAATGGAATACAGAAGCTAAGGAAGCATTTGCAGAAATCAAGAAAACTATTGTTGAGGCCCCTGTATTGGTGAGTTTAGATTATACTAAATATTTTTACATATATTCATTCACTTCTGATCACTCCTATGCTACAATGTTAACTCAAAGGTTTGATCAAAGTGATGAGCATCCTATAGCCTTCATGAGTGCTCCCTTAAAAGATGTAGAATTAAGATATCATAATGTAGAAAAGTAGGCCTATGTTTTGGTCAGAGCAATGAAGAAGTTCAGGCACTATATCTTGAGGAATAATTTTTTTTCCATAGTGCCTGATCCTGTATTAAAGATGTTGCTGATGTAGAATGAGCTAGGTGAATGAAGGGCCAAGTGGGTGACTATGTTGTAGGAATATGATATGGAAATCCAACCCATGAAATTAGTAAGAGGACAAGGACTTACAAAGACAATGGCTAAGACTGGTCCTGATCTCATAGCTCAACATTATTACCTTCAAGAGGTATCTCCAAGAGATTGGTATGATGAAATCATTTTCTATTTGCTAAATCAGCAGTGTCTTAATCACCTTAATATAGTACAAATTCGAGCCTTGTGCCTAAGGAGTGGAATTTTTATGATGAAAGGAGCTATCCTGTATAAAAGAAATCATGAGGGTGTATACTTAAGATGTCTAGAAAAAGATAAGCTACCAAAGTGATGATTGAATTTCATGAAAAATATGGCACAGGCCATGGTTCTGCATCATCCACTACACATCAGATCTTGAGGGTAGGATACTATTGGCCCACTTTGTTCAAGGATGTACACCAACATGTGAGAAATTATCACATATGTCAAACCACAACAAGTAAGGAAAAACATGCAGCTCTTCCACTACAACCTATCATAGAGGTAAAACCGTTTGCTCAGTGGGGTATGGACTTCATAGGTCCCATTAATCCTACATCTTTTATAGGCCACAGGTATATTCTTACCATAACTGATTATTTTACTAGATGGACAAAGGCTCTTGCTTACAAACAATGTACTTCGGCTGCGGTAATCAATTTTCTTGAATGAGGAATTATAAATCATTTTGGTTGTCCACTATCTTTGGTTTGTGATAATGGTCTTGCATTTGCATCCCTGAAGTTTTCTAATTGGGCATTTGATCATGGGATTGTTATTAAATTTTCATCCTATTATTACCCTCAAGGTAATGGTTTAGCCAAGTCTTCCAATAAGAACCTACTGACAGTTATCCATAAATTGCTAGAACAAAACCCTAAGGATTGGCAAACCCAGCTCCGATTTTCTCTGTGGGCTGACCGGACTAGACAAAAGGAATCCATAGGAACCTCTCCTTATCACCTAGTGTATGGTTTGGAACCTATGTTTCCTATCCAATTGAAAATCCCTACCCTACAGTTTATAAATGAGTACTATAATGAAGAAGATAAATGTGAAGCCTGTTTGGTTGAATTGTTGCACTTAGAAGAGAAAAGAGATGAAGCCCTAAAAAAAAATTTTAAACATCAGGGTGTGGTAAAATGATGGTTTGATAGGAGAGCTAAGGTGAAGGCCTTTAGAATTTCTAACTTAGTTCTCTACTAGGATAAGGCCCATGACTATAAGGGAGAGCATGGTAAATTTGATAAACTTTGGCTTGGTCCTTACCAGAATTCGAAAATTCTGGGAGATAATTCTTTTCATTTGGTAACCCTCACTGGTGAGGATATCTCGCTGCTTGTCAATGGGAAGTATCTGAAGCATTATTTTCAACCTTGAGTTGTTCTGTAGTTCATCCTGTACATAGTTAGAGTAGGTTTGTTTTCTGCTTTTTGTTTTTGGTTTTGTTTTGGTAGTTTAGGTTTGCTTTGGTTGGTTTCGCTTTTGTTTTTTTTTTTGCTTTTGGTTTCCTTGTTTCCTTGGGGCTGTTGCATCTATATAATGGGATATTTTTTTTGGGATTGTTTTGAGAATTTCTTTTATAAACTTTAATCAGTTTTTCAGAGTCAAGTGGTAGGATTCTTTTATCTGATGTCCCTTGTACTTAGAATTGGAGTCACTTATTTTGGATACACTTTGGAATATATTTGGGTCTCACATTTTTACACTAAAATTAAAGATTCTAGAGTTGCATAGGGTTCTTGAGTAATCTGGCCTGGTGAAAAATCTTTATTTTGCTTCAGTGCCACTGTGTTCCTAATCCCTGAGTGTGAATTTCATTACTTACAAAGATGAAGAGAAAGGTTCTATAAAACAAAACAAAAAAAGAAAAAGTTTTGAAAATCTAAATAAGCTTCACCTTATCAGGAGTATCCTAGTATTTCTACCGGGGCTATAGATGTCTGACTGGTAGTAGAGCTATGCTTGGGAGGGTCACAATGATAACCTTGTCAGGGCTATAGACATATGACTGGTAGTGAGACTCTATCCTAGTTGCTTTTTAAGTTTGAACTCTTATGTAGCTTGGATAGATTTTCTCTAGTTCCCCTTGCACTTACAAGATGGGAAATGAATGCATAATACACATGCTTGGACCCTGGTATATGCAAAGGTCTTCCTACTTGTGGTTTTTGAAACTTTTTCCATAGGAGTCTTGATGAGAGGATCAAAACCAGAGATTCTGGGTTCTTGATTTTCATTTATTCTTGAAATGCTCTGGAGCATTTCCCTAGCGGAGTCACCATTTGTTGTGCAGTTTTTGCACACACGCCCCTCTTAAGGTGGGGACCCTTTTTTTTCGCTTTTTGGTGTTTTGGCTCTTCTTTTTTGGGGGTTTTTGCTTGCTTGGGCTTGTGCTTTGATGTCCATCTTGCAAGTTGAAGTGGCACACTTATGAATTTTATTGAAAATCTTGAGTTCTGATGCAGACCCAGAAGGCTCAATTATGTTGATTAGGCCTATTTTCCAAAGCAACATGCCTTTAAACCTATCACAAGACCATGAAACCTTGGGGCAGCAATTCATATGCCTTCAAACCTCCAAAATCACAAAAATATTCCATTGGTATGGACAAACACATGTCAAACTTGAAAAACCTTGTTTTAGGCACAATTCATGAGGGTTTATTGAAAATGACACTTACAAAACCTCCCAGACCATTCCACCCACTTATACACTCATATTTTATCCCCAATATGCTCAAAAGTTCATAAAATAGCCATACCTAAATTCCCATTGTCCAATTCAAGACTATACCCATCAAACCATGCACCTTTCCAATGGATTCCACCCCAGAGGCTCTCACGAAGTTATGAAAATCACTTAACCTGCAGAAAAAAAAGTATTAACATGTTTATTATGCCTATCTAAGCCTATCCACCGAGTTACAGGTCTTCACAGTGGGTGGAAGGCTTAGAATGGCATTTTGACTCCTCTCACAACCCCCAAAACAGTGTAAATAGGCAGTTTCAGAAAAATAATGATTTCTCCCTCAATATGAACGTTCAAATCCTCAAATCAAATGAATTTGAAATTTAACTCATATTTATACACATTCCAAATGATTTTTAGAGCCAAAAGATATTGTACGGATCCGTACCAAGCCTGCAAAGTTCAGGAAAACAGGAAAAACATGGGGTTTGAGACCACCTGGCATTAAAACAAGGATATCTCACTCAATTTTTAATGAAATCACACCATTCCAATGCCAAAATAAATTTTATTCAATTATCTATCCAAACATAACAGGCTTGTAGTGTAAAACAATACGTATAGGTTGTACAATGCACGGGATCAGCAATTTCTTAATGGAAAACACAAAAAAAACAGCAAACTTATTATTAAAAACTCATTCCAAACTTCTTCAACAGCCTCCCTTCAAGATCTTACAACAATATATCATGTAATAACATCCAAACCACCCCTTGAACCAACCAACTACCATAACCACCTTTTTTTAGAGTCTAAGATGACAATTTTTGCCAATTTTGCTCTTAATCACTATCCCATTACAACTTGATCAACTTGATTTTGCAAATACCACCTAACTGACCTATTAAGCCCTCCAATACACCTAAAATGGTCATTAAGACCTTATTTAACATGGAATAAGACCCTACTCCCCATATCCCTTAAAACTCATGATTTCACATGGCTTTTGCACTATGAATCAAACTGACAAATTCAACTAAATGATTCAAAACCTTTTCAAATTACATTATGACTGGTCCTTTAGACCTTATTAAGCATAAATGAACATAAGACACACCTAGGAATCAACTTATACTTCACAAGGTGTAGGTGCTCTTGCACCAAGTTCTAACTACATTCCGGAGTTTTCACTGTTTTCGAGAAAATCCACCCTGGCCGGATTCTCCCGATTTTCCTTTGATGTCCGAAAGCGATTGCCTTTTGACCCAGATCCGAAGAAATCCGTCTGGTCTAGATTTCTCTAAAGTCCGTTGCCTTGTCGAATCTCCAGGTTTTTTGGTCATGGTTGTCTTGTCGACTGCATTAATGGTGTTTGTGCAGATGTTTTGGGGCATTGATATATTGGATTTTGGGAAGTAATTGATCATTTGAGTTCGTTTATTTGCTTATCATTTTGACCTTGAGTCTTGGAGCCTCTGGTGTTTTGTTGGATTGTGGATTTTCAAGCTATTTCAACTGTTGCATTTTAAATTTCATGTACGTGGCTTGTATCCTGCTTGCATTTGGCAGTTGTTTGTTGGTGTCACCAGTTCCAATTCTTTCACACTCATGGTATGTAGATATGCCCTTTTTTCTGCTGGTTTGATTACTTTATTTCATTTTGCTTTTTGGCCATTCGTGGCTTCCTTGTTTCCTTGGCTATGAGCATCATGACTGGGTATTTTGGGGTTTTCATTGCTATACCAGTCCACCAAGTCGATCATTGAATGTTTATTATTGGTCTGGTATTTCTTCTTTTCGGGCATTGTTTGCATTGGTCTTAAACTCTCCATTTTAGTGTGTGAGCAAGTTGTACCTGATTCTTCATGCTTTCGTGGTGGATATTTTAGGGTTCTTAACCTAGGGCATGGCCAATCCTCCTCGAATTGTTGTGAGGAGTGTTCTAAATTTGTATTTGATCCGTTGGAAGTCTAGGTTAAGTCGTTGTTGACATGCAGGCCTTAGATCCAGAGTCGTTTGGATCATTTTGGTGAAGGTAAGAAGGATGTGGATGGGTTAGGGTTTTCAACATCCTCATGGAATTTTGCTTCCCCGGATTTCCTCGGCTTTCCCTGTTCTTTCTTTTTCACCACTTTTCCCCAGGTTTCGTCTATTTCGCCAAAATCCGTTTCCTCTGGATTTTCCTGGTGTTCGCAGTCGAGTCATTTTGCTGGATTCATGCTTTAGTGATGATTTATCTAGTTCTCGCTAAAATTTGTTCACTCCGGATTTTCCCGGATGTTCCATGTCTCCTCCATTTTCCCGAGTTAGTTATAACTGTTGTTGTTTTAGCCAAAATCCGTCTCCAGCGGATTCATCCAGATTTTTTTGAGAAAATGTTGAATTTGATGGTTATGAGGGATTTGTTTATTGATGATGTATTTTATGGATTAAATGAACTTATGCTAAGTATTTCTAAGGTTATTCCTTTGTTAAATTGATGGATTAAAATGATATCATGGGTTCGCATGCTTGGTTCACTGGAATCTGCCTGGTCCAGATTTTTCCAGAAACCCTCACCAATGTGGAATCCGCGAGAAGGGTTAAATCCCAAACTTTGGGATACTGATTTCCTACACTTCTTGTTTCTTTTGGATCTGATTGTGGTCATCTTTATTTGTTTACAGATAGGATCAGGACACGATGTTGTTGGTCGAGGCAAATAGAAGGCATCAGATTCGGGTGCAGAGACTTCTGCCATCTTAGATGCAGAGAAGGTGAAATTGGATATAAAGAATCATATTCCTGAAAGCAAGCTGACCTCCATTTCATCAGGAATCACAAATACCAATGTGGGTATGTGGGACTATGAGGAATTTAAGGCTGAGATGTTAGCACCGAGCCCTCCTTTGTTGGCTAAGAGAATTGTGGACTCCGAATTGGCTCATGTAGCAGGTTTTCCTTCCACGGTGCAGTGTTATGAATTGGTGCTTGAGTGTGCCAGGAATTATGATAGAGGGACACAAAGGATAATTGGTCCCTAGGGAAGGATTTTGGCTAGCTTTTTCCCTGTATCCATTACCTCAACCTTTGATATGTCTAATAGGTCCCATATGGTGGCCTTTGACATAGATGGTGCCAGGAAATATTATGAAGAAAATTTAGTTAAGTCTCAACAGGTGATTAACTCTTGGTTGGAGAAGCCTAAGTCCCATTTTTCCAAGTTTCCTAAGCAACTATTCAGGCTCAAGTTCAAGAGAGAGTACTACAATGTCACCACTCTTCTAAGAAAACTAGTAGGATTGAAGAGTGCAGGGGTGTTCGAGACTTGGATGTTCAATGTAATTGCCTTGATAGAGTAAGGAATAGATTATCACTGGGCAGGTGTCATTAGTCCAGTGATCCATGAGCAGTTATGCAATGTCTTGCAAACCAAGACTTTTACTATGACCTCTTACCTAGTCTATGCATTGGTGAGACTTCACCCATACAAGGGGTTAAACACTAGGGGTACCTTTGGGAAAGATGCAATATATGAGGTATATCCATAGCTGCACCTAATTGGAGGAAGCTACAAAAGATCCAATGATGCTTTCACAATGTACATCACCAGATTGCTCCAAGGTGCAGAGCATATGGCGATTTCTGACAAAGCTAAAGAACTGATAAGGAGATATGGGGCATGGTTTATCCAATTCCCAAATTTCTCATACATTATAATTGATGGTTGTCAAAGGGCTCCCTATAGAATCTCTAGATATCCTACTGATCATATCATATTGCTGGTGTACACATCTAAAAATGGTCACGGTTAATCAAACCTGTTAATTAATTAAATATGAATTATTTAATTAACATTCTTAAGTCATCTACATATAAATAAATTTAATTATTTATTTATATTGTTCATTTTTCCAATTCTTCTAGTTTAATTAAATAAATAAGTTTATTTAATTATTGCTATCTTCCTCTTTATTAATTAAATAGATTTCACAATTTATTTTTATTAATTATCACAAGTTTAAATTCAAAATTTAAATGATATTCTTCATTTCACATTTAATTAAATATTTCCAATATTTAATTAAATGCTTTCTTTCTAATTATTTATTCTTTTCCACTTAATTAAATATTCTAAAAATATTTAATTAAAAGCTTTCTTTCCTCCATAATTAAATATTTCCAATATTTAATTAAAAGCTTTATTTCCTCAATAATTAAATATTCTATAATATTTAATTAGAAACTTTCTTCTTTTCATATTTAATTAAGTATTTTATATATTTAATTAAAACGCTTGTTATCATCTCTTACACATAATTAAATATTATTTATTTAAATTATGGAAACTTCTAATTCTTTGTCACATGTAATTAAATATTTATTTAATTAGGGATTTTTCCTCAACTATCAACTAACTCTTCATAAATGAAGTGCACAAATGGTAACTTTCCTTCATTTTTGAATGGAAAAGGCTGTGTTTGAGGAAACATCTCTCATCTTTCTCTCAACCTTCCATCTTTTTCTCAACTTCTCGATCTCTCACCATTCATCTTAACAGGTTTGAACTCAACCATTGATCCTCGCCAACTGGATTCTTGCCTTCAAAAATCTATAAATACAGCCCTCTTATGAGTTGAAAAGGACACACCTCGAATCCTAGATTTCGTCGTAGTTACTATAGTTGCATTACAGTATTATCAACATTCTAGTATTATCAGCATTCTAGCATCATAACATTTCAATTTAATAGCTTAAATCATATAGTCATGAACATGCATTTTCAATCAAGCTCATTCTCCAAAATTTCCATTTCAACAAGCTACTGCTTACACAACTAAGAGCCAGCACCTTTAATCAAATCCTTGGAGATAGAGGATGATGGGACGAATTTGTGGAAGCTGTTGTCATTAGAGTTTGCATTTATATTTTCTAGTTAGTTTTCTTTAATAGAATGTTTCATCGGTGTGTTAGTTTACTATTTAATTAATCCACATTTTCTAACAACACATTTTTGGCACCCACCGTGGGGCATCCCCCCATTTTAATCTTTTTATTACATAATTTTCTAATAGGTGACGGACTGGAGTTACGCTTTGGCGCATACGAGCTTTCTTTCGAAGCATAGACGAACTATTTCGGTGCATCTAGAGACTATTTCAGTGCATACATGAACTGTTTTGGCACACACTTGTCATATTTTGGTGCATCTAGGCTCTGTTTTAGTGCATACATGACATCTTTTGGTGCATCCATGCTCTATTTTAGCGCATATGTGTTTTAGTGCATACGAGCTGTTTTAGTGCTTTTATAGTGAATCTTAAAATGGTCATATCTTGATCGTATTTTGGTCTTTTTCAGAACTTTGTTTTTTGAAATGGGGTAGAATTTCATAAGCTATCTAATGGTATAGGTGTTTATCAACTTTGATAGAGTTAAAATTTTCAAAGTCTCACTTAATTTCAAACCACAATGAAACCTGGTTTAAATTTTAGGGTTGTTATGCTTAATCATCTATCTAACCCTCATATATTCTTGTTTCTTGATCCCATCTAACATTTAGAGCTTGTATTGTAGGTTATAAAGGACCATGGAGCATGAAGATGAAAGAAAAATAATTATCACATGATTGTAACAAGTGTATTTAAACACTTTGGAAGCAATTATAATCTCATTCTTAAATTGTTGTTTGGATTCGACATGACCACAACTAGTGGTTGTAAAAGAAAATTTTGATTCCGACGCCATCCGCGTACAAAATTTTTCATTTCAATTTTTAAGAAAAATGAACCAACCCTAGGATAGAAATTTATAATCTGAAATCTATCAATCCTAGGGTAGTCACCACACACTATTTTTGCAGTTAAAATGAACCCCATGCCTATTGTGAATCAATATATTCATTTAGTTTAGATCATTGTCCTTTGGTGCTATAAAAAGAACATTGTTTGCTTTGTTTGTGGCAATAGGTCTATGCTCTCCCCTTAACTGGGTGACCAGAATACTAGAGTGCCTTTTTCATTTTCCTGCAATGTTTATGCTTTATTACATCCTTTAGAGGGCCTTCTCTTGTAGGAAAAAGTACTAACCCAAGAGGAACGACCTAAGTGGGAACAACCAAATCCAGGTTTTCCAACCCACTATAATCCAAAGTGAATTTGAAGAAAGTCCGCAATTGGATGGCAGTGTGCAAAGATAACCATCTCCAAAATATTTGTTCTAAAGATTGGGAGGTCTCCTGAGGGATTTTATCTATTTCCGCGCCAAACGGAAACCTTGACTACAAACCATTTTGTAGAAAGCCAGCCGTGTCAGTATCCAAACATCATTTTAATCACGGTGCAAGGGGAGGGAAGAATCTGCCCCCAAGACACTCACCATATAATCGCCACAGATTGTTTGCTTAGGGGATTCGGTATCCACTTCTGTCACCTTGAGTACACACCTGGAAAAGACAAAAGCATAGGTGCCCTCTAGGGGGTGACATGGATGTGTGAGTCGACGCGATTTTAAGTTGTGGGTTGTGATTAATATGATGACCTATTTGAAAAATTAAGAGTGAGTCTGACTGAAGTGCTTATCTTTTTCAATACCTATGAAAATCTCAAGAATATATAGTCTTTGTTTAGATTTTAGGATTAACAAAACAACTGTCTGCTTCTCTATGTTGTGTTTTTCACATTTAAATTAGATTAAGATCATCCAAAAATATCAAAATGTCCAAACATGTCTATCTCAAAAGTCTAAACGAATAATTTAGTACATCCCTGGTCTATTTCAGCGCATTGTTGCTTTGTTTCAGTGCATCGTTGCTCTATTTCGGTGCATCCCTGCTCTTTTTCGGTGCATCACTGCTCTATTTTGGTGCATATGTGCTCTATTTCGGTGCATCGCTGCTCTATTTTAGCGTATATGTGCTCTGTTTCAACACATTTGTGTTCTGTTTTGGCGCATGTGTTTTCTGAACCTAGGTAACTTTCTAACATTCATAAATCGGTCTTCTCAGTCTAGTATTTTCCATGCTCAAAGTTTGGAACTCTGTAACTTTTTTCCAAGAAGTCTCTAGAAAGGAAGTTTAGAAAGCCAAAGAAATCTCTCGGTTATAAGAAGTTATTGATGAAGAGGAAATTTCTATACCAAAGTTGAAAAGTCTTTCTTGAACACATGACCTTTATTCACTGATAACATGACTATGTTAGAGGTTTCACTAACGATTATGCTATAGAACCTTTATACTCACAAGCCTTCTTTCAAAGAAGAGCCCTTTCGCAAAGGCACAACCACAGTCAGCGTATTCATTCTTCTTATATTCCCCAACCTGCAATTACGTACGCTACTCGTCCCAATCAAATTCTACAATAGAGAACTCAAACATATTAGGCATTCATCAAATCCATCTTTTTACAAAGCTATGATCAAACCTCACAAAGTGCAAAATCATCTTTATTTTTGATCTTTGGTTTAATTCCCGTAAACAAGATTTTCATCCTTTCAATCAGGGAATCATGAGCTAAAGATTAGAAATCTTTTAAGTCGTAGAATCTTCATTCTATCCCAACTTTCATATCCATCAACATTGCACTATTTCATTCTTTTGATCAAATTAAGTTAAAATTTGGTGTAAGCATATGCCTATTTCCAAAAATTTCTGAAAACAAAGAAGATGAAAGAAGGGATCCACTTTAAAACATGGGTGATAGGGAAGAAAATCTTGTTAATAGGCTTTATGGAAATAGTTCAAATGAAGAGATAATGGAAGAAATGCTTCAAGAAGCTGAACAAGATCCACAGTTTCTCTTAGCTATGGAAAAATTCTTAGAGAAAAATAAAGAAGGATACTTTATTTTATTGGCAAACCAAGGTTCCAAATTGCCCTCTGACTACAATATGGAGAAAATGAAAGAGGATCCTGAAAAGAATGAAACTCCCTTAAATAATCTTAGTACTATTACCCAACAAATAAGAGCACTCCAAAGGAAAATAAAGGAAATAAAAGGGGGCACAACTAAAAAGTCCTTTGATAGAAATATGAACGTGGCCTCTTCTCCTCCAAAAACAACATCCACCAAATTCAATGTTTTCGAATTTTTGCAAAGGCTAAATGGGAAGCCCAAATCTAAGCCATCAAATAACATTGACCAATCTTGTCATGCCATTCATTTATCTTCATCCCCCATAATTCAAAATGAGCCTCACAATTCTTCCACCTAAGTTAACGATTCCATTCAATCACTTTCTTTTATCATATCCTCTACATCTAATGATTCATTTCAATCTACACATCTCGATCAAAACATTCTTTCCACTCCATCCGATGATACCAAAATTCTACAAACCCTTCCAATCTTTGATCAAGATCCCATATCTCAAGAATCATATGATGATCCCCTCCTTTCATTATTCACCCATGATAATACTCTTCCATCTCAAGAACAAAAAATTCTTCCAAGTCCTCCCTCCACCCCATCTTATGAATCCATACCCTCTCATGACTCAATCACATCCTAGGAGCATCACAATTCTTCCATCCTATCTAAAGCTTCCCTTCCATCTAATGATCAAGCTAATCCATCTCCTTCATCTAATGATTCTTTTCCTAGTCAAGATCAAAGTATCCCATCATCCTCATGTCAAGGGCTCATCACACCTCTTCAAGCTATCCATGAACCCCACACCTATAAATTGGGATCCTCCACCTTTATCCACTCTAGTTTACTTCCAACACCTATCCTTTCATCCATATCAAATCTTTCTCAAAATGGACTTGCATCTTGTTTCACAAACAACTCATATCCCATGGGTAAACGAATGTGCAAAATTATGAATTACAAAGGAAAAGGCTTAGGCCTTCATGAACAAGGTATCCTAGAACCTTTTCTTGACCAAGCACATCCATATTCTCATAGCCTTTGTTATATACCTCGTGCTCAACCTAGGTATCCTATTTAATCAAACTCTTCATCCATCTTAGGTCCTTATCCTAGTCCACCAAACACTCCCTCTATCCTAGGTCCTTGTCCTAGTTCGTCAAACTTTCCATCTATCCTTGGTCCTTATCATCCCAACCCTATTTCATCAATCCTTCCATCCATATTAGGGTCCCACATTTCTCCATCTCCAATTCTTCAAAGGCACACATCCTTGATCCACTTTCAAAATTCTTCCTACATTAACTCATCCATCATACCTTCATATCATTCATCTCAATAAACTCATCCCATTGCTCTTGGAAGCAATTTTGGGTGCCAGATTTCAAAAGCTTCAATATAAAAATCCACATGAATCAAAGGATCAACATGTCTCCTCGAAGAGTCATGCAAAATAAAAGAAAATTTGATCCAAAAATCAAAGAAAAATCCAAAAGGCCACAAAGACCTATCAAGTCAAAAGAAAAATGTCAAATATCACAAAGGTCCAAAAATAAAAGAAAAATCCAAAAGGCAACAAAAGCCTATCAAAAATCAAAGAAAAATCCAAAACGCCACAAAGGCCTATCAAGTCAAAAGAAAAATGTCAAAGACCGCAAAGGTCCAAAAATCAAAGAGAAAAATCTCAAAAGGCCACAAAGGCCCATAAAGAAAATATCAAAATAAAAGGTCATGTGGATTCCAAAATTCTCATAGAAGCAATAAAATCAAAATTGGCATCCAAATTTGCTAATCTGAAAGCCTCTCCCCATCTCCCATCTAAAAACATATCACCTTCCAAATCCACTTTTCCTCCATCACTCCATTACCCTTCAAGGTGTGTGCCAAAGTTAATCTTGCCACCCTTTCCATCTATCCATCACCAAGCCTTCCAACCTCCTATCCATTATCCAACATCCATCCCCCATTCTCCTCCTTTAATTCAAAGCTTTGCATAAGGCCTTAGCTTCTACTGTCATGCCAACATTTATAAGTCTTATTCCCATTCCCATGGTCTATTAGAGCACATATTCAAGGGATAGTAATTGTGAAACTTGATGCTTAAATCCTTCCTCCATCCCCCTATCATGCAAATATTATCTTTCATATCCATCTCCCTATCCATATATTATCTTCCAATTTCCTCTTATCATTCATGGTCATTATTCTCATTTTCACCTTTGATCTTGACAAGGTTAAGGATCTTCTTGAAAATCATGCATCTTATCCTTCATCCAAATCTTCCATACCATATTCTTCATCATGCATCTTCTCTTATATTGTGGGGCATCTTGTTTCTTCAATTGGTCATCCCATTCCATCTTAATTTTCCTTGCAAAAATCCCAAAACATAAAAAACACATCAAAATGAGAAAAACTCAAAAAAAAAAAAAATTAACAAAGAAAAAAAAATCGTTGCCTTGATGAAAACTTGGCAAACAAGCGTCTTGGTAACAACAAAAAAATCATAAAATCAAGAAAAAGTGCAATAAAAAACAAGTGGTGAAAACTTGGCAAACAGACATTGTTTGTGATTTCGTTTGGCTCTCTCATCTATTGGGATTTATTTTGCATATCCATCATTCATCAGTATTGTGTGCCTCGCCATCGCATTCGCATCACATCATCTCCTTGAAATTCACAAGGATCTCATCATGGCTTGATGAATTAGGGTTATCCTTAGCAATAGTTGTGTCCAATAGGAGTCAAAGTACAAGGCCACTAGGGGGCAGTTCGCTTCTTGGAGCTTTTCTAGCTGGTAGTCGAAAACATGTGTCAAGAATCAGAATATTGGAAACAACAAACTTTGTCCAATTAAACTGAGCTTCCATGACTAACTTTGATAGATGATTAAAAATTGGATGATCTTAATCTGAATAAAATGAATGATAAAACTTAAAGCAATAAGTTGCAATTGTTGTTTTGATATTTGATGACATCATATCTTTGGAGTGATTCAATGATGTACTAAACTAGAATCACAAGGAAGAAGTATGATTTTTTCTTTGCTTGATGTCTATAATCTAATCATTAGTATTGTGCAAATTTGTCATGGGACATGCTCTACAATGTATCACTTATGATATTTCGGACTTTGCATAGGAAAATGGTTAACGTTTGTTTGTTTATGCAAACAATACTCAAGTCATCTTGGTTCAATTATACCTTGATGCTTGTATTAACTTGCTATATCAAACATCATGAAAGTAGTACTCGGGTCATCATTGGTGCTAACATACCCTTTGATGCTTGTACTAAATTTCAACATATCAAAAGACTCAATGATGAAAATCAAGCACAACATGAAATGACAACAAGGAGAATGGTTCATTACTGCATTCTAGGACTACATAATTCATTTGCATTTTGGGGGTTGTTTACATATATTTTTGAGGGTTGGTCAACTTCTTGGGTATCTTTTCAGAAAACGATTGAGTACACCTAGACATTTATTACATATTATTCCACTATTATTCACATCATTTCACTATCATTCATTTTATCATTATTATTACATTTACATTTTGCATCATCATTTTATTGTTAGTTCATCATATTCATATCATGTGCATAAATCATTCACTATCATTTCATAACATTGACATTTACACTTACATTCACATCCTATCACATACATAAACATTCATAATAAGGTTACATCCATTTCATTCATTTCACATCATCATTTAGGTTATCATGTTCATTTCCATTATATCATATATCATTAGTTCACCAATTACAACATTATCATTATTATCATTTTACATAATTATCCATGTCATGTGCATATCATTCATTAAATATTCCATCTTCATAATCATATCATTTATCCATTTATCTCATTTCATCATAATTTTCCATTTAAATCATTCATCATTACATCATATCATTTTTCACATCATTAAAAACATTCACCATTATATGTAACATTCATTGCATTCATTACATACATTAGAAAATCATTTTTACATCATATCATCTTTGCATCATCCTACATAAAATAAAACATCATCATTTTCATATCATTATTGCATCATCATACATGATATAGCATATATAAATAAACATGCATTCATAAACATACATCATAAAATCATCCATAACACGTGCATAATCAAATCACCACTGCATCTCATAAATCTCATCAAAAAAAATGTCCAGAAGTACAAGGATATCAAATGTTTCAAAAAGATACATCAAACACAATGGAATAAACGTGTCAAAATGTTCATCACTGATGGGCATCTGACCGAGGCACTTGACTGCTACTATCTTCTAAGGTAGTGGGTCTCGATGGATCTCTGCTCCTAGAAGCTCTGATCTCTCGTATGACTGGGTGACCCACACTCCTGGTAGCACTCCTGGAATGGTTGCGTGAGTGGGTCCAAGACCGAGTATCCGACTGTGTGAAGGCAATCCTCCTCTCTGGTGGTACTGCCTCAAAGTATCTCATTCTATAATACTCAGCCTCCCGAGCAATCTCCAAACCCTCTACCACAACCTCCCCAATGGAGGTTCTCTCAACTGATCTAAGGAGTCTCTTGGCTACCCCCTCAGCCTATATACATCTCTCTCAGAAGTTGTCCCTCTCAGTCATAAGCTGAGCTACTTGTGGGTCAGGAGGTGGTGGCTGTGCAACTTGTGCCTATAGCTGACTGATCGTCCCTTGAGCCTATGCTAACTGACTCCAAAGAGTATGAACCTCTGTTTACAAAGCATTAATCTATCCCTGTGAGGGAGCCCTGAAAATGATCCGTGGAGCCAAAGTACTCGGCTAATCCACTACTCTAGATGTCTGTGGCCTTGTCCTAAAGGGAACATCAAAGAAAAATCTTTGTCCTCCACCCCCACCACCTCCATCATCCCCACTGTCATCACTGTCATCATCCTGGCTACTAGACTCATCCCCCTCATCTCCCTCCTCATCAATATCCATGGCCGTTGCATCCGATACCTGTACCTGTGCCTGCCCTCACCCTCGCTGTATAACTGGTCCTCTTAATAATGGAGCAGGCTCCTATGGACTAATAAACCTTGGGAAAGGATGTGTGCAAAAGTATGCAGCATACTCATCTATCATCCCTGCATCTGTAACCTCCGGATGTATAGCCCACTGATCTGGCTGCAACTCCAAATACTCTGCTTGGGTTGCCTCAATAGTCACAATAGGACCCCACTCTGGTACATCCTCTCAGTGCCTGGCATAATGTACCACACCCTATAGCATCATCTATACTAACCCAAGCTGCCTCAAGACTCGCATGACTAAGAACCACTCAATAATGTATGGGGTGCGTCCAATCAAATACCTAGATCTCGTGCAATAGGGAAACTCTATATGATTCGTCTCCCATGGATCACAATCTACATACGGTCTCTAGATGACTATATCCAAATCATCTAACATGCGCCGCAAATACTCTAACTTGCCCAGCCTCAGTTGGACAAAAGGGCCTGGTATAGGCATAAACATATGGAAACCCAAGAGGACGATCCCTCTGAATAATGGGACGCGTAATGGAAAAATGCCCCCATGCAAATATCTATAGAAGAGTCAGTCCACATGAGAGACTCTTCCCATCTATGTATACAACCTCATGAAGATCATGGTACAAATGGACAAGCATACATGATCCCCATGCATATCTGGTTCAGTGGAGAAACATATCCTCCAAAATCCTACCCCATCTAACTAATAGTCCCTTTGCCCTGTGATCAGGACAAAGGAAACCACCAATCATACCTGCTAAAACCAAAGACAATGGGGCATATTTCTCCACCATCGCCTTCCAGGGAAGCTCATATCCAGAAACATGAGGATCCTAGAAGACTTGCCTAAGTGCATCGGTCCCCCGGATCTCCTTGTGATCATAGATCACAAGCTCACCAACTACAAAAATACCCAGAATCGTGTATACATCCTCTTGCATCACAATAATCTCTCCTGTGGGCAAATGAAAAGTGTTATGTTCACTGTGCCATCTCTCTGCTAACATAGTCAATAGCACCCTGTTGACCCGATACTGCGGGATTCTCAATAGTGAACTCAAACCACACTGGTGTATAACCTCTAAATCATCCTGTGATAGTCGAGGAATCATCTCCCATGTCTAAGGAAACCTCTCTCTAATATGGAGGAGGTTAAATTCCTCCTTTACAACATCATCAAGCAATCATAAAAATCAGTCGGCAAGCAATCTCTAATCAAATCAGTACATCAAAAGCAATATTATCACAAGTTCAATCAAATCAACACTTATTTGTTTTTCATATCGCATGGAAGCAAATCTATCTATCATATCTACTATTTGTTTTTCATATCACATGGAAAAAAATTTAACAATCAAAATGACTCAATATCTATCTATTTGAATTTCAATCGGGAAAGAAAATCTATCATTACTATTTGTTTTTCATATCGCATGGAAGCAAATTTATCAGACTTATTTGTTCTTCAAGCACGAAGAAAAGTTTCTCAAATCAACCTAATCTATTCTTAATGTTATTCAAAAGCATACAATGAGTTGGCTAATCTAGCAACACTCATCAAGCACTTATCATAGTTTCTTCAAACTTTCAAATTAAAAAAAAAATCCATGTATGCGCCAAAACAGGCAATCAATGCGCTAAACCATGTATACGCAACTTTAAACCATAGATGCACTAAAACAAAACTGCCATGCGCAACTCTGTCAATGCACGATTCTATCTAGTCTATGCACTAAAATAGATCCTCTATGTGCTAATTCACCTATGCGCTATTCTACCAACCAGATGCGCTAACACAATCACCCTATACACAAATCTAGCATTCTACGCAGGCAGCATTTTTGTATGCGCTACTTCAGATATCTTATACGCCATTCTACGCTATGCACGACTATTTCAAACCTATGCGTGACTTTATCTACCCTATGCATTATACTATGGCTTGTATGCGCTAAACCAAGTTGTGAAAATTTAAAAAAAATCCAAAAAACATGAAAATCACTCAAAAAAAATTTACGAAGAGGATCAAGTCGACTTATCGGAGGTTCGTACGTGGCTGGTCTCTCATACCAGTGGGCTCGCTCGAATCTATGGTGCTCATAATGGATCCGCATCACAAATATCTATCTCAAAGCTCTGAAAATTACCAAATGTTACTGTTCAAATGACAAAGACTTTTCACCTTTTCCACCTTTTAAGGGGGTAAAAATGTGAAAATATTCAAAATTTTTTTGCAAAGCAGAGTGCTATTTTGAGAGTTAACTCACTAATTTTCCTCCGAAAATCATTCTGATTCTTTTATCATGCGATTTATCTCTCGAGGGGGCATATAGCATCAGTAAATTCTAAAATTCTGAGGCAAAATTCTTTGAAGCAATGCGTAAAACACATCACTTCAAAGAGGGGAAAAATGTACACATCTAAAAATGGTCACGGTTAATCAAACCTGTTAATTAATTAAATTTGAATTATTTAATTAACATTCTTAAGTCATCTACATATAAATAAATTTAATTATTTATTTATATTGTTCATTTTTCCAATTCTTATAATTTAATTAAATAAATAATTTTATTTAATTATTGCTATCTTCCTCTTAATTAATTAAATAGAGTTCACAATTTATTTATATTAATTATCACAAGTTTAAATTCGAAATTTAAATGATATTCTTCATTTCATATTTAATTAAATATTTTCAATATTTAATTAAACGCTTTCTTTCTGATTCTTTATTCTTTTCCACTTAATTAAATATTCTAAAAATATTTAATTAAAAGCTTTCTTTCCTCCATAATTAAATATTTCCAATATTTAATTAAAAGCTTTCTATCTAGTCTTCTCTTGCTTCTGAGGAGGAGATGAGTACTTTTGGTCTCTCCTTCCATCCCAAGAGAGCAAGGTTCAATATCACTAGCGAAGCACAAAAGACAGCCAGTAGGGAATACAACCATTAGGCTCATATTGAAGATTATTGGATTAACTTTGCTACTGAATTTGAGGTAAAAACTAAGAAGTTCTCTAGATTGTCGGTAGATTTGGTAAGGCTATACAATGTGAAGGCCATCCCTGACCAGGTAGAAGAGGATGGAAATTTAATCCAGGGTCATGTCTATGAAGTAGTGAAGGATAAGCCAGTTGGAGAAGTTGACTCATTAGAAGAAGAGAAAACAGAGTTGGATCAAATCATGACCCCAGTGATCAAGTACACCAAAATGTGGTTGAAACACAAGATGTTAGAATTGGAAAGTGAGGGTATCCCATGTACATATGATCTGATGGGAGACTTAGAGTCTCACTCTGCCTCTGAGGAATCACTTGAACTGGATCCTAAGGGAAAATAAAAGGTGGATTCTCCTTTTAAAATCCAGGGTAGGGATGTTCAAGTTGAGAAGGTGGCAGAAGTGAGTAAACAGAGGAAACCTGTCACCAAGAAGAGGAGACATGCCTCAAGGAAAGAAGTTGAAAAGGACAAAGAAGAAGAAGAGGAGGTAGAGATTAGTCCTCCATTGATAAAAAGAAGAATACTTACAAAGCTATCACATAAACTGGATGAGGTTCCCAAAACTGATAAGGAGGTTGAGCCACCAGTGGTAGAGGTGGAAAGCTCAGGGGAAAAAACATAAGTGTACATCAGGAGGTCAAGGACTCCTTCCCCAAGGGATACTATAGTAAAGGAGGATTTTTCAGTGAATGTTCCTGTTGAATAGGTAAGTGTCTCCATTCCTCGGGATACTAGTAGCACACAAGAAGAACCAAACAAGGATGAAGGTCCTAAAGATTTGGGTGAGGAATAATTTCAGGAGGGAGACCTCTACAATGCAGAGGCATAAATTGACAAGGTGATTCATTTTCCCTTGGTGGCACATGCAGATTCACCTATGAAAGAGCAATTGAACAAGTCTCCTCAAAAGGAGGAGGAAATCCCAGCTAAGGCCCCTTCACCGGTGCAAGTCATGGAGGAGGAACAGTTGCAGGATAAGGAGAATCTGGTCATGGATATCCCTAAAATGCCAAGTGTTGAGAAGGATACAACTAACGAATAGCAAGAGATGCAGGATACAATGCCAACTGAGTCTATTGTTCCAGATTGGTTGAATAAAGAATTGAAAAGTAAAATGGTAATAGTAGAGGATGCTCCTCCTAATTGGGATGTCTTAATGGAAAATGTTGAACAAGGAAAGGCTAAGAAGAAGGCCAGAGTTGTGTCCCAGATTGAGAGAGATGCGTCAAGCAACAGAGTGGCCCATATTGCTACCCCTGCTCCAAATAAGGATAGAGACAGTGTAACTACCAAGGATTATCATGTGAAAATTGTTGTCCTAGGGCATGCTCCTATAGAACATGATATTGAAGAATATGAAGGCTCTAGTGCTATGATCATGGGTAGGCTGAAGAAGGCTATGCAAACCAGGCATGCATTGGAGAGAGAGAATGAGAAACTAAAGAAATATTTACAGGAGTTGATGAAACCCTTGCAGGCTATTAGTTCCTCCTCCTCTATTGCAGGTTTCTTGCCTCAAGAGACAATCTCTGAGCTGGAAAAGATGAAATGCACCACACATGCTATAGTTGCTTGGTTGTAGGGTGTCCAAACCAGGGGAGATGTTGCCATTAAGGACATTTTGTCAACTGGAGGGGATGCTATGAGGTCGGTAGATTGGTTAAAGGTTGTATTGGCTAAAGACAAGGACAATACTAATCTCCTACTATAGAAAACCACAACAATCATGGAGTTCACCAAAGATAAACTAGTAAAGAGTGGTATTCTTCCTTTTCCAAGGGTTTCTAAACCTTGGGAATGGTTTGAGATCCTGCAAATGAGATAGAGGGCCTTAAAGAAGATTCATAAACAAGCAAAACAGATTGAGGACACTTTGACCGGTATCCATGATAAGTGTATCTCATTCTTTAAGGTTATGATAGGAAGGAAGAAGTTTGCTCTGAAACATCTTAATCTGGAGTAGCTTAGGAAATGGTGGAGAGATTTTTATTCTCTAGTTAGTGAAGGACCAGTTACTGGGAATCAACTAGATGATGCTGCAACTTATATTGCAGTTATGGATAGATACTTGACTAATAGGGCTGATTGGGATGGTGCAGTTAGGCAAGCAAGAGATGACATCAAGTCTCTTAAGAGAAGGATTAGGGTTTTTTTTGTGCCACCTATTGTTGAGATGGATAGAGTCCTATTGGTCGTACATGGTTAAGAAGATCGAGCTAAAAACAATAATGGGAAGTAGCTATATAGGGTTACATTGAGATTTGTGCTTCCCATTATTCACATGTATTGGGCTGACCTTTTTTGGTATCTTGGCCGATTTGGATGAAATTGGTGCTAATTGCACATTTCATGATTATGTTTGAATATCTTTGAGGCCGACCTCTTGTAGGTCATGTTTTTATTGTAAATTATCTTTTTTGGGCCGACCTATCTTAGGGATTCTCTATAAAATAGGCATGTTGCTTCATTTGAGAATATATATATATAGATAGATAGATAGATAGATAGATGGACAAGTAGAGATAGGGAGAAAATAGATAAGTGTTATTAGAGCGACTTAGGGTTTATTCTCAAGCAAGTGATGTAACAGAAAACTTGAGTTGTTGTTGTTTTGGATGATTTAATATAAGAGAGATATTTTGATTTGGTATCTATCTTGTGGAGTTTCATCTAGCATGGTTCTTGTTGTTCTATCTTTAAAATTTCTTATGTTTAAATGATTTGGTGATGCTTAGGGTTTCATGTTTAGAATGTTTGCAGCGATCTCTAGTCCATACTTTTTGCAGGTAGTTGATTGTTAGCTACTTTGCAGAGTTAGCTTGGACTTAAAATTGTGCTTAGTTCAGTTATAAGGATTTGTTCATTTCAATTGCAATAGGATTGGCTGAATGAATGTTTGTGATTTGAAAATATTTGAATACCTTAGAAGATTGTGCTATTTTTGTGAAAATGAAGATTTATCTAGGTTAAACAGAAAATATTTTATGAGAGATTAGTCCAATTTGAGCATTTTATCTTTTGGCATTTTAAATCTTAGGGTTAGAAGTAGTCTTAGAATCATTTTTGAAACCTTTATCTTTTGTTGTTTCTTTATTATCAGGGTTCAAATGAAGATTCAAAGTATCAATTTATTTTTTAGATCTGATAAATGTGAAGTCCAGTGTTTTCTTGTACTAAGGTCCCTTTGTGATTACCGGAATTGTCACATTTATCACTAATGTTTTTTGTTGCATTGTCAAGACCTGGCATTAGAGACCTTGGGGTTATCTCTTTTCCCATAGAGATTTACCTTTCAAGAGAGATAGGATATTATATTTTGTCTGAGTTGTTGCTGTGCAGAAAATAGCATCAACAACTACCACCATTGTTAGTATAACTCTAACAACACAAAACATGGTCATAGGTCCTAAAGTAGGTTATTATCCCCTTCCCTTGTGGTTGGTATCTCAAATGCCAAATATGAAGAAGAAAGTTGTCTCTCCAAATGAATTTGATTTTGGTTAGCTAGTTCCTATGAAGACTAAATCCAGAAAGGTCAAAACTCTCTCAAGAGTTTTGGTTGAAAAATTAGGTTACAAGTATGCATAGGTAGCACATCCCCCTTCTTGATAAAACTATAAAGGAAGTTGATTTGTCAGAATATTCTATCACCAAGATAGAGCTGGGAAAAAGGATGCATGAGAGTGTGAAAGAAGATGCACAAGCAACATTTGATTCCTTAATTAAGAAATATGGTAATGAAAAAATTGTCAAAGATTAGTTGAAGGTTAAGGCTGAATAACTCACTTCAGTTCTCTAGAAGATAACCCAGCTTATATGAGTCAGTTGAACCTATTGCTACAACTATAGAGGATCTGACTATTCACAATGTTGAGAGGACACATGCTTGGGGAAAAGCTTTCACTAAATGGACTGACATGATATTGGCCCAAGGTACACAATTTCTAAAATCTTTCGTTGAAAGGATTAGCAATATTGAAAATGTGAAGGAAGAACTAAGCCAAACAATTGATACACTATGTTAGAATCTGCAAGAATTAGAGAAAAGTTATGAATCTTGGACTACAATGAAATATCTCAAGCTGGATGTGTTAGAAGAAATTGGGGTGATTACTGATAGAAAAATGTTCATTAAAATTCAGGAAACAATGGAGCATAAAAAGAATGTCATTGATGAGATGATTAAAGATCCACAAGAAGCTCAAGAGGTAGGGGAAGATAGAGGTTCAAATCTTATTTCCAAAATTAATGAGTTGCTTTTTCAAGTGCTAGATGACAATCAAAAATTTCTTCCCATTGACATGGTTATTCAAGAGTTCACATCACTAATTCAAAAAAATATTGAAGATGAAGCTTTTTCATTAGCTTCTATTGACAAGTTTGTGGATCTTCAAGTGACCTTGGATAACTTGAAAATAATATTGGAGAGGCACAAGAAAGCATGCATCAACATTTAGGACTCTATCATATGATTTATTGTATTCTCCAACCATAAAATAGGACCAAATGATTGTGAAGTCCAAGCAACGTTGAAGAAATATGAAGACTTCATGGAGAAAATTGATGAAGAATGAATGAATGTGCTTATTCCAAACTTAGTTTATTTCCAATTTTTTCCCTTTTTGCAATATGTATTTTGTAGATGACATATTACATGTCTTTTGTAAATATTCAATTGCATGTAAGAACAAAGAAGTCCTAAATCAAATCGGACTCTGTTGTGGAATAAGTCAATTTAGTTGTAACTTTTCTTTTTTTAGCTCTTGGCTCTCTTCTATATATATGAGGGACCTCTTTTGTAATTAAAAACCTTTTAGATAAGAAAGTGAAGCATTTCCCAATTGAAGCGCATTTTGAAACTATGTTTTTGAGATGTAAATCAGATTTCAATCAATAAAAGAAGCATATTCTCATCCAATCTTTGCCTTGGATTAAATTTGTTATGTATTGAGAATGTTATTATGTCTTTATCATTGCATTTTATTATACATGATTGAAGAGTGGCATGATATCATATATTTAGAAGGGGATTCAAATCTGATTTTGTATACTTTGGGATGCATTATTATATTTGAATATTATGTTTATGTGTCCAATTTTATGATTATTCGAAGACTTTGGGCTACGAGTTGTTATCAACATTTTGTTGATATTTTGGTGGAATTTATTGAAGACTTTGGGTTGCAATATATACCATTCTATTTATTTTCAAATCATCATATAAAGAAACAAAATACTTTGTGCTTTTGTGGGTTTTCTTGCTATGGACATTCAGTGGTATCACTTTGATTATTCTTTTGTTTAATCAAACTAGATGTGTAGAAAAATGTAACCATTTATATTTTCTCTTTTTTGGGCCCTCCTACTTTAAATTGGACCTAATAGTGCCTTAATTTAGTGTTGTTAAATTTACCTCTTTACATTTACACACTCAAGTGAGCCCTCTTAATTTAATTGAGCTTAATTATGCCTTAATTGGTCCTTTAATTCATTTACAAGCCTATTTAATTACATTTTCTAAAGAGGAAACCCAACAATAATTAATGCCTAAACATAGCACTTTACATTGAGTAATGTGTGTTCCAGGTTTATGGACCTGGGACCCATTCGTCCATGGGCGAATGGGTCCTCCCTAGACTTTTGAACATAAATTTAAATTATGTTTTTGGTGGTATTTAAAAAAATTTAAATCTATAATTCAATGTTAGCTTGTGATATTTTATTTTTGGGAAATTAAGGATACATAACCATAAATACAAGATTATTTCACTAAGTTTCACCTAGAATTTTCAAGATATTTTTATGAGAATTCTTCAAGAGTTTCAAGAGAAATTAAGGGAATTCAAGAGAAAATATATTAGAGATTTATTGCAGCATTCAAGATCTATCCATCATGTCAAATTATTCTTGAATCATGCATGTTTTTGGAGCTAACATTGTGATGTAGGTTTGATGATCAAGTCAAGCATTCAAAGTATCATTTCAAGCAAGATTCAAGAATCAAGATTTGCATTCAATTCACCCATCTCATGCAAGTTACAAAACTCCCAAGATCTCCATTATCAAGGTTTCATTAAAGGGCTTGTTGAGTGGTAACATAGCTTTGTTCATTCTTCATTCCCTTTTTGGTGTTTCACTTCAATTCAAGGTTTGATTACCAAAATGGGGTTTGACCAAGGAAAACCCCTATTCACCCCAAAACAAACATTTTTCTCTCTTGTATGTGTGATTGTAGATTTAGGTTGAAGAAGACTTTAAGATCTTTTGAGGTGCAAGATTTACAAAGTTGTAAAAGTTGAAAAAGTTCTCAAAATTGTTGTCATCTCATGGACACTAAGATCCCAAAGTTATTTGCAAAATTTTGACTATGAAACCTAAGAAAATTAGAAGATTCAGATTTGCATCAGAGGCTCCTAAAAGTTACAAAAAACCCTACACTTGGACCCATTTTCTCATGGGCGAATGAATTTCATATCTGCTTCTGAAAAGAACTTTTGGTGAATAGTACACAAGTCTCTTCCCTTCTCAAATCTACAATTTTTTTCTAGTTCTACTAGTATTGAGTTTAATATTGTTGTTTCAAGTGTTAGATTACACTTTGGTGTTGATTTTATATTTTTAGTTTTTCTCCCCAAAGTGTTGCTTGACCTTAACCCCCATCCTTCAATCATAAGAAAATCTATAGATTCTCAATTAGGGTTGATTCACCTAAGGTTTTTTAATCAATTCATTGTGTGGATCTCATTTCTTAATGAAATTGAGGAAAATAGGTTTATACATTATCATGTTCACCTCACCTTTCCTTTTTCCCCTATTTTTCAATGTTTCACTAGATATTTGTTATTATTGCTCAAACTAGTACTTTGTAGTGAATTACATGTAATTATCATGAGATATGATTGAAATTTATGTAAGAGGAAAGAATATATTCTAAAAAAAGAGAATAGGATGAATGAAAACACCCATGGTTAATTATAGTGTATATAATTGTAGTTAGTGTTGTGCAGTTTTTGCACACACGCCCCACTGAAAGTTGGGACCCTCATTTCTTTCACTTTTGGTGTCTTGGCCTTTCTATTTTGGAATTTTTCTTGCTTTGGACATGTGCTTTGATGTTCGTCTTGCCAGTTGGAATGGTCCATTTATGATTTATATTGTCAGCCTTAGGTTCTGGGTGCATTTCGGGTTTTTCACTATGTTCGGCAAAATCTGCCATGTCTGGATTTTCCCAATTTCCCTATGGCATTCAAAAATGGCTGCCTTTCTGCTGTTTCTGGGGAAATCCCTTGTGTCTATATTTTTCCGAAGTTTGTTGCCCTATCAGATTTATGGATTTTGGTCTCGGTCATCTTGTCGATCGCATTAATGGCAATTGCGCAACTTTTTGGGGCAATGTTATATTGAATTTTGGGAAGTGATTTGCCATTTGAGTTTGATTATTTACTTTTCATTTGAGTTTGGAGTGTTGGAGCTTCAGGTGTGTTCCTAGATTGTGCATTTCGAATTGATTTTGAGTGCTACATTCGGATTTTTGGAGCATTGTTTGCATTTTGCTCGTGCTTGAAGGTTGTTTGCTGGCACCCTCGGTTTCAGTTCTTTCTATTCTCATGGTATATGGATATGCTCTCTTCCTCTGTTGGTTTTCATGCTTTACTACACACTTTCATGTCATTCATTGCTTTGTTCTTTCTTGAGTGTATGTGCCATGTCTGGGCATTTGGGTTTATGTGTCTTACTGGTCTGTATGGGCATTTGTTTTGAATATTTGCTTAGGTCTGGTCTTTCGTTGTTGTTTTCAGGGCTTGATTGCATTTACCATACACTTCCTATCTTTGTTTACAAGAAAGTTGTGCCTAAGCTTTTTTGTGCTTCGATGATGGAGGTTTTAGGGTTCTTGACCTAGGGCGTGGCCAATCCCTTTCAAATTGTTGAGAGGTAAGTTTTAAATTCATGGTTGATCCATTGGAGACGTAGGTTAAGTCATTGTTGATCTGTAAGCTCTTGGTCCATGTTCACTCAGTCTATATGGGTGAGGACGAGGAAAACATAGCAATTCAGGTTTTTGTTGCGTCCACAAAATTCTGCCCATGCTGGATTTCCCCGAGTCTTCCTGTCTTTCCTTTGTTGTTTGTATTTTGCTATTAGAATCGGACTTTTTTTTGCCTCGCGGAAATCCACTTCCTCTGGATTTTCCCAATGTCCATGGTTGGGCCGTTCTACCGAATTCAGGCCTTCATGGTAAATTTTTCTTACTTCTGTTGAAACCCGCTCTATTGGGATTTCCTCGGATATTCTACATTTTCTTCATTTTCTCGGATTACTGAAATAGTTGTTGTTTTCGAGGATTTCCATCTTTTGCGAATTCTTCTGAAATTTTGTGGGAATGAAGAATCTGATGATTACATGAGGAATTTTCTTATGTATAATACATTTAGATGATCAAATGAACTTATTCTAAGTAGTTTCAAGTTATTCCTTTATTACATTGATTGATTGAAATGATATTATGGGGTTTGTATGTTTGTTTTTCCAGATTCCTCCTGGTCCAGATTTCCTCGAAATTCCTCTCTTGTCTGGATTCTAAAAAGGGGGGCTAAATCTCAGACTTTGAAATAGTTGATGTTGACAATTTTTGTTTGTCTTGGATCTCATGGTAGTTCTTTTACTTATTTGTAGGCCGGATCAGGACAAGATGTTGCTAGGCATGGCAAGGGGAAGACAGCCACTCCAAGTGTTGAAAGCTCAACTATCTCTAATGCAGAAAAGGTGAAGATGGACATAAAGAGTAAGAAGCCTGAGAGCAGATTGACTTCTTTCTGGTCAGGAATCACTGATACCAATGTGGGTATGTGGGACTATAAGGAGTTCAAGGCTGAAATGGCAGCACAAAACCTCCCTTTGATGGCCAGAAGAACTTTCGAATCTAGGTTAGCCCATGTAGTTGGTTTTCCCTCCACAGTACAATACTATGAGTTAGTGCTTGAATGTGCTAGAAACTATGACAAGGGAACACAAAGGATAGTTCACCCCCAGAGAAGGATTGTGGCGAGATTTGATCCTGTCTCCATTGCTAGGACTTTTGATATACCAGATAGGTCACATGTGGTGGCCTTTGATATGGACACAACAAATAAATACTATGAGGAGAATGTGGTTAATTCCCAGCAGGTGATCAATTCTTGGTTGGAGAAGCCCAAGTCCCACTTCTCCAAGTTTCCAAAACAACTATTTAGGCTTAAATTCAAAAGGGAATACTATAATGTCATCACTCTCCTCAGCAAGTTGGTAGGGCTGAAGAGTGCAAGATTTTTTGAGAGCTGAATGTTTAATATCATTTCTCAGATGGAGCAGGGTATAGATTACCATTGGGTAGGTGCCATAAATGTATTAATCCATGAGAAGATGTGCAATGTCTTCCAGACCAATACTTTCACCATGACTTCTTACCTGGTGTATGCATTGGCAAGATTCCACCCATACAAGGGGTTGAGCACTAGAGGTGTATTTAGACAAGATGCAATCTATGAGGTGTATCCATAGGTGCACCTGGCAGGAGGTAGCTATAGAAGAAAAAATGATGCTTTTACAATGTATATTACCAGGTTGATGCAGGGTGCAGAGTATGTGAGGATTTTAGACAAGGCCAAGGAATTGATAAGGAGGTATGGGGCATGGTTCATCTAGTTCCCCACTTTCTCCTACATAAGGATTGATGGTTGTCAAAGGGCTCCTTATAGACTCCCAAGATATCCAACTGATCATATTATACTATTAGAGGTCACTAGGCAGATTTGTGACTTCGATGTGATTGTGAAGGGAGATAAACATAAAACAGGGTTTGGGAATGATTTCCCCTTGAAGATAGGAACAAAAGAGGTATTTCCTTCAATCCAGTCTATTCATGCTTCTAAAGAGGAAATGAGTACTTTTGGTCTCTCTTTCCATTCTAAGAGAGCAAGGTTTGATATTAATGGTGAGGCACAAAAGAAGGCCAGTAGGGAGTATAGACACAAAGATAACATTGAAGATTATTGGGCTAACCTTGGCGATGAATTTGATGAAAGGAAGAAGAAATTCTCCAGGGTTCCAGTGGACTTGGTAAGGTTATACAACATAAAGGCCATTCCTAACCAGGTGGAAGAGGATGGAAATCTGATTCAAGGACATATCTTCGAGGTAGTGAAGGAAAAACCAGTTGAAGAGATTGACTAGTTAGAAGAAGAAAAGATAGAGTTGGAGCAAATTATGACTCTGATAATTATGTATACTACAATGTGGCTAAAGCACACGATATTAGAGCTAGAAAGTGAAGGTGTCCAATGCACCTATGATTTGATGGGAGACTTGGAGTCTCATTCAGCTTCTGAGGAATCACATGAACTAGATCCTAAGGGTAAGGCCAAGGTGGACTCTCCCTTCAAGATTAAAGTTAGGGATGTTCAAACTGAAGAAGTAGCAGATGTGGGTAAGCAAAGAAAGCCTATTACCAAAAAGAGAAGGTATGTTGTAGGAAAGGAGGCTAAAAAGGATAAGGAGGAGAAGGAAGATGCTTCTACTCCTTTGCTCAAAAGAAGAAGACTTATGAAAATGTCACAAAAGTAAAAAGGGACTTCCAAATCAAAAAAGGAGGTTGAGACACTTGTGGTGGAGATATAAAGTTCAAGGGAAAGAATGTAGGTATATATGAGGCGGTAAAGGAATCCTTCCCTAAAGGATGCTACAATGAAGGAGGATGTTCCTATGACTACTGCTATCATTGAACAGGAAAGAATTCCCCCTCCTCAAGATACTGGCAATATGCAAGAAGAACCAAGGAAGGATGAAGATCGTAAGGACTTGGGCGAAGGAGAATTCTAGGAAGGAGACCTCTACAATGTCGAGGAAGAAGTTGATAAGGTAATCCAATCTCCTTTGGTAGCCTATGCGGATTCACCTACAGAAGAGAAATTGAACAAATTTCCTCAACAGGAGGAGATACCAGCTAGGATCCCTTCACCGGTACAGGTTGTGGAGGAGCAATCTTTAAAAAAGGAAGATCCAACTAAAGAGATCCCTAATGTGCCTAGTATTGAGAAGGATGCACCTAGTGTCTAGCAAGAGCAGGATAAATAGGATAAGGTACCAACCAAGTCCACTGTTCCAAGTTAGCTGGATAGAGAGTTAAAAAGTAAATTGGTAATAGTGGAAGACACTCCTCCCAATTGGGATGACCTAATGGCTAATGTTGGAAAAAGTAAAACCAAGAAGAAGGATAGGGTTGTATCTAGGATTAAGAGGTATGGATCGGGCAAAAGGGTGGCTCGTATTGCTACCCCTATTCCAAAAAAGGATAGAGAGGATGTGAATACAAGGGACTATCATGTACAGACCATTGAATTAGGGAATTATTCTATGGAGCGAGAAATTGAGGAGTATGAAGGCTCTAGTGCTATAATTGTTGGCAGATTGAAGAAAGAGGTACAAGCTAGACATGAGTTGGAGAGGGAGAATGAGAAATTGAAGAAGTACTTGCAGCAATTGATGAACCCCTTGTGGTCTATTAGCTCTTCCCCCACTGTTGTAGGTTTCTTGCCCCAGGAAACAATCTTTGAGCTTGAAAGAATGAAAGGCAATACACATGCCACAATTGGTTGGTTGCAGGGAGTCCAGACCAAAGGAGATGGTACCATCAAGGATATCTTGTCAAGTATAGGGGATGCCATGAGGTCAGTGGATTGGCTGAAGACTATGCTAGCCCAAGAAAAAGAGGACATTGATCTCCTATTTGAGAAAACAAGAACAATCATAGATTTTACTGAGGATAAACTGGTGAAGAGTGGGATTCTTCCTTTTCCAAGGGTTTCTGAGCCTTGGGAATGGTCCAAGATCTTGTAGATGAGGCAAAGGGCCTTGAAGAAGATTCACAAACAAGGGAGGCATATTGAGGACACCTTGACAGACATTCATGATAGGTGCATCTCATTGTTTGAAATTATGACAGGGAGGAAGAAATTCGCTCCTAAGCATCTTAATTTGGAACAACTTAGGAAATGGTGGAGAGATGTCTATTCTTCAGTCAGTGAGGGTCCATTCACTGAACATTAGCTAGATGACATTGCAACCTACATTGTAGTTATTGAAAAATATTTAACAAATAAGGCTGATTGGGATGGCACAGTGAGGCAAGCAAGAGATGACATTAAGTCTCTTGAAAGAAGAGTTAGGGTTTTGCCTGTGCCACCTACTACTAAATTGGACATAGCGTTGCTAGAAGTGCATGGTGAAATGGATCGAGCTAAAGACAAGGATGAGAAGTAGTTATATAGGGCTACATCAAAGTTTGTGCTTCCCATTATCTACATGCATTGGGCCGACCTTTTGAGACCCTAGGTTAACCTGGATGAAATTGGTGCAAATTGCACATTTCATGTTATATTCGAATATTTTTTGAGGCCGACCTCTTGTATGGCACTTTTACTATAAAACTCTTATTTTGAGCTAACCTATCTTGGTGATTCTCTATAAATTGGGCATGTTGCCTCATTTGTGATAGATAAGTGATACACAATAGACATTTAGACATAGAATAGAGATTTCATATTTGAGCGAGCTAGGGTTTATCTTCAAGCAAGTATTGTAACCGAAGGTTGGAATTGTTGCCATTTTTGGGTGACCTTATATAAGAAGGGATATTGTGACTTGGTATCTTTCTTGTGTTGAGTTTCATCTAGCATGGTTCTTGTTGTTCTATCTTTAAAATTTCTTAAGTTCATTGTTAGATATTTTGGTGATGCTTAGGGTTTCATGTTTGGAATGTTTGGAGTGATCTCTTGTCCATAATTTTTGCAATTAGTTGGTTGTTAGATACTTTGCAAAGTTAGCTTAGACTTAAAATTGTGCTTAGTTTAGTTATGAATGTTTGTTCATTTAAAATTGCAATAGAATTATTTTGAATGAATGTTTATGATTTGAAAATCTTTAAATACCTCAGAAGATTGCACTATTCATGTGAGATTGTAGATTTATCTGGGTCAAACAGAAAGTAGTTTATGAGAGATCGATCCATTTTGAGCATCTTATCTTTTGCTATTGTCAATCTTAGGGTTAGAATTAGTCTTAGAATTATCTCTGAAACCTTTCATCTTTTTATATTTTCTTTATTATCTAGGTTTGATTGAGAATTTCAAGTATCAATTCATTGTTTAGATCTGATAAATTCGCAGTCTAGTATTTGCTTATTTTAAGGTCCCTTTGTGATTATCAACATTTTCACATTATCTCTTAGTTTTTTTGTTGCATTGTCAAGACCTGACATTAGAGACCTTGGGGTTATCTCTTCATTCATAGAGATTTACCTTTCAAGAGAGATAGGATATCATATTCTGTCTAAGTTGTTGTTGTGCAGAAAACACCATCAACAAATTGGCACTAGAAGGAGGGCATTGAATAAGCAAGTTGGAGCATTTTCTAAACGGTATTTCTCCTGAAAAGCTTAGAAGAAGAACTAGATCTACTCTAGGAGAAGAGGAATTTAAAGAATTGCAGACCCCTACTACCTGTTAAGAAGGGCCAGGAGAGGGGAAGAATCATCATCCACTCACCCACTTCCATCATCTCCATTATCCTCATCTTCATCTGATTCTGAAGGAATTCCTATTCCACAGCCACAATAAGAAATCAGCCATTACCACCTCCACCCCCACCAATGGATTTCCTTGATAACAACCCATCTCCATTGATCTTTACTAATTACAATGTCATGCCCAAGAACCCTGAACATTTTTTCTCTAAGTTCCATACTCATGAATCCAATAGGATAGCAAAAGAGCATATTAGGATTTTTCAGACCTATCTGAGGGATAGAGGAATAAACCATGAGGATGTGGCATGCAGAATTTTCCCTTATTCCCTTGGGGAAGAATCCTTTTTATTGGTATAATCACTTACCTATTGCTTCCATCCATAATTGGACTGAATTAGAAACTATATTTTTGTAGAAGTTTAAGATTGCCATTAGTGCTAATGAGCTATACCTATAATTTACTACGGTAAAAAGAGAGATTAATGAGCCAATAGTGTCATTCAATGATAGGTTCCATCGAGCATACACCAGACTCCAGAAACCTTATGCTAGAAATGAAAACACTACCCTAGAGGTTTACCTTGAAGCCTTGGATAGCCTTACAATCACCTTCCTTAAGCAAAGGACTAATCCTCCAAATACTCTGCTCACTACATATGTTGAAGCTTTGAAGGTCAGCACAGATTTGAGGCAACACTTATTAGGACCTCTGCCATCCTTAGGACCTACTACTCACCCTAAACAAGTTCAAGCCCTCAATTAGGCTTTGACCAGTCATGCTCCCTTAATGAATCCAATACCCTCATTTCCTTTGGTCTCTCATCTAGGTCCTCCATTAAGTCAAGCTCATCCTATGACCTCTTATCCTCAACAAAGGGCTAATAACCCCCTTCATCAGCAAAAAGCTAGTTTTCCTACATATTTGTAGAATTCATAAGTTTTGAATCAAGTTGTTGGTTCTGGAGGAATGCCTGGATACCCTCTTGGTAATGTGAATTCAGCACCACCTAATAGTCTAGATAAGGAGCGGTTGGATGAGTTATCTGAATAGGTGAAAAAACTAAATATGGAGGTAACTTATTTAAGAAATTAGAATAGCACCTTCAGGCTGCTCAGAAGAACATGCAATCTAACTATGGTAGGGAGAGCAAGAACTTTGAAAGAGGCCAGTATTTTGACAGAAATAAAAATTATGGCAGGGGACAAGGCTCTGGTCAAAATTTTGATAGAAGACAAGGCTCTGGTCAGAATTTTGATAGAAATCAACAAGGTGGACAAGGATTTGACAAAGGGAAACCACCTAGGAAAAATAGATCATGGAATACTATACCTAATAATGGAGGGATTCCTACTCCATTGGATCAGCCCTCTACTCAAGAAAAGCCTCCAAATGGTGTATACTTGGCAGAGGCATCTTTGTCTGGTTGGTGTAGAATCCATAAGACAAGTTAGCAATCTGAGTTGGATTGCACCGAGTTTCAGACTGCTGCTTCCATTTTTCAATATGAAGTTGAGAACAATTCTAGTAGTAAGGAAATTGTGCCCTCAAATTGCTATGATTCTCCACTGCTGGTACTCAATCATGCACCATTTCCCAAAGGTGAGGAAAATGAACCAGAAGAAGAATCTAGTGACCAAGAGAATGAGATAGAGTAGGTATTGAATGAACATGAGATCTCCCAGTTGTTTAGTGAGGAAAATGAGAATGATAATGGCCCTTTGGATGAGGAGGAAGCTAGTGTTGAAGAAGTTAAGATGTTTCAACAACCAGCAAAGAAATATGATCTAAGAAATAGACCTAATAGGAGTCCATAGGCTGGAGGTTCTTTCACTACTTCTATCCCTCCTAACAATTTTACTACTCCACTGGATCCGTAAGCTATTAATAATCCACCTTATCCTCATGTACCAACACAATACTTGTCAAAAGGAAACAATGTTGAAGTTTTGAGAGATAGGCAGGCTTGTGGCCACAAGGAAACCCATGATGATCTGAATGTGGAGCAATTAGGTGAGTATGTGACTGAAGAATTCAAGAAAGTAAAGGTAAGTCTTTTTGCTTTTGAATTATTTAGAGTTCCTACTATTAGGAATGCAGTTTTAGGGTCATTCAGTCCAAATATAGTACCGTCGGGGTAACTGCCAATGAGGCTATTACCAAGTCTTCTAATTCAAAAGCACCTAGAGGCCAAGTTCCACCTATAGATAAAAGGAAATACAAAGATAAGGGTCAAGTTGCACAAGCTGACACTTAGTTGAGTTTGTTTCAAGGCAAGATGGAAACTGCTCCTTTCCTAATTTCTCTTCGTATCTTTGGAAAGAATCTACATAATTTTATTCTAGACTCAAGAGCATCTACAAATGTTATGCCTTTTATTGTTTTCAAAGCATTGGGTATTACCCCTATAGCTTCCCAAAATAAGGTCACTCAATTGGACAAAATAGAGGTCAGTGTAGTAGGAGAATTGAACATGATCCCCACACAGTTGGCATTAGATCCTAGAGTGCATCAAGTGATCAATATTCAGGTTGCTAACATTCCTGATACTTATGGATTGATTTTAGGCCAAGACTTCACCAAGGCATTTAATGGATATACATCTACAAACCATTCACACATGTGGCTACCATGGAAAGGAGTCCCAAATCAAATCAGAATTGAAAGAGAACCCCGAATGAAGTATGTAATCATTGAATACCAGAATGTTTCAAATGAGGTGTTGGTGTCTGAAGTTAGCATGGGAAATTATTTATTGGCTGTAGTAGCTTCAAAAAATGAAGAGGTATTTATGCTAGAGGACCCCTTAGAGGAATTTGTATCAAAGATCAGCGATCCTAAACCACTGACTGAACAAACAGATGAAACTAATGATCAAGAAGATGAACAACTTAGTTTGCTAGATAACTTTAATGAATTCATCCAGAGGTGTGTGGAAAATCAGATACAGCTAGGAGGGAGGATGACCTTTGAAGAGCTATTGCTTCCCAATTGGTGCAGAGTCCATGATGCTCCTCATTCTGAGCTAGAATGTGACTTGTGTCAAACTATTATGGAATAGATAAAAAAATGCATTAATCTTGTCCCAACTATTGGACTTGATGTACCGATTGAGTTAGATAATGATAAGGGTGAGAGCCCAATGATTCCTAAGAGGCCCCCTATTTCCAACAAAGTGAAGGACAAATTAAGGTTAAAAAAACCTGATGGTTGTTGGACATTAAGATTTGACAGAACTAAATCTAATCAGGGTGCTGGAGAAGGATTTGAGTTGATCAGTCCTAAAGGTAAGAATTATTTTTTCTGCTCACCGAATCCAATTCCAATGCACTAATAATGTTTCTGAATATGAAGCTTTGATCCATGGCTTTTTAATGACATCAAAGAAAAAATTTAAGATATTACAGGTCTTCAAAGACTCTGAATTAGTAGTCAAACAAGTACGGAAACAATATTCATGCCATGATAGGAGAATGACCAATTATAGGCATAGAGTGGATCTCATCAAGGATTTTGATGCTTTCAATATCCAGTTGATCCCTCATAACAAGAATCAAGTTGCTAAATCTCTAGCACAAGATGCTAGCACCTTGCAACCTTTATCTCTCTCAGGATTGAAGAAATTTATAATTGAGCTCACTCCAGTACCTTCAGTGCCTGAGAACATTACTAATTTCTAAGTATTTTAGGATGATAAGCATATTTTGGATTTTATTACAAGTTGTGATGTGTTTGCTTCTCAAGTCATTGATGAGATGGAACCTCAAGAAGCAGAAATAGAATTGGGAGGAATTATTAATTTGAATACCAACACCATTCCAAGAGGTATGGTGCAGCTTGAATGAATCTTTGATTTGGATAAGATAAGAGATCAGGAACAACAAGTTAAAAGGGAATCCCTTAGCAGCTAGTGTGAAAAATATAATATGGGGACACCAGATGACATGAAGAATGTTTTTATTGGTAAAGTGTGTACCCCTGAGGAAAGAAAAGGGATTATTGATGCCTTGCAGACATATCATGATGTGATAGTCTGGAGTCACGAAGATTTGAAAACATACGATACTCCAATCATTACACACACCATTCCTTTGAATACAAATGTCAAACCATTTAGATAGAGACAGAGGCCAATCAATTCTTTGTTAGAACCCATTATTCAGAAGGAAGTGTAGAAGTTACTTTCAACACGAATTATATTTCCAGTAAGACATTCAACTTGGGTTGCAAATTTGGCTCCAGTAAGGAAAAAGAATCGAGAAATCAGACTGTGTGTGGATTTTAGGAATCTGAATAGAGCATCAGAAAAAGATAACTATCCAATTCCTTCACTGGATGAAGTACTTCAGATCGTTAATGGATCCCAGATGATGTCTTTCTTGGATGGGTATTCTAGATACAAGCAAGTCATGGTGCAATATGAGGATAGGCACAAGACTGCCTTCACTACAAAATGGGGAACTTTTGCTTCCAGAAGGATGCCATTTGGGTTGATCAATGCTAGAGCTACATTCTAGAGAGCTATGGATATTTCCTTTAAAGATATAATTGGTAAGTGCATCATTATTTATATGGATGACTTGATAGTTTTTTCTAAGAAATGAGGTGATCATATAGCAGATTTATGCAAAGTATTCCAAAGGTGCAGAGAGTTCGGGATTTCACTTAATCCAAGGAAGTGCATTTTTGGAGTCACGGAGGGAATATTGTTAGGACATATCATATCAAAACAAGGTATTGATATTGACCCTAAATGAATACAGGCTATCCTGAAGATACAACCTCCTCCAAGTAAGGAGATGAAGTCATTCTTTGGTAAAATTAATTTTGTTAGAAAAAATTTCACTGGATTTGCAGAGATAGTGAAGCCATTGAATGCTATGTTGAGACAAGAAACAAAAGTAGATTGGAATGCAGAAGCTAAGGAGGCATTTATGGAAATCAAGAAAGCTATTATTGAGGCTCTAGTATTGGTGAGTCCAGATTATGCTAAACCTTTTTACATATATTCATTCCCTTCTGATCACTCCTATGCTGGAATGCTAACCCAAAATTTTGATCAAGGCGATGAGAATCCTATAGCCTTCATCAGTACTCCTTTAAAGGATGCAGAATTAAGGTATCATAATGTTGAAAAGAAGGTCTATGCTTTGGTCAGAGCAGTGAAAAATTTTAGACACTGTATTTTAAGGAATAAAGTTTTTGCCATAGTGTCTGATCCTGCAGTAAAGCTGTTGTTAATGCAAAATGAGTTAGGTGAACGAAGAGCCAAATGGGTGACTATATTGCAGGAATATGATATGGAGATTCAACCCATGAAATTAGTAAGAGGACAAGGACTCACAAAGACAATGGTTGAGACAAGTTCCAATCTCACAGCTCAACACTATTATCTTCAGGAGGTATCTCTAGGAGATTGGTATGATGAAATCATTTTTTATTTACTGAATCAGGAATTTCTTTATCACCTTAGTATAGTTCAGAGGCGAGATTTGTGCCTGAAGAGTGGAAATTTTATGATGAAAGGAGCTATCCTTTATAAAAAAAATCATGAGGGTGTATACCTGAGATGTTTCAGGAAGGAAGAAGCTACCAGAGTGATGATTGAATTTCATGAGAAATATGGCACAAGCCATGGTTCTGCATCATCCACTGCAAACCAAATCTTTAGGGTAGGATATTATTGGCCTTCTTTGTTCAAGGATGCACACCAACACGTGAGGACTTCTCACATATGTCAGACTACAGCAAGCAAGGAAAAACATGCAACTCTTCCACTTCAGCTAGTCATAGAGGTAAAACCATTCACCCAATGGGGAATGGAATTCATAGGTCCAATTAATCCTCCATCTTCTGTGGGCCACAGGTATATTCTTACTAAAACTGATTATTTTACTAGATGCATAGAGGCTCTTGCTAGTAAACAATAAACTTTAGATGTGGTAATCAATTTTCTTGAGTCAGGAATCATTGATCATTTTGGTTGTCCATTGTCTTTAGTTTCTAATAATGGACCTGCATTTGCATCACTTAAATTTTCTAATTGGGAGTTTGATCATGGGATTGTTATTAAATTTTCATCCAATTACTACCCCTAGGGTAATGTTCTAGCTGAGTCTTCCAATAAGAACCTATTAACAGTTATCTGTAGGTTGCTAGAACAAAATCCTAAGGATTGGCACACACAGCTTCTATTTTCTCTTTGGGAAGACTGTACTAGATAGAAGGCATCCATAGGAACCTCTCCTTATCACAAGTTGTACGGTTTGGAACTTGTGTTTCCTATCCAATTGAAGATTCCTACCCTGCAGTTTATTAACGAATACTACAATGAGGATGATAAACGTGAAGCCCATTTGGCTGAGTTGTTACACCTTGAAGAGAAAAGAGATGAAGCCCTAGAAAACTTTGTTAAACATCAGGGTGTAGTGAAAAGATGGTTTGATAGGAGAGCTAAGGTAAAAGCCTTTAGAATCTATGGCCTGGTTCTCTACTGAGATAAAGCCCATGACCATAAGGGATAGCATGATAAATTTGATAAACTCTGGCTTGGTCCTTACTAGATTTTAGAAATTTTGGGAGATAATGCTTTTCGTCTGAAAACCCTCACTGGTAATGATATCCCCTTGCCTATCAATGGGCAATATCTGAAGCATTATTTTCAACCTTGAGTTGTTTGCAGTTCATCCTGTACATAGATAGAGTAGGTTTGCTTTATGCTTTTCTTTGCTTGTTTGCGTGGGTTAGTGTAGGTTTGCTTTGGTTCATTTTGCTTTCCGTTTTGGTTTTTGTTTTTGGTTTCTTACTTTCTTGGGGTTGTTGTATCTGTATAATGGGCTATTTGCTTGGGATTGTTCTAGAAATTTCTTTTGCAAACTCTAATTGGATTTTGAAAGTAAAGTGGTGGAACCCCTTTATCTAATGTCCCTTGTACTTAGAATTAGAGTCACTTGTTTTGGATAAACTTTGAAACATATTTAGATCTCGTACCTTCACACTAAAATAAGAGATTTTGGAGTTGCATAGGGTTCTTGTGTAATTTGGCTTGGTGAAAAATATTATATTCTGCTTCAATGCCACTGTGTTCCTCATCCCTGAGTGTGAGTTTTTTTACTTACAAGGTGAAAGAAAGGTTCATTAAATGTTTGAAAAGAGAAAAGAAGAAAAGGGAAATATTGAAAATCAAAATAACCTTCACCTTATCAAGGGTATCCTAGTATCTATACTAGGGCTATAGATAACTGGTTGGTAGTAGAGCTATGCTTGGGAGGGTCACAGCGATAACCTCGCTGGGGATATGGATGCTGATTGGTAGCGAGGCTCTATCCAGGTTTCTTTAGAAGTTAGAACTTTTATGTACCCTAGTCAGATTTTCTCTGGTTCCCATTGCACCTAAGGAATAGGAAATAAATGCAAAATACACACACTTGGACCCTAGTATAGGAAAAATTCTTCTTGCTTGTGGTTTTTGAAACTTTGTTCATAGGTGTCCTGATGAAAGGATTGAAACCAGAGATTTTAGGTTCTTGATTCTATTTTGTTCTTGAAATGCTCTGGAGCATTTCCCCAGCGAAGTCACCATTTGTTATGCAGTTTTTGCACACACGACCCACTGAAAGTTGGGACCCTCACTTCTTTAACTTTTGGTGTCTTGGCCTTTCTATTTTGGAATTTTGCTTGCTTTGGGCATGTGCTTTAATGTTCATCCTACCGGTTGGAATGGCCCATTTATGATTTATATTGCCAGCCTTAGGTTCTAGGTGCATTTCGGGTTTTTCATTGTGTTTGGCAAAATCTGCCCTATCTGGATTTTCTCGGTTTACCTTTGGCATTCAAAAATGGCTGCCTTTCTGCTATTTTTGAGGAAATCCGCCGTGTCCAGATTTTGCCGAAGTCCATTGCCCTATCGAATTTCCAGATTTTGGTTTCAGTCATCTTTTCGATTGCATTAATGGCGATTGCGCAACTTTTTGGGACAATATTATATTGAATTTTGGGAAGTGATTTTCCATTTGAGTTTGGAGTGTTGGAGGTTGAGGTGTGTTACTGGATTGTGCATTTTAGAGTGATTTCGAGTGCTGCATTCGGATTTCTAGACCATTGTTTGTATTTTACTCTTGCTTGAAGGTTGTTTGTTGGCACCCTCGGTTTCAGTTCTTTATATTCTCATGGTATGTGGATATGCTCTCTTCCTCTATTGGTTTTGATTCTTACTACGCACTTTCATGTCATTCATTGCTTCATTCTTGCTTGAGTGTACATGCCCCATCTAGGCATTTGGGATTTTGTGTCTTGCTGGTCCATTCAGGTGTTTGATTTGAATATTTTCTTAGGGCTAGTCTTTCATTGCTATTTTCGGGGCTTGCTTGCATTTACCATACACTTCCTATCCTTGTTTGCAAGCAAGCTGTGCCTGAGATTTTTCGTGCTTCCATGGTGGAGGTTTTAGGGTTCTTGACCTAGGGCGTGGCCAATCCCTTTCAAATCATTGAGAGTTAAGTTTTAAATTCATGGTTGATCCATTGGAGATGTAGGTTAAGTCATTGTTGAGCTGCAAGCTCTTGGTCCATGTCCATTCGGTCTATATGGGTGAAGACAAGGAAAACATAGCCGTTCGGGTTTTCGTTGCCTTCGTGGAATTCTGCCCTTGCTGGATTTCCCCGAGTTTTCCTATCGCTCCTTTGTTCTTCATATTTTGTTATTAGAACTGGACTTTTGTTTGCCTCACGGAATTTCGCTTCCTTAGGATTTTCCCAGTGTCCATGGTTGGGTCATTCTACTGAATTCGCACCTTCATGGTAAATTTGTTTTACTTCCGCTGAAATCTACTCCATTGGGATTTCCTCGGATATTCTGTGTTTCCTTTCTTTTCCCGGATTACTGAAATAGTTGTTGTTTTTGAGGATTTCCATCTCTGGCGGATTCTTCCAATATTTTGTTGGAATGAAGAATCTGATGATTACATGAGGAATTTTCTTATTTATAATACATTTATATAATCAAATGAACTTATGCTAATTAGTTTCAAGTTATTCCTTTATTACACTAATTGATTGAAATGATATTATGGGATTTGTATGTTTGTTTCGCCGGATTCTACTTGGTCTGGATTTCCCCGAAATTCCTCTCTAGTCTGGATTCCACAGAGGGGAGCTAAATCTCAGACTTTGAAATAGTTGATGTTGACAATTGTTATTTGTCTTGGATCTCATGGTGGTTGTTTTACTTGTTTGTAGGCCAGATCAGGACAAGATGTTGCTAGTCATGGCAAGGGAAAGGCAACCACTCCATGTGTTGAAAGCTCTGCTATCTCTGATGTAAAAAAGCTGGAGATGGACATAAAGAGTAAGATTCCTGAGATCAGATTGACTTATGTCTAGTCAGAAATCACTGATACCAATGTGGGTATGTGGGACTACAAGGAGTTCAAGGCTAAAATGGCAACACAAAACCTCCCTTTGATGGCCAGAAGAACTTTCGAATCTGAGTTAGCCCATGTAGTTGGTTTTCCCTCCATAGTACAATGCTATGAGTTGGTGCTTGAATGTGCTAGAAACTATGACAAGGGAACACAAAGGATAGTTGGCCCCCAGGGAAGGACTGTGGTGAGCTTTGATCTTGTGTCCATTGCTAGGAATTTTGATATACCGGATAGGTCACATGTGGTGACCTTTGATATGGACACAACAAAGCAATACTATAAGGAGAATGTGGTTAAGTCCCAGCAGGTGGTCAATTCTTGGTTGGAGAAGCCCAAGTCCCACTTCTCCAAGTTTCCAAAATAGCTATTTAGCCTTAAATTCAAAAGGGAATACTATAATGTCATCACTCTCCTCAACAGGTTGGTAGGGCTGAAGAGTGTAGGAGTTTTTGAGAGCTGAATGCTTAATGTCATTGCTCAGATGGAGTAGGGTATAGATTACCACTGGGTAGGTGCCATAAGTGAAGTAATCCATGAGCAGATGTGTAGTGTCTTCCAGACCAAGAATTTCACCTTGACTTCTTACCTGGTGTATGCATTGGCAAGATTCCACCCATACAAGGGGTTGAGCAGTAGAGGTGTATTCAGATAGGATGCAATCTATGAGGTGTTTCCATAGTTGCACCTAGCAGGAGGTAGCTATAGAAGAGCAAATGATGCTTTTACAATGTATATTACCAGGTTGCTACAGGGTGCAGAGCATGTGAGGATTTCAGGCAAGGCCAAGGAATTGATAAGGAGGTATGGGGCATGGTTCATCTAGTTCCCCACTTTCTTCTACATAAGGATTGATGGCTATCAAAGGGCTCCCTATAGACTCCCAAGATATCCAACTGATCATATTATACTATTGGAGGTCACTAGGCATATTTGTGACTTCGATGTCATTATGAAGGGAGATAAACATAAAACGGGGCTTGGGAATGATTTCCCCTTGAAGATTGGAATAAATGAGATTTGTCCTTCAATTCAGTCTGCTCATGATTTTGAAGAGGAGATGAGTAATCTTGGTCTCTCTTTCCATTCTAAGAGAGAAAGGTTTGATATTACTGGTGAGGCACAAAAGAAGGCTAGTAGGGAGTACAGACACAAAGATAACATTGAAGATTATTGGGCTAACATTGGCGATGAATTTGATGTAAGGAAGAAGAAATTCTCCAGGGTTCTAGTGGACTTGGTAACGTTATTCAACATAAAGGCCATTCTTGACCAAGTGGAAGAGGATGGAAATCTGATTCAGGGACATATCTTCAAGGCAGTGAAGGAAAAACTAGTTGGAGAGATTAACTGGTTGGAAGAAGAAAAGACAGAGTTGAAGCAAATTATGACTCTAGTAATTAAGTATACTTGAATGTGGCTAAAGCACAAGATATTAGAGCTAGAAAGTGAAGGTGTCTAATGCACCTATGATTTGATGGGAGACTTGGAGTCTCATTCTGCTTCTAAGGAATCACATGAACCAGATCCTAAGGGTAAGGCCAAGGAGGACTCTCCCTTCAAGATTAAAGTTAGGGATGTTCAAACTGAAGAAGTAGCAGATGTGGGTAAGAAAAGAAAGCTTATTGCCAAAAGGAGAAGGCATGTTGCAGGAAAAGAGGCTAAAAATGATACGGAGGAGAAGGAAGATGTTGCTACTCCTTTTCTCAAAAGAAGAAGACTTATGAAACTGTCACAAAAGGAAAAAGGGACTTCCAAATCAGAAAAGGAGGTTGAGACACCTGTGGTGGAGATATAAAGTTCAAGGGGAAGAATGCAGGTATATATGAAGAGGGCAAGGACTCCTTCCCCAAAGGATGTTGCAATGAAGGAGGATGTTCCTGTGACTTCTCCTATCATTGAACTAGAGAACATTCCCCCTCCTCAAGATACTTGTAGTATGAAAAAAGAACCAAGGAAGGATGAAGATCCTAAGGACTTGGGAAAAGGATAATTCTAGGAAGGAGACCTTTACAATGCTGAGGAAAAAGTTGATAAGGTAATCCAGTCTCCCTTGGTAGCCTATGCAGATTAACCTGCAGAAGAGAAATTGAACAAATCCCCTCAACAGGAGGAGATACTAGCTAGGATCCCTTCACCGGTATAGGTTGTGGAGGAGCAGTCTTTAAACAAGGAAGATCCAACTAAAGAGATCCCTAATGTGCCTAGTATTGAGAAGGATGCACCTAATGTCCAGCAAGAGTAGGATAAACAAGATAAGGTACCAACCGAGTCCACTGTTCGAATTTGGTTGGATAGAGAGTTAAAAAGTAAACTAGTAATAGTGGAAGACACTCCTCCCAATTGGGATGACCTAATGGCTAATGTTGGGAAAAGCAAAACCAAGAAGAAGGCTAGGGTCGTATCCAAGATTGAGAGAGATGGATTGGGCAACAAGGTGGCTCATATTTCTACCCCTGTTCTAGACAAGGATAGAGAGGATGTGACTGCAAGGGACTATCATGTGCAAACCATTGACTTAGGGCATGCTTCTATTGAACAAGATATTGAGGAGTATGAAGGCTCTAGTGTTGTAATTATGGGGAGATTGAAGAAAGAGGTACGAGCCAGGCATGAGTTGGAGAGGGAGAATGAGAAATTGAAGAAGTACTTGTAGGAATTGATGAAACCCTTGTAGTCTATTAGCTCTTCCTCCTTTGTTATAGGTTTCTTTCCCCAGGAAACAATCTCCAAGCTTGAAAGAATGAAAGGCACTACACATGCAATAGTTGGTTGTTTGTAGGGTGTCTAGACCAAAGGAGATGGTGCGATCAAGGATATCTTGTCGATTGCAGGGGATGCCATGAGGTTAGTGGATTGGCTAAAGACTATTTTAGCCCAAGACAAAGAGGAAATTGATCTCCTATTGTAGAAAACAAGAAAAATCAGAGTTTACTAAGGATAAACTGGTGAAGAGTGGGATTCTTCCTTTCCCTAGTGTTTCTAAGCCTTGGGAATGGTTCAAGATCTTACAGATGAGGAAAAGGGCCTTGAAGAAGATTCATAAACAAGGGAGGTAGATTGAGGACACCTTGATTGGCATTCATGATAGGTGCATCTCATTGTTTGAAATTATGACAGGGAGGAAGAAATTCGCTCTAAAGCATCTCAATTTGGAACAACTTAGGAAATGGTGGAGAGATGTCTATTCTCCAGTCAGTGAGGGTTCAATCGCTGAACATCAACTAGATGATGTTGCAACCTACATTGCAGTTATTGACAAATATTTAACAAATAAGGTTGATTGGGATGGCACAGTGAGGCAGGCAAGAGATGACATTAAGTTTCTTGAAAGAAGAGTTAGGGTTTTTCCTATGCCACCTACTGCTGAATTGGACAGAGTGTTGCTAGTAGTGCATGGTGAAATGGATCGAGCTAAATACAAGGATGAGAAGTAGTTATATAGGGCTACATCAAAGTTTGTGCTTCCCATTATCTACATGCATTGGGCTGACCTTTTGAGACTCGAGTCTGACTTGGATAAAATTGGTGCAAATTGCACATTTCATGTTATATTCGAATATCTTTTGAGGCCGACCTCTTATGTGACATTTTTATTGTAAAACACTTATTTTGAGCCGACCTATCTCGGGGATTCTTTATAAATTGGGCATGTTGCCTCATTTGTGATAGATAAGTGATACACAATAGACATTTAGACAGAGAATAGAGATTTTATATTTGAGCGAGCTAGGGTTTATCTTCAAGAAAGTATTGTAAAAGAAGGCTAGAATTGTTGTCATTTTTGGGTGACCTAATATACTAAAGGATATTATGACTTGGTATCTCTCTTGTGTTGAGTTTCATCTGGCATGGTTCCTATTGTTCTATCTTTAAAATTTCTTATGTTCATTGTGAGATAGTATGGTGATGCTTATGGTTTCATGTTTGGATGTTTGCAGCGATCTCTAGTCCATACTTTTTGCAGTTAGCCGATTGTTAGCTGCTTTGCAAAGTTAGCCTGAATTTAAAATTGTGCTTAGTTCAGTTATGAATGTTTTTTCATTTCAAATTGCAACAGGATTGTTTTGAATGAATGTTTATGATTTGAAAATCTTTAAATACCTCAGAATATTGCATTATTCTTGTGAAATTGCAGATTTATCTGGGTCAAACAGAAAGTAGTTAATGAGAGATTGGTCCATTTTGAGCATCTTATCTTTTGGTATTGTCAATCTTAGGGTTATAATTAGTCTTAGAATTATCTCTGAAACCTTTCATCTTTTGTTATTTTCTTTATTATCAGGGTTCGATTGAGAATTGTAAGTATCAATTCATTGTTTAGATCTAATAAATTCATAGTCCATTATTTTCTTGTAGTAAGGCCCCTTTATGATTACTAGCATTTTCACATTATCTCTGGGTTGTTTTGTTGCATTGTCAAGACTTGACATTAGAGACCCTGAGGTTATCTCTTTGTTCATAGAGATTTACCTTTCAAGAGAGATATAATATCATATTCTATCTGAGTTGTTGGTGTGCAGAAAACACCATCAACAGTTAGTTATTAGTTGTTTTGAGTGAGTAATAAGAAGGGAGCCTCCCCTTTTGGAGAGGAGAGATTTAATCTCATTTTAACTGTAGGTGATATCACCATTTTGTAATCGGCTAGTTGATTACAAAATATTCACCCAACAATTGTTTGGTGACTTTGATGGGGAAATGAATACACAACCATATCCTCACACTTTTGGCTAAAGTATACCAGTTTCTTATTGTGTTTGTAATTATTGTTATTTTTTATCTACCTCTCTTGCCAAGTTTTCATTTTTGCTGAAAGAAGCTATACACATGGTCAAAGGGTTCAAGGGCATATTGATTCTATGTTTGAATTGCTATGTAAACATAACTTTGATCATTTTCCTCCACCGATGAGATCACCTCTTCAGCACACAAGGATTTTTCTTCCTACAAGTGTAAGATCTCCTATTCCAAGTGAAGCTTCTAGTGTTCAAAGAGTTTTGTCTATATCACAAATTCAAATGTTTATTATCCCTGAATTCAACCAAGGTAGAATGGTTGCTCAAGGTCCTTGGGTTAATGCTTTTGGTCCTTTGAATTTGATGCCACCTATACATGAACTTCCTCATGGCTCATGCAAGAACATTCCTAGGTTCTATGGAGATGGTAAATAACACCTTGATGATCATATTACTGCATTGTATATTGCATGTGGAGTTATCAATGTAGAACATGAAGATGAATTGTAAGGTTGTTTATTGAAACTCTAAAAGGAGTTCCACTTGATTGGTTTTACAATATTTCTGTTGGAACTATTTAAAATTGGGCAACTCTTTGAACCAAATTTGAAGAAATATTCAAGCATGTTGAAGATGCTCATGCCTTGTTTGGTCAACTCACACAAATGAAGAAGGAACCACATAAAATCATGCGTGATTTTGTGGTTGTTCAAATTAAAAACCAAAATCTCAGTTGTTGCTTACCATAAAACTAAAAATTTGAAGTTCTTCATAAATACACAGTTACCCGAGGTAAGTTTTCTTCTATAGAGAGTAATCACAGCTACACTTGAAGTTACTCAAAATATAGATAATAAGGTGGAGTATTATTTAATCCTTATTGGTAAAATAAGGAAAGATCTGAATTGATCTAGAGGATAGCTCTCTTCATCCTAACCTTCTACAAGAACCACAAATCCTATGGTGCAAAAGTTAGCAAATGAATTGCCAGCTCTTAAGAATAAAATTTCTCAAGGTTCATCTATTCCTTCATACAAGGATGTTTCAAGGAGAACTTTAATCCAAATGCTTCAAATTATCCCAACAACACTACAAGGAACTATAATAGGCTTCCCACACCATAAGAAAGACTTACACTTGAAGCACCACCTATAAATGCATCAGTGTGATATTATGAATCCAAACAAGAAGATCTTCCGCAATCATAATATCTTTCAGAGGATGGTGCAAATCTCTTCCAGGAGGAGGAAGTAGATGTGGTTGGAAACTCTAACATTGGGTTTTTGAAATATGAAGAAGGATCTTAGAAAGAAGAGGAAACACATGGTGAAGCTTATGTTGTGTTCACCTACTCACAAAATCAATTTGATCATCGACAAGGTGATGGACTTAAGGAAAAATATCTTCCACATCCAACAATCATAATCACCAAGAGAGGGTCTCCTTTTCTAATCCAACCAAAGGATATAGTAGGAAGTAAACAAGTAACTCAAATCCTCCTAGATCATCTTCTATACTCAGGATGAGTGTACCAATTCCTAAGCCCAAAAATGAAAATATCTCATCTTATTTGGTAAATCCTTACCAAGCCTTTGACATCATAGATGATGCAAAGAAGACAAATATTCAAATATTAGAAGCTAAGTATCTTCAGGCCAACCCCGATCAATTTGATAGACTTGCTAAGTTTTTCAAAGACAAAGGAACTCATCTTGGCCAAGATTCCTCCCAGAATACCCCTATTTTTTCCAAACCAAGGCCTCCACAAAGTAACTTGGTTTCAACTTCCTCATCTATCCCTGGAAAAATATATCCATTTTACATATCCTTATTGATCAATGGTTATAAATTAAGTAATTGTGTCATTGATTTGTGTGCCTTTGACAATCTAATGCCAGTTAAAGTGGCTAACGCTTTGGGTTTGAACTTGAAAAATAATTTTGATGGGTATTTTTCAATAATAAACAAAAAAGTTCCCCTAATAGGGAAAATTAAAGATGCACAATTTGCATTTTCTATATTTCTTGACAAGAAGATTCAAATGATAATTTTGGAAGCTAATTTCCCAAGCTCATATGGGATATTATTGTGACAAAACTTTTGTGAAGATGTTGTTAGGTCTCAAAAATGCAGGTTGTAAATCCTAAGAGGATGCCAGGATCTATGGTTAGACTTAGAACATTTTTGAACTAATGAACAAAGTTAACCTATGTGGTTGATGACTCCGTGCATTTCAGACTTTGCTAAACCTATGCAGGTGAACCTTGATGACTAATGCAGATTTAAGGAAGTTGTATCACTTAGTTGGTTTTAAGGATCTACCCATAGTGGCATGAAATGTGGAATAGATGAAGGCTTGTTGGTTACTCCTACTCCTAGTGCTAAATTTTGAAATGTGAATGTATGAATAAGACTTTATAAGATTCTATAATGAAATTAGTATGACCAGTGCCTAATACTATTGGGTTAATGGAGTCAAGAGGTGAATAATATGTGACTTAATTACTAACTTATATTCAAATTGTTTGGAGCTTATGACTATTTATGGCTTGAATAAACATGCAAGAATGTAACTATCAGACTCTTCTTATCAATGAAACTGATTCTTTTCAAGTTATTGTGATCAACTAATAGGAATTTTCAATCCTTTTGAAGAAACCAGTTAACTGAATCACACAAAAGCAGCAAGTGTTCCCTGACAAACCAAAATATACTTCTAATTTTAAAAACAAGATAGAATCAAACTGGAGACAGTATGATAGTTTCATAGATTATAGGGCTCTTCTTATCAATACAAATAACACTTCTAGATTACTATGATATATTTAAAAGATTATTTAATTATGTGTTATATTAATTAAACTGGCCTTGGTTTCCATTTATATATGTAGGAAGCTACAAGCTTCAAGCCTTTTGCAAAAATTTGCATCATTTCATAACTAAATACTAATAACTGAATTAAACATATCATGGAAATTGAGAAGTCCACCAATAATCTACGATACACCAAGTTCCATTAAACTCCATCAGGTACCTGTGATCACTCAAGATATGTCCAAGGCCCATACTTTGTGATAATGCACTAGTTTGTTGTGAGACTTCAATAACCTGTACTCCTTACTTGGCTCATGCGATAAACAAATTGATCTTCAATAAATTTTAAATATATCTTATTTTTGCATAAGTGTCAGCATTGTTGATGATATCTTTCATAGCATATTCAAGATAAAAAATTCATCCTAGCTATATATGAGTTTTATCTAATACCCCTTCTTAATCATTGATCTCATCTAGGGCCATTGGAAAATACAGAGAGATTTCATATTTCCACACATCCTGATCCTTCAACCCTCCTTCATCAAAGAAGTTTGTTAAAGGCATGCTCAAAGGTTGGTTGAAATCATCCAATTCTTGTGTTAATATGTTGTGGAAATGATCATGCATTTTCATCAACTCTTGGTACTCCTAAAACATTTGTTTCCCATCATCCCCTTTAGCTTTTATTTTCTCCTCTATCTCTTTCATCCTGTTGTGTAACCTACCATGCTCTTGGTGGGATACTAATGTCTTGTTCTGGATATTCAAAACCTTCTCAATAATTTTAAACATTTTATCAAATATCTTACATACTAGCTCTGATGCCATCTCGAATGTAGTGGTTTTCAATTCCTTTCTTAATTCTTCATTTTTCTTCTAAGCTATTTCATGCTTTTTTTCTAGTATGTGGTTTTAGAAATAGCCTCGAGTACTTTTCTTTCAAAATCTATCAATGGAGAATAGAGACCAAAAGAGGAAGGAAACTTATCTTTGTAATTAATTACCTCCTACTTCAATCTATCATTCTCTGCATCAATCCCTTTGTTATCTCTTATGAATTTCTCGACCCAAGCCTTGGTGAATCTAGCAACGTTGACATTTTTTTATCTCAATAGGATCTATATCCCCAACTCTTTGCACTAAAATATGAAAAATTTCTTGATTTGGGTTGTCAATAAGTGAGGGTCTTTTCCCTAGTGGGTAAAGGGCCCAAATTTGTAGAGTAGCATTATTTGTATTGTACCCTAAACTAGTATAGATCTTGTCACTAGCCTCATCTGTTAACTGTAAGGTTTCATTCTTCCTTGTCATCAAAATGTCAAAGACTATCTTTGAACTCATATCCCATCCAGGGAGGAGCATAAACCTAACTTCTTATATCAACTCTTTTCCTCTTTCAGGGGTGATGCCTTCCATTTCCCTATCAACTTCTTCCTACAATTCCTTTAAGACATTGGCTTCTTGCTCAGGGCTAATTTCTTTTACCTGTTCTCTTATTATTTCCCCTTGTATTCATAGATGAATGACTTGAACTCTAGGGTTTGAATGAATGCATCATTTGATATGAACTCTTGGCTTGCTCGATGTCTCACATCATCAAAGATATTATCAAAATCTTCAAATAATATTATACTTCTCTCTGGTGGCAATTCAAATTGGGGAATGTTAGGAGCAATTATTTGTGTGAGCTCATCCTCCTCTCCACTATCATCATCAACCGTAATGGGGTTGTCGACTGAAAAAGCTAACATCAGGAGTGGGTTGTGATGATGAATGACCAACGACATTATGTTTTCATATTTCATTCTAGAATGAGCATCTCTCCTCTATTCAAAAGCTATGAGGGGTACATCTTTAATCAACTCTTCTTCATGTAGTATCAACTATTCCACTCTTTCGATAAGATATTTTATTTCATGAAAGGCATCTGTGTATAATGGGTCATGGCCTTTCCTCGATACTTTTTCCATCACAATCTTGTTGTATGCATCCTTTCTCATTATTTATTGAGTTTCATTGCAGTTCTTGATTACATCATCTTAAAAAAACACATGTTCATATCTTTTCAACTTTTGTGTCATTTTGCTATTATGGATGAAATGTTCAAGATCAAAGCTTTCCCTTTTGTTTCCTAGTGGCATGCCATATTAGTCAATCTTGCTACCAATTGAATCATATCCTTTGTTAGAAATGATAGTGTAATCACCTAAACATAGCGTGGAAGGCATGGGAGATTGTTTGCCATAACTCTTAAGATGCATACAATCAGAATAAGCCAATTGCCTTATTATCTCAAGATATGCAACTCTGTCTGGAACTGTTTTAGGTAGGAGGAATGGTGCAACCTCAAACCCATATACTATTATCACAGTACAATCCTCATATGCATACTAATCTCCCCAATTCTGGTTCACTTTTCCTGTCGGGTTTTTCACTTTAGGCTAAATAAATCTTTGTATTTCAGGGGATAAATTATAATCACAATGGTGATGAAATTTTTTATACAAGGGCTTCATGAAATCTTCTTCAAAATACAAATAATGGGACCTTCCACATCTACTATCCCAAATTGAGGTCTACATTTGTATTGGCCTTATGTTTTGATCATCGTCTAGGTCTTTGATTCTTAAGTCTTCTCCCCACATCCCCATTGTGTGTCCCTCATACAAGATCATAAGCATAAGAAAGGAGTATTGCCTAAAATCAATTGAATCATTGTTGTTTTTAATGAAAACAAGTGAAGAGTTTATAACCTCGACTAAGTACTCTACATAGGAAAATGTCCTAGTGTCTTGGCTTTCAACATCTGTTGCTAGAACCATAAGAGAAATGGCCATCTCAGTAGGGGTGTCAATTACCAAGAACTTTACGACCGAATAATAAGTATATTGATAGTATTCCTCAAATAAATCCACAGAAAATGGCGGTCTTTCATTGTTGGAAAGTATTCTGAGTTGATTTCTTACATCCCAAGGTCTATGCAAGGGAAATTTCCACCTCTTATAACTCATATGCATGGTACAATATTCTTCCAAAAGATCCCTGATTCTTAGTGGCATTTTCTTAGAAGTATCCAACTGAAAAACCATAGAAATATAGTATCTTGTGATGAGGACAAACTACAACCCATCACGTGAATGAATTGATCTCATCTTAGGGTTATACATTATGGCCAACACTTTGATTAACTCCACATTGACAAATACATTTGGTACTACCAACTTCCCTAAGTTCATATTCCATGGGTTCGACACTAGCCTATGCCTATATTTTTTTATGTAATGGTATATGAAAAATTCATAACCTTGTTGTGGAGTCCATACATATCCTAAGTTCTTGTTTCTATCTTCCAGTTTCTCAACTGAAGGGTTTAGTTGTGCTACTTGTTTGGAATTTGGACCAGAACCAAGACATCGCTCAATTAAATCTTGGTTTAGTGGTCTTGTCTCTTTTATTTTTATTTTTCTAGTGTTTCTTCCATGTTTTAACCCTACCTCTACTACAATTCAAACAAACCTCAATAAAATCTTCAGCTAAGTCTTGAATACTTATTTGGACCAGTGTCACCTTCACCAGCCTTTTCACTAGAGCTCGACTCTACGTCCTCAATTTTTAGCTCCAATTCATTAAGATTTTGAGTTACAAGTGAGATATATTCAAGATTTGGCACACTTCTATCATCTCTAGTTCATAAATGTCACTTGTGTTAACTTGATAATCAATGATATCATTAATTTCATTTATCTCTTCAAATGCGTCACTAGTCATGTCAATCGAATGAGAAATAATTTTCGTTGTGTCAAAGAGACTTTAGTTATACTTTTGCCAATATCCTACTTTCTCTTCGACATGCTTGTGGCTTTGCTTCCCTTTTGGATTTTTGAAGAGACATCTGATTATTTCTCTTTGACATCGCATAATCTTTTTGAAAAACTTTATATTGGGTTTTCACCGCTTTCTCACATTCTTTCCTTTTTCATTATCAAAGTTTCAGAGAGACTTGGGACCATCTCCCTTCGATATGCCAATTTCCCTTTGAAATCTATCTCCTCGTTGATTATCAGACTTTCGAAGAGACTTTCATTCATGTTTTCTTGATATGGGCTTCTCTCTTCGATATCTCTTTATGCCTTATTTTGGAGTTTCGAGGAGACATGTTGTTACTTCTCTTCGATGTTGCATGGGCTCCTCGAAATCATTTCTTCAGTGATATTTTTTTCGTGTTCCTTTCCATTATCAGAGTAATCAAAGAGATTTTTATTAATGTCTTCTCAATGTAAGCTCATCTCTTTGATGTTTTACTTTCGGTTGTTTTTCAGAGCGTCGAAGAGACTTTCACACTACTCAACTCAATACTTCAATGTCTCTTTGAAATATATCATGTGCATTCTTGCCTTGTTTTGACAAATGTTCATCATTTATGTCTAAGAGATGATTGTCTATTTATTGAATGCCAAAATTATTTAGAATCCTTAAAATATCGACATTTCTTTGTACTTTGTTTTATCGAAGAGGTAAGATGACTTTTTTCTCTAAAAAACCCAAGTTTCTTTGAAATATTGCTTTTCGTGCTGTCAGAGAGACTTCAAGATCTGTTACTTCGAAGTGTAGTGGTCTCACCAATATTTTTTTTAGCTTCATTATCGATTCATCAGGGAGACTACAATGTAAATCTCCTCGAAATGGCATTGTTTTGGCGAAATGAGTTTTCGATAATGGACTTATGGGGATGCTACTGATTATGGGGATAGTGATGATAATTTTATTTGAACTGATTGGGGAGACAATAATCATAATATTTTTAAGCTTATCAGACAAAAATGGTGGTTTTGAGGGAAGATGTGTATGGTGTAAAATAAAGTGGTCATACTAGGGTGGTGAGAACCAGTAGAAATTTTCGGTGGAATTTTGGTTCCAACATTGGCTTCGATTGGGGATGAATGGCTATGAGGACATTGCAAGAATTCAAAGCTACTCTGGGATGCAGACCATGGATGAGGTCATGAAATAAAAGAAAAATGGATCCTAAAACTATTGTGTATGGAATAATATTTATTTTCAAGAAAATAAATGCTTCAAGAATTGTCCATGCATTGGCAATTCTTGATTTTATCCTGCCATGTTTTTCAAATAGTATGAGTCTTCCCCACACTTGTCAGTGATAATAAATGGTCTAAGCCATAAGGCTTCAAATTTCCCATGTTTTCTCTTCTATTGACCTCTAGAATTCCACATGAGAACCATATCCCCTATTTGAAACTTTCTTTATTTCACTCTCTCATCAAATAGGTATTTCATCTGTGACTGCAACTCCTGATTATTCTCCTATATTAGATGTCTAACTTCATCTAATTCTGCTAACTATTCCATTCTATCCTCCATGGGTTCAGGAGTGTCCAATTCCTCCTGTAATATAAACTTATAGATTGGTAAAAGTTTTTTTAAAGACATCCTAGCTTGGGTCCCATATACTATTTCGAAAGGAGACTTTCCAGTAGCCTTCTTTGCTGTGATAGTCTTCCCAAACCGCTAATCTTAGTTTAGAGTCCCATGCCCTTTTATTAGTGTCCAACATCCTCTTGATTATCTTCATAATTCTCTTATTGTTGGACTCGACTTGCCCATTTTCTTGGGGATGATATGGTGAAGCATATTAGATTGTTATATTGTACGAGTCACAAAACCTTTTGAATTCCTCTGGTCTAAAACACATGGCACTATCTATTATCAACCTAAAAAGGACTCCAAATCTAGTGATAATTTTTTCCAGTAGGAATTATTTTACAAATTTTCTATTGGCCTACTTTGTTGGTATAGCCTCTATCCACTTCGTAAAGTAATCAGTGGCTACTAAGATCCACTTATGTCCACTACTATATTTGTCTATAATCTCACCTATGAAATCAATTCCCCATTGGTGGAATGAGGCTTCAACCTGAATGGGTCTTAGTAGTAGTGCTTCTTGATATTGCATTTTTTTAGAGAATCTTTGGCATGCTTCACACTTTCTTACATAACTATAGGCATCATTGAAGACCCTATTCCAATAATATCCCACTCTCAGTATCTTTTGTGTAGTAGTCTTCATTGAAAAGTGTCCTCCACACACACCATCATGCATTTCCTCCATGACATGTTTTTCTTGTGTTTCATCTAAGCATAATAGCAACATACTACCTATGTTCTTCCAATACAAATCTCCATCCATGAAAGCATACTTTTACGCATGAAGCTTCAAGGTTTTCCTCTAGTTTTCATTCAATCCTTAGACACTTCCTATGTTTAAGGTAATATGAAATTTGAGTGTACCATTATGTGTTTTCTATGCTTGATACCCAATTTTCTTCCCCTTTTGTAATGAGAATTTGTGCAACTTCTAGGTTTGACTCAACCATCAAATTTTCTAGTCCCTTCCCTCTCACCATTTTAGTAATTTGGATGTTGATATTGAACTCTTGGATATGGTTAATCTAGCGACACATTCTTCCCATCACCTTTGTTTGTGAAAAAACATCTTTCAGTACAACATAAGGCCTAAATTCCTTAACCACCTTTACTAAGGCATAGGCTTGTTTCTCAGTAATATCATATTTCATTTTTTCTCCCTGCAATGATTTACTAAAGAATAAATTAGGTTGTTCGTATCCATCATTGTTATTTTGTAACATCATGGCTACTATTGTGTGGAATGATGAAAAGGAGAATATCTAGAAGGGTTTGTCAAATTTTGGGGATTTTAGTATAGGTGCTTCTTTGATAGCTCTTTTGATTGAAACAAAAGAATCAATATTTTCTTCTATCCAATCAATTTTTACACCCTGTTTTAACATCTTCAAGATTGGCTTCACAATCTCTACAAAATTTAAAATAAATCACTGAACAAAATTAATCTGTCCCAAAAATCATTGGATAGCTTTCACAATTTTTGGGATGGGGATTTTTCCAAAAGGCTTCCACCCTTTGTGGATCAATTCATACTCCATGTTTTTAAATAATGTGCCCCAATAACTTGCCTTTTTTTATAGCAAAAAGACACTTTTTCGGTTTAGGGAGATGCTATATTCTAATGCTTTGATGAAGATCTTTTCCAAATGTGCACAATGATCCTCTATTTTCTTAGAGTATGTTGTTAGATAATCCTGATATACCACCATTATAGCATTGATCAAGTTAGCGAAGGCCACATTCATGGCCCTTTGGAATGTTTCTCCAACATTGGTGAGACCGAAAGGCATCCTCACATAAACATGTTGCAAGAATGGAAAAAGGAATGAAAGTGTTGTCATTGATGTCAACTAGTCATTTGGTTATCTACTAGTTTCTATTAACTGTATATGTTGAGGATATTGAGAAAATTGTATAAAAAGAAGATTGCAGGTTGTCAGATGTTGAGGTTGTTGGTCCGGTTCTTGTGAACTATGTTTTTTGTGTTCTGGATGATATCCATAAGAGTTGTTGTTGGTTTGTATTTCTCTTTATGGTTCAAGAGTTGTGTTTCCCCCATTCTATTGAAGATGGTTTTAGAATTTGGAAGCATTAAGCTTAATTGATCTATTTATTTTACATTGGTTTGGCCAATCGTGTGTCAATAAGTACATTCAAAGTTAATGAAGTGTGTTGGATCTATTATGGGTCCCAATGAAGCATGTTTTTGGGTCATCCTCATTCTAATTCTGCCCTAGGATGTTTAGCGCCAACCTAATTTGAATTTCAAGTTGGATGACCGACTTTGTATCTTTTCAAAGTTGGAGATGGTATAAATATAGAATGTTGTTATGCCCTTAATATCGGTGTACACTGGGTTATGAATAGTTTGCTTGTGGCTATCATAACTACTAATTAATTCATGTTATCATTATTATATTATTATATAGTTGGTTAGGTCATCCTAGGGCTTATATAGGGGTGTCTAAGTTGCCCTAGGTGATATCCTAGGCATAAATAGGTATATATAGGAGGTTGTGAGTCTTATTTCATCATCATACTATGAATTGTGTTCTCATTGGAGATATTTGGAGGTTTTCCCACTTGAAGTAGCTTGTTATTATTAGTTATTATCAAGTATTTTCATCATATTTCATATCATATTCTTCAATTGTGCAAGTTATTTAATTACAAGTGGTATTAGAGCATGATCTTTGCACACTAGAGGCAAGGTTTTTTCTCAATATTGAAGGCGATTTTGGGAAGAGCATATCTTTCAGATTTTAGAAAAAAGAAATTCTGATTTTAAAAGGTTTTTGAAGACCATATTTAAGAAGCTACATTCTATATTTCAGAGGAATTGGAGTAGAATTGAGTGAATTATTGCAGAATTAGGATTTCTACACAATTTATTTGAAATTTGTATATCTCTCAAATCTTGTTGAATTGGAGCCCAATTTTTAGTGGGTTTTTGGTGACATACTACATGAGCCTATAGTCCAAAATTTTGAGAAATTGGATAAAAAAAAAGTGGGTTAGTGAAAAATTAGGGTTTCCACAAATATCACTCTCAAGGCTGCAAATCTACTTATTTCTTGGATATTTTTCTAAGTGAGAGGTATTTTGGACCTAGTACATTACAATAAAAATTTTAGATAATTTAAATATCATTTGTGTGATTTATTTCAAAATTATTGGATCCCATTATGATGGGGCCTGCAACAACGGGCAAAAAGAATGATGTCACACCGGGGAAGACTCCTATAAGAATGGGGTAACAATAGAGAATATTAATCCTAATGAGGAAATAAGTAAGGTCAAGGAATACATTTCCTCAATGAAGAGGGATATGTGTGACCTAAGAGGAGATATATCAGATATGCGAAGCATGCTAAGCACCTATATGAATGAACCAAGAAAGGATTTCTCAAGAAACCAAGGTGAAACTTCCAGGTCAGCTAACATTGAAACAAGTTTTAATAGTACTATGGGATCTAGGAATTGTTTTTCCAAAGGTGGATATATGCAAATTTGATGGCAAGGATCCTCTAACATGGATAAACCAAATGGAGATTTTTCTTGAAATACATCAAATCCCAAATGGATTAAAGGTCACGATGGATTCTCTATATGTAGAACTAGATCAATTCATTTGGAATCATTGTCTTTATACTCATCAAAGTAAAAATGGTCTTAGTGTCTCATGGTCAACTTTTACGAAGGAACTCCAAGCATAATATAATAATAATGTGACAAACAACTCCTTCAACTAGCTTGATAAACTTCAACAAATGAGATCAATTAAGGATTATATTCATCAATTCCAAAATCTATCCTTAAGAGTGGATACAATTATAGAGGAGAACTTGAATGATTTATTCTTGGGTGGTCTCAAGGATCACATTCAACATGAGGTGTGCATTTTTAGTCCTAGCTCTATAAATGAGTCTTTTATCTTAGCATGAAGGGTAGATGAAAAGTATTTTATTCCTAAGAAGAAAGGGGCTAATGTGACAAGAGAGAAAGTATATTCAACACCTTCTCCTCCTCAACCTACTAGGTTGAATCCACAAAATATTGAGGAGAAAAGAGAAAAAGGGTTGTGTTTCAATTGTGATAACAAATACAGCCGAGGAGATAAATGTAGTGAAAATAAATTGTTCTATATTGAAGGTCCAAGTGAGGAAGAAGAGGAGGAACCCATGTTAGAGGATGAAAGGGAGTCAAAGGAGAAATCACATGATTCTCAACCATTCATTTCTTGTCATGCACTCTCAGGTTTTAGTTCTCCACAAACTCTCAAGGTAGTGGGGTTCTTAAAAAATTAGAAATTAATAGTGTTGATTGACTCAAGTAGTACTCATAATTTCATCAATAAAAATTTCGCTACTCGTCTAAATTGTTTTATATATCCAGCTCCAGAGTTTCAGGTTTTGATTGCAGATGGAGGTACAATTAGTTGTTCAAGGAAGTGTCATAGCATTAAATTATCCATGGGATATTATTGACTTGATACCCAAATGTATGCAATATCCATGGGTGCAGTAGATATTGTTTTGGTAGTATAATGGCTTACTACATTGGGAGAAATTAAGATGAACTTCCAAGAACTATTCATGAGATTTCAATCAGAAGGAAAGGTAGTAGAGCTAAGGGGGTTGGAGGAAAAGTCCCCATACATGGTTAGCTCTCATCAAATGCAAAAGTTTCTTAAGAAAGGAGTGGATGGATTTGTGGCCCAACTATGTTCATTGGAAGTCTCTCAATCTAATGCTCCTACTCATCCAAATTTACAAGCAATAATATGTCATCACTTAGTTGTTCTTGGAGATATGCCTAAAGGAAATAATCCTAAGAGGGATCATGATAATTCCATACAAATAGTTCCATGGATCCAACCACCGAATATTAGACCTTATAGGTACCCACACATACAAAAAAGTGAGATAGAAAAAATTGTTGAGGCGATGCTAGAGGCAAGAATTATCAGAGATAGCCAAAGTGCTTACTCCTCGCCAATGGTGATGGTATGTAAGAAGGATGAAACTTGGTGCATGTTTCTAGATTATAGAGTTCTCAACATGTACACCATTAAAGATAAGTTTCCTATTCCAATCATTGATGATTTGCTAGATGAATTTAATAGAGCTATGTATTTTACCAAGTTAGATCTTAGATCTCGTTATCACCAAATTCAGATTAAGGAGGAAGATATTTGTAAGAAGAAAAAATTTCAAACTCATGAGGGTCATTATGAATTTTTGGTGATGCCATTCAGTCTTATCAATACACCATCTACATTCTAAAGTTTGATGAATTCCATTTTTAACAAGTTCTTAAGAAATTTTGTATTAGTATTCTTTGAACATATATTGATTTATAGCAAGACTTGAGAAGAACATTTACAACATGTAGATAAAGCATTACAAATACTCAAAGATCATCAACTCTATGATAAGCCATACAAGTGTATTTTTTCTCTTAAGGAGGTGGAGTATTTGGGACACATCGTTTCACATGAAGGGGTAAAGGTGGAGCCTAACAAAATTAAGGCTATCATGGAATGACCTATTCCAAAAACCATTAAGAAATTGAGGGGTTTCTTTGAATTGACAGGGTACTATAGAATATTTGTGAAGAATTATGGTCATATAGTAGCATCCCTCACCACTCTATTGAAGAAGGATTATTTTCATTGGAATGAGTTTGCCAATGCAATATTTGAGAGATTGAAGGAGGCTATGTGTACAACTCTAGTGCTTGCCACTCCTGACTTCACCAAGGAATTCATTATAGAATGTGATGCTTCTGGAAATGGGATAGGAGCAGTTATCATGCAAGAAAGTTGACCAATTTCTTTTGAGAGTCATCAATTAAAGGGTAAGAATCAACTGAAACCTATTTATGAGAAGGAAATGCTAGCGATCCTTTACGCAGTTAAACAATGGAGGCCTTATCTAATGGGTAGACACTTCAAGGCTAAGACAGATCATGATAACATAAAATATTTTTTGGAACAAATATTATCTTTTGAAGAGCAACAAAAATTGGTCACTCAAATGTTATGATATGACTTTGAGATTCTATACAAGAAAGGGAAGGAAAATATTTGGCAGATGCACATTCTAGAAAGGATGAGAAATATGAAGCCTTATTATGTGCCCTTCAATATTACAAGAAAATTGGGTGGAAGAAGCCAAAGTAGAGCAGAAAAATGATGTTGCAACAGTTAATCTCATCCAACAATTAAAAAGTGATCCTAGTAGTTCAGAGAAGTTTTGTTGGAAGGGAGATACTCTTTGGTATAAAGAGTGTATTTATCTCTACAATAATTCCACTCTTAAACAAAATATTATTATATAATTACATGAGTCTCTAGTTGGTGGTCATTCAAGATTTCTGAAGACATATCATCGAGTCAAGCAAGATTTTTTTTGGGAAGGGCTAAAAGGTGATGTTCAAAAATTTGTGGTTGAATGTTTGGTTTGTCAAAGGAATAAAGGGGAGACAATTAAGACACCAGGTCTCTTGCAACCCATATCTATGTTTGAATATGGCTTCTAGTGTTCTCATTGATGGAAACCTAAAGTCATTCATCTACTCCATAGTTTAGTATTGGTTCATACCGACAAAACAAAATGAAGAACAAGGCATTCGGTTAAACTTGAGTCTATCGATTAATGTGCATTTCAATTCATGTTGCGTATCTTAGGGAAGATCACCAGGTATCTAGAACACCTTATTCTAGAGTTGTGTGCCTATGCATTCACTGGTGTACGATCTAGGAGATGTGGTGCACTAATTTTCTGATTATCTGTGCTAGAAGGCCGACTTGGAAAAATTAGTCATTGCAGATGTTTAAGAAGTAATTTTTTAAATTTTTCTATGTTTGAATATGTTTATTTAGGTCCTAATTATACTTTGATTGACTATGGGTGGTGTGCATAAATAATTAGTTATGGATTTAGCCGACAATTAAAGTATTTTATGTTTTATGTAAGTCGACATATGAATGATCAAATATTTGATAGCAGATATATATGAGATCGATTGTATCATTTTGTGGAAGTGAATGTGTGATGCAAATTCAAAAGGATAAGGGTGAAAATTTATGGATTTGTGATGTGAATTGCAGAGTAGAGCAGAGCGAAGAGCAGAATCAGATAGAAGGTCTAGAATTTGATCCATGAGCCTAATCAGAACTATAAACTGGCATAAGTAGATGCTACTATTTCAGTTCAATCCTTCAGATGGTCTTAATTTGAATATTTTGTAAGGAAGTGAGCCTATCTATTTTGAGCATTGAGCTCTAGGAAGTGATCATGAATGAAAGTGCATTCCCTCTTTGTAAAACTTATATTTGAGTACTCAAATTATGGATTCACCTCCACCATGGTTTTTCCCCTAACAAAGTTTCCACATAAAAATCCTTGTGTTATGGTGTTGTGGATGATTACTTTGTGTTTGTATCCTTCCTTTGGTTTAATATTGAAATGGTTTAAATATCAGATTAATAAAGTTCAGATTTGAAGAACACCGATTCACCCCCCCTCTTAGTGTTCCCTTGAGTCCAACAATTGGTATCAGAACATCTGGTTCCTCGAAAGAAGCTTAGCAACTTGAGGTAGATCTTGGAATGTGATGGACTTTGGTAGTCTTCAAAAACAAATTTTGGTGGAACTTGATGACCTTGATCAATCTAAAGCAGAAGTCCAAGAATTGAAATCAAATCTTAGAGATGTTAAGAAATTCATTCAAACATTGAAGGATTAGATTGTTAAATCCAGGGAAAAGAGGAAGGATCTTTGAGATTAGATTAATAAGAAAGAAAGAGAAAATATGGATGATGCTCACCTGAATCAAACCTTGAAGGAAATAACTAAAGAATGTGAAAATATTTCCAGAAACAATACTACCCTAAAACATGAGATGGAATCTATGGTAATGAAGCTAACTAAGGAGATTGAAGAAAGGAAGAAGAATGAGGATAGTCTTGCCTAGTCCTTAAAAGAAAGATCTGATGAATATAGAAGAGAAAATGGAGAATTCATTAAGTTAGAAAGTGAATTACAACAATCTAGAAACAATGAAGAAGAACTTGAAAAACAACTTATTATTCTCAGGAATGAACTTGCTACTGCAAATGAATAAAAGGAGAAGTTTAAGATTAGTTCTGTTAAGCTTGATGAGCTGAATCAAGGACATAAGAATAATAAAGACAAGCGAGGTCTTGGATATGAGTAAGGAGAAAGTTTTGGATCTGGACAAATAAATTTTAGGCAAGGAAATTAGATGAACAAAGATGGAAGGTATCCGGTAAGATAACCTAATGCTCAAAAATTTAATGGATACTATTTTTCTTACAATAAATTTGGTCATATGGCTACTTGGTATATAATTAAAATGAAATCAAACAATATGTCATTCTCTGGTCAGTGATTCAATTGCAAAAAGTTTGGTCATAAATTAATTGAATGCAGAAATGTGTCAAACTACTCTGTCAATAGAAGGAATGTTGAATGTTTTACCTCTAAAAGAATTGGGCATATTTCTAATCAATGTAGATCAAGAAGAAATCAATGGAATGATTTTTTTGGACAAGGAACTATTTTGTGTTACAATTGCAACAGATACGGTCACATTGCAACATTTTGCAGAAACAAAAATGTGGGTAAAAGAGGTCCTGTATTCAAAGACAAAAATACATAAAAAAATGGTAAAGAAAAAGGAAAAATGATTGTGGATGAAATAAGAGATCAGATGAAGAATACATGGGTAAGTAAGAGCAAATCTCATGCTCAAAATGGCTCTACACCGAAACTTGCTTCCGATAATTCCTCTAAATATTGATCTTAGGCCATTGGCCCAGGGGGAGTTTTTCAAGAAAATCCTTTTTCCCCTATCCATAAGATGGTACCGAATCATGAAAATATTGTCAAAATGTGTATTAATGATCTACAGAGGATTTGGAAAACACTCACAAGGAAACTCAAAGAAATCATAGGTCCACAAAAGAATTTTTCTCTTGCTGTCTGAGAAAATAGTATCCAAAAAACCTAGGGCAAAGGCATTTATTACATGCGAGCTATAAAAGACATGTTGAGACTCTCAGTTGTCACTTTACATCAAAGAAGAGAAAAAGGAGAGCACTCGGTAGAAGAATATTGAAGGAGTAAATTTAATTCGATGGTGACTCTCAAAATTCATCAGGGATTTCAATTATTTTCAAAATTTCCATATATTTTGGCGTGCTGTTGTATGAAAGGCAAAATGGAACAAATTAAAGGGTCAATGAATTTAGATGAATACAACAATGAAAATATTAGAGCCATGAGAAATGTATTTTTTCATGATGAATTGAAATGGGTGAAAGAAGCCAAACACAAGAATTTGGAAATTTGGAATGAGTTTCCCTATTTTGAGAACACGGAAATCATTAAATTCATTTTGATCAGATTGAATGATGACATTTTGATTTTGGACAAACCCTACATCATTTCTAAAGAAGTAATTAAAAATATAACTGGATTATGCAAAGCTGGGGATATACCGAGTAAGAAATCATCTACAATAAAGAATTTGAAACCCTAATCAGAGTTATTGGAGATCAAAGGGCATTGATAATCTCGACAATCAAAAACTCTATAAAAAGGTACATTGTGCATGGTGTATCATATAAAATATTTTTCAAAGAAAAATAAGGAGAAACTTCGACCGCTATAGTCTACATCTCACACAAAATGATAATGTAAGGTCAAGACTTTGACCTGTGCGGACTGTTAAAGGATCAATTGATAGAAATGTGCAATTAACGAAGATGACAGATTACCCTTTCAGGTTTGGTACTCTGGTCATATGTCTAGTAATGTACTTTCTGAATTGTTTACCGATGAACAACAATGTGGTGTGGAAAGTAAATGAATTGGTGTGAAAACAAATCTACACACACTCTAAGAATTTGTCTAATTGTGATCAAGAATTTGAAAATTTTTGTAACAGTTTGCTAGGAAAGTTTGGCTCAGTTGGTATTTCTCTTCCGATAAGATGGAGAGAAATAAGAAAAGAGAAAAATAAATTGGTGTTTGTACTCCTTCAGAATGCAAGACTCTGAAAATTGAAGGAAAAGGAAAGGAACAAGAAATTATGGATATACCCGATGAGGAAACTGAGGACATACAGGGAAAAGAGAAGGATTCAACCGAATAAGAACAAGAAAAGGAAATAACAGAATCAAGTGAAGAAGAATATGACTTGACAAAAGAGAACTTGCAACAGCTTATTCACAAGGAACGTGGAATGCAGAAAATTTCCTAGTTATGGTCTATCAGACCCTCATATGACCAGGATATGATTCTCAGTGTACTAAGTGCTCATGTTGTGCATAATCAAATCAAACTAGAGAATTTGTAGAATATTTTACCTGAAGAAATGATTGAATTCATTAAGGAAACTTTAGACTCTGAGTTTCAAAACAAAGAAGAAGGAGAAGTAATCTCTCATTTGAAGGACCAGTTTAGGCTATCACTCACCAAGTTGAAAAAGAGGATGAATGAGCTGAGGAAATGCATAAGAAAAACAAATAGCATCTACAACTATTACATCTGTTGGCCTCATGCAGTTGGGAAATACAAAGACATGTTGGAGCAAATTGAAATAGAATTGAATGGGATTGGAAAAAGTTTTGATATGTTTCAGAATCAGGATGGTACAATCAAGAAAAGAATTCAAGAGCTGTAGTTTGAGCACGCAAAAGTTTAGCTCACTAAAAACACACTTGTGGACACTTTTTGGCAAGTGAAGGACCTAATTGAATGCAGACTAGAATAGATGGTTGAGATACTGAGGAAAGGTGAAAAATCAGAGGATGCGATCACAATTCTAGAATCCCTCACTAAGATTGTCAATAGGACATATAAGAATAATAGTATGATCATAATCATTGGGATTGTGATAGAATTTTGGAAGAAATTCCTCCCAGAGATGAAATAGAATCACAAGATAATCTTCTAACTCAAGTAGCAGTTGTTATTTTTCAAATTTTGAAAACAGTTTTGAAGTTTTAATTATATTTCAAAAGGGGAGATTGAACACGTGTTTTGTCGGCAAAGGCTTCTAACTTTGTCATTGATGTCAAAGGGGGAGAGAAAGAGGTGAAAAATGCCTCATCAATCTAAGGGGGAGCTATGTTTTGAAATTGTGAAGTTTTGCAGCGTACTCATATTGGTTTTGACACTCAGTCACTTTTCAATAAATGTTGTCATCAATGCCAAAGGGGGAGATTGTTGGCATATGGATTCTAGTTTTGTCATTGATGGCAGCCTAAAGTCATTCGTCCGATCCACAATTTAGTATTGGTTCATACTAGCAGAACAAAATGAAGATTCGACTAAACCTGAGTCTGTCGGTCAATGTGCATTTCAGTTCATGTTGCCCATATCAAGGAAGATCATCAGGTATCTAGAACACCTTATTCTAGAGTCTTATGCCTACACATTCACTAGTGTACAACCTAGGAGATCTGGTCCACTAATTTTTTGATTATATGTGCTAGAAGGTCGACTTGGCAAAATTAGTCGTTGCAGATGTTTAAGAAGTAAGTTGTTAAATGTTTCTATATTTGAATATGTTTATTTGGGTCCTCCCTATTCTTTGACTAACTATGGGTGGTGCGCATAAACAATTAGTTGTGGATTTAGTCGACATGTGAAAAGTATTCTATGTTTTATGTAAGCCGACATATGAATGATCAAATCTTTGATAGCAGATATATAGGAGATCAGTTGTATCATTTTGTGGAAGCAAATGTGTGATGCAAATTATATTAGTGTGTGATGCGAATTCAGAAGGATAAGGGTGCGAATTTATGGATTTGTGATGTGAATTGCAGAGCAGAGCTAAGTGAAGAGTAGAATTAGACATAAGGTTCATAATCTGATCCATGAGCCTAACCGAAACTATAAACTAGCATAAGTAGATGCTACTGTTTTAGTTCAATCCTTTAGATGGTCTTAATCTAAACATTTTGTAAGGCAGGGAGCCTTTCTATTTTGAGTAGTGAGCCTGAATGCAAGTGCATTCCCTCTTTGTAAAACTTATATTTGAGTACTCAAATTATGGATTGATCTCCACTGTAGTTTCCCTTAATAGGGTTTCCATGTAAAAATCATTGTGTTATGGTTTTGTGGATGATCAATTTGTGTGTTTTCATATTTAATTTGGTTTAATGTTGAAATGGTTTAAATATCAGATTAATAAAGTTCAGATTTGTAGAACACTGATTCAGCCCCCCTCTTAGTATTCCCTTGATTCCAACAATCTATTCCTAGCCAGCATTGGGAAGAGGTATCCATGGACTTCATCACAGGGCTTTCGAAATCTAATGTTCATAATTTCATTATGGTAATAGTTGATCGCCTCACTAAATATGCATATTTTATTGCATTATCACATCCTTTTACAACAAGTGCAGTGGAATTATTTTTTTGGAGAATATTCATAAGCTACATAGTACACCTAAGTTTATTGTCAATAATCGTGATCCTATCTTCACTAGTCACTTTTGGAAAGATTTATTCTCATGTTTGGGTACTCAATTGGCTCATAGCTCTTCATACCATCCTCAATCAGATGGGCAGACTGAGGTTGTTAATAAGCGTTTGGAAGGATATCTACATTTTTTCACTTCAGAGAAACAATCTCAATTCGTAAATTGGCTACCACTTGCAGAATGGTGGTATAACACTTCTTTTCATAGCTGATCAAAGATGTCTCCATTTTTGGCACTTCATGGATATCATCCTCCTTCCATCACATCATCATTAAAGGTTTCCCAAAGAGTTCAGGCAGTAGAGGACCATGTGCTTCATCAACAACAGGTACTTTCAAGCTCAAGGAGAATTTGGCCATGGGACAAAATCTAATGAAACAACAGGCGGACCAACATTGTAGTGAAAGAAGTTTTGAAGTTGGGGATTGGGTCTTCTTGAGATTGCAACCTTATAAGAAAATCTCACTAAAGCAACTAAAAAATAATAATGAGTTTTCACCAAGGTATTATGGGCAATACCAAATCATGCAAAAGATCAGTAGTGTTGCCTACAAGCTAGAGTTGCCACCAACAACAAAGATACATCCATTTTTTCATGTCTCTTGTTTGAAGAAGGTAATTGGGCATAATATTACAACTCAAACAACACTTCTAGAGATTGATGAAGAAGGAACAATTATTTTGGAACCAAAATGCATTCGTCAAACATGCACAAAGAAGCTAAGGAATAGAAATCTCACTGAGTATCTCATCCAATGGAAGAATTTACCAATTGAAGATGCCACTTGGGAGAATGGGGAGTTCATTCAAAAGAATCCACACTTGATTAGCATTAAGGATAATGCTTCTTTGAAGAGGGGGGCATGCTACACCCTTAATATTGGTGTACACTAGGTTATGAATAGTTGGATTGTGGCTATCTTAACTCCTAATTAAGTCATGTTATCATTATTATATTATTATTTAGTTGTTTAGGTCAACCTTGGGGTGTCTAAGTCGGCCTAGGTGATATCCTAGGCATAAATAGGTATATATAGGAGGTTGTGAGTCTTATTTAATCATCATATTGTGAATTGTGTTCGCATTGGAGATATTTGGAGGTTTTCCCCCTCAAAGTGGCTTTTTATTCTTAGTTATTATCAAGTATTTGCACCATATTTCATATCATCTTCTTCCCCTATGCAAGTTATTTCATTACAAATTAAATAGCAATGAAAATTTTGCATAAGAAAAAAAGGAAAATAAGTGAAAGAGCATACACAACCTTAATGCTATTCTGAAAGTGTATGAGTTATGTGTGTGGTTGAGAAGTGTGAAGCTTAACGTTGAGCTTTTGGATGTAGTGAGCAAAAGGAAAACTCTATCATTCATGCCAGTGGATCAATGATTGTAGTGGAATCCTTTGTTGCATTAGGACTATTGTCTCCTTGTAACAAGTCTTCTTTGTATCTCTATGGCAGTGAGCCATCTGGTTGGTAGCCTTGTGGATAGCGAGTCCTTACTTCAGGTATTGAGCCTTTTTTTAAACAGTTTTTGATATTTTCTTTAGTGTGAGTTAATCCTCACAGTGGTTTTTCCCTCATTGGATTTTCCACTTTAATTTGGTGTTATCATGTTTGTGCATTGGCATTTGATGGTTAATCACTTAATCAGTTTATGTGTTCATTTTGGTAATTGAATTTAAGGTTTAAACCTGTGACAACTAATTCACCCCCTCTGAGTTGTCCCATCCAACAATTGGTATCAAAGCTTGGTTCCTTGGTGAAAAGCTTAACCACTTGAGGAAGTTTAGGGATCGCTAGAAAAATGATCTATGATTATCTGAGGTTTAATGGAACTAATTATGATATATAGAAAGTATTGATGGAAGAATATCTAGAGTAATGCATATCTGATTTAGAGAAAGCTTATAAGGAACCCTACACTCCTGCTAATAGTCCGAGTACACCTGAAGAACTCAAAGAACATGAAGTGAATAATAAGGAAAAGTTCATCTTGAATATTTTGGCACATTCTGAGTTGATTAAGGTGCAGAATTTAAGATAGCTAAGGAAGTCTGGGATACTTTAGAAAGAGAACACAATGGTGTTGAAAGGGTAAAAGAGGAAAAATTACTAAATCTGGAAACACAATTTGATCTTTTACAAATGTCTAAAGATGAGAATGTTAAAGCCTATGTACATATATTGGATGAGGTTGTGGTTGGAATGCGATCCCTTGGTGCTACTATAGGTGAAACCAAAATTGTAAAGAATTTTCTCAGAACTCTTCCTGGTGCTTATAGTGAAAAGGTGAGTGCTATTGAGCAAACTATAGATTAAAAAACTTGTATCAAGGATCTTCTGCTAGGATTTTTGACATCTTATGAGATGAGGAAGCCAAATCTAAGAAGTGGAGGTAAAATAGAGACTATTTTTAAAGCTACAAAAACTGAATATCTAGGTGAAGAAAACTTTGATGAAATCAAAGCTAACTTTTTAAGGAGAATGAGAAAATGCTCCAGTAAGTATGAAGGTAAATTTCCATTTAAGTTTTTTAGTTGTGGAGATATTGGTCACTATGCTACAAAGTGTCTGGAAAGAGTTAAAAGGAATAAACAAAGACATGAGGAAAATAAGAATGGAAAGAAGATTAAAAAAGCTTATATGTGAATGAGAATGCTAGTATTTCAGATGAAGTTTTAGAATATGAAGATCTCAATGAAAATGAATGTTTGTTCTCGATATTAAGGATGAACCTACTTCTACTAAATCAGAAAGGCGGTCAAAATAAAGTTCTACAAAGAAAGAGAAGGAGAAAGAGAAAGAGAAGGAGAAAAATGAAGATATGGTTATTCGTGCCCCACATGCTAAACATGAAAAGAATGTTTGGGTGGTGGATAGTGGTTGCTCACATCACATGACTGGTGACAAGAGTAAGTTTGTAAAACTTGAAAAATATGATGGAGGTTTGGTTATGTTTGGAGATGATACTGGTGCTAAAATATTTGGGATAGGTTCAGTAAGTTTTGATGGCAAGCATCATATTGTAAATTTTTATTATGTTAATGGTTTAAGGCTTAATTTGTTGAGTGTTGACTAGATATGCAGAAAATGATATGATCTTGTGTTTAAGGATTAGATCAAATGTGAGATCCGAAAAGGTTCCAAAACATTGATTGCTATAGGGAAGAAATTTGAAGGAAACATTTATCAGCTTAAAGGTGTTGATGGAAAATGTTTTATGACTTGGATAATTGATAGTTGGTTATGTCATAGGAGAATGTGTCACATGAATTTTGATAACTTGGCAAGAATCAATTCTATTCAAGCTGTGAGAGATCTACCAAGAATTACAAAGCCTATAATGTTATTTGTAGGAATTGAAAGTTCGGAAAGCAAACAAGAATTCATTACATATCAAGAGAACAATCTACTCCTAGATTATTGGATTTGGTTCATACAAACATTTTTTGTCCTATGAAAGTGTGAATTCTACTTGGTGAAAGGTACTTTATGCTTTTAATTAATGATTTTTCTAGATATACATGGGTTACATTTCTAAGAGAGAACTTAGATGCATTAGATAGATTCAAGAAGTTGCTAGGTCAATGATCACTGAAGCCGGATTACCAGGAATTTATTGGAAAGAATACATTCACACTACTATATATGTATTCAATCAAGTTCAGGCAAGACAAAATAATACCAAGACTCTCTATGAGCTATGGTACAGAAGAATCCTTATAGTCAAATATTTTAAGCTATTCGAAAAAAAATGTTATATCAAAATAGATGAGAAAACTTTGGGTAAGTTTGATGCAAGAAGTGATGAAGGAATATTTCTTGGATACTCTACTAAGAGGAAGGAATACATATGTTTCAACAAAAGACTAAGGAAAATTGTAGAAAGATCGAATGTGAAGATTGATGAAATAGTAAAGAATTCTATTGATATTGATGGATATATGTATGATGAACATGACTATGCAAGAATAGAAGAAGTTCTGGAAGAAAAAGATAAAGATGAACAAGAAAACTAGAATGAAAGTGAAGAAGATGCTTTGATGATGTCCCCTAGGACACTCAAATATGTACAGAGGAATCATTCAGAAAGTTAGATTATTGGAGACTAGAAAAAAGGTGTGTTAACTAGAAGCAAAGTTTATGTTGAAGTTAATTTGTGCTTATTCTATGAGATTGAGCCGAAGTCAATAAGTGAAACCTATAAGGATGGACATTGGAATGACGAAATGAAAGAACTTTTGTAGATTGAGAAGAATCAAACTTGGGAATATGACCCAAGAGTGGTACACAAAAACATCATTGGATCAAAATGGGTATTCAAAAATAAACTAAATGAGAATGGGAAAATTGTTAGAAACAAAACAAGACTTGTGTGCAAAGGCTACTCGCAAGTAGAAGGTATAGATTTTCAGGAGACTTTTTCCTCAGTAGTAAGAATGGAAGAGTAAGGATGTTCTCAGCATTGGCTGCCTATAAATATTTCAAAGTCTATCAGATGAATGTCAAGTCAGCATTCTTCAATGGTGAACTAGAAGAAGAGGTCTACATGGAACAATTAGAAGGATTTTAGTTAACAAATCAATCGGATATGGTGTGCAAATTGAAGAAAGATTTATATGTATTGAAGCAAGCTCCTAGAGCCCAATATGCAAGGCTAGATAGGTACTTGAGTTAGTAAGGATTTAACAAAGGTACAATGGACAGTAATTTATATTTCGAGAATGAAAATGACATAATCCTGAGTGTTGTTGTATATGTTGATGACATTATCTTTGGAAAGAATGGAAAGATGTGCAAGATTTTTGTGAAAGAAATTCAGAAAGAATTTTAAATTTCTATGTTTGGTGAGATGAATTTATTTCTTGGGCCACAGATTAATCAATCAGTGGAAGGAATTTTTATTTCACAATCTAAGTATGTGAAGGAGATGTTGAAAATATTTGGAATGGATGGTTCAAAATCGGTAAGTACCCCTATGGTGACTGGATGTAAGTTGGGTAAAGATGATGATTTACCTAAGATTGATCAGAGTAAGTATAGATATATGATTGGTAGACTATTGTATTTGACTGCTACTAGACTAGATATTATGCATGTGGTTTGTCTTGTGGCTAGATTTCAAGAAGATCCAAAGGAAACACATGTTATTGTAGTTAAAATGATATTTAAATATTTGAATGGCACTTTGGATTATCGGTTATGGTATCCTAAGGATGTTGATTTTACACTTAGTGCTTATACAGATGTAGATTGGGCAAGAATTTTAGATGAAAGAAAGAGTACTAGTGGTGGTGAATTCTTTCTTGGATGCAAATTAGTGGCATGGTTGAGTAAGAAGAAAGATTTAGTTTCTTTGTCTACTATTGAAGCTAAGTATATTGTTGTTGCATCTTGTTGTACACAAGTTTTATGGATGAAACAGACATTGAAAGATATCGCAGTGTTGTATGATGATCTTATTTCTATCTTATGTGATAATACAAGTGCAATTAAGAATCCTATAATACACTCAAGAACAAAGCATATATCTATCAAGTATCATTTCTTGAGAGAGAAGCTCATGGAAAATGAAATCAAGCTCGAGTATGTTTCAACAAAAGATTAGACTGCGAATATTTTTACAAAGGCTCTTCCTAAAGATACTTTTGAGTATCTCTTAGATAAGCTAGGGGTTACTACCCCTCCTTTTACAAACTAATATGCATTTGGAGATGCATCGGTTGAGTGGATTCATGGTTATATCTCTTTGGACTGATGATTTTGGTGTCTACTTCTTAGGGGGAGAAAATAGTTTTAAAAATGTTGTCATTATGAGTTTTCTACTTTCATGTCAAAGGAAGTTTCAATAAACATATATTTTTTTACTTTTCCATTGATGTCAAAGGGGGGTAGAAAGATCATGTGAAAAGGAGAGAAAGAGCATGTGAAAAAGAGAGGAAAGCAAGTGATAAGGAAGATTATCTTCTAGGGGGCAAGCAAAAGAAAAATATTGAGAAGTTTTTTCAGTTTTGGTATGTATCTTTGATGGTTTTTCACATCATGTGTTGCCATCAATGACAAAGGGGGAGATTGTTGAAAGAATGGAAAGAGGAATGAAAGTGTTTTCATTGATGTCAACTGGCCAGCTAGTTATTACTAGTTGATGTTGACTGTATATATTGAGGATATTGAGAAAATTGTATAAAAAGAAGATTGTAGGTTGTCAGCTATTGAGGTTGTTGGTATAGTGATTGTGAACTATGTTTTTTATCTTCTAGCTAAGGTCCGGAAGAATTTTTGTTGATCCGTATTTCTCTTTCTGGTTCAAGATTTGTGTTGTCTTGGTTCTATTAAAGATGGTTTCGGAATTTGGAAGCATCGAGCTTAATTGAGCTATGTGTTTTACATTGGTTTGGTCGGCCGTGTGTCAAGCACTACATTCAAAGTTGATGAAGCATGTTGGATCTATTATGGGTCTTGATGAAGCATGTGTTTGGGTCACCCTCATTCCAATTCCACCCTTAGATGATTGGCACAGACCTAATTTAAATTTGAAGTTGGATGGTTGACTTTGTATCTTTTCAAAGTTGGAGATAGTATAAATATAGATTGCACAAGCAATTAAAAGTGTACATAAGAAAAGAAGGAAGATAAGTGAAAGAGCAGAGTGACCTTGATTCTATTTTGAAAGTGTGTGAGTTATGGGTGTGGTTGATCAGTGTGAAGCTTAACACTGATTTTTTGGATATGGTGACAAGAAGGTGAACTCTATCATTCATGCAAGTGGATCAATGATTATGGTGGAATCCTTTGTTGCATTCAAATTTTTGTCTCTTTGTAACAACTATTATTTGTCTTCTTTGTATCTCTGTGGTAGTGAACCATCTGGGTTGTAGCCCTATGGACAACGAGTCTAGACATTGAGTCCTTACTTCAGACAGTGAGACTTATTCTAGGTATTGAGTCTTTTTGTAATCAATTTTGATATTCTCTATAGTGTGAGTTAATCCTCACCATGGTTTTTCCCTCATTGGGTTTTCGATGTAAATAAAGTGTTATTGTGTTTGTGCATTGGAATTTGATGGTTAATCACTTAATCAGTTTATGTGATAGTTATGATAATTGAATTTAAGGGTTAAATTTGTGACAACTGCTTCACCCCCCCTCTCAATTGTCCTATCCAACAAAACATAGGTTTCCTAAGGTGTGGTGAAGGTAGTTTTATATTGTTCTAACTCCTTGAACTTTACCTATTTATATCCTCAGAAGTCATCCATCATGGATAGGATCTCACACCAAGTTACTCTCTGTAAAATTGCCTCCATGTTTGGAAGAGGGTAGTTGTCTTTAATTTATGCCATATTTAGATTCCTAAATTCCATGCATAGCCTTATATCTCCATTTTTCTTTCTCACAGGCACCAAATTAGATACCCAAGAGGAATGCTTGATTGGTTTGACGATACCTCCATCCCTTAACTTTGTAACCTTCTCCTACGTATTTGATGCCAACATAGGGTTTATGGGTCATTGTGTTTTCCTAATGGTTTAGCATCGAGTTTTAATGGGATTTCATGTTGAAAGAGAACATCTCTATATGCTTTGAGATCATCATATGACCAAGCAAAAAAATTTATATATTTGTAGAGTAAGACTATAAGAATCTCTCTTACTTTGGGATTGATATTTTTACCAATGTATACTTTCTTGGGAGAAAGTTTTGTTCCAAGGTTAATTTCTTCAATATCCTCCATTTTAACCGGTGTAGGCTTTAGATTGAATCTATTTGTTCCATCGAAACTCTTTCCAATGCCACAAGTCCTACTGGGATTTTTTTGGTCTTAATTTCTACCACTTCCTACCCAAAGACTATTTCTTTTCAATCTACCTATTCTAAAAATGCATTGAATTCTATCTCATGGGATTCATATTGATCAATACAATGGAGGAACTTGATCAGATCTTCATCATCATTGAATACCTTCCAATTATATATGTTTTCTGGGACAACAAGTCTTGTCTTAAATTCAACCTCAATTATTCCTTCTAATTTAATATCATCACATTTCAGAACCATGTTAGCCAAGAAATCTTCCATTATGTTCTTAGACCTTTCAACCGAGTTTATTGAAAATGCATCAAATAATTCAATAGAGTCCCAAACTCAATTTTTGTATTGTTTTAGTCTCTTGTTTTTCGATAAGTACTTGTCTCTAACTTGAGAGACAACCAACTCATAATCTCCATATACTACTAGCAACTTAATCCCATATCTCGTAGCAATATTCAAACCTAGCAACAATGGTTTGTATTCAACTATATTGTTGCTACATTCAAATGTCAAGAAAGAATACTTAAATGTCTTTCCAATAAATACTATCCCAACTCCATTTCCATTTTTAATGCATGCCCCATCAAAATACATCTGTTATGCACCATTATCATCATGTTGGGATTCTTTACTGATTGGTTCTGTGTTTTGCAACTCTGGTTGTGATTTTTCAATCTTGAAATTTCCAAGATCCACATCACAAAAACAATTTAGTTTATTAGGATAAAAATTCTCTATAACATGTTCTGATTGAGGCTCTCTATACAGCTTGATCTCTCTCCCATTCATTGGTATGGTGGCATATGATAGGTATAACTAGAAATTTCCACCTACTGCAATAGTCCATTGTATAGAAAACAACATTCCATAATAAGGAGTTTCCACCATAATGATGTCAGTTTTGTATGTTGCCTTAGGGTAAGATACTAGTTTCAATTCTACATCCCATAATACTCTGACCACTGGGACTGACCTATTTTATGAGTCATAACATTTTCCATAACTATTGTTTACCCATAAGCATGATGTTGATTGCTACCCATGAGTCAATCATGCATTTTTTCACCAGTTTATTATTAAAAAATAGTGTGGTATAGAATGGATCTACTTGAGAGGGATTTTTTTGTTAGAGTATCACCCAAATAAACTTATGGTATTTTTTGGTTTCTTGTTCAACATTGTTTACTTTATTGCTCTTATTCTAATTTTTTTGTTTGTGGGGTGTGTTGGAAATTAATTTAAGAGTGTGTTTATACTCTTCTATTTTCATCATTTACATCAGTGGTGTTGTCATCTTGATTTGAGTCAACACCTATGCAATATCAGATGAAGGGGAATTCACCACTTGCTCCATTTTTCGTGATTTAATAGCTTTTTTATCTTTAATTTGATTTTTGATATTATCCTTCACCTTTTATGACTCAACTTTTGTGGTTTCCTTTGGTGTATCCTTTTGGAATTTTCCCTCTCTCCTTTCTTTTGGTCATTTGAGGCATTTTATCTATGCTTCTATTATTTTATGAACAAACTCCTAGGTGTCTCTTGTTCTATATCCATGGTCCTGCTTAAGTTATAACCATTTCTTTTGGCTCTTGTTACTATAATTGTTGTAATAGCCCTTTTTCCTTCTTCCGTTGCTGTCCTTAATTGGAACTGTGGTGTTGAATAAGATGCATAAGTAATATCATCTTCATCATCTTCATGATCAAAGAGTACTTCTTTCTGGTCCACGTTGACATTATACCTCTGGTTAATGACATCATACTTGAAACCTTCCTTCGAAGATGAATAATCATCATCAATTTGACAAGGTCTTGCTCTTAGCACATTTATGGTATAATCTTGTCTGTCCTATTCATGGGACCATTCATTCTCTTGTACAATTTTGGCTACAATGCAATATTCAGATGCATGTGGTAGATCACATGCTTGAAACCAGGGGCTACATTCAACTACATGCTCTCCATGTTTCTTCAAGGGATTTGGAGTATCTTTCCAGTTATATATGTGATTGTTATCAATTGGTCTCCAATCCTTCTAGTTAGTGTTGTACGACATGTCATGCAATCTAGGTCTTTCATTCCTATATTGGTTTTCCTACCTATCTTGGTAGTTTTTTATATTTTTCTAAATTCTAATGTTATCTCTTTTGCTAGTCATACCTATGACTTTTCTATTATTCTCAATATTTGTAGCAACTCTCTGGGCTTCTACTAAGCTATTAGGGGATCTATTTTTCAGCTCATATCTAGTTTTAGGTTCAAATACTTTCAAATAAATGGACAATGCCATGGAATCAGTTGGCTTAGATCCAAGCAGTATTTATGACATACTTTAGAAAATCTTTGGTTGAAGTAAAAAAAACATTTTGATATTTATGGATTCTCATCAATTCATGTATGAAAATTTTGGAGCACATTGACTATCATACTATTGTATGAATTGATTCTTAAAATCTATTGAGGAAGTAATTGAGGTGTCAAGTAGATTGTTAAACCTATCTCTATCTTCTTTGGTTAAAGACATCATGAATAGCCTCATGAGAACTTCTTCATTTCCTATGCCAAAGTCTTATACGAATGCATTAAAATTTCTTATGTGTTCCTCATATGTGATTGCATTGTTTCCTAAAAACTTAGGGATTGCATTCCTTAACTCACTTCCAATTGGGTTTGGGCATGTTGGATGTCCAGATAAATCCAATTGTCTATACCCATTGACATTTGGGAGTCTTTGAGAATAGGGATTGTGGTTAGGTTGGTTCTAGGCTAATACTGGGGTCCCTGTTGATATTGATGGTGGGGCATATACTAATGAGTATTCTGGTGTTGGTATGTGCTACCTGGTACATTTTCTTGAGGTCCATGGTATTGGTGAGAGGGAATATATTGTTGGCCAAGAGGTGGATAAGGATTGTTCATGGATTGTGAGATGGTGTTAGTATTTGGTGCTTGTGAGTTTTGTGGTGGTACATTTTTTTGTATGTAACTATTGTTATTTAGATTTCCTGTAATACTATAGGGTGTCCTTTTTGAGATACCCGTATTTTGTTGTGAGCCTTGTGGGTTTTTAGTGGTTGTATGCCCACCCTATTTATGGGGTGGCATATATTTTGAGCTAATTGTAGCATTTAGGGATTCTGCTTCTTTCCACTCTTGTCTTGCACAGTCCTCTTCTACCTTGAGTTTGGGTAACCTATCCTTTTCTTTGAAAGCTTGTATACTTTGTTCTATTTCCTCAGCATTACGTGTATCTTCTTGTGGAGTATCATGAGTCTTTGTGGATACTGTTTGTCCTACTAGCTCCCATTGAATTTCTTATTCTTTCAGACTCCCATTGTGTGTGGAGTTCATTCATTCTTTGAGGATAAAAAATGTGACCCCTTGATGGATACCCTTTGTCACTTATAAAATTTTGATCCATATGGAGGAGTGCAACAGTTATGTGTAGTGATTGGTTGTTTCATTGTATCTTGTTGACTACCATGGTTACTGGTTTGTGTAAATCTTGGTTGGCTTGATGTTGTTCCACCTTTGTTAGTATCAACCTTTGGAGGGGTTGAACCCTTTTTGTCTATCCATTTCCCATTATTTTTCTTGGGACTTCCTTTGTGTAGGGAACTTCTACTTGCCAATTTAGGTGATATTGTAATCCTTTTGTGTCTAAGATCCAACCTCTTTGATCTGATATTCAATTTATCAGTAATGCAATGATATTACATATTTGATAGTCACCACCTGCTTTGTTCAAAAGCAAGAAAATGAGATGATATTGTTTATTGGTTATCCTAGTGGAGTCTCCTTGAGTGTATGAAGGTGTAATTACATAGATATGGATTTCTGACTTGAAAATGAAAGTTGAATGACTCTATTGAGGTAGGATAGTCTGCTTATTGGAGTTTTTAGGTTTTCTCTAGTAGAGTCGACAATCTTTTAGGTATCAAAAATGTAGTTTGTAAATCCTAAGAGGATGTCAGGCTCTATGGTCAGACTTACAACATTTTTTAACTAATGAACATAGTTAACCTATGTGGTTGATGACTCCTTGCACTTCAGGCTCTGCTAAACCTAGGCAGGTGAACCTTGATGACTAATGTAGATTTAAGAAAGTTGTATGAATTAGTTGGTTTTAAGGATCTAACCACAGTGGCATGAACTTTGGAATAGATGAAGGATTCTTAGCTACTCCTACTCCTAGTGATAAATTTTGAAATGTGAATGTATGAATAATATTTTATAATGAAATAAGTATGATGAGAGCCTAATTCTATTAGGTTAATTGATTCAAGAGGTGAATGATATGTGACTTAATTACTGGTTACAATTCGAATTCTTTAGCACTTATGATTGTTTATGGCTTACATAAACATGCAATAATGTAACTATCAAACTCTTCTTATCAATCCAAATTGTTCTTTTCAGGTTATTGTGATCAACTAATAGGAATTTTAAATCATTTTGAAGGAACCAATTAACTGAGTCACACAAAAGAAGCAAGTGTGTCTTGACAAACCAAAATATACTTCTGATTTGAATAACAATATAGAATCAAACAAAAGATAGTATGATAGTTTTATCGATTATAGGGATCTTCTTATCGATCCAAATAACACTTCTAGATTATTGCAATCTATTTAAGAGGATATTTAATTCTTTGGAAGAAACCAATTAATTAAACCACACAAGAGCTATAAATGTGCCCTGATAAACTAATCTTGAAATACCAATTTAAATAATAATGAAGCACTAAATTGCAAACAACTAGATAATCCAATATTAACAACAAACATTTGACACCAAAATTTAGCCACGCCATTAAATATTCTTCTCCATTATATTCACTTCAAAAAATGATACATTATCTAGCAAAATTATTTTTATATTACAAAATATGAATGCCAGTATGGTTTCTATTCTATTGATAATCGTAATCTAATAAATTTTATCCCACCTTCATTCCCTTTATATATGTGGGATGCTATGAGATTCGGGGATTTCAAAAAAATTCACATCATTTCATAACTAAATACTAATAATCAATTAAACATAACATGGAAACTGATAAGTCCGCCAATAATCTATGATGTAATTAGATTTGTTAATCTCCATCAGGTACCCGTGATCACTCAAGATTTGCCCAAGGCCCAAACTCCATGATAACTCACCAGACACTGCGATACTTTAATAACTTGTACTCCTTACTTGGATCGTGTGATAAAAAAATTGATCTTTGATAAATGTTCAATATATCCCATTTTTGCATAAGTGTCAGCATTGTTGATGATATCATTCATACCATATTTGAGATTAAAAATTTGTCCCAGTTGTATATGTGTTTTCTCTATCACCCCTTCTTCACCATTGATCTCATCTAGACCCATTGGAAAATACTGATAGATTTCATATTTCCACACATCCTGATCCTTCAACTCCCCTTCATCAAAGAATTTTGGTAAAGCCATGTTCAAAGGCGGATTGAAATAATCCAGTTCTTGTTTTAATATGTTGTGGAAATGATCATACATTTTCATCAGCTCTTGGTGATCCCGAAACATTTTTTCCACCACCCCCTTTAGCTTTTATTTTCTCCTCTATCGATTTCATCTTGTTGTGTAACCTACCATGCTCTTGGTGGGCTGCTAATGTCTTGCTGTGCATATTCCAAACCTTGTCAATAATTTTAAAATTTTTATCAAAATCTCTTGCATACCAGCTGTTAGGTCTCAAAAATCTAGGTTTGAACCATGAGAGATTGCCAAGCTCTCACACTAATATTGGCAAACTAACAAGGTCAACCAGTATAGTTGAACCTTCTACTCTTAAGGCTATGCTAAACCTAGGCGGGTGTACCTATATGAATGCAGTAGGCTTTGAACTGTGCTTCCTACTTGACTAAACTATCCACAATGGCAATTTGACAGTGGAGAAAATATGATCCAAATTTGGTATAAATTGTATATGTAATATCAAGGTGCAGATTGATATGTTCAACTAATAGATGTTAAATGAAATGAATACAATTAAATAATGAAATATGGAAGACCAGTGCCTCGTTGGGTAAAACTAAGTCAAATGAAAGTCTTAGATGAGTGATTCCTATTTAGCAAGTTCTCTAATTGTTTGGCATACACATATGAGTTTATAACTGGTATAAACATGCAAAAATGTGATTGACAGACCCTACTTGAAGTAGAATATCAATCCTAACTATTTGGTTCTTCTTAATGATCTGAATAACATTCCCAGATTACTATAATTGACTGAAAGGAATTTAACTCTTCCTTAAAGAGCCCAATTAATCAAATCACATAGATACAGCAAATGTGCCGTGATAAATTGAACAAATACTTGATATTTCAACTTAAATAATCAAGAAACATCAGATTAGAAATAATCAAATAATTACAGAAATCCAACAAACAACTGATACCAGAATGAAGCCACCAAATCAATAGTCTTTCATTATCTTCCTCAAATCTTACATATGCAACATTTTCTTCTTGAATACAAACATTCTGAAAATATTATGCTTGCCGCAATCTATCCTTTTCTAATTCTTCTAGTTCTATCATTTCTTCTATCGCTACAGAAAATGGATACTTATACATCAACTGCTAAAAGGATGCGTCCTTTCACATCCTTTCAGAAATATCTTGAGTATGAAACAACAATAAGATTAAAAAATATTAGGCTATGTTAAGCCGTAAGTGGACTCTTGACATGTGATCCACGTATTCTTGGTGCTCAAGTGTATCTGTATCTCCCAATGCATCATGGATCATGATCTCCATCTTAAGCATCTTCTCGTTCTATTCACAAGATTCATCGAGGGTTGCATCTTTCGCAGTAGCCGTATTTAGAATCTTCTGCACTATCAATTCACTTTCATTTTTCCACGCAACCATTTCTTTCAATTTTCCTCCATGATCAAGGAATGCAGCCAAACCAATTTTGGTGGCTTCTATCAACCCGTGTGCATCCCCTTGTACCTCTTCAAGGAATTATCTATGCTCATCCATTAAATAATTAGCATCCTCAATTGCCGCATTATCAGGAGTACCCTGTTGTTTTATTTTCTCGAGCGTTTTTTGAATTCTACCTTCCACTCTTTTGTGTTCTTTTAATGCATCAAAGTTCAGTGAATATTTTCCCCAAAATTTGTTCAACCAAATGCCTAAACTGGTTTGCCTCCTTTTGATTACTTCTATAAGTGTGTCATATTTCCCTTTGATTGACCACTTTCCCCATGTTTTCTACCTTTTGATTTTTCTGAACTAGAGGTTTCCATTCTTCAAAATTTGCAAGATTTAAGGAATGAGGAACTTACAATATTTCACCCGGGATTTCAAGCTGAAAGAATGCCCCAATCCTTTGCTCGCTCTTCTGCTTTCCTCTACTGTCAATTCCACAAAAATTCTCTCAAATGGATTCATTTTAATTCACAAAATTATTTATGCTTCATGGCACCATTAATGTCTTGGATGAGACACGAATGAAGCAGAATTTTTGAAATTATTGTTGTCACATCATGTAGCATATCGGCAAGACTTTTTTAAATCTTGGCTGATCCTCCCATTCAAACCTTTACCAACATACATACACCCACTAGAACATCTTGTAGTTCCCCTGACACCTCTAGTCTCTCTGACATTTTTCCTTTTAGTTTTCATATCGCCACAACTCCTACTGAAGCAAGCCTATCACCATGACTTATCGGATCAGGCAACCAATCCTTTATTCTATTCCAAAGGTATGTATCTCACTGAGATGTTCCTTTAGTCAATCCACGTCGCTAAGACATAATGGTTATCCTGCCGATGGAGCTATACTCATCGTGACCTTTCTATATCTCCCCTCTGAGGTTTTTCTCACCAATGTATTTCTTTATTCGGCAGGACCATGAACATTGTCCCCCTGACAATTCTTTTCTCCAGACATATTGTCATGTCCAATCTAGTCATTATACCGCGAAAGGTCAATGAGACTCCCCAAACTCTTCCCGACATCATTGTCTCATCGACTGGATCCACCTCTACTTTATCGGCAAGACTGGTGAATGTCTCGGGTTGTCTTTTGGAACCTCACTCTGATGACTCTAGTCTGGCCGATACATGTTCTTGTGCTCTAAGCAGTGAGATGTATATGAGCTCGATATGACCTCACATCATCATCTCGATAACCATTGTCTTGCCAATAGAAACTGTGAACCCATGTACTCCTGACATGTGCCCTCATCAACATGATACAACTGATTTCCTGTCGATGTACTGAAAGAGATGTGCATTAGTATTGGTGAGACCTACATTATCTTATGCTAATATGTTTCATATACTTAATATTTAGGGTTAGTTAATTTTATGTGATCATATGATAAAAATTGACCCGGACCTTGGTGAGTATGTTATGTGAAGAAAACTTTAGGACTCTTTGGGAAACTAATGAGCATGAATGGCCAATGACATTTTTTCAAAATTTTACAGTTCAAACAGTGGCTCCATTTGGGGATGAAGGATTGTGAGATCATTGCAAGGATCCAGATCTTTGGGTGAGTAGACCAATATTTTCAGGGTCATGGATTAATGAGAAGGAAATAATGAAAACAAGTGGAGATGAAGATGATCATATACTACTGTACATGGAGAAAATTTAAAAAAGGAATTTCAGGATTGTCCATGTACTGGAAATTCCCGTACTTTTTATTTCCTAAACTACTATGCATGGAAAAATTTTGAAATTTTTGTCAAGAGTTTTCCATGCACTGGCAACCCTTAATTCTCTATATCCTTTAAGAGAAAAAGTTCTTTAAAAATTGTTCGTGTATAGGAAACTCCTGTTCTTCACCACTCATGTTTTGTAAATTATACGAATCCTCTCCTCTTTTACCAACAAGAAAAAAGGTCCCAACCACAAAGCTTCAAATTTTCCATGTTTTCCTTTCTCCTGGAACTTGGCATTCCACATCAATACCAGATCATTTTCTTCAAATTTTCTATCTTTTGCCTTTTTATCAAATAAATACTTCATTTGTGGTTGCAACTTCATATTCTAGTTTTGAGCTAGTCTTCTCATCTCATCAAGCTCTGCCAATTGTTCCATTCTCTCCTCCATTAGTTCTAGAACCTCTATGTCTTCTTGAAGGATAAATTTGTAAACTAGCAACAAATTGTGTAAAGGAATTATAGCTTGTGTTCCATATACTAGTTCAAATGGGGATTTTCTAATTGCCTTTTTTACAATAATCCTATCAGCCCATACAACCATTTTTAATTTTGAATCCTAAACATTTTTACTTCTGCCTAGCATTCTCCTTATGATTTTTTGAAGGATTTTGTTGTTGGACTCTACCTGACCTTTAGCTTGTGGGTGGTAAGGAGAAGCATAAGAAACAGTAATACCATGTGTACTGCAGAAAGTCTTAAACTCATCAGATCTGAAACACATCCCATTGTCTATGATTAATCTTAATGGTGTACCAAACCTGGTAATAATGTTATCCATCAAAAAATTGATCACAACTTTACTCATTGCTTGCTTGGTTGGGATTTCTTCTACCCATTTGGTGAAGTAATCAGTGGCTACCAGTATCCATTTGTGTCCTCCACTTGATTTCTCTTGTATCTCCCTAATAAAATCAATCCCCCATTGATGAAAAGGGGCTTCAACCTGCATAGTTCTAAGTGGTAAAGCTCCCTGATATTTTATTTTTCCTAAAAAATTATGACATGCCTCACACTTTCTTACATATGAAAAAGAATCATCAAAGACTTTTGGCCAGTAATAACCTGCCCTAAGAATCTTATGTGTAGTTGTCTTTGTAGAATAATGGCCTCCATAGACCCCTCAATGCATTTCTTTTAAAATGTGTTTAGCTTGTGACTCATCTAAACATAACAACAACATCCCATCCCTATTCTTCCAAAATAAATCACCTTCTATGAATACATATTTAGATGCTTGTAGTTTCAAAGTTCTTCTCTGGTTATCATTAAATTCTTCAGGGCACTTCATTTTTATGAGGTAATACATGATGTCTGTATACCAAGGTGTATGCTCAATACTTGCAATTGCATTTTCTTCATCTTCTACATTGCAAATTTGATTTGCTTCAATATTTGCTTCTGCCATTAACTTGGCCAAACCTTGGCCTCTTACCAATTTGGTAGTTTGTATTTCCATATCAAATTCCTGGATTTTATTAATACACCTGCATCTCTTTCCTATTACTTCTAACTGTGTTAAAATGTCTTTAACAACTGTGGGGGGAACATAAGCAATCACTTTGGCTCCAACAAGATACGGTCTAAAAGCTTTTCTAGATTTTACTAGTGCAAAGGCTTGTTTTTCCATTATATCATATTTCAATTTTGACCCCTACAATGATTTACTAAAGAAGCACACAGGCTGCTCATGACCATCCTCATTTTTTTGTAACATAACAATAGCTATAGTGTGTAAGGAAGCAAATTAAAATATTTGAAAAGGTTTTGTAAAATCAGGAGATTTGAGGATAGGGGCTTCTTTGATGGCCCTTTTGATGGATACAAAAGCTTCCAATGCTTTTGGAGTCCATTCCATTTTTTGTCCCTTCCTTAGAATTTTTGATATGGGTTTAACAATTTCAACAAAGTTAAACACAAATCTCCTAAAAAAGTTAATCTGGACCCAAAAAATGACTGGATGGCTTTGACAGTTTTAGGAATAGGCACCTTATCTATGGCCTCAATCCTCTCAGGATCTATTCTAGCTCCTTTTGATACAATATGTCCTAATATTTTTCCCTCTATGATAGCAAAATGACATTTTTTAGGGTTCAAAATAATGTCATACCCTAAAGCTTTAATGAATATTTTTTCCAGATGTTCTACATGATCTTCAGCCCTTTTTGAGTAAGTAGTAAGGTCATCTTGATATACTACCATTATAGTATTAATCAAGTCTGCAAATGCTAGGTCCATAGCTCTTTGAAAGGTTGCTCCTGCATTTGTGAGCCCAAATGGCATTCTCACATAGACATATGTTCCCCATGGAGTTGTAAAAGTTGTCTTGTACTGCTTAGATTCCATGAATTTAACCTAATTATAACTAGAGAAACCGTCCATCATAGATAACAGCTCACACCCTATTACTTTATGCACTATAGCTTCCATATTAGGTAAAGGGTAATTATCTTTGAGGGATGCCACATTTAAATTTTTGAAGTCCACACACAATATGATATCTCCGTTCTTCTTTCTCAAAGGAACTAGGTTTGATACCCATGTTGAATGCCTGAACGGTTTAATGATACCCCCATCTCTAAGCTTTGCCAACTCCTCCTACATTTTTGGTTCCAATGTAGGGTTAATAGGTATTTGTTTCTGCGTAAATGGCTTTGCATCTGGTTTCAACGAAATTTCATGTTGAAATAGGTCCTCCCTATATGCTTTGAGATCTTCATAAGACCATGCAAACACATGTTTATATTTTCTTAGTAATGAAATCAACATTCTCTAAACTATCGAGCCTATTTTCTTTCCAATATATACTTTTCTTAGTGCCAGTTCAGTCCCTAAATTTACCTCTTCAATATCTTATTTTTTAACTAGTGTTTGTTTCATGAGGGACCGATCATTTCCATCATATACCCTCTCCAATGCTACTAGTCCTTTGGGGATTTTATTAGTTCTAAGTTGTAAGACCTTCTTCCTGAATACTGCCTGCTTTCCATCTATTTCTTCTGCAAAGGCATTAAAGTCAATTTCTTGAGCCTCATATTGGTCTATACAGTGAAGAAACTTTAGGAGGTTAATGTCCTCATTAAAAAATTGCCAACTATATATGTTGTTAGACACAACAGGTCTTGTTTTGAACTCAATTTGAGACACTCTTGCCAACGTGATGTCATCTTTTCTCAGTGCTACATTGGCTAGCAAGTATGCCATTATATTTTTTGACCTATCCACCCAATCAATAGAGAAAGCATCAAATAGCTTGATTGTATCCCATATAGCATTCCTGTATTGCTTCATCCTCATTTTGTTTGCAACATATTTTGATCTGACCTATGACACAACCAGCTCAGAGTCTCCAAAAATAGTTAACAATTTAATCTTGTGCTTGACAACCATATTCAAACTAGTTAACAAGGTTTCATACTCTGCCACATTGTTTGTACATTCAAACACCAACAAAAATGAATATTTAAATGTTGTACCTTCAAAAGATATGAAAACTACCCCAGCTCCATTACCTTCTTGGCTACATGCCCCATAAAAGTACATTTTCCATACCCCTTGTTGATTTTTAGAAATATGTTTATCAATTGGGTCTTTGTTCACTAATTCAGGCTGAGATAATTCTACTCTAAAACTCCCCAAATCTATATCAGAGAAGCAATTAAGTTTCTCTTAAGGAACACACTCAATAATTTCATTCATTCTTGGCTCCCTATATAACTTGACCTCTTTGCCATTTACTGGTATAGTGGCATATGATAAATTGAACTGCACATTACCTCCTACTACTATAGTCCATTGTCTTGAAAAAAGCATTCCAAACTAAGGAGGTGTGTCAATTACGGTTATATCAATATTGTAGGGAGCTTGTGGGTAAGTTGCTAATCTTACTTCCACATTCTTTATTATTCCCACAACCAGAACAGGCCTGCTATCCATGGCATAGTATTTACTTCCTTCCACATCTATCCACATACCAAGCTATTTCATTACCCCTACTGGCATAATATTCATGGAAGCACCTGAATCTATCATGCAATTTCTCACTAACTTGCCACTTATGAGTAGGGTGGTAAAAAATGGGTCAATCTATGGTGTATTCATTAAGAAGGCTTCTGGAACTTTTATCTCCTTCCTCTTATTAGTGATTTTAGGGACCTCCTTATTTTCAAGGTTTATATTTTTATTCCCATTAGACATCAATTGAATGGCACCTTCCCTACATTCCTTAATCTTCATCATTTCAAGTAATGGGACAAACATTTTTAGTTGAGATAAGGATTGTATGAAATCAAAGGATGTACCTTCAGTTCTGATCACCTTCTTTGGTTCTATCAATTCTCCTTTATTTTCTTCCTTTTCCCCTTTGCATGTTTGACTTGGATTTTGTTTATCCATGGGTACTTCTTTACCTTCCTCTTTAGGAGGCCACTTCTGTTCTTTTTTGTCAGGTTTCTTATCACCTGTCCTCTTTGATATCTCATTCGATACCTTTTTATTCTTTACAAACATTCCTCTCAGGACACCCTCATCTTCGTTCACTATTTTGTTCCTCGACCAATATTTGCTTCTAGCTTCCTCCACCGCTGCAATAGTCAACCTTTTAAGCTCTTCTTCACTCGGTCTCCTTATACTGCATCTATTAGTCTAACATGATGCAATAGGGGGGTCTTGCTCATTTTCACTTTCTTCATAGTCAGAAAAAACCTGTTGCTTTTCCATATGAATATTTTATTTTTGATGATCAACATCATATTCATATCCCTCCTCCTTTGAAGATGAATACTCCTGCTCCAAAGAATTAAGAGTGTAAGAAGTTAAATAAATATTATGGTCTTCACCACCATCATTTTCCAATATGTCTTCTTCTGGTATTGACTGAGCTATAATACAATGCTCTGGGGAGTGTGGTGCATAACAAACTGAGCACTAAGGACTCTTATCTACCATATATGCTCCTTTCCTTTTTAATGGATCCGGTGTTTCTTTATTCCCCAGTCTATCAATTATCGGCTTCCCATCTTCCAGTTTGTATTATAGGGCATGTCATGTTATCTTGATCTTTAATTCCTATATGTATTCTCTTGTCTATTTGGGGGAGAATATGGGGGAGCCCTAGGGTTTTCCCTTTTAGAAATCATTCCTGCAACCTTCCTGTTATTCTCAATTGTGAGTGCTATCTTTTGAGCTTCAGCCAAATTCCTAGGATCTCTGTTCCTAAGATCATATCCTGTCTTGGGATCAAAATCCTTCAAGTAGATGCTCAATGTAGTAGGATCAACCAACTTGGATCCATGAGGTATCTTATTATGTAGTTTGGAAAACCTCTAATTAAAGTCATAAGCTGGCTCATTTTGATGCTTTTGGATAGTTACCAATTCATGCAAAGCAAACTCAGATGCACATTGATTCCCATATTGCTAGAGAAACTGCTCATAAAATATATGAATGGAATCAATGGATGTTATTGGTAAACTATTAAACCAGTCGCTGGAATCTTCAATCAACGACATCATAAATAATCTCATCTGTACATCCTCATATTGCATATCCAGGTCTTGAATGAATGCGTTAATGCTTCTCAAATGCTCCTCAGTTGTGACTACACCACTTCCTATGAACTTAGGGACAAAGCTTCTCCAATTGTTTTCCATAGGATGAGAGTATATCTGAAATCCGGCCAAATCAAACTACCTGATCATGGTTGTATAGTGTGGAGGAGGATTTTGGTAATACTGATGCTGGTACAATGGATTACTATTTTCCACATATTGCTGACCTTGTGGGGGTATGTGTTGCTGATAAGGAGGTGGTTGAACACCCTTATGTTGTGGTGGAGCATTTTGATGTCCACATTGGCTCCTTGGCTGATTTTGGTGGGCCTATGGGGAATTTGATAGTCTCATATTGTTATTTTTATGAGGGGGCACATATTTGGGTGAGTCAGCCATTGGCGTTTTAATATGAGCCTTTTGCAATGTCAATTTCTCAAATTCTTTCATTTCCTGAAGCCTTTGCTCATATTCTACCCTTGATCTTTTTGTTTCTTGCCTCATGCATTCCCACTATGCATATGTCTCATTTTGGGTCATAAGTTCATGATTTTCTTCAAATGCTACTTCATATTCAAGTCCCTCCTCAAAAAGTGCTTCTTTATGATCATATTCAAACTCTCTCCTATTTTAGCTTCAAAATCAGCCATGAACTCATCAACCTTCTCAGGGTCTATTTTCCAGAGGGGGTTTCTCTTCTCCTCTAGAGTGTGAAGTTATTTAGACTGGTTGTTTTCATTTGTTAATGCATCATATGAATTATGTATTTCCACTGGTGGTTTTGATGTTTTGTTTTTAGTTGCTAGGCCCAAGTCATCAAACACTTTCTTGCCCTGATCATTTTTGTAAGTCCACTTGCATTTATTATTAGGAACGTCACTATCATTGTACAAAGATCTTCTTCCCTGCATGTTGTGAGTAATCGTGATAGTTTGAGCTCTAGGATGGTTTCTTTCTGATCTGTATTTTATTTTATCAGTCTCAATGCACTTGTTCATTCAGAGTCGCCACACTTTTTTTTTTAAGTGAGAAAAATAAAAATGTTATTATTTCAGCCAACGGAATCAATTTTCAAATTTCTTAACTATGAATCTCTTCAATGACCCTATATAGAAAGGCCGCCTGCCACCGAACTTTTCACAAGTTAGTCCCCAATAGAGTCGCCAATTTGTTAGGACTCAAAAATGTAGGATTGAACCATGAGAGATTGCCAAGCTCTCACAATGCTATTGGCCATCTAACAAGGTCAACCAATACATTTGAACCTTCTACTCTTAAGGCTCTGCTAAACCTAGGCGGGTGTACCTATATGAAAGCTACAGACTTTGAACTATGCTTCCTACTTGAGTAAACTATCCACAATGGTAATTTGACAATGGAGAAAATATGATCTAAATTTGGTAGAAATTGTATATGTACTATCAAGGTGAAGCATGATATGTTCAGTTCATAGATGTTAAATGAAATGAATAAAATTAAATAATGAAATATGGAAGACCAATGCCTCGTTGGGTAAAACGGAGTCAAATGAAAGTCTTAGATGAGTGGTTCCTATCTAGCAAGTTCTCTAATTGTTTGGCATACACATATGAGTTTATAACTGGTATAAACATGTAAGAATGTGATTGACAGACCCTACTTGAGGTAGAATATCAATCCTAACTATTTGATTCTTCTTAATGATCCGAATAACATTCCTAGATTACTGTAATTGACTGAAAGGAATTTAATTCTTCCTTAAAGAACCCAATTAATCAAATCACACAGATAAAACAAATGTGCATTGATAAATTGAACATATACTTGATATTTTAACTTAAATAATCAAGAAACTTCAGATTGGAGATAATCAAATAATTGCAGAAATCCAACAAACAACTGATACCAGAATGAAGCCACCAAATCAACAATATTTCATTATCTTCCTCAAATCTTACATATGCAACATAGTCTTCTTGAATGCAAACATTCTAAAAATATTATGCTTGCTGCAATCTATCCTTTTCTAATTCTTCTAATTCTATCCTTTCTTCTATCACTACCAAAAATAGATACTTATACATCAACTATTGAAAGGATGCGTCCTTTCAGAAATATCCTGAGTATGAAACAACAATAAGATTAAAAAATATTAGGCGTTGTTAAGCCATAAGTGGACTCTCGACATGTGATCCACATAGTCTCGATGCTCATGTTTATCCGCATCTCCCAATGCATCATGGATCATGATCTCCATCTTAACCATCTTCTCGTTCTATTCACAAGCTTCATCCAAGGTTGCATCTTTCGTAGTAGCCGTATTTAGAATCTCCTGTAATATCAATTCACTTTCGTTTTTCCACGCAGCCATTTCTTTCAATTTTCCTCCATCATCAAGGAATGCAACCAAACCACTTTTTGTGGCTTCTATAAACCCTTGTGCATCCCCTTGTAACTCTTCAAGGAATTATCTATGCTCATCCATAAAACAATTAGCATCCTCAATTGTCGCATTATCAGGAGTACCCCATTGTTTTATTTCCTCGAGCTTTTCTTGAATTCTACCTTCCACTCTTTTGTGTTCTTTTAATGCATCAAAGTTCAGTGAATATTTTCCCCAAAAAATTTTCAACCAAATGCCTAAACTGGCTTGCCTCCTTTTGATTACTATTGTAAGTGTGTCATATTTCCCTTTGATTGACCACTTTCCCCATGTTTTCTACCTTTTGATTTTTTTGAACTAGAGGTTTCCATTCTTCGAAATTTGCAAGATTTAAGGAATGAGGAAATTACTATATTTCGCCCGAGATTTCAAGCTAAAAGAACGCCCCAATACTTTGCTCGCTCTTCTACTTTCCTCTACTGTCAATTTCACAAAAATTCTCTCAACTGGATTCATTTTAATTCACAAAACATTTTATGCTTCATGGGGCCATTAAAGTCTTGGTTGAGAAACGAATGAAGCATGCTTTTTGAAATTCTCACTGTCACATCATGTAGCATATCGGCAAGACTTCTTTAAATCTTGGTCGATCCTCTTGTTCAAACCTTTACCAACGTACATACACCTGCTAGGACATCTTATAGTTCCCCCGACACCTCTAGTCTCACTGACAGTTTTCTTTTTAGTTTTCATATCGCCATAACTCCTACCAAAGTAAGCCCATCACCATGACTTATCGGATTGGGAAGATAATCCTTTATTCTATTCTGAAGGTATGTATCTCACCGAGATGTTCCTTTATTCAATCCATGTCACTGAGACATAATGGTTATCCTGTCGATGGAGCTATACTCGTCATGACCTTTGTATATCTCCCCGTTGAGGTTTTTCTCACCGATGTATTTCTTTATTTGGCAGGACCATGAACATTGTCCCCCCGACAATTCTTTTCCCCAAACATATTGTCATGTCCAATCCAGTTGTTATACCACGAAAGGTCGGCAAGTCTACCCGAACTCTTCTCGGCATCATTGTCTCATCGACTGAATCCTCCTCTGCTTTATCAGCAAGACCGGTGAATGTCTCAGGCTTTCTTTTGGATCCTCACTCCGATGACTCTAGTCTGGCTGATACATGTTCTTGTGCTCCGAGCGGTGAGATGTATATGAGCTCGATATGACCTCACAACATCATGCAAATAACCATTGGCCTGCCAATAGAAAATATGAACCCATGTACTCCCAACATGTGTCCTCATCGGCATGACATGACTGATTTCTTGCCAATGTACTAAAAGAGATGTGCATTAGTATTGGTGAGACCCGCATTATCTTATGTTGATATATTTCATATATTAAAGATTCAGGGTTAGATAATTTTTATGCGATCATATGATAAAAATTGACCCAGACCTTGGTGAGTATGTTATGTGAAGAAAACTTTAGGACTCTTTAGGAAACTAATGAGCATGAATGGCCAATGATATATTTTCAAAATTTTACAGTTCTAACACCAGCTTTCATGCCATCTCGAATGTAGTGGTTTTTTATTGTTTTCTTAATTCTTCATTTTCTTCGAAGACATCTCATGCTTTCATTTCTAGTATGTGGTTTCAAACATAACCTTGAGTACTTTTCTTTCAAAATCTATCAATGGAGAATATAGACCAGAAGAGGAAGGCAACTTACCTCTGTAATTATTTACCTCTTGCTTCAATCTCTCATTCTTGGCAACAAGCCCTTGTTATCTCTTATCAATTTCTTGACCTGAGTCTTGGTGAATCTAGCAACATTAACATTTAGTTTTGTTGTCTCAATAGGATTTGTATCCCCTACTCTTTGCATTAAAAGATGACCAGATACTTGATTTGGGTTGTCAATAAGTGAGGGTATTTTCCCTTGTGTGTAAAGAGCCCAAATCTATAGAGTAGCATTATCAAGATTGTACCCTAAACCAGTACAAATATTGTCACTAACCTCATCTATTAATCATAAGGTTTTATTCTCCCTTTTCTGTAAACTGTGAAAGACTATAGTCGAACTCATATCCCATCTCGGGAGGAGCATAACCCCAGCTTCATGTAGAAACTCTCTTCCTCTTTCAGGGGTGATTCCTTTCATTTCTCTATCGACTTATTCCTTTAATTCCTTCAGGACATTATCTTCCTACTCAGGGCTAATTTATTTTACCTTTTCTCTTATTATTTTCCCCTTGTATTCATAGATGAGTGACTTGTACTCTGGGGTTTGAACAAATGCATCATCTGATATTAACTCTTGGCTTTCCCGATGTCTCACATCATCAAAGAGCTTATCTAAATCTTTAAATGAGATTATACTTTTCTCTGGTGGAAATTCATATTAGGGAATGGTAGGATCGGTTATTTGTGTGACCTCATCCTCCTCTTCATTGTCATCATCAACCGTAATGGGGGTGTCGATTGAAAAGCTAACATCAGGAGTGGGTGGTGGTGATGAATGACCTAAAGGTGTTATGTTTTTAGCTTGTATTCTAGAATGAGCATCTCTCCTTTGTACAAAAGCTATGAGGGGTACATATTTAACCAGCTCTTCTTCATGTAGTATGAACCATTCCACTCTTTCCATGTAATCTTGTATTTCATGAAAGGCATCTGTGTATAATTTTTCATGGCCTATCCTCCATGCTTCTTCCATCACAATCCTGCTATATGTAACCTTTCTCAATGTTTCTTGAGTTTCATCGCAATTCCTGATTACATCATCTATAAAAAAACACATGTTCATATCTTTTCAAATTGTGTTCATATGGATGAAATGTTCACGATCGAAGCTTACCCTTTTCTTTCCTAGTGGAATTCCATAGTAGTAAATCTTGCTACCAACTCAATCATATCCTTTGTCATAAATGATAGTAAAATCACCAAAACACATAGTGGAAGGCATGAGAGATTGTTTTCCATAACGCTTAAGATACATATAGTCAGAATAAGCCAATTTCCTTATTATCTCAAGATATGCAACTCTGTCTAGAACTATTTTAGGTAGGAGGAATGGTGTAGCCTCAAACCCATATAATCTTATCATAGTACAATCCTCATACACATACCAATCTCCCCAATTGTTGTTCACTTTTCCTTTGTGGTTTTTCTCTTTAGGCCGAAGAAATCTTTGTATTTCAGGGGATAAATTATAGTCATAATGGTAACCAAACAATTTGTACAAGGGATTCATGAAAGGTTCTCCAAAATACAAATAATGGGACCTTCCACATCTACTATCCCAAATTGAGGTCCACATTTGTACTAGCCTTATGTTTTGATCATCATATACATCTTTCATTCTCAATTCTTCTCCCCAAATCCCCATTGCTTGTCTCTCATACAATATCGTATTCATAAGCAAGGAGTATTGTTTGAAATTAATTGAATCACTGTTGTTTTTTATGGCAACAAGTGAAGAGTTTATAACCTCAGCTAAGTAGTGCATAGTAAAATTTCCTAGCATCTTGGCATCAAGCATGTAGATTTATATGGTGAGAATGAGCAGCACAATTTTGCATTCAAGAATAGATTTCTTGTAAAGCATATAAAGAGTAAGGAAAGATTTTCCCCCAAGGATATAGATCCCTTTGAGTGTGAGGAATTTGTTGACTATTTCAAGAACACATATTATTGTTTGAATCAAGTTTTGGCTCGTAATTTTGATTCTAGGATAGACACTCACTTTCCGGTGATGGTGACTGATATATAGAGTCCAAATTCAAACATAGGTTTTGATTATGTTGCTTATTGTAGAGAAAATGCATAAGGATTTTATCAATCTAAAGAAGGAAACTCTTCCTCTATCTTTTGCACATTATTCTCTATTGATGCATATGCTTCTATTTGTGGGTCAAGAGAGATGGAAGAAGATGTTGAGGTTAAGATAAAAGGATAATGAGAATAATGATTTTCCAGTCCAAATGTGGACATATATTTGGGACCAGGGTTGTCCCAATTCCAACTATTTGATGTTTTGTAATGTCATCAAGTTTGGTATTCTGGAGAGTTTGGGAGTAGCACCCATTCATAGGCTTTCAAAATTAGTCAAAGGCATCATGCGCCCAAATGAAGTGGCAAGAATAACTACAGAGCATAAATGGGAATATTGGTTTCTACATTTAGAATATATTCTAATTAGGGTGTATGGAGCCAAAGTAGCACCACACTTCTTGCCCCTATATGTCTCTGACTAATTGGAAATTGTGAAGTTGATGTGGCAAATTAGTTTTATGGACCTAGAATTGTTTAGAAAACCTAGGAAGGGCACTGTGATAGTGGCCCAATGTTCTTTTGCTTACTTTAAATCTATTGCCATGGAGGCGTATGATAGATTTGGAATCATGGTGAACAACCTCAGGTTACCTATTGATGAGGTTAGGAGTTTTCACCTAGAAGGTTTTGTGCATGCAAAAAGAAGAAGCAAAGGTTTTTCTAGGTTCTCCCACCATTTCTTATATACAGATGATGTGCTGAGAAACTTAACTAGTGATGAGGTTGTTATATCTAGAAAAAAGGAATGGACAGCCATATGTGACATTGAGGAGAGTATTATGAAGAGAAATTCCTTCTATGTTAGCCCCTATAATGTAGTAGAGAATCCTTTTGAAAGGGATTTTGAAAAGCTAAAGGATTATCAGAATGGTATTTTTAAAGCTAACGTAAAGGAGGTTGCTAAGAGAGCACACACTCTCTTAGAGCAACAACCTCAGGCTATGGACATTCTAGAGAACCCTACAGATTTGCAAGGAGAAGATGTTCAAGTAATTGGGATGAAACAAATGGTAGAGCATGTGCTTGGTGATGAGGAAGTAGAGAATAATATTTCTCCTCCCAATATTGATGATGCTCTTGAATCAAAGGTTCCCCAAGATAGAATTGTCCGATGACATTGTAATGAAGAGGCTGGTGATGATCCAAGGATCAAGGCCTATGATGAGTTCCTTGTGGATGATGCATTTGTGAAAAATAAGGAATTCAAAGAGTTCATGGTTTAGCAGAGAAGCAAGGAAATAAAGGAAAGGAGTCAACTAATAAAGGCGGGTTTTGATCCTTCTCAATAGGAGGAAGTTGAGAAGGAAGAGGAAGAAAAGATTATGGCCAAAATTGCAGCTATTACTCCTATCGAGGACAAGACTATTTTTACAAAAAGTGAAATGATGTTACTACTAGGGTGTACCCTCACCTCGGCTATGGAATTTAATATACACCTCGGCTATGGAATTTGATGCAATAAGAATAGACCCTTAGGCTTCTATATCAGAGGAGTATTTTGACAACAAGCTATTTAGGTCTAGTTATAGTCTGAAATTGCATACTCTTGCAATTTGGTCCATGGCACCCAATACTAGAAAGCATGAGGTTGCCAGTCCTATTGAAGAGGCCATTGGTTCCATGGTATTGAAGAGAGCTACAAATATGACTCTTGCCCAATCAGCTAAGTTAATTTTTCATGCTACAATGCTCAGTGTAGATACAACATAAATTTCTCAAAAAGAAGTATGACTCCTTGTTAAAGGAGTACAATAAGTCTTTGGATGCAATAAATAAGATGAGAGCCATTTTTCAAGCTAGCCAATCAATAAGGGAATTATATTCCCCATCCTCTTCTTCTTCATACTTGACTACACAAGAAAAGGAAACCTTAGCCTTAAGGATTAATTATTTGAATAATCAGTTAAAGATAGTGAAGGAAAATGTCAAGAAGGCCAAATTTGAAACTATTAAGGTGGCGAATGATATTTTTGTGGATGTATTGAAGTATAGAGTGACTAAATTGGTCAAAAAAAATGATGATGTGTGGTATTGCTATAGGAACATCCATGAAGTGAACATAAGGTATTTGCAGGTGCACGAAGCTTTCTAGAATGAATGGAGAAAATGAGCACTAGGGTAGGGGTTTTAAAATAAATTATGTCTAAGATGTGAGAAGATGCTAAAGCTCCTACAAATCTCCCTAAAATATTACAAGCTATTGACCTGGTGAATGAAATAATTTTTCATGGAAAGTTATGGATACAACTCTAGAACAAATTGAAAATATTCAAAGAGATGGAGGAGTTGGGCATGCCCAAGATACTAAATAACAAGGGTGAGTTGATGGAATTTGATGAGTGGAAGCATGAGTTAGGATAATGGTTACCATAGGCTAAGATGGTGTTAATTATAATTCATTACTCTATGTTGAACCCTCACATTGACAACATGGTTGGGGTTGAGATGAGAATGGATGTATTTTTAAAGAAACTAGAGTTTTAATTGATGCAAGGAATGCTCAGCATAATGCAAAGGTGCAGACCAAGATGGATATGAAATGGCCCACTGAAGATGAGTACAACATATGGTTGGAGAGGTTCATAGAATGAACATGTATATGAAAGGGTGATGACACACATGATGAATAATAGACGAGGGAAAAACAATGCATAGCTTGGAGATAGTACAGATTAGGCTTTTGTTGAAGTACTATAAAATATTGTTCTCTCCTACCATAAATATTGGTGGCACAAGTGCTGACTTGGATTGGTCGGTTGTTTCTCTTTTTGTTTCTTATTCAAGCTTTATGGTTTTGCTAACTGGTCATGCATGTGGTTAACACTTTTTTCTCATGAGGAATATATTTTGGTCATGTTACAATGAGTAAAAGATGCCTTTTGGAAGGCAAGTATATCTTCTTCAAAAAATAGAAATGAATTTTGTCTTATACGTTTTCCCCCTTATTTAAATGATGCAAATGTAACTGTTTGGGGGAATCTTGAAATTAAAATTGAAATGTATGTCAAATGAAAATGAGACTCTAATGTAATTTTTCTTGATGCTTGTTGCTCTCATGTGTCTATAAATGAGAATTCATGGCTGATTACATAGGTCTTTTGATGGTTAAGCAATTTTTAGCTCATGTATGAGTAATTTTGATAATTTCAAGCACAAAGAAATTGATTAGTGTTAAGTCTTAGGAATTTATTCAGATCTATAATAGGATTAATTGTTCTATAATAGTAAAGATATATGAATGATAAGTGCAAGTTCCTATATTAGTTTCTCTCCTCTGTAATTTTGGATTTTGAATTATGAATAAAGGAATCAAGGTTCATTTATTCATCTTCAGTCACTTTGATTGAATGTGTGATTTCATATTTTTCTTTAGTTCAAAGAGATAAATAAGTGCTTAAATGAGATCACAGATTTGTAAGAGAGATTCAAGGATTGTTAAGAAGTTTCTATTTATGGACATATTGAGTTATGTGTTACAAAGTAATATACAATAGTCTACAAATACTTGTTTCCATTTGCTAAGGTATTACAATTTATTGCATATGTGAATCCATCGCCCTCACACAAGGCACTGGTAAATTTGTTTGGTAATCTTTGATGTTTGTGAGCTACTTGTACTTGATAAAGACCATAAATATTTATAAACAATTTATGACACACCTATAATTGTAGTATAGTAGCATGAAGTACTGCTCATTCCTAGCTGTAGGTTCAATTAATTAAAGGGTTTGCCAAATCCTTAAGGAGTTTTTATTTATTTGCATCCAACAGGGATATATCTATTTGTTTTTTATGTTAGTGATAAAATGGCACAAGAGTATCATATAGATATTGTCAAGATCACCCTCTTGGGTTTCACAGAGCTCGAAGAGTAGAGGTCTAGCCTAGCAAGCTAGTACCTATTTTTTCCAATCATTTCCTTTACTTATCATTGGATTCTAGAAAATTCATAGGTAAACGGTGAGATCAAGTTTGATTATAAAAAATAACCAACAGCTGTCTCAGTAGAGGCATCAATTCCCAAGACCTGTTGACCCGAATAATAGGTATATTATAGTACTCCTTAGATAAATCCACAACAAATGGAGGTCTTTCATTGCTGGAAAATATTTTGAGTTGATTTCCTGCATCCCAAGGTCTATGCAAGGGTAATTTCAACCTCTTATAACTCGTATCCATGGTACGGTATTCTGTTGGAAAAAAAAAAGGATAGACAACTTAGAGGGGGGGTGAATCAGTTGTTACCAAAATAAAACTTATACAACATTAATCAACCTTATATCATAGATCGGAAAATTAACTAAGCAAGCATTAAATCAACAACACATCAAAGACACATGAACACCAAGATTTTATACGTGGAAACCTTGTTAGGGGAAAAACCACAATGGATGTTAGTCCACAAGATTTTACCCTATTAGAAGTATAATGAAGAATAAAAAGGGAATGCACTTGCATTCAGGCACACTTCTCAAAGGGAAGGCTCACTTCCTTACACACAGTAATTAGATTAAATCCATCTGATGAAGTTGAGCTAAGAAATTAGCTTCTACAAAATCCTAATTATAGTTCCAGTTAAGCGCACAAAAACTTCTTCAAACTCTTCGATCCTCTGCTCAAATTCTTCCACACTCTGCTCTAAATGATTTGACCTTTATTTTCACTTGTACACTTGAGAAATTATATTTAAATGAGGAAAAAATTCTCATATATATATATCCACTACATAGATTTACAACCACTATTTAGTCGGTCACAAATAAAGAATGAATTACAATTGTTGGCCTTGATACATGAATAAATTACAATATGCAGCAACAAAAGTCGGTCACAACATAGAGAGGACCCAAACAAACACCTCCAAACACACTAAACAATAAAATATTAATCCTCATGGATCTAAAACATGCTAACATCATCATGTCGGCCAAGAACATGAAAGCTCGGGCACACATCAAAAGAATTTTTTATTACAAACACTTCAATCAACGTAGGTGTACAACAAGGATAGAGGATGATCTAGACTCATCCATGAATATCACAGGTACATGCGCAACACATGAAATTAACATAATTTCATCCACTTCAACCAAGAACACCATCTACAAAAACTGAGTAACTGTAAGGCACACAGATCTTCTTTACTTTTACAAATCTTTATGCGAACCTCTGAAACTTTTGAACTTACTAGATAGCTTCAGTAGCAAACCATTTGAAGTGCACCTTTAGATCTTCAACATACAAAGCTTTACAACAATCTGATCTTCTCATCTCCACTAGCTCCCTATTACAATTTTCTCAATATCCTCGACATATACAACCTTAAGCAGATTCAATGCTAATAGCGTTGACATCAATAACAACCACATATCAAAAACACAACCACAACACCCAACAATCTCCCCCTTTGGCATTTATGGAAACACATGATGTGAAAAATAATACCATCAACCCAACTAAATCTTCTTCAACAATCTCCCCTTGAGATTATGCAATCTTTCCTATTTTCTTCATTACTTTTTTTTCCCACATTTTTCACATTAATTCTCTCCCCCTTTGAAATTAATGGCAAAGGTAAATATGCTCTCATCACAAATTTGAATCATTTGACTACCCCCCCTGAGTAGTAGCCACCACAAAATCAATCTTGAATGAGATATGGCTATGAATTCATGGATTGATGCAAATACCTGCATCTTAGTTCTGATCAGGAGGGGAAATTACCCCTAACTTTCCTTTGAGATACTCAAAATTATCCTTAGGCAACTACTTGGTAAAGATATCTACAATTTTCTCTTTGGTAGGTATGTACTCCAATCTAACTTCTTTGTCACTTACATTATCTCTCAACAAGTGATACTTGATGGATATATGCTTTGTCTTTGAATGCAACACTGGATTCTTAGAAATGTTAATTGCACTTGAATTGTCATAAAATATGGCAATAACTTCTTCATACTCAATTCTGACATCTCTCAATATTTGCTTCATCCACAATACTTGGGTACAACTATTTTCAACAGCAATGTATTGTGCCCCAATAGTAGATAATGAAACTAAGCTCTTCTTTTTTCTTAACCAAGATACCAACTTCTTACCTAAGAAGAATGCACCACCACTGGTACTCTTCTGATCATCTACATCTCCTGCCCAATCAGCATCAGTAAAAGCACTTAGAGTAAGATCATCATCCTTAGGATACCAAAGACCAAGATCAACTATCCCTTTTAGATATCTGAATATTCTCTTACAGAAGTCGCATGGGACTCTTTATGATTAGCTTGAAATCTAGCAACCATGCACACAACATTCATTATATTTGGCCTAGTCTGAGTCAAATAGAATTATCCACCAGTCATTGACCTGTATCTTGTTTGATTTTATTAGGAGAATCATCTTTCTGCATAAGTTTTCTTTCGGTCAACATAGGTATACTAATTGGTTTTGAATCTTCCATGCCAAACTTGTTTAGTAACTCTTTCACATACTTAGATTGAGATACAAAGATTCCATCATCTAACTGAGTGATTTGCAGTCCTAAAAAGAATTCCAGCTTTCCTATCATTGACATTTCAAATTCACTTTTTATTTCATTGAAAAACTTCATACAAAAATCATCATCACCTTTAAAAATAATATCATCAACAAAGACTTCAATGATCAGTTCTTTGTTCTAATCCAGCTTGAAATACAAATTGTTGTCAGCAGTACCTTTATTGAATCCAAGTTTCAACAACTATTTATCCAATCTAACATACCAAGCTCTAGGATCTTGCTTTAGTCCATAAAGATATTTCTTCAATCGGTATACCATGTCCTTTTCATCAGTCAACTAAAATCCATCTGGTTGTTCAACATAAACTTCTTCTTCTAGTTCACCATTTAGAAATATTGACTTCACATCCATCTGATAAACTTTGTAATTCTTGAAATTAGCATAAGCAAGAAGTAATCTAACAGCTTCAATTCTAGCAATAGGAAGAAAATTTTCTTTAAAATCAATACCTTCCATCTGTGAGTACCCTTTGAAAACCAATATTTCTTTGTTTCTGACCACTTCACCTAGTTCATTCAGCTTATTCTAGAACACCCACTTGGTTCCAATCACATTTTGTTCTGAGGTCTAGGTACAAGATCCCATGTATCATTTTTCTGTATCTGCAATAGTTCTTCTTTCATGGCTTTCATTCAATGTTCATCCTTGCATGCTTCACTGATATTTCTAGGCTCAACTTTACAGATTAGACAATATTCTTCCAGAATTATTCTTCTAGTTTTCACACCTTTTCTCTTGTCTCCTATGATCTGACTATCAAAATGATTTTTTCTTACATACTTAGGAGTTTTGAGATTTTCTCTTACCTCTCATTCTTGTGTTCTTTCTTCTTCACTTCTATTATTTTCTACTTCTTGATTCCCTTGGTTCACCAGAACAATCTGAAGTTGATTTGTGCTTCAACATTACTTTCATTGTTAGTACCATCATGTTGATCATTTGAATCATAACCACTAGATCTGGATGGTTTACCAATATCTTCATCAACCTTGACATTTTCACTTTCAACCATTTTATTTATCCTTTTATTAAAGCACCGATAAGATTTGCTTTTAGTAGAGTATCTTAAAAATATTCCTTCATCACTTCTAGCATCAAACTTACCTATATCATCAACTCTCTTAATGTAGCATTTTCTTCCAAAGATTTTGAAATACTTGACAGTAGGCTTAAACCATAGCTCAAAAGGTGTCTTACCATAATTACTATTGACATTCATGTTGTTAATGGTGTACACAACAGTACTTATAGCTTCTCTCCAGTAGAAATGAGGAACATTTGCTTCCAACATCATGGTTCTAGCAATGTCTAGAATGGTTATGTTATTTCTTTCAACAACTCCATTTTGTTGAGGGGTCTAGGGAGTAGATAGTTTTCTTTGGATTCCATGTTCTTCACAAAAGGAATTTAATTATCGTGAAGTAAATTCACCACCTTTGTCTGACCTTAGACATTTGATCCTTCAACTTATCTCATTCTTTGTCATAGCTTTAAAACTTTTGAACTTTTCTAATGCTTCATGTTTTTCTCTCAAGAAAGCAACCTCTATCATTCTAGAATAATCATCAATGAGAAACATAAAATACCTTTCATCTTGTAGGCTTATGATTCTGGAAGGACCACGTAGATCAGTATGTATCAAATCCAATACTCCATTAGAGCTATACTGCTTTCTCCAGAAAGAAGTTCTTATTTGCTTTCACATCTGACATTCCTTGCACATAGTGTTAGTAGGCTTCACTAACTTAGGTAGATCTTTAACTGCTTGAGTAGAGCTTATCTTGAAAAATTTATCAAAGTTCACATGAAATAACCTCCTATGCCATAACCAGCTTACATAAATTTGAGCAATCAAACAACTTTCACTACCAGCACTCAATTCAAAGATATTACATTTTGTCTTTGTTCCTGAAGCAATCATATTTCCTGAACTTCCCAATATTCTACACTTACCATTCTTGAACTATAGATTGTAATCTTTGTCTACAATCTATCCAACACTCAACAAGTTATACTTTAAGCCTTCTACATAAAGAAAATCATCAATATTGTGCTTACCACCAAAATAAATAGTGCCTCTTCCATGAATCACACCAGAAGTGTTGTCTCCAAACCTTACAACACCACCATCATAGTTTTCCAAGCTTACAAAAAAAAAATCACCAGTCATATGATATGAGCATCCGCTGTCAATCACCCACTCATCTTTCTCTTCAACTTTAGCTGCAAGAGCTTTCTTAACATTCACACTACTAGTAGATTCAGTGGACACCTAACCATTTTCTTTCATAGAAATAAATACCCATTCATCTTCATTTCTAGTTTCTTTATCAGATTCTTCATCAGTTACACCTTCTTCTTCATAATAGCACTTTCTTTGAAATCTAGTGTTCTCAAGTTTATACTTTGAAACTCCTTCAGGACATCTAGATGCAAAATGAACTATCTTACTGCAAGAAAAAAAATTAATAGGTAAATTTCCTTTGTATTTACCATGACCTCTTGATTCTCTTTTCACAATCAATGCTTCTAATTCTTCCAATTCCTTTTCTTCATCTTCAATTCACTTCATCTCATCTTCATACCTAAATGTTCTCTTAGAACTTTCTCTTGAATCATATCTTTGGTTGCTTTTCCTAGATACAGTAGCCTTGAAATTAGATTTAGTCTTAGGAGAAGACTTACCAAATTCACTCAATTCAAATGCAACAATTTTTCCAATCAACATGTCTTTTATAATATTTGTCACTGTCCTGAGTTCTTCAATAGCATGAGCTTTTGTCTTGTAAGAAGGGGGCACAGATCTAAGTATCTTAGCCACAATTTCATTATCATCCAAGGTTCCATCAGAACATCTAATTTCCATCACCAATTCATTTATCTTATGTGAGAAGGAAAACATGTTCTCATCTTCACTCATCTTAAAGCTCTCCCATTTTCCTTTTAGACTTTGTAGGTTAGCACTTTTCACTAGTGCATCTCCTTCATACAATGTTTCCAGATTTTTCAAAATTTGGTATGCAGTCTTCAATCACATCACATTTTTCATCTATGAGTCTGTCAAAGCACTCACCTGTGTTTCTACTGCCCTGATATTAATCTCAGCTTGCTTGATCTCATCTTTAGAGGAAGGACCATCCTGAGGAATAGTTTATACAATTTGTGTCATCTTCCAGAAAGGTTCACTAGTGCACCTTAAATGACATTCCATCCTGACTTTCCTTAGAGAGTAGTTTGTACCATCAAATCTAGGACTATCCTTTTTGAATGATGTCATCTTGGATCACCTCAAGTTATTAATCTTCTGTCAGAGGAACTAGCTCTAATACCAATTTTTGGAAAAACAAGGATAGACAACTTAGAGGGGGGTTGAATGAGTTACCAAAATAAAACTTATACAACATTAATCAACCTTATATCATAGATATGACAATTAACAGAGCAAGCATTAAATCAAAAAAACATCAAAGACACCTGAACACCAAGATTTTATACGTGGAAACCCTGTTAGGGGAAAAACCATGGTGGATGTTAGTCCACAAGATTATACCTTGTTAGAAGTAAAATGAAGAATAAAAAGGGAATGCACTTCCTAGAGCACACTACTCAAAGGGAAGGCTCACTACCTTACATATAGCAGTCAGATTAAATCCATCTAATGAAGTTGAAATGATAAATTAGCTTCTACAAAAGCCTAATTATAGTTCCAATTAGGTGCACAAAAATTTCTTCAAAATCTTCCTCCCTCTGCTCAAAATCTTCCACACTTAGATCTAAATGATTTGACCTTTATTCACACTTTTACATCACTTATACACTTGAGAAATTCTATTTAAATGAGGAAAACAATCTCATATATATATATATCCGCTACACGAATTTACAACCACTATTCAGTTGGCCACAAATAAAGAATGAATTACAACTGTCGGCCTTGATACATGAATAAATTACAATGCACACCAACAGAAGTCGGTCACAACATAGTGAGCACCCAAAAAACACCTCCAAACATGCAAAACAATAAAATTTTAATCCTCATGGATCCGCAACATGCTAACATCATCATGTCAGCTAGGAACATGAAAGCTTGGGAACACATCGGAAGAATCTCCAATTACGAACACTTTAATCAATGCGAACGTACAACAAGGATAGAGAACGATCTAGACTCATCCATAAACATCACAGGTACATGCGCACCACATGAAATTACCATAATTTCATCCACTTCAACCAAGAACACCATCTATATAAATTGAGTAACTGTAGGCACACAAATCTTCATAACTTCCAAAAATATTTATGTGAACCTCTGAAACTTTTGGGCAACATACTAGAAAGCTTCAACAGCAAACCCTTTGAAGCGCACCTTCAGATCTTCAACACACAAAGTTGTACAACATTCTGACCTTCTCAACTCCACTAGTTGCCTATTACAATTTTCTCAATATTCTTGACATATACAACCTTAAGTAGATTCAATTCTAATAGTGTTGACATCAATGACAACCACATATCAGCAACACAACCACAACATCTAACATATTCTTCCAAAAGATCCTCGATTCTTAGTGTTGTTTTCTTAGAACTATCCAACTGAAAAACCATAGAAATATAATCTCTAGTGATGAAGACAAACTATGACTTCAGAATATGTTACTTTGAAGCATAGTGGTCTTGCCAATATTTTGTGTTGGCTTCATTATCGGTTCATCAGGGAGACTGCAATGTAAATCTCCTTGAAATGCCATTGTTTTGGCAAAATGAGTTTCTAATAATAGAATTATGGGAATGCTCTTGATTTTGGGGATGGTAATGATAATTTTATTTGAACTGATTGGGGAGACTATAATCATAATATTTTAAACCTTATCAAACAAAAATTATGGTTTTGAGGGAAGATGTGTATGGTGTAAAATAAAGTGGTCATACTAGGGAGGTGAGAACTACTGAAAATTTGGAGTAGAATTTTGGTTCCAATAGATGTAGGGGTGAAATAAACATGCATTGGTCTAAGGCTAGGATATATGTCATGGGTGTTATGCAAAAAATACTTTTGAAAAGGGAAGCTAAGTTTTTCATAACAAAATATGATGATCCAAGATCTCAAATTCATTTTGAGTCTTCTAGAATGGGTACTTATTTCTTGCAAATGGATGAAGTTTTTGAGTCTTAAGACAACGATTCAAGTGAAGAGTAGGTAATTCATGGCTCATCATCTTCAAATGAAGAGACCTCCTCAAACAAAGAAGCTCTAGAATTTGAAACTGTCAGCTTAGGGAGTCTAGATGATGTTTGGATTGTGGAATTTGATGGTAGTTGCTCTTCCATAGGATCTAGTTTAAGGATAGTTTTCATATCCCCACAAGGAATTTTTTTCCTTTTTCTTTCAAATTGCAATTTGATAATACTAAAAACACTGTAGAATATGAGGCCTTGTTGTTGTGGAAGGAGGTTGCGCACAAGAAAGGAATTAAAAGTATTCATGCTCAAGGTGATGCCAAATTGGTCATTTTTTAGGTAAGAAATTTATACCAAACAAAAAATGAAATACTAAGGCATTACAGGAAATTTCTTTGGGATAACATTGAAGGTTTTGGTGTATTTGATATTTTTGTAGTTCCAAGGGAATACAATGATAGGGTTGATTCTTTGGCATTATCAGATACTCTTATGATCCCTCACAAAGACTTCAAAGGAACCAAATCTACTATTGAGTTAGTTTTCCTCCCAATGTTCTTGATAATTCTGATCATTTTGGAAAATCTTCAATGATGACCATCAAATTGTGGGATTTCTAGAAAAGGTTAGAAATTTCATCGAGTTATATTTTGAATGGAGTGTTTCCTCTCATCAAGAATCAATCTTTGACGTGGATTAGGATATAGGTGAATAAATATTGTAGCTTAAAAGGAATAATATTCTTAAAGGTTTGGTCTCTCTTGAAAAAAAATTGGCAAACATGACCACTATGTCAAGAAGCAGTAGCAATCCAGATATGATTCATCAACTGAAGTTGAACAAGTTAATCTGGGAATGAAAGAAGATCCCAAGATGGTAAATATCGGTAAGTGTTTCATGTTAGAGGAAAAGGATAAGTTTGCAAAACTTTTATGGCAATACATGGATGTGCTTTCTTATTCTTATGATGATTTAAAATATTTTCATCCAAAAGAGGTCCAACATGAAATTTCCCTCAAGTCAGGTTCTATGCCCCAAATTCCAAAACCAAAAACAAAGGTACTATAACCCAAAGATTTTAGGTACCATTCTTTCTTAAATTCAAAAGAGGCTAAATTATAGGATAATTTTTCCTATACAACATTCAACATGGATAGCTAGCATTGTTCCAATATGGAAGAAGAATGGGGAAATCCACACTTGTGTGGATTCTTGAAAGCTAAATCGATTGTTATTGAAGGATAATTTCCCACTATCAGTAATGGACCAAGTATTAAAAACAACGATAGGATTTGAAATGCTATCTATGCTAGATGGCTTTTCAGGTTATAATTATTTGGAGGTGAGCAAAGAAGATCAAAATAAAATTTCTTTCACTACTCCATGGGGCACGTTTTATTATCGCATAATGCCTTTTGGTATGATCAATGTCGGTTCCATATTTCAAAGAGAAATGGGCCTGGATTTTCCTGATGTGATGGGTAAGTTCATTGTGGTTTATCTTGATGAATTGACTATCTTTTCAAATAAATTTCAAGATCATTATCATCACTTGTAGCAATTTCTTGAAAGGCGTCGACAACATGGTATTTCTCTCAACCCAAAGAAATCCATTTTTGGGGTTATAGAAGGTAAACTCCTTGGACACATAGTGTTAAAGTAAGGTATCAACATTGATATTGAATAGGCCAAGTCAGTTCAAAATCTTACTTTAGCTTCAAGTAAGATGATAGTTCACTCCTTCTTTGGGAATATTAACTCCTCGTAGATATTTGTTCTAGACTTCATAAAGAAAACTCATCATATTGATGATATGATTAAAGGTAAGTCCATCTGTTGTTGGAGTGCAGAAGGAAAAGTTGCTTTCAATGGCATTAATGAGGCTAATTCTCATGCTCCAATCTTAATCTGCCCATACTATACAAAAGACTTTATCATGTGTAGTTATGCCTTAGAGCATACACTACCCACTATCTCGGTGGAACAAAACAATGAGGGGATTGAACCTCTTATAGCATTCATGAGTTGTACTTTGAAGGATCATGAGCTCAAATACTCACCAATTGAGAAGCATGCTTATGTTGTGGTCACAATTAAGCATTTTAGCTTCTACATCCTTAATTCTTATGTTTTTGCATTAGTCTTTGATTCCATGGTCAAGTCTATCTTCATTCAATAGTAGTTTGGAACAAAAAGAGGTAATTATATTGCCAAAATCTAGGAATATAACATCGAAATTAAGCCCAAAAAATTAGTTCCTAGGAAAGGTTTGTGTCAATTTATTGCTAATAATAAACCAAAATAATATCTAATGATGAGGAAGTGAATTCTACAGATTTTTCTATACTCTTGTTTGTAAGCACAATTCATGAATGGTAATCCAATATTTCACACTTTCTTACTTATGGAGAATGTCTCGAACACTTGTAATTTAAGAAAAAGAGGACAATCAAGCTCAAGGTTGAAAAAATTATCCTCTAGGATAATGGTTTGTATAAGAGGAGTATTGATGGAATCTTTCTATGTTGTGTGGACAAATCACAACAAGGTATGTATTTTGGAATCATTTCATAACTTAGCATGTGGAGGATTCTTTTCAACACCAGTCACTACTCACATGATTTTGAGAGAAAAAATACTACTAAACCACACTCTTTCAAGATGCATACAACTAGGTGCGTAAGTGTGAGTTATGTTAGCAGTTTGTGGGGAAACCCAAACTAGCATCTTTACACCTCAAGCCGGTGATAATTGAAGAACCATTTCAGTAGTGAGGTATCAATTTCATTGGTGTAGTCAATCCACCATCAAGTGCAGGGCACAACTATTTTCTCATGACTACTGACTATTTCACTAAGTGGGTGGAAGCCATTCTAGTTAAGCATGCTACTTCAGAAGTGGTATGTCATTTTCTTAGGGAGAATATCATTTCAAGATTTGGTTTTCCAAATACAATAGTAGAAAATAATGCTAATTCCTTCTCATCCAATGAATTAATAGAGTTTTTCTTTGAATATGGGATCACTCTTTCTCATTCTTTTGACTATTACCTACAAGGGAATGGTCAAGCAGAATCGAGCAACTAGAATCTCATGACCATTATCAAGAAGTTGGTGGAAAAAAATTAGAGGTCCTAAAACAAAGCAGTGTATGATGCATTGTGGATAGATTGTATGACTCTTAAATGGGTGATTGGCATCTCTCTCTTTTGGCTCTTATACAGTTTGAATGTGGAGATACTTATCACAATGTAATTTCCTACTTTGAAATTGTATAAGGCCATTGAAGATGAGTCTTTTGACAACTCTATTGACAAGCGCATCATGTTTCTTGTTGACATGGAAGAGAAGTTCATATAGGTGGTGGATCACATTGCAGAACACGAGAGTCAAGTCAAAAGACTTTTTGATAAGAAAGAAAAATCACGTGATTTCCAAATTGGAGATCATGTTCTAATGTGGGATAAAATAAGAGAACCAAAAGGAAAGCACATAAAGTTTGATTCCTTGTGGAGAGGTCCTTTCAGTATTCATCAAATTTGTGGTGAGAACATTTTTCTTCTGGTGTACCAAGATGAAACACCATCTCATCTACCTCACAAAAGACATCATCTAAAGCTTTTCACTTATTGAATTATCAGATAAGTTTGTACAATATTTGTATAGATTTGTGTCTTTTTGTCACCTAACTCTATAGCCTGATGGATGGATGAAGGAACTTAGAGTCTAGGATTCTTCTCCCTTCGACCATTTCAAAGGATGATTAAAGGAAGCTCCCCAATTAAAGATAATTTTTATCGTCAAATTCAGTGCATCAATTCGTGGGATAACCCCTATGAAAATTTTCTATTTCATATCCCACGTCCTATAAGCACGTAAATCAAGTAAAATCATAGTTTCCCTCATGCATGCCCTTATCCCTTGAAAATTCATTTCAGTGATCAAGTTTTTTTATTTTCAAAAAATTACAAAATTCTTTCTTTTAAGAGTTAGCGTTTCTCCTACATATCTAGGGTTGCTAAAATTTAGCACCCTTACATACTTTTGTAGATTGCATTTTACGTATATAGTCACATTGAATTTCAACACAACTACTCTCCAACCTTCACACATTTTGCAAAAAATGAGGGTTTTAAAAATTTTGTAATCGGTTTTTATTGGGTTTAATCACTCATTTTCGCCATTTCTCCTTGCTTCTTTGTCTTTTTCATGTCTATTGCATCCTCACAACCCTTTATATATCATTTTGATTTTGTGGATTCATCTATATTTTTCTCGTTTAGGGTTAGGCTATTGTTCTTTGTTTGATAGGAAAGTTTTTATGGGTTCTATTTATGTTCTTCACTATTTAGGGTTTTCAGGTTTTTGTATTTAGCTTTTTCTTTACATACTTTTTATTAATCCACAATTTTTTTTCAAGTTTACAGGATTTGGTATGTGCCATTCCTTGTTTTTTTTTTCTCATGTCATTATAAATTATCACAATCTATGTCATTAGGGTCATCATTTTTTTTTTTTTATCTACATTGCAATCTATTATCAGTTAGGTTTTAAACCCCGAATGATACTTGTGATGTTGTTTCCACTATCATAGTGTGTCGCAAGTTATAAACCCTGACCCACATATCCTATTTTCATGGAAATTCCACCATTATTAAATGCCTTCATTATTCATAGATGTTTATCAAGATTTTTATCCTGATCTACATTGCAGATCCATGATTCAATCCTTACAATTCAATTCCTAGAAATACATATATCATAGGTGTAAGTTAGGTTTTAAATCTTGACTTACATCAAGCCACAATGTTGTATGTTCTTGCAGGGTTTTTTACCGCAAGGATGTATTAGTGTATTCACCTACATTTAGGTTGGGATGAAACCTTGATCAACATATATTATCACTATCCTTTCAAGATGCAGGTTAGGTTTTAAACCCTAACCTGCATAGTCAATACTACTATAAGTGTAGGTCATGGTTTAAAGCATGACACACATCCTTAATGCACTACCCTAAGTGCAAATTAGGTTTAAAACCCAAACTTACATCTTTTTTCCAACATTACACATGCAATAGTGGGGATTTTCTCCACACATTTGTTTGAGTAAACTTTCCCCATGTAGGGGTGCAGTATTTCTCCACCCTTACACATAATTTTATTTAATGCATAATTTCAAGGCCTTTACATCTGAACTATAAAGTTCCATGTAGAGGAAAAAAATTTCAATGCCCTTCCATCCCAGGTTTCCTAACACGTGCAAAGTATCATTCTTTTCTTTCCAGTGCATGAAATCCTAAATTTTCTCTAACACTAGAAAAACATAAAAAATTCTTTTTACTAATGTCTGATCCTTCGCCAAGCAAGAAAAACATGAATTATAGGTACCAAGGGGTTTTTCCAACAACCTTTGTTGCTTCAAATATTGATGAGATGAAAGATACTGAGATTAGCCATGTTGATATGTTTGAGTTTTTTGAAAGGATGAAGAAGCATCCATTGGATGTAAGCATGAGATGTATCATTGAGAGAAAAATCCAATTGGTGGTCGCATTTCTAGTGTCAGCACATAATATTAAGTTCATTCTTGTAGTAGCAGCTCATTTTCATAAAGAACACAACAGTGTCAAGGATGCGGATGGGAAAATAATCATAAGATTAGATGAATACTTCCTTGATAATATCTTCCAATGTCCAAGTATTGATATGTATGATGACCTCCCCATTGAGCAATCACAAGCTCATTATGGCAGTAATCCAGACAAGTGCAAGAAGTCAATCAATACAAGGTGGCTCGAGAATCCAAGGCCAAATATCTATAGACGGCCTAAGAGCATTCCTTGGAGTGATTTTATTGTGGAGGTAAATGATTTGATCACACTTATTAGTAGGATTAAGAGATTTCTCACTTCCACTTTTTAGGAGTGGATTTACCTTTATATTCATGTCATAATGAGGAGGCAACAACAAATCTTTTTGGGAAAGAAAATAAGTGCCACCATGATCAACTTTCTAAGGTTAGAACCTCATAAAATTTATACATGACTTCATACTTAGTTTATGTTGTTGTTTCTATGCGGAAATTTCCAGGGCTGTCATTAGAAGTTGACAAAAGGAAAGTTTCCAGTTATCATTGTTAATCTCAATTGACCCTAAAAAAATTATTCAACACTTCAAAAGGGTCAATGATTCCTTATTCGCTCCATACATGTGTATGTTTGATAGAGAGCTTGAAAATAGAAGAGTATCAGATGATGCATGGGCTCTAGTTAATAAGGTTGGTTGTATGTTCCTACAATTCCTCGTGTTCACATATATCCAATTTTGTGTGTTTTGACAGATACCCATGTATTATTCCAAGGTATCTGAGTGATAAGATTATACTTATGGAGTTGTGTATGCAAAACATGGTGGTTCATAGCAGGTAGGATGAATCACACAAGTCTAGATTCAAGTTTCATCTCATAATCTACAAATACTCCATCACCACATCTCCCACAACCAAGGCTATGGAAACAAATATGTAGTGGGTCACAATGAATACATACAAAAGGAGGCCTGACTTTCATTATAGAGGAATGAAGGGCAAGCTCAAGAAAATTTATACACATGTGCATAGAGTAGAGGATATATGGGTAGATTGTAGGATGGATGAAGATATAAGGAAGCTTGACTATTGTCGGCTTACCTTAGAACATATTGTAAACTTGAATCTTGTTGGCATTCCTAAGGATATGGATGATGAAGATGACATCTTAGATCCTTCTTATGAGAGGAATAATGTTGATGAAACCCCTCTTCCTCTCATCTAGTGGTATAAAAAGGAAATGATCTCCATCACGGAAAGGTTCCAACTAATTCTTGCTAGCACAAATGTTTGGTTACAAGAGAAGGGAATAAAATTAAATATTTCACTATTGGATCTGAAGAAGAAGAAATTGAAGCGCCTACTAGAAAGAAGTTTGAGTCAAGAACATAAAATAAAAATGATGCTCCAAGTACCAGTAAAACTCCCAAGTTCAAATTCATAGTGAAAGGGGATAAGAGTAAGGGAACATAAGGGCCATTTACTCTGACAAAAGAAGTATCAACACAAGGAGAAGAACACGGGGAGAAGAATCGGATGAATAAACATGGGAATCTTCCCATGAGTCAACTCCAAAAGACTCTCCTATTTATTCTTCTCCCATTACTACCACATTGTCTAGTCCTACTCCCCCTCCTATTACAAGTGAACATTATTTTCCTACTGCTACCATTATTGTTTTTTCTCCTACCATATCTATTCAATTTATTCATTCATCCCTACCTTTTGGGTCCATTTTTTAGAGTCGTAAGAATAAATTTGATTTTTTTTGGCTCTTCACCTTCTTTTACTAGTTTTTCATCTCATATTTTTTATTTGATTACTCAATCTAAGTTTGATAAATTTATGGTCGAGTCCTCAAAACATATGCCTAATATAAAAAATTTGGTTGAAGTTTTGACCAACACTCCACCTCTTGTAGCTACCACCATTCTTAGTACAACTCCAATAACATAAACCATGGTGGAAATTATTGAAGTAGGTTCTTCTCCCCTTCCCAATAGTTGGAATCTCAAATGACAAAGAGGAAGAAGTAAGCCATATATCCAAACAACTTTGATTTTGGTCAGCTAGTGCCTATAAAGACTAAAATCCGCAAAGAAGACCAAAACTCTCTCAAAGGTGTTGGTTGAAAAATCAAGTTAAAATTATGCAAAGGTAGCACAACCTCCTCTTGATAAAACTATAGAGGAATTTAATTTGTCAAAAAATTATATCACCAGGATATAGCTAGGAAAAATGATGCACGAGAGTATGAAAGAAGATGCACAAGCAACATTGGATTTTTTAATTGAGAAATATGATAAGGAAAAAATTCTCAAAGATCAGTTGAAGGCTAGGGTTGAACAACTCACTTCAGTGCTCTAGAAGATAACCCAATCCTCTGAGCCGGTTGAGCTTGATACTACAAGTATAGAGGATCCTACTATTTAGAAGGTCAAGGGGACACATGTGCAGGGAAGAGCTATCATTGAATGTGAAACCTTAGAAATAGTGTTCCTCCACCTATTTCAATTATGTTTCATTAAAGGAAACCAAGATCCCTCAACCAATTGGCTTGATTGAGGAAAGGATTTGATGGTTAAGATGGTTTCCTTGGGTGTGATTAAATACAAATGGGGGTTCAACACCAAGCAAAGGCTTGGAAAAAAGAAGATGAAAATGATATGAAAATCTAACTATGCAACCTAAGATATGAAAGTAAAAAAATTAGAATAATTAACTTAGAAAGGACATAGGGTGACCTAGGAAACTGAAGATTCTTGAAACAAGGTCTACACAAGGGGGTTCACCACCAAGTAAAGGCTTCACCACCAAGCAAGGTGGTTTCCTTAGGTGTAATTAAAGACAAAACGGGGTTCATGTTGGAAGTATGGAGAAGATTGGTCTTATGTTGTCATTGATGTAACCATGTTGGTATGTCACCATGTTGGTTTGGTACCTTGAATCGGTGTGCAAAACAAGCTTATCTCATCCGGTATTTGATCTGGTATTTTGGTCTACATATTCTCTCTGGTAATTATTGTGAATTAAGGTTTTAGGAAAAGGCTTATGATCATTAGAAGCATGTATGTATGCATTATCATATGTTCATATGTTTGGATGATGTGTTGGCGTCGAATTTTGAGATTGCATATTCTTATTAGGCTAGTCATGGTCGACCCAATAATCAGTTAATAGCTTAACATAAATTATGGTTATATGTGTGACCTAGCTTTGGTCCCAACCGACATAATATTACATGACATGGTTGAATTACTTTTGGAAGTCAACAAGTTATCTTTTTGACAATATGAATTTCATCCAATTAGGTTGACCTAATTCATGCATTCGGATATATCAGGTATATATACAAGATGATTTCAAGATAAAGAATGTGAAAAAATGTGAAAAAATGTGAATGAAAGTCTGAGTGAAGAAGGTATGTGAGTATGTATGTGAAGTGTGTGAATAGAAGGGTGAAGATCAATCTTCTTTCATGCGATCGAATACTCTGAGCATCAAATGAATTGAATCTGCATTTGTGGTGTAACTTTATCAGTTCAATTCTAGCAGTTAGCCATTTTTTTTCCTATAATTTTTGTAGGTAGTGAACATCCTTGTCTAGACAGTGACTCCTTGTAAGCAGTGAGCTTTTGTATCTAGCAGTGAGCATCCTTTGTAATCGGTATTGAAATAACTATATATATTGTGAGCTAATCCTCACCATGGTTTTTTCCTCATTGGGTTCTCCACGTAAAATCTGGTGTTCTTGTATTGTGGAATTTCATGTTTTGTTATTTCTCTTTTATGTTCTATTCAATAAAGTAATTAAAGGTATTTTTTCAATAAGTTTTAGAGGATATTGATTCACCCCCCTCTCTCAGTATCCTGACTATCCATTAATTGGTATAAGAGCATTGGTTCCTCTAAAGAATTCTAAACAGCTTGAGGGAGATCCTGCATATTGAAATAATATATAAGGAAGAGCTCCAGATTGTCCTTGAATATCTTGACAAGGCTGAAATTGAAAATTGAGATCTGAAAGAAAATCTTGATGAAGCAAATGAATGCATCCGAAAATTGAAAGAGTAATTAAAGAAATTCAAAGAAAGACATAGATATGTGACTGAGCAACTGAAACTAGAAAATGAAGAGAATATCGAACTAAGGATGAAATTGGATGAAAAGAAGAGAGTTGAGGAATGTTTGAAAATAGTGATACAAATAAAATCTAATGTTTTCTCTAGGCTTGAACAGGAAGTGATGAATCTGAAAGCAGAATTAGAAAAAAAAAAAATTGTGAAGATGATTTCAAGACAAGCTCCACCAAGCTTCATGAATTAATAGCGGGATAGAAACCCTATAAAGACAAAGGTGGCTTAGGTAATGAAGCTTGAGAAAAAATTAAAAAATCAAATCCAGTAAACAATTAGAAGACTTGAGATAAAGGGAATCAGAAAAAAAACTCTGGAAGGAGACCACCTATCAGACTACCAAATGTACAAAGGTACTCATCATTCAATGGTTTTTTTTTTCATGTAATAAATTTTTTCATAAGGAAACAAAGTGTAGGAGTAGGATGAATCATTTTTTTGGTCCCTTCTCCAGACAATGTTATACATGCAAGAAGATCAGACATAAAGCTATTGAGTGCATATTCTCGGTAAGGATGATTAGTCAGGTGATGATGAATAGGTTCAATGGAAGAAGGATAAATCAATCTTTTGATGGCTATTGCTATACCTATAATATGTTTTTACATAAAGATAATCAATGCAGAATAGGGAATGATGGGAATTAGACAAGATAGAGAAATATTGTCTGCTACTATTTCAAAAAACTGGGACATATTTCAAAAGTGTGCAGAAGTAAAAAGGGAAAGCACTCTGCTATGGGGTGGAAGATGATGAAACCATGAAAAATATTGACAAGGAAGAAGTTAAGCAGGAAATGAGAAAGATATGGAAGAAAAATGATAAATCAAAAATTACTGATGTGTTTGTACCCTCATTCGGTATAGATGATTCCTCCAAGAATTAGACCCAGCATGGTCTTAGGGGGAGCTTTATCAGAAAATCAATAAAACCCCCAAAAATATGGCATGTCAGATGTTGTCACATGGATATGTTGTAAGGAATGACTAGATAGAACTGATGGAAAAGAAACTGGAAGAGAAAGAGCGAGCATGTTCTTTTGCGAAGTGAATTAGGGTTTCTCAATAGAGTGGAATGAAAGTTTTGTCAGCTTTTTACAATTAATGTGATTTAGCAAAAAATAATGATGCATAAAGAATGATCTTGCAAATCATTCAAGGATTTGTAGAGTGAATCGAAACTATCTTGGAACGATTCTGAAGTATTTTGGAGTAACTCCAAAAAAATCTCTATGGACATTTGAAAGCAAGCGGTGAAAGTTTCTCTCCCACAGTCGCAGAGGAAGGTAATAAATCAAATCTTTGTTGAAATTGAAGTTAAGAACTATAATGGAACCTTCTAATAGGGGATCGAGTGGAAATATCCCTTTGAAGTTAAAAGGAGTCAAGCTAGATGAATTCGCTCATCGCAAAGTAAAGAAGATGGAATTAGGGTTAGAATCGCGCGAATTATGAAACTTACAAACACTAGGGTTAGATTTGTGGGGAGAATTCCATTGGATTGCTGACAGAGGATTTATATTGTTCCTTTTGAGAAAATTAAAGGATGGCAGCATTGTATTGGATAAATCCTATTCCATTACAAATAAAGCAATCGAAGTTGTTACCAGATTATGCAGCGTTGGAGATATTCCTAGATAAAATACCATAAAATACAAGGAAGTAGAAGAGATGACAGGAGTTTAAAAAGATCTCTAAGCACTTTTGATTGATACTATTAGCAATTCCTCAGTTAGGTATGTTTCATATGGCATTTCCTATAAATTTTATTTCAAAAATCGAGATGGCTCTACTTCGGCCATTGTTGTGTTTTTGACACATAAAATGGTAAAAGAGAACAATAAGTTTGATATGTGTAGATTAATTCTTAAAAATATCATTGAAAACATATGAATTTCACTGGAAGAAGGATACCCTTTTTGCTTTGGGTCCTTGCTTACATGTTCGGTGCTCTATTTTCTGGACTCATTATCAGGAAAGAAAGATGTTAAGTGGGAATCTAGGATTCCCATTGCAAGAAAAATATATACACTTGGAATTCTTGGAAGATGAAGTAAGTGCATGTAAAAAAAATTCTTATCCTTGCAGAAAGTAATGAGCTCCAGTGTAGTTACGTCTAGTCGACTTGAAGAAGGTTCTTCCTCCAAAACAAAAGAATTGGAAGTGGTCACTAATGATTCCCCTCCAGAATCAAATAAAAGAAAAGATGTCTTTGAGAGTATCATTGTTATTCTAGAAGAGAAGGAAGAAGAAGAAAACTCTCTGCCTAGATCAGAATCTTCCGATCTAGATGACATCTGGTCTATGCTAGTGGAAGGGAAAATGAATAAAATTGGTGAATTATGGAATTCGGCCTCTCTTGTTGACAAAATCAAAATTGATGATGCTCTTGTTGAGTGTCTACTTTGTAAAGGTATTGATGTATCAATTATTTCTGATTCCTTGCCAGAAAATTCAGTTGAAGCAATTGAAGTAGTTGAAGAAATAATGTTGCTTGAAGGTCCAAAAGGATACAAATTGGAAGCCTTAGTTGACAAGAAATGTTATAAAGCCAAGTAGAGGCTATCTAAACTTATCATGAAGATGAAGAAGTACATAAAAGAAATTTCGGATATCTACAAATATTTCCTTCGATGGCCTACTGCAATTGATAATTTCAGAAGAAGAATTGAAGCAATTGAATCTGAAATGAGCAACATTGGAAAGAAATTTGATATTTTTGAAGACAACGAGGGAAAGAAAAGGCTGAGAGTTGGTGATTACAAGTTGAGCTAATCATTATATAGAGACAAAGAGATGATGTAGAGAAGACCTTCTAGATTCTTAAGGAAATTATTGAGGTTCGGTTATATCATCTTTCTGGAATACACTCTAATGCAGAAGATTGTGAAAGACAATGCTCATCTATAGATTGGTCATCCTCTTTAACATTATTGGCTCTATTGGAAAGAATATGTACAATAATAGATTCTATAGTTCTCGAAAGGAAGATATTATATCATGTTATCAAATAAAGGTACAAGAAGGTATTTCAGGTGAAAAGTGTCATTTTGATTTGAAAGAAATTTATAAGATTGGATGCTTGAAAGTTTTGAGGTTTTGAAATTTTGAATGAATTATAATTTTTGAATGTTGGATGTCACCATGTTTACATTTTTTTTGGTGCCCTTTTCCATTGATGTCAAAATAGGAGAGATATGGAAAATTTAGGGAGAGAATTTGGAGAGATTGGAAGAGAGTTTTGAACTAAAATTTTTGCACATGTTGCCATCAATGCCAAAGGGGAGATTGTTACAAGTATGGAGAAAATTGGTGTTATTTTTTCATTGATGTCACCATGTTGGTATGTCAGAATGTTGGTTTGGTACCTTGAGCTGTGTTGATGGTGTTTTCTACACAACAACAACTCAAACATAATATAACATCCTATCTCTCTTGAAAGGTAAATCTCTATCAACAAGCCTTGAGAGATAACCCCAAGGTCTCTAATGTCAGGTATAGACAATGCATAAACAGCTCAAACAATATGTGAAGATGCTAGTAATAACAAGGGGCCTTATGATACAACTACTGGAGGTTTCAAACTCATTAGATTTTGCAATATTTTGATGCTTTTAATCCCAAAACAAACCCAAATTTAAAAGAAACATCAAAAGATAAGGGTTCAGAGAGAGATTTTAATTCTAATCTATCTCCTATGACCAATCATAATAATAGTGAATGTTGTGAATGGAAAAATCCCCCCATGAAACCAATCTTTGTTTGATCAAGGGAAAACATGTAACTACATAGAAATGGTGCAACCTTCTGAGGAAATTGAAAGATTTTTAGACTATGAATATTTACCCACATACTCAACGATTGGAATAATGTAAATAAACCTTCACAGTTTAACTTAGCACAAAACGAGGCCCAAACTAACTTTACACACCAATTTATGAGCATAAAATTGCTAAAAGTGTGGACCAGAGATTGATCAACATTCTTCACACTTCACCATTTCCATGAAATAAATGAAAACTAATATTCAACATGCATTTATAAATTCTAGAGAAATTTAAAGATAAAGAATAACAAGAACCATGCAAGATAAAGCAACACAAGAGAGAACACCAAAGGACAATGTCTTCACTTATATTGAATCACCCAAAACTTGCAACAATTCTTACATTCCAAGTTCTAGCATTTTCTCTCAAAATGACTAACTCCTATCTCAACTACAACTACTATAGTAATGTTTATCCCTTCTAGCAGTATCTAACCCTCAAGAATGAAGCTAAGGCTTCAATCTATAGCCAAGAATTCTCAGGGTGACCAAAAAAGAAGGCCCATAGAGCCAACTCAGCCATGCATATGAATTTACTATGTTTAGCCCACCTTGCAAGGTGGCTGGAAGATTCCTTTGAATGAGACAAAAAAGACATTTCAAAAAATTTTGAGTGAAGTTTTCAAGCAATTTAAAGCCATCTAACACATTTTATTTCTGGAAGACACCCAAAATTCATTAGCCCCTGCCTGTCTGACATGGATCCCTAAGTGGCACCTTGTTGGTTTGTGTCCCCTATCTGGCTGGCATCCAATTTTTGACTTATTTATTTACACTTCTTCAATATTTCCTTTACATCCACTATATCTAGCACTAGACTAAATTTAATTTTGATTTCGTGACCATTAAACTCATCCAAGTATTGTGGCATCACTTTATTCCATTCAACTTGTAACTCCTGGTACTTGTCCAGCTTGGAAATATAGATAGCCGCATCCTCCAGGTGTTCTTTTTCTATTGGAGAATTACCTAAAGGGGCGTAAACCTCATGCCACCAAGCTTGTATTCTATCATTGTTCAAATTATTTTGGCCAAATTTCCTTCTTCCAGTCATTATCTCAAGGAAACTAACACAACTACTATGAATCTCTTTCATTTTTCCTTCTAGTTTCATGATTATCTTCAAGACTTTATTGAGGAGTTCTTTCCTATAATTCCACACTTTGATTCACTCCTTCACTTTCCCAATCTCATCCTGGGAAAATATATTCAATTTGCTCAACTGATCCTTAGGAATATGCAAAATTTTCTTCAATTCTTCTGTTGTAAGCTCATCAACCTTTCTTCGGTTTGCAACAAACTGTGAATTATGTTCCAAAAAATCAAAGGCACTGGTGTAGACTTGGATAATTTTTCCAATTACCTCATCTCCTCTCTTTCTAAATTCTTGAAGCCACTCCTGAGAAATATGGATTGATTTCTTCAATCTTTCAATCTCTTATGCTGCTTCTTTGGGCAACAATCCTTTTGGTAGAGCACTGTCACTCCCAACTGCCTATAATGGTTTCATCAAATGTTGCATATTGATACACATCACTCAATTTCTTCTGCAACTTTTCTTTCTCCTTTGTTTCTTTATCCAACCTTCTCAAGATTTCCTGAGAAGAGTCTCAAAATTCTTTCTTTTCTTGTTCTTTGGTAGTCGACCCTAGATTGATTATTTGCACTTTGAAATCAGATGGCCTAACCTCATCCTTGAACTTGTTACTGGTTGGTACTGTTGTTGGTTCTCAAAAATGCAAGTTTTAACCATAAGAGTTTGCCAGGCCCTTACAACATTCTTGGACAACATACAAGGTCAATTATACACTTAAACCTTCTACTCTTTAGGTTTTGCAAGACCTAGGTGGGTGAACCTATGTGAAATATGCAGATTTGAACTGAATTTCTTGCTAAACAGTCTACCCACAATGGCAATTGGGAATGGATAGACAAAAGGATAGTACAACTAATCCTACTACACAAGTGAAAGGTTTTGAATATATTGTTTATTAGGAATTCTATCCTCTGGGATATGGCAGATCAGTGCCTTCTATCTTTTGGGAAATAGAGTTAAAATAACAAGGATTCAAGGTGCTTCCCTATCCAACTTAATTCAAATTGTTAAGCATATTTAAGGTATGAAATTCTATGACTGGAATATCATTTCACCCAATTTATGGCTTGCACAAATTACTCTTGAATATCTTCCTACCAAGTTCTTCTTTACACATCCAACCAAAATTCTAAAATCACTGTGACTTGCTTAAAAGAATTTAATTCTGACTTTGTCGACACCTATTAATCAAACCACACAAAGTGAAAATTGCACCATGATAAACCAGATATATACTTGTTGTCCTGATTTAAATGATTTAAAAAATTTTAATTGGAAGCAACCTGATATGAAATTCAGCAATTATGTCATCTTAACAAACAAACTCAGAAAATTTGCACCAGTTTAAAATTTTGTACTCCATTACATCCAGTTTCAAGAAGGACTCTTCATTGCTCTTATCCTAGTTCTATTATTACAATGGAAAAAATCCCACCTTTCTCGAACCTCTGTGACTGATTTTTTCACAAATATTTATATCACAGTTCAATAGTCACGACCTTTCATTTTACCCGCCATAACCGCTTGATATTCTAATAGAAATAAAAAATTTAAGTTGCCTTATCGGCAATTTAAATGTTTAAGACTATAGTCGAGCTTTTAAATTTTTACATTAATATTTCCAGTGGCTGTCATAGCTTGTACCGCTCTACTACGGTCACCCCGTTGACTAACCACGGTATAACGATGACTGCTTCGATACTGCCTTTCCGGTTATCTCATAGACTACCATAGTCACCGCGGTCTATGTTTTAGCGGCTATAGTAATGCGGTGCCTCCTCTGTTGCTGACCATTTGCCATTTCCTTCACTATTACCACGTTACTGCAGTCTTCATTCTAATGGCTATGGTATAGCGGTAACTGCTCCTTGACTGCCACCCTATCGCTTCGCTGTCACCTCCACTACTTATTAACCATTTACCATAGTCACCGCAGTCATCGTTTTAGCGGCTATGGTATCATGGTAACTGCTACTCATTAGCCACTTCGCTACCTCATTAGTTTCTTATCCTATCACCGCAATCACCGTGGTCTATCGGATGACTATCCGCAGTAATGTGGTGGCTCCCCCTTTTGTCGCATGTTAACCGCTACCATGGTCACTGGCCTAACTGCCAGTGGTACTACGGTGACTATCTTCTGCCTACTCCATTAGTTGCTACCGCCATACCACGAGCTCATTGTGGGAGGCCACGGTAAAGCGGTGAAGGAAATATGAAATGATTTCTAAGGGAGCGGTAAGGATTTGAAGTGTATGATAAAGTGGACAGGGAATGAAATGAAGAATTTTTATGAAAAGATAGGCAAATATGGGATTAAATGGATAAAAAGGCTTAGGATTTTAATTGAAAATTATGGTTCTAAAAGTGGCTCCTGTTGGGGATGAGTGGCTATGCAATCACTACAAGAATCTAGAATGCAACTGGGAGAGCAAACCAAGACATGAATGGTCCAGAATATGAATGCAATGGAGGATGGAGGGAATGAAAGAGTGAAGGAGATGGAAGATGGAAAGTGGAGAATGGAGAATGGAACATGAAAAATGACCCTAATCTATTGTACATGGAAAGAAAGTAAAGCTTTCAAAAAGGGAACTCTTGACAATGTCCATGTATTGGCAAACCCAAACCCTCCAAAATTTCCTAAACTACTATGCATGAAAATAACATTTAAAGAGGGTTATTAATAATTGTCAATGCACTGGCAATCCTTGACCCTCTATTGATCCTTAAGAGAAGAAATGCTTTAGGAACTGCCCATGTACAGGAAACTCCTGCTCGTCTCCAGACATGTTCTGCAAGAAATATGAATACTCACCTCCTTTACTAGTTATCACAAAAGGACCTAGCCATAAAGCTTCAAACTTTCCATGCTTCCCCTTATCTTGACACCGAGCATTCCATATCAACACCAAGTCATCTTTTTCAAATTTTCTCTTCTTGGCCTTTTTTTCAAAAGGTACTTCATTTGTGACTGCAATTTCACATTCTGCTTCTGAGCAACTCTTTTCACTTCATCAAGCCCTGCAAGTTGTTCCATTCTTTCCTCCATTAGATTAGAAATATCCAAGTCTTCTTGCAAAATAAAGTTATATACTCGCAAAATACTTTGCAACGACATCCTCGCCTATGTCCCATATACCAAATCAAATGGATATTTTCCAGTTGCCCTTTTTACTGTAATTATGTCTACCCATACAACCAATCTTAACTTCAAATCCCATGCCTTTTTGTTTGTATCGAACATCCTCCTTACTATCTTCAAAAGATTTTTATTACTTGACTCTGCCTGACCTTTGGCTTGTGGATGATATGGGGAAGAATAAGAAATACTAATTCCATATGTTTTGCAAAAATCTTTAAACTCATCTGATCTAAAACACATCCCATTATCTACGATCAATTTGGCTGGAGTGCCAAACCTAGTCATAACATTCTCCATCAGAAAATTCACTACCACTTTGCTCATTGCTTGCCTAGTTGGAACAAACTCCACCCACTTAGTAAAATAATCAGTGGCCACTAGTATCCATTTGTGCCCTCTACTTGATCTATCCCGTATTTCTCCAATGAAATCAACTCCCCATTGGTGAAAAGGTGCTTCTACCTGCAAAGGTCTAAGTGGCAATGCTCCCTGATACTTCAATTTTCCTGAAAATTTCTGACAAGCCTCACACTTCTTCACATACGCAAAGGAATCATTGAATATGCTAGGCCAATAATAACTAGCCCTGAGAAACTTGTGTATAGTAGTCTTAGCAGAATAATGGCCTCCACACACCTCTTCATGCATTTCTTTCAAAACATATTTTTCCTAGGATTCATCTAAACATAACAGTATTATACCATCCCTATTTTTCCAAAATAGATCCCCTTTTAAAAAACATATTTAGAAGCTTGCAACTTCAAGGCTCTCCTTTGATTGTCATTCAACCCTTCAGGGAACTTCATATGTTTCAGATAACTCATTACATTTCTATACCATGGAGTATGCTCAATACTTGCTATGATTTCACCCTTACCTTCCACATTGCAAATCTGGTTTGCTTCAATATTTATTTTTTCCATTAGCTTGGCTAGACCCTATCCTCTTACCAACTTGGTAATCTGAATCTCCATATTAAATTCTTGAATTTTGTTAATCCACCTGCATCTCTTCCCTGTCACTTTTATCTGCACCAGAATATCCTTCATGGCTAGATGTGGGACATAAGCAATGACCTTAGCTCCAACAAGGTAAGGTCTGAAATCCTTTGCTGCTTTGACTAGTGCATAAGCTTGGTTTTCCATAATATCATATTTCAATTCTGGCCCCTGCAAAGATTTACTGAAAAAAGAAATAGGTTGCTCATGACCTTCATCATTTTTTTGTAACATGATAGCAGCTATGGTATGGAATGAAGCAAAAGAAAAAATATGAAATGGCTTAGTAAAATTAGGGGACTTTAGGATAGGGGCTTCTTTAATAGCTCTTTTTATAGATATGAAGGCATCCATAGCTTCAGCAGTCCAGTCCACTTTTTCTCCTTCTTTAAACATTTTAGATATAGGTTTAACAATCTCAGCGAAATTGGACACAAACCTCCTAACAAAATTAATTTGGCCAAAGAATGATTGGATTGCTTTGACAGTTTTAGGAATGGGAATTTTATCAATGGCCTCTACCCTTTCAAGATCTATCCTAACCCCATCTTTTGATACAATATGCCCCAAAATGTTACCCTCTATGATAGAAAAATGATATTTTTTAGGATTAAGGCTTATACCATACTCCAAGGCTTTGATGAAGATCTTCTCCAAATCAGCAACATGATCCTCTACCCTTTTGGAATAAGCAGTGAGGTCATCTTGATATACCACCAGTATAGCATTGATCAAATTTGCAAAGGCCACATCCATGGCCCTTTGAAAGGTGGCTCCTGCATTTGTGGGACCAAATGGGATTCTTATATAAACATAAGTTCCCCATGGTGTAGTGAATGTTGTTTTGTATTGCTTAGATTCTTTGACTTTGACCTAATTATATCTAGAAAATCCATCCATCATTAACAATATCTCACACCCTATTACTTTGTACAATATTGCCTCCATGTTTGGAAGAGGATAATTATCTTTTAGGGAAGCCACATTCAAATTTCTGAAATCTACACATAGTCTTATGTCCCCATTTTTCTTCCTGACTAGAACAAAATTTGAGACCCATGTTGAATGCCTAATGGGTTTTATGATACCTCCATCTCTGAGCTTTGCTAACTCATTTTGCATCTTAGGTTCCAGAGTTGGGTTGATAGGCCTCTTCTTATGTCTGAATGGCTTTGCATCAGGCTTAAGTGGAATCTCATGTTGAAAAAGATCTTCTCTATATGCCTTCAAATCCTCATAAGACCAAGCAAACACATGCTTGTATTTTCTCAGCAATGTAATCAAAATTCTTCTGATGGTTGGGCTTATTTTCTTTCCAATATAAACCCTTTTTGGTGCTAATTCAGTTCCCAAATATATTTCTTCAATATCTTCTTTCTTAACTGGTGTCTGCTTTATGAGGGAACAATCACTCCCATCATACACTCTCTCCAATGCCACAAGCCCTTTGGGAAGTTTGTTATTTTTAAGCTGCAAAACTTCCTTCCCAAATACAGTCTATTGCCCAAAAACTTCTTTCACAAAAGCATTGAAATCAATCTATTGTGCTTCATACTGATCTATACAATGAATAAATTTCAAAAGGTCAGTATCATCATCAAAAACTTGCCAACTATATATATTGTCAGGGACTACTGGTCTTGTTTTAAATTCAACCTGAGACACTCCTGCCAAAGTGATATCATCTTTCTTCAATCAAATAGTTCAACTGTATCCCACATAGCATTTCTATATTGTTTCAACCTCTTTTTCTTTGTAGCATATTTTGATCTAATTTATAACACAACTAACTCAGAATCTCCCAAAATAGACAACAATTTAATCTTATGTTCTACAACCATGTTCAAACCAATCAACAAAGCTTCATACTCAGCCACATTATTCGTACATTCAAAAGCCAACAAAAATGAATGTTTAAATGTTGTACCTTTAGGTGATATAAAAACTACCCCAGCTCCATTACCTTCTTGACTACATGCTCCATCAAAGTACATTTTCCACACACCCTGCTAATTTCTAGAGACAAGCTTATCAATTGGGTCAGTATTCACTAGTTCTAGCTGAGATAATTCTACTCGAAAAATTCCCAAGTCTACATCACATAAGCAATTAAGTTGTTCTTGAGGAACACACTCAACAATTTGATTCACCCTTGGTTCTCTACATAGTTTTACCTCTTCACCATTAACTGTTATTGTGGCATATGATAAGTCAAATTGCACATTACCTCTAACTGCTGCAGTCCACTATCTTGACAAAAGCATTCCAAATTGAGGAAGTGTATCAATCATAGTTATATCAATGTTATAAGTTGCTTGTGGGTAGGCTGCTAATTTTAATTCTACATCTTTCATAATCCCCACAACTAGGACAGGCCTACTATCCATAGCATAACATTTACCACCCTCAATATCTATCCACGTGCCAACTTGTTTCATTACCCCTACTAGCATAATATTCATAAAAGCACCTGAATCTATCATGCAATTTCTTACCAATTTACCATTTACGAGTAAGGTAGTGAAAAATGGATCAATTTGTGGTGTGTTCATCAATGCATCATTTAAGCCAATTTCTGAAATTTTTATCTTCATTCTCCTTATACTCTTTAATTTTCATCATTTCAAGTAACAAGACATATATTTTTACCTAGGATAAAGCTTGCACAAAATCAAAAGATGCACCTTCAGCTCTTATCAGCTTCTTTTGCTCTGCTAGTTCACCTTTGTACTCCTCTATCTCCCCCTTTGATGTCTGATCCATTTTTTGTTTATCCTTGGGGGATTCTTTATTTTCTTCTCTAGGAACATACTTTTGTTCCTTGTTATGAGGGGGCTCATCATTTGTCTTTTTTGATATTTCATGGGACATATTTTTATCTTTCAAAAATATTCCTTTTGGAACACCTTCATTCCCATTCACTATTTTATTCCTCAGCCAGCTCAACTGCTACAATAGTTAATCTTTTAATTTCTTCCTTAGTTGGTCTCTTCATATTTCCCTTATTAGTTTGATATGATGAAGCAGGGAAACCTTGTTCATCATCACTTTCTTCATAATCAAAAAAAATCTATTGCTCTTCCATGTGAACATTATATTTTTGATGATCAACATCATATTCATATCCTCCCTCTTCTGAAGATGAATATCCCCACTCTGCTGAGTGAAGAATATGAGAAGTCAAATAAATGTTATTATCTTGTTCATTATTGTTTTCTGCCATATCTTTTCCTGGCACTGACTGAGCTACAACACAATGTTCTAAAGAATGTGGCAAGTCACAAACTGAACACCAAGGACCATTACCAACCATGTATGTCCCTCTTTTCTTTAAAGGTTCAGGTGTCTCTTTATTTCTTGGCCCATCCATCACTGGCTTTCAATTTCTCCAATTTGTATTATAAGGCATGTCATGTAGTCTTAGCCTCTCATTCCTATATGTGTTTTCTTGTTTATTTGGAGGAGCATATTGGGGAACCCTAGGGTTATCCCTCTTGGCAATCATCCCTGCAGACTTCCTGTTATTTTCAATTGTGAGTGCTATCCTTTGAGCTTCATCCAAATTCCTAGGACCCCTATTCCTAAGCTCATAAACTGTATTAGGATCAAAATATTTTAGATAAATACTCAATGCAGCAGGCTCATCCAATTTAGATCCAAGAGGTATCTTATTATGCAATTTAGAAAATCTCTAGTTGAAATCATAAGATGATTCGTTTTGATGCTTCTGAATAGTCACCAATTCATGCAATGCAAATTCAGGTGCATATTGATTCCCATACTACTCAAGAAATTGTTCATAAAACACATGAATAGAATTAATAGAAGTTGTTGGCAGACTATTAAATGAATCTCTGGCATCTTCAGTCAGTGACATCATAAATAGTCTCATTTGTATATCTTTATACTACATATCTAAATCTTGCATAAAAGCATTAAAACTCCTTAAATTCTCTTCAATTGCAGTAGCACTGCTCCCTGTGAATTTTGGGACCAAACTTCTCCAACTGTTGTCCATAGGGTAAGGGCATATTTGTTGTCCAGCCAAGCCAAACTGCCTAATCATGGTTGCATATTGTGGAGGAGGATTTTGGTAATATTGATGTTGGTACAATGGATTATTATTTGCCACATATTGTTGGCCTTGTTGGGGTACATGTTGCTGATAAGGAGGTGGCTGAACACCTTGATTTTGTGGTGGAACATTTTGATATCTACCTTGATTCCTTGGCTGATTCTGGTAGGCCTATGAGGAATTTGATGGGTCTACATTATTTTTCCCTTGCCTATGAGGTGGCACATATTTTTGCAAATTAGCCATTTGAGTACTAATCTGCATTTTACTCAATTTCAATTCTTCAAGTTCTCTAATTGCTTGGAGCCTCTGCTCATATTTTATTCTTGCCCTTTCCACTTCTTGTCTCGCATGTTCCAATCTTGAATTTATTTCATCCCTAGCCATAAGTTCATAATTCTCCTTAGAGGCTGCTTCATACCCAAGTCCATCCTGATTTTCTTCAAGAAATGCCATTTTCTGATCATATTCATGTTGTCTTCTTTCTCTTTCAGCTTCACATTCAGCCATGAATTCTTCAACCTTCTTAGGATCTGGTTGATAAAAGGGATTCCTCTATTCCTTAGGAGTACGAGGTTCTCTGGAAGGGAAATCTTCATTTGCTAATGTGCCATATGAATTGTGTATCTCTAGTGATGCTTTCAATGTTTTATTTTTGTCTGATGGTCCCATGTCATCGGTCAAAAAATTTGCACCAGTTTAAAAATGTTTACTTCATTACATCTAGTTTCAACAAGGACTCTTCATTGCTCTTATCCTAGTTCTATTATTACACTGGAAAAAATCCTACCTTTCTCGCACCTCTGTGACTGATTTTTTCACAAATATTTATATCACAGTTCAATAGTCATGACCTTTCATTTTACCCGCCATAACCGCTTGATATTCTAATAGAAATAAAAAATTTAAATAAGTTGCCTTATCGACAATTTAAATGTTTCTGACCATAGTCAAGCTTTTAAATTTTTACATTAATATTTCCTGTGGCTATCATAGCTTGTACTGCTCTACCGCGGTCACCCTGTTGACTAACTGCGGTATAGTGGTGACTGCTTCGATACTGCCTTGCCAGTTATCTCATAGAATACCATAGTCACCGTGGTCTATGTTTTAGCGGCTATGGTATCACAGTAACCGCTACCCGTTAGCCACTTCGCTACCTCATCGGATGCTTACCCTATCACCGCAATCATCACGGTCTATTGGATGACTATCTGTGGTAATGCGGTGGGTCTCCCTTTGCCGTCTACTAACCGCTACCGCGGTCATTGGCCTAACTACCAACGGTACTACGCTGAGTGTCTTTTGCCTACTTCGTTAGCTGCTACTGCCATACCTCAAGCACATTGTGGGAGGTCACGGTAAAGTGGTGAAGGAAATATGAAATGATTTCTAAGGGAGCAATAAGGATTTGAAGTGTATGATAAAGTGGATAGGGAATGAAATGAAGAATTTTTATGAAAAGATAGGCAAATATGGGCTTAAATGGATAAAAGGCTTAGGATTTTAATTGAAAATTTTGGTTCTAACAACTGCCACATGGATAACTCGATTGTTGAATTCATCACCGGCGAGACTCGAGATTACTTTTTTCCTCTTCCTTTGTTTCGGCTACCCCAATTGTTCTAGAAATTTGTCCTAGCTGGGAGTCTCTTCTTGCACAACAATTGGCTTCTTATTTATCCTTTTCTCCAGCCAATCTGGGGCAGTAGATTGTTCTGTATTTACTTATGTCTCATGTTCTTCTTCAGCTCGAGGCGGAATACTAGCAATCTCTTCAACATTGATCTTTGTATCAAGTTGATTATTAATGTTATCCTTCTCAGGAGAATAGACCATCTTCCCTCTTGAACAACCTCTGATTCTACATTTTTACTTTGATCTCTAGAAGTATTTTGCCCCATTTCTTGCATCATTTTTCTCCATTCCCCACTAGTGGGGGTAGAAATTTCCTCATCCTCTAATTCATGAGGCTCGGGGTTATTTGAGACATCAACCTTTTCCAGGGAAACTTCCTCTTATGCATGTGTTTTAAGAGGAGATATAGGGGGAATACTATCCCCGACCATCATTTTTGTATGCACATCTTCTTCAGTAACCCCTCTTTCAACAATTGGGGAAGACCTATGCTATGGAGGGCCTCTCCAAACATATACTTATGGTTTTTCTCCAGATCGCTCCGCTTCTACAACCTTTTCCGAGGAAGGGGCATCAGTAGCTATGTCATCTTTCTACGCTTTGGCTCCCTTCTACCTTTCAGTGACAAGCCTTCTCTTTCTTGTTGACTATGAAGTATTCCCCTCTTCATTTGTTGAAGTTTTCTTTGTCTAAGGGGATGACTTTTGTTAAGTCTCAAAAATGCAGGTTTGAACCACGAGAGGTTGCCAAGCTCTCACAACACTTTTGGCCAATGAAACAAGGCCAACCAATGTAATTTAACCTTCTACTCTTTAGGCTCTACTAAACCTAGGCGGGTGTACCTATGAAAGTGATGTAGACTTTGTATGATTCCTAGCTATGTGATATATCCCTAATCAAAAATTGTGAGGGATAAATGAAAGCTCGATAATTATTTCTACTCCTAATAATGTTTGAAATATGAATGTATGGATAAGATTTTATGAGGTCCTAAAATGGAATTGGTATGACCAGTGCCTACTTCTATTGGGTAAATGGATTCAAGATGTAAATGATATGTGAATCCTATTATTGGATACAATTCTAATTGTTTAGTAGTTTTATGAGTTTATGTCTAGCATAAATGTGCAAGGATGTAATTATCAAGTTCTTCTTACTGATCCAAATGTCCTTTTCCAAATTACTATGATTAATTAAATGAGTTTAATCCTTCCTTGAAGGAGCCAATTAACTGAACCACACAAGAGCAGCAAGTGTGCTTTGATAAACTGAAAATATCCTTGATATATCAATTTAAATAATAAAGAAATGACAACCTTGGAGACAACCGGATAATATTTTCAATAAATTCAATAAAAAACTGATACCATAATTAGATCACAAAATTTATTCATTCTTCTCCATTATATGATTTGAAAATATATTACAATATACATCATGACATTTTATTTCAGCAGCTACTCACCCTATCCAACTACCTAAATCTATTACCTTGTAATTCTACCCCTTTGATGATTTTATTTCTTCTTGCATATATACACTACATTAGGGTTATGACTCTTCATATCTGTTCGTTGTAGATTTTCGGTGCTCTTTAGGAAAATAAAATATCTAATTAATTGTCTTTGGAAAATTAAATATTTTAATCTTTATTGTCTTCATTTCACAATAATTCTTTTGCTGAAACTTCACACCCATTTTTCACCCACTAAATATATAGTTTGGGTAAAAATAATTACCCGCCTTTTAACTCCCTTTGCTTTTTTTTTTTTTTTGCATGTGAAATTTAATTTTGATTAATTATCTCTAACAATTGCATTTTCACCTGATAAATGTCTTTACCCGCTCTCGTAACTCCTTCAATGAAAATTGATTCATCTGTCCTTTCACATAAAAATATCCTTTAGGTAAAATAATTACCTAATGGGTTAATTCCTCCATAAAATATTTTACCCCCCAAAACACTCTTATATCTTTGGTAAAAAATATTTTCCTTCTAGTGCAAATATTTCATAATCTTTTACCCTTTATGCTTTTCGTGAGTGTAAATAATCATCCACCGTGAAGCTCATATCTTCTTGAAATAATATTGTTTTCACTATAATAAGATTTTATTCTATATTTCATTATAACCATACATTTCTGTGTCGAGGAGACTTTAAAAATCATTGTGACTTATTTTATTTCCCTCTGATATTGATTCTCTCAACGATATCGGCATGACTTGTTTAGTCGGTGAGACATGAGTAACTTGCTCCAATAATGCATATCTCCCCGATGCATTTTTCCCATATTAATTTTAGAGTTCTCCTACAAAATATTCGCTCTCACAAATTCATCTTTACAAACGTCGTTGAATGAAGAATTTTATTTGGAAATACCAAAGGAAAATTTAAAGCAATCTGCAACTCCATTCAGATGCAATTTATGCTCTTTTCACCAATAATAATACTGGCAGTGATATCTGCAAAGAAACATTCTCTATGAGGATCAGGCTTATGAAATATTTGATTACAAATCATCCATTTGGTTGTATATGAAATCTTACTTGAACTTAGCAGGACTGAAGTTTTGATCGTTACTTCAAATGATCCCAATGACAGTTTATGTATATTACCTTTTGAAAAAAATTCAACTGCACACTTCAAGAGAGTTTAATTAAGATGGATAACTTGATTTCTCTATAGATTTTGGTATATTGCTAGTGGTGCATAGAATTAATCATGTGCTTTGAATTCTCAAATAGTTCTGGTGGCATCTTTGACTGGATCATGTGTTTTCAATACAATTGCAATTTGTAGCCAAAAAGATCTAAAGCATGCTTTAGAATCCTTTGGAGCATATCTTTAATTTATACAATGAAATATTTAGGGTTCAAAGTTGCCACATCTCAAATGTTTTAAAACATATATCATTTGAATTTTAGGATTTTAAGAAAAAAGTTTCAATTTCAACTGCGGGATGAACAAAGTAATTTCACTGCAGGCACACAAAGCATCTTGGAGTTACAAAAGATTTCAAGGGACTCTAATTAATTATTTTGGAAGTGGGTTTCTGACGTATTTTGAACAACTCACCAAATCAAGGTACTTCTTTTGTAAACTGGCCCTGTCGGAGCGTATAGTGAGGAAAACGAATTTTTAAAAAAATGCACTTGATGACCTTGGAATTCAATGAAATTGAAATTGGAGGAATTTGAGGCCAGAACACCAACTGGGTCATCCTTATAATTTCAAAGTTTGCAACTTTTTCGGGGTGCCAAATCTAGCCCGGGAGCAGTCACAAAACAGTTAAAAAGCATACCAGAACTCCTCGGATGACCATAAAAATGCACAAAAGTATAGATATATGATTCAAGAATTTATTGCAAAAAAATGGCCTATCTAAAATCATCGTGAGGTGTGAGATATTACAAAGTAGCCCACTTAGCAGATTTCATTATGCAGACAACAAACCTTCACAGAACCCTTTAACTTGACCTTTCAAAACCCAATCAAAATTGATCATATGAAGCTAAAAATCGGCATGCACACTCCCATATGTCAAATAAACATGCTTACAAAGTGATTTGGCATGAAAATGAATAGATCCAATGTTATGATTTTTCAAAATGTGCTCTTGAGGCTAATTTTACAACTGAGTTTTATGAGTGTTGTATTAGAATTTTGACATGGCAAGTTCAAATTTTGGCAAAATTTGAATGTTCCAACAACTTCTCTCCCCAATTTGATGGAGTCTGGCTCCTGGTTCTCCTCTTTATTGGCAATGTATTATCCCCTTCATGTTCTTCATCGGTATGGGGTGACGAGACACTAGCCTTTTCACCTTCTACCTCCCCCTCATAGTGGGACTCCAGGTCTCCCATTAGGTCATATCTAAACTTCGTGCCATCAGCTTCCAAATCTTGCATCCTTTGTTTCACCCATTGCGTAGAGTAGTCCTTGACTGGTTCAGTTATTCGGTCAAGATCTGTTGTATCTTCCTCAGACCAGCTTATTAGTGGAAAAGGCATGTTCTTGTATGGTTCATAGCCCTATCATTGTAACAAGTCTACCTCATCATCATGTACTTGATCAGGTACCTCTATTACTTTGTACATCCTTATCATTTTGAGGGGCGTTCAAGAGAACCTCCTTCTAAGAACTTTGAGGTCATCCCTGCAATTGGCCAGTAGTCTTCTATATGATCTTTGTGCCTAAATTTTTTGTTGGATATCTTCACAAATCTTCCATATGGATCAAACCTGCCTCTAGCTGAATGAGAGTATAACTCAAACTGTGCCAATTCCTTCTCAGAATTTTGGGCACTTTGAAGGGAAGGGCATGATTCCAGAGATCCAATTCTGAGGGGGAATTCTTCTCCCAATCCATTTTTCTTGATAACTTGTATGATTTCTTCAAAGACCACCATTTTCCTTGTGAGTTCTAACATCAGAAGCTTGTTGGTGGGATATTTGGAAAATGTAAGTGGATTAGCAGGAGATCCTTGTACCCAAATGTATGTGAACTTCAGGAATTGAATGAACAATTTTCCATATTGTTTTATCAATTCCATAGCCTCAACTAATATTCTGACATGAAGGGCATCTTGGAATAATCTAAGAATGTACATAAAGAATGCATCATTTTCCCTTCGTTAGTTGGTGGTTTTATGTTGCAATTGAGGATACACATTCCAAATATTTTCTTTTCCTAACATATTTACCAGATATGATGTCATGGTAAATCTATCAGTTTCCTATACACTTCTCAGCTGGGCATCCAGATTATTGTTAATGATCCTAGCCTAATGGTAATTCTTATTGGCCACAGTTTGTGTAATGGGGTAAAACATCTATGTTTGGAAGATATGTATTTTCTCCACTCCCATTACCCTACCTAGGAGAGTTATGATATCATGGTACTCCATTTTGAAGTCACCTTCATGTAGTTGCTTTGGCAATTTGGAGAAATGAGGTTTGGGCTTCAAAATCCATGCATTGTTCATGATCTCAAGGGCTCTATTTGGGTCCTGATTGTAGAACTCGGTAGCCTCCCCAATGTTAATTTCTCTGATAAGATGGTGATTTGAGGCAATGTTAAAGACCTCTGCAATAGAATCCTCAGTTAGATTAGCCATGACCCTTCCTTGTGGCCCAACTATGATTCTTGTGTTGGATTCATAGTGTTTTGCACATTCAAGGACTAACTCTGGGCATAATTGTGTTGGGGGAAACCTTGTTGCTTGTGCCAAACCAGTATGGGTGAGGAATTTTTCCAATTGTGTGGAAGCATCACCATACATCCTCTTATGAAAATCATCATAATCAATGTGTCCCATTTTTGTGTCCGCAATCTTGGCCCAAATAGAAGATATCTTGGTTTTCGGCCAGATGCCCTTGAAATCATACTTCATCCTTTCTTGTCTTTTCCTGACCTCCTCTTGCACTAGAAAAGCCTTTGTCTTGGTGGCCTTGTTGGGACTCAATTCAGCCTGCATTTGTTAGAGAAGATCCATAATCACTCAAGTGAAATTAAACTTGTAACATGCCCTTTATTTAATGAAATCCATAACTTGTAATATCAGCAAGAAAATGCAAGAGGAAAGATTAACTTCATTCAATGACATGTAAATGAACCAAATATAACCATAAATGCTTTAAAAAAAATCAAACACATGCCTGCACATCAATTACACCTAACTTGTAAAGAACCTCATAAAGTTCAGATAATCCGAGCAAGCTCAGATTTTCCGACCAGACTAAGGTTTGGATAATCCAAGCTAGCTCATATTTTTTGAAATTGGTCCAAATCAGTTTGTTTTTCTTTTGAATCACATGGATTTGGAAATATGAAGCTTCAATATTAAACATGAGCTAATTTCCATCATAAGATGTCAAAAATATCCCTAAAGACAAATTTACTTAAAGTCCTTATTGCATGCATTAAGGAGAAGAATTCGCAAAATTCAGGCATTTCAAGGGACCTCAGATTGGCCGAGTGTATCAAGGTTCAGATAATCCGAGCAGGTTCGGATTTTTTGAACAAATGGATGACCATCAAAATTTTTACAAGAGGTATGAAGGATGATTCATAAAATCCAAGGGGGCTCAAATTCTCCGAACGGATTAGATCTAGACAAATCCGAGCTACCTCAAAATTTCTGAGATTTTCTTGGGGTTGCAAAATTTTCACTTTGTGATGGTTTTTTTGTTCTGATGAACACAAAGGGCTGAGATGGAATCCATCTATGGATTTTTTCATTTTTTTAATACTCCACATAATTCAAAAAACTATTGATATTATTTCTATTTCAATCAAATGCACGACTAGGGAATTACAAGACCTAGGGTTTATGGGTTGTGGCTTTGAAACCATTATTTTATCATTTCAGTCAAATCAAAAGAAGAGGCAGACAACAAGAAACCCAAGGGTTTCTACTAATCTTTATTCATCAAATGCATGGAAATTAAAACCCATTCCCGAATTCCCAAATTCCCAAAAACTAAGACGAGAACCAAGAACCCGATAATGGTGAAAATGAGAAACCATTCGGACCAAACCTGAAGGCTTCTATGAATGATCAAATGTTGAAAAAAACCAAGATATCCTGAAGTAGAATAAAGTCATTCAAAAATTATCACATTCATACCTTAAATGGACACTCAATGGAGAGAGTGATGGAAAACCAGCAATCAATCCTCTGAAAATCCCAAGAATGGCTCCCAGAAGCATGCAAACCGAAGGAAAAGGCTTGATTCGAGGGAAAGATGGAGGCGAACTTCTCTCACCTTGTCAACAGAAAAACATGGAATGAGGAAATGACCAACTAAACCACTTTTTATTCCCAAAAATAACTCATAAAGTCCGCCATTAATTCCTGATAGTATGGCTAGAGGGGTTCGGAGATTCAATAGGAGGCCGAATTTTAGGTAGTCCGAGGTACCTCAGATTATCTAACCGGATTAGAGTTCGGATAATCTGAGCTACCTCAGAATTTTTGAAATTTTGCCAGACTTAGCGAATTTCCCTCCTTTTCATGATTTTCAAGGATGAATTCATTCCTTAAGAGCATGGAAGTTTTCAAGAATTGTAAGGGAACATCTCAAATGCAAGATAAAACACTATGCCCATAGGTGACCCAAAACCAACACCAAAAGAAAAATCCCTTAAGGGCATGAACTCAAGACCCTAAGGAAATAGACAAAGAAAGAAAAGCAAGAAAGAGGGTCCCCGCCTCAACGGGGCGTGTGTGCAAAAATTTCACAACAAATGGTGACTCTGTTGGGGAAATGCTCCAGAGCATTTCAATGACAAGATGGAATCAAGAACCCAAAATCTTGGTTTCATTCCCATATTAAGCCACCTAACAAATTAAGTTTCAAAGTCGAGGGACAAGCAAATCCCTTCTATGCCAGAATCCCAGTGTGTGTATATGCATTCATTTCCTTACCTTGGTTGCTCCAGGGAACCAAGGTCAACAAGGTCAAGCTATGTAAAAGACTAACTTCAAAAGCATCCTAGATAGAGCCTCGCTGCTAGCCAGGCCTCCATAGCCCCGATGAGGTTATCACTGTGACCCTCCCAAATATAGCTCTACTACTATCCAAGCATCCATAACCTCAGTAGAGGTATTCAAATACTCTTGATAAGTTGAATTCATTTCTTCTGATATTCAATATTTCTATTTTTTCTTTACTTTTGATGTTCTTTTCTTTTCTTTTCATTTCAACCCATGAACAATGAAGTTCATGCTTAGGGCTGGGAACCACAATAGTGTTGAAGCAGAGATTAGATTTTTCACTTAACCAAGCCTTCCACGGAACTCGCAACAACTTTAGGTTTCTTAAGATGTGTTCAAAAAATATAAGATCCAAGCACATTCTAGAACTACTCAATCCAAGGACCTCTCCACTTTAACATTAAGCACATGCGACATTAATTAGGGGGGTTTCACCATACTGCCCTGGAAGGATGATTAGAGTTTGTAAAAGAGATACTTGGAACAATCCTAGGTTGCACCATGATCGTTGTGCAACTGCAACAAACACAAAAGAGAACAGAGGGACCCAAAACCAAAATGAAAGCCAGAACAAAACCAAACCAAAACCAAAAGCAAAAAGCAAACAAAGAAAAACAAAGCAAAGAAAACTAGCACCTAAACTAACTATTTGAAAAGAGAGAGTTGTAGGCAGCTCAAGATAGGAAGTAATGCTTCAAATATTGCTCGTTGACTGGCAATGAGACATCCTCCCCAATGAGATTTTTTAGGCGAAAAGCATTATCTCCCAGTATCTAAGAGATTTGAAAGGGGTTGAGCCAGATTTTATCAAATTTTCCATGTTCCCCTTTCTTATCATGTGCTTTGTCACTGTACAAGACCAGATCAAAAATCCTAAAATCCTTAACTTTGGCTTTTCGGTCAAACCACCTTTTGACGACACCTTGGTGTTTAGTAGAATTTTCTAATGCTTCATCTCTTTTCTCTTCAAGGTGTAAGAGTTCAGTTAAACGACCCTCATGCCTATCCCCTTCATCATAATATTCATTAATGAACTACAAGGTCAGGATTTTCAATTGAATGGGAAATATTGGTTCAAGACCATACACAAGGTGATAAGGGGAGGTTCCTATGGAGGCCTTTTGTCTAGTATGATCTGCCCAAAGAGAAAATATGAGTTGGGTATGCCAATCATTGGGGTTTTTCTCTAGCAATTTGCGGATGACAATCAAAAGGCTTTTGTTCATGGATTCAGCCAAACCATTTCCTCGGGGATAGTAGTTATAAAATTTAATAATGATTCCATGATCAAAATCCCATCCATAAAAATTTAATGAAGAAAATGCAGCACCATTGTCACAAACCAAAGCAATAGGACAATCAAAATGATTAATAATACCTGATTCAAGAAAATCGATTACCACCTCATATGTGCATTGTTTACAGGAAAGAGCCTTAGTCCACCTAGTAAAGTAATCAATTATAGTAAGATTATGTAGGTGGCCTGCAGAGGAAGGTGGGTTGATTGGACCAATGAAATCAAATCCCCATTGCGCAAATGGTTTTACCTCGGTCACTGGTTGAAGTGGAAGTGTTGCATAATTTTCTCTACTTGTAGTTTGACACAAACGACAAGCTATTACATGGTTGTGTGTGTCCTTGAACAAAGTTGGCCAGTAGTACCCTGCCCTTAGGATCTGATTTTTTGTGGATAGTGTGGAGTCATGGCTTGTGCCAAACTTGTCATGGAATTTGGTCATCACCCTTTCAGCTTCCTCTTTTCCAAGACAGCGTAGGTAAACCCTCTCATGATTCTTCTTGTATAGAACAAATCCTTTCAACATGAAACCATCACAAATGCAGGGCTCTCTGTTGTACTATGTTGAGATGATCGGGGCATTCCTGATTCAAGATATAGTAAATAATGTCATCATACCAACTACCCAGAGAAACATAATGAAGGTGATAGTGATGGGTTGTAAGATCAAGGCCCATTTCAGCCATCATCTTAGTTAATCCTTGCCCTCTCACCAGTTTCATGGGCTATATCTCAATTTCATACTCCTACAACATTGTGACCCATTTCTCTCTTTGTTCCCTGAGTTCATTTTGCATTAGTAAAAGCTTAACTACAGGGTTTGGTACTATTGCATAAACTTTGTTTCTTAGGATATAATGTCTAAACTTCTTCACACCTAACCAAGGAATAGGCTTGTTTTTCTACACTTGGATATTTTAATTCAGCATCTTTCAGCGGAGCACCCATGAATGCTATGGGATGCCCACTTCCTTGATCATATTTCTAAGTTAACATACCAACACTGGAATGATCAAATGCGAATGAATATATGTAGAAAGCCTTGGAATAATTAGGACTTACCAATACTAGGGCTTCAACTATGGCCCTTTTTCTTTCTACAAAAGCCTCTTTTTCTTCAGTACTCCATTCGACTTTCACATCTTGCTTTAACATGGAATTCAAAGGTTTGACTATTTCTATGAAGCCAGTGATGAAATTCCTAACAAAGTTGATCTTTCCAAAGAAGGACTTCATTTCTTTCTTACTAGCAGGAGGTTGAATTTTTAATAGAGCTTCAATTAGTTCTGGATCAATGGATATACCTTTCTCTAAGATTACGTGTCCTAATAGCTTCCCTTATATCACTCCAAAGATGCATTTCTTGGGGTTGAGTGAGATACCAAAATTTTGACATTTCTAGAATACTTTACATAGGTCTGAAATATGATCACATTTCTTTGAAAAAATAGTTAAATCATCCATGTAGATAATGATACACTTATCAATGATATCCTTAAAGGTTGTATCCATCGCCCTCTAGAAGGTTTCCCCTACATTAATCAGCCCAAATGGCATCCTTCTATAGGAAAAATTACCCCATTTCGTGGTAAAATCATTCTTATTCCTCTCCTCATATTGCACCATGACTTGATTGTATATAGAGTATTCATCTAAGAAAGACACCATTTGGGATCCGTTGATGATCTGCAGCACTTCATCCAGTGATGGGACTGGATAATTGTCCTTCTCCGATACACGATTGAGATTTTTGAAATCCATGAAAAGCTGTATTTCCCCATTCTTCTTTCTTACAAGAACCAAATTGGCCACCCAAGTTGACTTCCTAACTAGAAATATGATACGAGCAGATGGTAACTTTTGCACTTCCTTTTGAATGATAGGTTCTAGAAAAGCATTGATGGGTCTTTTCCTTTGTCTGAAAGGTTTGGCCCCTTTCTTGAGAGGGATGGTGTGTGTGATAATTGAAGTTTCATATGTCTTCAGATATTCAAAACTCCATGCTATCACATCTTGATACGAGTGTAATGCATCAATGATTCCTTCCTTTTCCTTTGGAGTGCATATTTTTCCTATAAAGACATTCTTGATGTTGTTTGGAGTCCCCATATTGTATATATCACACTGACTGCTAATGGACTCCCTCTTGGCTTGTTATTCCTGATCTCTGACCCTATTCAAGTCAAATATTCTCTCCAGCTACACCATTCCTCTTGGAATGGTGTTGGTCTTTAGATTGATGATCCCTTCTAGGTCCATCTCTGCCTCTTGAGGCTCTGTTTCATCAATTATCTAAGAGGTGAACACATCAGAACTTGTAATAAAATCCAGAATATGCTTGTCATCTTCAAACACTTGAAAATTATTTATGTTATCGGGCATTGACGATACTGGGGTGAGCTCTACAGTAAACTTCTTTAATTATGAAAGCGATAAAGGTTGCAGTGTATTGGTCGTCTGAGCTAGAGAATCTATAGTTTGTTTCTTTCCTCGAGGTATTAGTTGAATGTTGAAGGCATCAAACCCCTCAATGAGGTCCCATACTCTATTTCATTAGTTATTCATCCTTCTATCATGACATGAATACTATTTCCTAACTTTCCTAACTACCAATTTAGAATCTCCAAATACTTGTAGAATTCTAACTTTCTTTCTTAATTCCATCAACAACTTATGAATCAAAGCCTCATATTCAACTACATTATTAGTACAATGGAATTGGAGTCTATGAGCAGAGAAAAAGGTCTTACCTCTAGGACTAATGAGATCAAAACTAGCTATGACTCCTTGATTTGATTTGGATCCATTGAATCTGAGCGTCCAACAACCAGCAACTCCCTTTTCAATTGATTCATCTTTCGCTTTGCCACTACTGGAGGGTTCCTCAAAAGGTATTAAGCTTTTACCTCTGGAGTCATCCAAAACATTTTTTACCTCAAGTCTGACAATTGGGGTTGGGTTGATGCATATTTGTATTTTCTCTACTGCCACCTAACATAAGCAACACTCCTACTCAAAGTGAGGGGAATTATGAACTTGACACCAATTCGAAAGGAGGAATTCTTCGAAATTTATATCTCTACCCAAATGAACTTGATCTTCTATGCACTTCTGGATGAATTCCTGAAAGTTATCCAAAAAACTGAGTTGACCATCTTTTGGGTCATCATCTTCTTCTACAGGCCGAGGTAGTGCTCCAATATTACTGGATTCTAAAGTGAGCTCAATTGGTGGGCGCGACAACATAAGAATTTCCTCTATGTCTGATTATAAAACATGGGCTTCCAACACATAATTCCCCATACTGAATTCTGACACCAAAATCTCATTCGAAGAGTTTTGGTACTCGGTAATCACATACCTCATCCTAGGTTCCCTTTAGACCCTAATTTGATTTTGTACTCCCTTCCAAGGAAGCCACATATGAGAATGATCAATTGATGTATAGCCATTAAGTGCCTTGGTGAAATCCCTTCCTAGGACCAGGCCATAAGTATCAGAATGTCTGCCACCTAAATGTTGATAACTTGTTGAACCATGGGATCTAATGTGACTTGCATAGGGATCACATTCAATTCTCCCACCACATTCACCTCAGTCTTGTCCAACTAGGTAACCTTTCATTGAGAAGCAACAAACATAATTTCTAAGGCTTGATAGACCAAAAAAGGCATAACATTTGTTGACGCTTCTGAATCCAAGAGGCAATTATGTAGATATTTTCTGAATATACGGATAGAAATCGGAAAAGGAGGGGCTTCATTCTTTCCCTGAAATAAACTCAGGGGGGTATTGGCTTGTGCAACTTGGATTTTATCCTTTTCCCTTCATTTATCCTTAAATTTTCTTGGACCTTGATCTCTTGGTGGCTACTGACCAGAATTCCTTACAACTGCTTCTTTGGATTTAAAAGCTCCTAAGATAGAATTCCTAATAGTGGGAACCCTCAATAGTTAAAAATTTGAGAGGCTTACCTTCACTTTCCTGAGTTCCTCAGTTACATATTCACCTAGCTATTTTGTGCTAATGTCGGTGAGGATCTCCTTGAAATGATCCATCTGCTTCTCCTTTCCTACATTAGCATTCCTTCCTTTTGATGAATTAGGTTGTCCTTATTTTGAAAGATACTACATGGGCACATGAGGATAGGATGGATTATCACTGGCATTAGGATTACGGGGCATGGTGAAGTTATTTGGGGGAATAGTAGTAAATGGACCTCCAACCTGAGGGCCTCTATTTGGCCAGTTCCTTAGGTCATATTTTCTTGTAGGCTGTTGGAATATTTCAACTTCCTCAACACCTATCTCTTCCTCATCCATAGGGCCATTATCGTTCTCAATACCTTCTTGAAATAGCTAAGAAATTTCATCCCCATTGCATACTTGTTCTGACTCGCCATCTGATTCAACCACTTCTAGCTTTGGCTCATTCTCTTCACCTCATGGGAAAGGAGAATGATTTAGCACCAATACTAGGGAATCATATGGACCAGATGGTACCAGCTCTTGACCACTGGAATTGTTCTCAACTTCATACTGGAAAATGGATGTGGCAGTTTGGAACTCAGGGAAGTCTAACTTAGAGTGTTGACTGGTTTTGTGAAGTCTACACCACCCTGACAATGTTGCCTCTGCCAAATATACACCACCTGATGTTTTATCTTGAGTAGGGGGTTGATCTAATGAGGTGGGAACACCTCCATTGTTTGTTCTTTTATTCCATTCCCTATTCTGCCTAGGAGGCTTCCTTCTATCAAATCCCTATCCAGTCGAATGTCCTCTCTCAAAGTTTTGCCCAGATGGCTAACCTTTTTCAAAGTTTTGTCCAGATTGGACAAAATCTCTTGCTTCCCTATTATATTTGGACTACATATTCCTTTGAGTAGCATGGAGTTGGTTTTTTTGGTTCCCTAAATAAGTTACCTCCATGTTCAACCTTTTCACTTGTTCATTCAACTCATGCAACCTTTCTTTTTCAGGATTACTATATGGCGCAGGTCCCAAACTATTCTGATAAAATCTCAGTGGTACCTCTGGGCTTGAAGATTGATTCAATACATCAGAATTTTGTATATAGGACGGGAAATTGGACTATTGTTGTGAGTTAAGGGGATGATTGATACTTTGTTGTGGATAACCGGCCATTAGTGGGATTTGATTTATCAAAGGACCCAAGTGTTGAACTAGTGGCAATTGTGGCACCGGATTCATGATAGGTGTGTGATTGGACAAAGCTTGATTGACTGCATGGATCTGTCCTGGGTGGGCAAAGGGCCCTAATGAATGCATGGGTCCAGATAGGTGCTATTTCAAATCAGTACTAACTTTAATTGCCTTGGTATAGGTCGCAAGCAGAGTAGTAGGTGGGTTTGGTCTCTATTTAAGGAAGGTGACAGTGAGATTGTCGAGGGATTCATAATAAGCTTCTAAGGAAGTGATTTTATCTACAACATAAGGAGCTTGCAACCTGGTATATGCATGATGGAACCTATAATTGAAGGACCCAATGGGTTCGTTGATTTCCCTTTTCACCCTAGTAAACTACATATATAATTCATTGGATTTGATGGGGATTTTAAACTTATGTGGGAAGGCGGTTTCCAGCTCAGTCCAATTGTGTATAGACCCTATAGGCAAATGATTATACCAATAGAAGGAATCCTCTCCTAGGAAATATGGGAAAATTTTGCATGCAACATCTTAATGGTTAATACCTCTATCCCTAAGACAAGTCTGGAAAATTCTAATGTATTCCTTAGTTGTCTTGTTGGGATCATTGGTATGGAACTTGGAGCATAAATGCTTGGGGTTCTTTGGAATGACATTGTAGTTATTGAAGGGTAGGGGTGAGGGGTTGTTTTCCAGGAAAGCCATCGATGGTGGTGGAGGTGGTTGTGGTTGATTGATGACCAGTTGAGGCTGTTGGGAAGGAACCGCTTCAGAGTCATATCATGAACGACTAGATGTAGGCAAGAATGAGGGGGACAATGGAAAGGGATGAGTGGATGAGGATTCTTCCCCGTTTTTGGCCCTCCTTGACCTAGTAGGGACCGGTAACTCTTGGAAATCTACCTCTCTTGACATGGATCTGGTTCTTCTTCAAAATCTCTCAGGAGAAATTATAGATAGGAAATGCTCCATCTTTGCTTATTCGGCCCTCCTTCTAGCACCAATTGGTTGATGATGGTTTCTACACATCAACAACTCAGAGAGAATATAACATCCTATCTCTCTTGAAAGGTAAATCTCTATCAGCAAGCCTCAAGAGATAACCCCAAGGTCTCTAATGTCAGGTCTTGACAATGCATAAACAACTCAAATAATATGTGAAGATGTTGGTAATCATAAGGGGCCTTACGAAACAACTGTTGGAGGTTTCAAACTCATCAGATTTTGTAATATTTTGATGCTTTTAATTCTAAAACTCACCCAAATTCAAAGAAAGATCAAAAGAGAATGGTTGAGAGAGATTCTAAACTAACTCCTAAAATTAATCACAACAATGATGAATTCTACAAATGGACAGATCCCCAATAAAACCAATCTCTGCTTGATCAAGGACAAGCCCATAACTCCACATAAATGGTGCAATCTTCTAAGGAAACTGAAGATTTTTAGATTATAAACATTCATCCACATACCCAGTAAATGGAACAAATGTAGACAAGCATCCCTAGTTCAGCTTAGCACAAAATAAGGCCCAGACTAACTTTACACAACAACTTACAATCAGAAAATTGCTAAAAGTATGGACTGAAGATTGATCAACATCATTAACATTTCACCATTATCATGAAAGAACTAAAAACTAACATTTAACACCAAGAATCAAGAACAAGAAACCATAAAACTTTTGAAACATAACACAATGTTTTCCAAATAAACAACCCATTTGCATTATCTTCTCTAGCATTTCCATAACAGTCTCCCTGCTCTCTCCTCTCCTATAGCTACTGACTTCACCTAACTCAGCCAATTCTGACTCTTTATCTACCTTAACTCATAATTCTAACCCCCTACAAATGAAAAGGCAAAGGTCTTTTATAGATTTTACATTTTAGGATGAAAGGGCATGATTAAATCAATCCAAGGGCGTAGATTATGCATCTAGAAGCATTTGTCAGTTACATGCAGCAGTTACAAATTTAGAGTAATAAGAAAATAAATATTATTCCCGGTGATGATGATGAAAATTTTGGCTGAGGACTAAAAATAACATCAACAAGAATCTTCCAGAAACTTCCTCCAACTGGCACACAACTAGTAGCACAGATTCTCATATGCGGGCTCCACATTTAATATTTGAGTTCTTCCATATTTTCCTCTTGGCACGAATTCATATGCAAGTCTCCCTTTTGATTTATTTAATCATGAAAAGCAAATATCATCATTAGTAGCCCACATGTAAAAAAAATCCAATCCATAAAATATCCAAATAAAACTTGAATAAAATTTTGGCCTCTTTTAAGAAAACTTTCTATTTTGGGAAAAAAATTCATTTTTCGAAAAAAATTTCCATTTCAAGATTTTTTCATTTTCGAGAACATTTTAAAATTTAGAAAAAAAATCATTTTGGAAATTTTCCATTTTGAAAAAAATGCATTTATTCATTTTGAAAAAAAAAATCATTTAGAAAAAAAAATTCCATTTTGGAAAATTCTGAGTTTTGGGGCTCAGTTTTCCAAAGCTTAATCCTCACGGAAAATCCGAGGTAGCTTGAAATTTCAAAAATTGCCATTTTTGGAAAATTTTCATTTTTGAAAAAAAAACATTACATTTCGAAAAATTTCCATTTTGGGAAAAAAAATTCATTTGGGAAATTTTTCCATTTTTGAAAAATTTCAGGATTTTTGGGGGGGCTCGGATTTTCCAAAAATGAAAATTTCAAAAAATCCAAGGTAGCTCGAATTACCCAAAATCCAAGCCAGGTCAAAATCCCCTACACTTCATAACATTTTTTGTAGAAGGAATTTTTGAAAAGTTCAAAAAGCAACTTGGCCTAATTTTTTGTCCTCTATCCATAGGTACAAAAATATTTACACATAACTGTTGACGCAAGATTTTTTGCAAGTAGCAGCAGTCTCATGGGAAACTTAGCTATTGGGGGACATAGTGCGCTAGCTAAGTGACCTCCGGGGTTTTATCAAAGCCGACTCTTCCTTTAGTGGGGGAGGTAAAGGGTTAGAAAGACAACAAAACATGAAATCTAAACTACAAGCGATGCGCCAAAATCATAAACGAATTTACCAGAGCACGATACTGGATGCAAAGGCCCGAACCACCAAATGTTGTTTATTAAGTAAATTTTCTCAAAAGCACTTTAAAACATAACAAACACCCTCTAATTGCATAGCATAATCTGACATAACTTCAGCCAACACAAAGGAGTTGAAAAACATGATCTGTATTTATTTAGCTATGAAAGATCACAAAAGATGAAGAACAGGCATTCATGCACTATAGGAAAATAACAGCACAGGCTAACAGTCTTATCAAATACTTGAAAAAAAGAAAGGTCGAATTGATTGGCACAGTCTACGAACTTCAAATTCAATAAAAATATTGCAGAGGCTTTTCCCAGTGCTCGGGAGCTTTTATCAACTTAACAACTATAAAAGAGAAAAGGGCCACATATATAGGCCAATCCACCGCCTAAAAACCACAAAGAAAGATGTCGCGAGAAAACATGGACGTCCCAGATCATCTCGACTCACCACCGAAAAGAATGATCACCCAACAGCATGCCAACAATGTCATTGCAGGGAACAAAAAACCATGTAGCAGCAAAAATGAACACATGGCACCGAAGAAGAAAACGCGATGGCAAACAAGAATAAATGGTGCAACAGCAACTCCCAAATAACCGGCGCACAAGAAAATGCCACGCGTCGAGCAAATGGAGCCTGGCAAAAAGAATAAGTGATGCCCAACGAAAAGCTTTGAGAGGAAGCCACATGAGTGACACTGAACGATAGTAACTACATGGTGGGCCTAGCTCAGAAAGTGGCCAGAGAAAGCCACGTGTCACGCACACGGAACTCGGCAAAAGCGAAGTGATACAAAATAGCAAAAAGCTCTGAGAGGAAGCCACGTGGGCGACGTCAAATTTTGTGAGCGATCAAAGATAAGGCGCAACTGCGAAGATAAAATAATAACCACGAAGGCTTGCGGTTTTTTGTGAAACAATAACATTGAAAATTCACTTCAAAAATCCCCATTTCCAAAATCCAAGGTAGGTGGAATTCTCCCAGACCCTCAAGATGCTTCAAAATATTGCCCTTATCAAATCAAATCCAAACTTGATCTCAAAATAACCTCCCAATAAGAGGAAAACTAAAAATCGACAAAGCCAAGATGAGGAGATGCAAAAGAAAAAAGAGGGTCCCCGCTGCTAGTGGGGTGTGTGTGCAAATATTGCACAACAAATGGCGGCTCCTGTTGGGGAAATACTTCAGAGCATTTTGATGACAAACTAGAATCATGAACCCAAAATCTCAAGTTTCCATCCTCACATCAAATCAACTAATAAACCAAAGTCTCAAAGTCAATGAACAAGTTAGCCCTTACTGTGCTGGAAATCCAAGTGTGTGTGAGTGTATAAGTTTCCCTCCTTAAACTACTGCAAGAACCAAGTTCATTCAAGTTAAGCTACATAAAGATTCTAACTTCAAAAGCAACCTAGATAGAGCCTCACTGCCAATCAAGCGTCCATAGCCCCGATGAGGTTATTGATGTGATTCTCTCGAACATAGCTCTACTACCAGCCAGGAGTCCATAGCCCCGGTAGAGATATTTGGATCCTCCTGAAAAGTTGAATTCACTTTCTTTTGACATTCAATATTTTCTTCTATTTTTTTTTCTTTTTTTTTTTTTGCTTCTTTTTCATTTCAACTTGTAAACAATGAAACTCACACTCAGGGATGAGAATCATAGTGGCACTGAAGCAGAATATAAGATTTTTCACTTAACCAGACCTCACACAAAACCAAACAACAACCTCAAGATTCTTAAGATGTATGTGTAAGTATAAGATTCGAGCACATTCTAGAACCAACTCAATCCAAGGACTCATCCACTATAAACGTTTAGCACATGCAACACTGAATAAAGGAATTCTACCAACATTCCCTGGAAGGATGGTTAAATTTTGTAAAGGAAATACATAGAATAGTCCTAGATAAAATAATTGTTGTGTGAATAAGACACTCCCAATAGAAAACAGGGGAACCCAAGCTAGAGAAGAAATGCAACAACCAAATCGAAACCAAAATCAAACCTAATCTAACCAAAAAAGAAGCAAAGCAAAGTAATCTAAAATAAATCCATATATCCTAAAGAAAACAAAAAGCAGACTAAAGCAAAAGAACAATAGGGAAAACTACATTTATTCAAATCAAATTATATACAAGAAGACTCAAAACAAATCATGATCAGATAAGGAAAACTAAGTCCCAGCCCCATATGGTTCATCAATGCATGGACAAGCAATAAGGTGATAGTCACAGTCCTCAAGAATGCAAGTATATCCTTATACACAGAAAAATAAACCTCAAAAATGCAGCATTGAAATTCTATGTCGTAATCAGGGATAACCAGTAACTGAGGCAACTCATTGAAACCATGATCAATCCATATGTAAGTTGTCTTTCCTAAACCTCCATAATCAAATTGATGAGCTTTAAAATGTTTTCCATGGAAAGAAACAACCTAGTGTGACCCTCGTTCAAGCAACATGTGGTGCTTGTTGGCTTTCAATTGTGAAGAGTTGAGATCCAAGTTGTCAGGTGGTCTCCATTGATGGTGCAATATCCCTCTCGCACTCGAAATATGCAAAACAGAGTTAGAGTCATCAATAAGCAATCCTAGGTGAAATTCAGATTGAACAAGCTCAGAATTAACAAAATCGAATATTTCACCTATTTTTGTTTCATCATGAGACATCAATGATGAGAATGCAAGGATGTCATCATGTACATCTTCCTCAGTAGGATGGTCATCAGGAGGCATCACAGACTTATCATCAAGCACATTTTCACCTACAACTGTGTGATTAAACACGTCAATTATGACTATAATATTACTATTTTTAGCATCATTCAAGTTTTCTTGCACATCAATATGAACCACATTACTACCTCATTATCAATATATAAAGTCTGTAAATTTTTCAATACTCAACTCATCAATAGACAAAGAAAAAATAGAATTTGATAATTGAGAAAACTCCCTGAATTCATCTTTTGTTGACACTGGTTCATATTCTTGATCATAGCCATCAAGATCAACACCTTCAGCTTTCTCCATAAAATACTCATCAACAATTTGTTGAAGCTCCTTGATTGAAGATTCAATCTCCTCCAAGGTTGCCTCAACATTTTTTGCTAAGCGTTCCTCAAATTCAGCAACCTGTTGAAATTCATCTCCTGTTTGATTTGACAATTGTACTTGCTCATCCACCTCTTTAATTGTTATCTGATATTGGAAACATGTGAATTTTGAATGTTCTTCCTCATGTATTATGCACCAAGATGGTAATAATAGCTCTTCTAAATGGATTATGTATCCCAGGGTTGACCAATCTTTCATAATTCTGACAACAAACTCATCATATCTAATCTATGTTGGATCTTCACCATGAATAGAGGAATTTTGATTTATCACTTCTTCCTTTTGTAAGTCATCCTCAAATTTATTTTCCATTTAAGATCTTTGGTTCACCTTTATAGGACCAATTTTCCTTTGTTTCCATAGTTTTCTCTTCGCTCAAATGTTCATCAGTTACCTATGTTGCCTTGAATATTTCAAATTCTTCCTTCTGATAAGACACTTCAACATCAGTTGCCACATCATCTCTAGATTCAGATTTTACTGTTCCAACTACATTACATTTCTTGTCAAATTGTTCTTTCCAATCCAAATATCTCTCAACTTTAATGATAATTTTCACACATGAACGACAAGTGAACTCCGAATGAGATGCACTATGAACCTTGCACCATTTAGATGAGATGAAATCTTGCAAAAACTTATCACCACTAAGTTGATCTTTAAATATTTATGTGAATGCCTCAACTGTAGCATCAATAAACTCTAAATTGGTGGAGGCTAGTGGTTCAGGCAGGTTTTGCATGAAGATACCCCTTTGCAAAACCATCTCAATTATGTCCGGGAAGGCCAAGCATTCGAACTCATTATCCCAACAAGTTTTATGGATTATGCACTGGTTTGGTAATGCATAGTGATCCAAACCCTTACTGTTCCAGAGATCCAATTTCTTATTCAGAGACACACAAAGTTGAGGAAAATTAATGATGATTGTTCCCATCATGAAAAACATAGGACTACTTTTTCATGTTGAATTAGAGATCTATCATATCTCAAATTTTCAACATGAAGGCTCATTTAACTTCCAGCAATGTCACTTATATTCTTCCCTCCTTCTAGCACCAATCTGTTGATGGTGTTTTCTGCACAACAACAACTCAGACATAATATAACATCCTATCTCTCTTGAAAGGTAAATCTCTATCAGCAAGCCTCAAGAGATAGCCCCAAGGTCTCTAATGTCAGGTCTTGACAATGCATAAATAGCTCAGATAATATGTGAAGATGCTAATAATCACAAGGGGCCTTACGAAACAATTGCTGGAGATTTCAAACTCATCAAATTTGGCAATATTTTGATGCTTTTAATCCTAAAACTACCCCAAATTTAAAAGAAACAACAAAAGATAAGGGTTCAGAGAGAGATTTTAATTCTAAGATATCTCCTATGATCAATCACAATAATGGTGAATGTTTTGAACGAACAAATCCCCCTGTAAAACCAATCTATGTTTGATCAAGGGAAAACCTACAACTACACAGAAATGGTGCAACCTTCTGAGGAAATCGAAATATTTTCAGACTATGAATATTTACCCACATACTCAACAACTAGCAGAATGTAAATAAACCTTCACAGTTGAACTTAGCACAAAATGAGGCCCAGACTAAATTTACACGACAATTTACAATCAGAAAATTGCTAAAAGTATGGACCGGAGATCGATAAACATTCTTCACACTTCACCATTTCCATGAAAGAAATGAAAACTAATATTCAACATGCATTTATAAATTCTAGAGAAATTTAAATATAAAGAATAACAAGAACCATGGAGGATAAAGAAACACAAGAGAGAACACCAAAGGACAGTGTCTTCACTTATATTGAATCACCCAAAAATTGCAACAATTCTTACATTCCAAGTTCCAGCATTTGCTCTCAAAATGACTAGCTCCTATCTCAACTATACCTACTACAGTAATGTACATCCCTTCTAGCAATATCTAACCCTCAAGAATGAAGATAAGGCTTCAATTTATAGCCAAGAATGCCCAAAGCGACCAAAAAAGAGGGCCCACAGAGCCAATTCGGCCATGCATCTAAATTTACTATGTTTAGCCCACCATACAAGGCGGCTGGAAGATTCCTTTGATTGAGACACAAAATACATTTCAAAAATTTGTGAGTGAAATTTTCAGTCAATTTAAATTCATTTGGCCATTCTATTTCTTGAAGAAACCCAAAATTCATCAGCCCCTACCTATCTAACATGGATCCCTAAGTGGTGCCTTGCTCGGTGGCGACCCCTATCTGGCTGACATCCAATTTATGAGTTATTTCCTTGCACTTTTCCAATATTTCTTTTACATCCGCTGGATCTGCCAATGGAATAAATTTAATTTTTATTTTGTGACCATTAAACTCCTCCAAGTATCGTGGCATGACTTTATTCCATTCAACTTGTAACTCCTGGTACTTGTCCAGCTTGGAAATATAGATAGCCACATCCTCTAGGTGTTATTTTTCTATTGGATAATTATCTGAAGGGTTGTAAACCTCATGCCACCAAGCCTGTATTCTATCAATGTTAATGTTATTTTGGCCAAATTTCCTTCTTCCATTCATTATCTCAAAGAAACTAACAAAACTACTATGAATCTCTTTCATTTTTCCTTCTAGTTTCACTATTATCTTCAAGACTTTATTCAGGATTTCTTTCCTATAATTCCGCACTTCGATCCACTCCTTAACTTTCCCAATCTCATATTGGGAAAATATATTCAATTTGGTCAACTAATCCTTAGGAATTTGCAAAAAAAAAACAATTCTTTTGATATAAGTTCATCAACCTTTCCGTAGTCTACAGCAAAATGTGAAGTACGTTCTAGAAAATTAGAGGCACTAGTGTGGACCTGGAGAATTTTTCCAATTGCCTCATCTCCTCTCCTGCTAACTTCTTGAAGCTACTCCTAAGTATTATGGACTGATTTCTTTAGTCTTTCAATCTCCGAGACTGTTTCTTTGGGCAACAATCCTTCCGGTAGAGCATTGTCACTCCCAACTACTTGTAATGGTTTCATCAAATGTTGGACATATTTATACACATCTCTCAATTTATTTTGCATCTTTTCTTTCTCCTCTATTTCTTTATCGAATCTTCTCAAGATAGCCTAAAAAGAGTCTCTTTCTTTTCTTGTTCTTTGGTAGTCGGCCCTAGATTGATTGTTTGCACTTTGTAATCGGATGGCCTAACCTCATCCTTGAACTTGTCACTAGTTGGTACTACCACATGGATAGCTTGACATATTTTTTTTTCCCTCTTCCTTTGTTTCAACTACCCCCATTGTTCTAGCAACTTGTCCCAACTTGGAATCTCTTCTTGCACAACAATTGGCCTCCTATTTATCCTTTTCTCCAACCAATCTAGGGTAGTAGATTATTCTATATTTACTTATGTCTCTCTTCTTCTTCAGCTTGAGGCAGACTACTAGAAATATCTTCAACACGACTTGATCATTAATTTTATTCTTCTTAGGAGACTTAAACCATCTTCCCTCCTGAACAACCTCTGATTCCACCTTTTTAATTTGAGCTCCGAAAGTAGTTTTCCCCATTTCTTGCATCATTTTTCTCCATTCCCCACTAGTGGTGGTAGAAATTTCCTCATCCTCTAATTCCTGAGCCTCAGGGTTATTTGACACATCATCCTTTTCTAGGGAAACTTCCTCTGATGCATGTGTTTTAAGAGGAGATACAGGGGGAATACTATCCCTGGCCAAAATTTTCGTATGCACCTCTTCTTCAGTAACCCCTCTTTCAACAATTGGGGAAGACCTATGTTGAGGAGGGCTTCTCTAAATCTATACTTATGGTTTTTTCTTGAAAGCTCTCTAATTCTACAACCTTTTCCGAGGAAGGGGCATAAGTAGCTATGTCATCTTTCTATGCTTTGGCTCCCTTCTGCCTTTCAGTGAGAAGCATTCTCTTTCTTGTTGGCTATAGAGTCTTCCCCTCTTTAGCTATTGAAGTTTTCTTTGTCTTAGGGGATTACTTCTCTCTTCGCTTTGATGGAGCCTGGCTCTTGGTTCTCCTCTTTATTGACACTGGATTATCCCCTTCCTATTCTTCATCGGTATGGGGTGCCAAGAAGCCACCCTTTTCTCCTTTTTCCTCCCACTCACAGTGGGACTCTAGGTCTCCCATTAGGTCATATGTAAACTTTGTCCCATCAGCTTCCAACTCTTGCATCCTTCATTTCACCCATTGCCTAGAGTAGTCCTTGAGTGGTTCAGTTATCCGGTCAAGATCCATTGCTTCTTCCTTAGACCATCTTATTGGTGGAAAAGGCTTGTTCCTGTATGGTTCAGAGTCCTGTCATTGTAACAAGTCTACCTCATCATCATGTATCTCATCGGGTACCTCTATTAATTTTTACATCCTTATCATTTTGAGGGGAATTCAAGAGAACCTCCTTCTAAGAACTTTGAGTTCATCCCTGCAATTGGCCCAGTAGTCTTCTATATGATCTTTGTGCCTAAATTTTTTTTTGGCTATCTTCACAGCTCTTCCATATGGATCAAACCTGCCTCTAGCTAAATGAGACTATAACTCAAACTGTGCCAATTACTTCTCAAAATTTTGGGAAATTTGAAGGGAAGGGCATGATTCCAGAGTTGCAATTCTAAGGGGGAATTCTCCTCCCAATCCCTTTTACTTGATAAATTTTTGCATGATTTCTTCAAAGGCCACCATTTACCTTGTGAGTTCCAACATCAGAAGCTTGTTGGTGGGATATCTGGGCAATCTGAGTGGAACAACAACAAATCCTTGTACCTGAATGTACGTGAACTTCAGGAATTCACTAAACCATTTTCCATATTATTTGATCAATTCCATAGCCTGAGTGGATATTTTGACATGAAGCGCATCCTACAGCAATCTGGGAATGTACATAAAGAATGTATCATTTTCCCTTCGATAGTTGGTGGTTTTATGTTGCAATTGAGGATGCACATTCCAAATCTTGTATTTTCCTAACATTCCTTGGTAGTTGAGCCCTTTGTACTTATTTTTTCTTGCCAACATATATACCAGATATAATTTCATGGTAAATCTATCAGTTTCCTATACACTTCTCAGTTGGGCATCTAGATTATTGCTAATGATCCTCACCCAATGGTAATGCTTATTGGCCACAATTTTTGTAATGGGGTAGAACATCTATGTTTGTAAGATATGTGATTCCTCCACTTCCATTACCCTACATAGGAGAGTTATGATATCATGGTACTCCATCTTGAAGTCACCTCTATGTAGCTACTTTGGCAATTTGGAGAAGTGAGGTTTGGGCTTCAAAATCCATGATTTGTTCATGATCTCAAGGGCTCTGTTTGGATCCTGATCGTAGAACTTGGTAGCCTCTCCAATGCTAATTTATCTCATCAGATGGTGATGTGAGGCAATGTTAAAGATCTATGCAATAGACTCCTTAGTTATATTAGCCATGACCCTTCCTTGTCGCCCAACTATGATTCTTGTGTTGGAGTCATAGTGTTTTTCACATTCAAGGACTAACTTTGGGCATAATTGTGTTGGAGGAAACATTGTTGCTTGTGCCAAACTAGTATGGTTGAGGACTTGTGCCAATTTTTTGGGAGCATCACCATACATCCTTGTATGAAAATCATCATAATCAATGTGTCCCATGTTTGTGTCCATAATCTTGGCCCAAACAAAAGATATCTTGGTTTTCGGCCAGATTCCCTTGAAATCATACTTCATCATTTCCTATCTTTTCCGGACCTCCTCTTGTATTAGAGTAGCCATGATCTTGGTGGCCTTGTCAAGACTCAATTTAGCCTGCATATGTTAGAGAAGAGCCATAATCACTCAAGTGCAAGTAAACTTGTAATATGCCCTTTATTTAATGAAATCCATAACTGGTAATATCATCAAGAAAATGCAAGAGGAAAGATTAACTTCATCCAATGAACAAAATATGAACATAAATGCTTTTAAAAACATTAAACACATGCCTGCACATCAATTACACCTAACTTGTAAAGAACCTCAGAAAGTTCGGATAATCTGAGAAAGCTCAGATTTTTTGACCAAACTAAGGTTTGGATAATCCGAGCTAGCTCAAATTTTCTGAAATTGGTCCAAACGAGTGTGTTTTTATTTTGAATCACATGGATTTGGAAAGATGAAGCTTCAACAATAAATACAAGCTAATTTCCATCATAAGATGCTAAAAATTTCCCTGAAGACAAAATTACTTTAAGTCCTAGCTTGTTTCAATCATTGAGGAGAAGAATTCTAAAAATCCAGGGATTTCAAGGGACCTCAGATTGGTCGAGTGTATCAAGGTTTGGATAATCCGAGCAGGCCCGAATTTTTTGAAAAAATGGATGACCATCAAAGTTTTGAAAAGAGGTATGAATGAAGATTCAAAAAATCCGAGGGTGCTCGGATTCTCTAAGCAAATTAGATCTCGGCAAATCTGAGCAATCTCAGAATTTTTGAGATTTGCTTGGGGCTGTGAAATTTTCACTAAGTGATTTTTTTTTGTTCCGACGAGCATAAAGGGATGAGATGGAATCCATCCATTGATTTTCCATTCGTTTAAAACTCCACACAATTCAAAAAACTATTGATATTATTTCCATTTGAATCGAATGCATGACTAGGGTATTACAAGACCTAGGGTTTACAAGTCGTGGCTTTGAAACCAAGCATCATTTCAATACAAATCACAAGAAGAGGCATGCAACAAGACACCCAAGGGTTTCTACTAATCTTTATTCATCAAATGCATGAAAATTAAAATCCGTTCCCAAATTCTAAAAAACTAAGACCAAAACCAAGAACCCGACAATGGTGAAAATGAGGAACCATTCAGACCAAACCTAAAGGTTTCTATGAATGATCAAATGCAGAAAAAAAACCAAGAGAGCTTGAAATAGAATGAATTCATTCAAAAATTATCACATTCATACCTTAAATGGATGCTCGATGGAGAGAATGATGGAAAACCAGCAAGAAATGCTCTGAAAATCCCAAGAATGACTCCCAAAAGCATGCAAATCAAAGGCAAAGGCTTGATTTGAGGGAAAGAAGGAGGTGAAATTATCTTACCTTGTCAACAGAAAAACGTGGAATGAGGAAATGACTGACTAAACTTCTTTTTATTCCCAAAAACAACTCATAAAGCCTGTCTTAATGCCCGACAATACGGTTAGAGGGGTTCAAAGATTTGACAGGAGGCTTGATTTCGGGTAATCCGAGGTACCTCAGATTATCTGACTGGATTAGAGTTTGGATAATCTGAGATACCTTAGAATTTATGAAATTTTTTTAGACTTAGCCAATTTCCCTCCTTTTCATGATTTTCAAGGATGAACTTGTTCCTTAAGAGCATGGAAGTTGTCAAGAATTGTAAGGGAGAGTCTCAAATGCAAGATAAAACACTATGCCCACGGGTGACCCAAAACCAAGACCAAAAGACCAACCCCTTAAGAGGATGAAGTCAAGACCCTAAGGAAACAGACAAAGAAAGCAAAGCATGGAAGAGGGTCCCCGTCTCAGGGCATGTGTGCAAAACTTGCACAACAAACCGGTGTGCAGAACAAGATTATCTCATCGGTATTTGATCTGGTATTTTGGTCCACATATTCTCTTTGGTAATCATTATGAATTAAGGGTTTGGGAAAAGGCTTATGATCATTGGAAGTGCATACGTATGCATTCTCATATGTTTGGATGATGCACTAGAATTGGCTTTTGAGATTGCATTTCATTATTAGGTTAGCCATCGCTGACCTAATAATCAATTAATAGCTTAACATAAATTGTGGTTTTATGTGTGACCTATTTTTTGTCCAAGTCAACATAATATTGAATGACACGGTTGAATTACTTTTGGAATCCGATAAGTTATCTTTTTGAAAATATTAATTGCATCCAATTAGGTTGACCTAATTGATGCATGCGGATATATCTGATATATACAAGATGATTAAAAGATGAAGAATGTGAAGAATGTGAATGAAATTATGATTGAAGAAGGTATGCGAGTTGTATTTGAAGTGTGTGAATAGAAGGGTGAAGATCAGTATTTTTTTATGTGAGTGAATACTCTGAGCATCAAAGGAATTGAATCTTCACTTGCAGTGTAACTTTATCAATTCACTTCTGGTGGTTAGCCATTTTTGTTCCTATAATCTTTGTAGGCAGTGAGCCTCCTTGTCTAGACAGTGAGTCCTTGTCAGCAATGAGCTTTTATATCTGGCAACGAGTTTCCTTTATAAATGATATTGAAATAACTATATGTATTGTGAGCTAATCCTCACCATGGTTTTTTCCTCATTGGGTTTTCGAGGTAAAATTCGGTGTTCTTGTGTTGTGGAATTTCATTTTTTGTTATGGATCTTTTTTGTTCTATTCACTAAAGTAATTAAAGGTATTTTTTCAATAAGTTTTAGAGGATACTTATTCAGCCCCCTTTCAGTATCTTGACTATTCAATAGTTCACCACCAAGCAAAGGCTTGGAAAGAAGAAGATGAAAATGATATGCAAATCTAATTATGCAACCTAAGATATGAAACTAAAAAATTAGAATAATGAACTTAGAAAGGACAGAGAGGCACCTGGGAAACTGAATATGCTCGAAACAAGGTCTACACACATGAAATTATGAATTTTAATCCACATTGGGACTCATATTCCAGTAGGGGTGATCTAGTCCTAGTTTAGGGTTTCGTGTTGAATCTAGAATCTGTAACTGCTAAACCAAGATCTACATAAAATTCTTGAAATCTAGTATACTCGAACTCATATTCCACAAGTGACAATTTATTCTTAATATCAAGGTTGATCTGAGACTCTGATATCCTCTAGTGTTCTCCTCAATATTTTCTCCCTTCCAATCTTCAAGTCTGAAACACTGAATTCTACTTTGTAGATGACTTTATGTGATCTTGCAATGTAGATGACAACTTTGACAACTTTGCAACTTTGACAAATTTCTCCAATCTTCCTCTTTAATGGATCTTCAACCTAAAACTATAAATCACACATTAAAGAGAGGGAAAAATATTTTTTTGTTAGTGACTAGGGGTTTCCCTTGGTCAAACCCCGTTTTAGTAATCAAACCTCAAAATGAATAGAAATACAATGGAGGAATAATGAATGAACAAATATGCTATGTTGAAACTCACCAAACGCTTGGAGAAAAGGCTATAATCTTGTATAAGATGGCTAGTATGAATGTAGATCTTGAATCTTGATTGTATGGTATGGATTTTGACTTGAATGCTTGCTTGTATCATAAGAATCTACATCACAAATGTTAGTTCAAAAACAAACATGATGTATGATGACTTTGATATGTTGCTTGAACCTTGAATGTATCTCCAAAATGCGTGATAATCAACTCTTGAATTCTCTTGAAAGTGCTATTGATCACAAATTTACTATAATTCTTGAATACTTGAATTTTTGGGTCACTTATAAACTTTTTAGGATACTTTCCCATAAAAGTTTCTAGGAGAAATTATGTGAAATAACCTTGTATTTATACTTGTTTATGCCAAATTTATCAAAATTACAACACTACAAGCCAACATCAAATCTAGGAGGATAAAATATCACCAAGAATTTGAATTTAAAATTGTTCCAAACTAAGCGGGACTCATATTCCATTTGGGGTGTATGAGTCCCAATAGGCTAAACTTGGGACACAAATTCCAAGAAATATTAAGTTCTATGTTAAATTCAGGACTAGGCCCCAAAACTTAGGTGGGACCCATATGCCCAAGGTGCCTTATGAGTCCCAGATCACTAAATTTGGACCATACAATCCAAAAACATTAAATTATGATTGGTTATTAGATATATATTGGGATTATCCTCATAAAGATGCATTAAATAGGGCTTGTGGATGAAAAAATAGGACCAAACAAGGCATAAAAATCCCAATTTTAGCAGGAAGGGCCCAAACAAGTGTGAAAATGTAAAGGGATACATTTTTATACACTAAATTTAGCACCAACTTTAGTGAGAGGATGAACTTGCTTCAAACACACACTAAAGTAGACAAAATCACATCAAGAGGGGTCCAAGTGTACTAATTCTAGTGAGATAAGATGACAATGATCAAGAGGGTTGAGCAAGCCCCTAGGATCACGATCCTATGGGAAACGAACATAAACAAAAAATAACACATGTGAAAGTGATGTAAGGAGCAACAATAAGGTATAAGTATACACCTACCAAAGACATAAAGAGAAAAGAAAAACAAAAATAAAAGGGGTGGATTAATCTTCGACCATTTGTCTCGCACATTGTGGATTAGATCTAAGTTGTTTGTCTAAAAAAATTTATAAGTGGAGCATGATTTCCACTATGAAAATAAACCACATACTCAAAGGGCTAGTGGAACATCATGGCATCTGTTAGAACCAAAATTTTCATAAAAACTTCTAAGGGGATTTTACCCGTTTGAACCCATTATTTTATTATCTTTTCATAAAAAATCATTTCACTACCTTTCATAATGATAAAATACCCCATACCATTGCCATATTAAATAACTTCTACCACCATCATTTACCTCTATACAACGGCCTTTTGCAAAGTGGCTTGTGGTATGGTGGTGGCGGTTAAGCGCAGGCAAACATAACAATTACCGCTACACCGCGCGTGGTCAAACCATAGCTTGTGGAAGCATGGTGGGTAGTGAGTTATCAATGGGAAGCATTGTTTCTGTAGTACTGCGGGTGGCCAAAGAGGAACCTACGGTGGCACAGTGGAAGGATATAGGTAGCGAGGCAATAGTTGGAGCAGTTACTGCGCAATCACGAAGGGTCAGAAAGGAGGTTGCGGTGGCAAGGTGGATGGTGGAAGACAGTGAAGTGGCGGTTAGAGATATGTCACCGTGGTACCATAGTGAAATGAAATGCTGACCGTGGTAAAGTGGTAAACCATGGAGGTAACATGAAAAGTTACCATTAAACCGTAAGGAGGAGAAATGTAGACCGCGGTGGCGTGATGAACAACAACGGCGAGGCGGATGGTTAGTGAGTGGTTACCGTGATACCACACGCAGTGAGAATGATGACTATGGTGGCATGGTAGACAGCTAGAGGTAACAATTAATTTCTTGCTGCTATACCACGGAGGGAAAAAACATAGCTGGCAGTTGAGCGGTAAGGAGATAAACGATAGGGGAGTAGTCACAGTCAAAGCACCACGGCACCGTGGGAAGGCAAAATATTGACTGCAAATGAGCGGTGAACAATAAGGAAACTAGGTAGACAGTAAATGTGGAGGTGGTAAATAAAGTGAAATGTGAATAGCGAGAAAAGTGGTAAAATAAAAGACATGTGAACTAGTTTTAAAATATTTAATTTGCCAATAAGGCAACTCAATTAAATATTTGATTTTCTGTCAAGAGTGCAAACGGTTATAACGAGTAAATGAAGAGTCATAACTCTTTGATTTTCAGTGTATAAATGTATTGAAAATTAGATAGTAAAGGAGGACGGTAGTTAGGGTAGTAGTTAGATAATTGCAGAAAATGAAAACTAGGAATTGGATATAATGTACAGACTTTTTTGAAGCAAATCAATGGAGAAATGTTTTAAACTGGTGAAATTATTTTTGGTATTCATTTTTTGTGATATATTAATTTATATTATTTATCTGGTTGTCTCCAACTTGAGGTATTTTATCATTTAAATTAGTATATCAAGTATATTTCTGATTTGTCAAAATATATTCCCATTTTGTGTGATTTAATTAACTGGTGTCTGCAAGTTATAATTAAATTATTTTAAATAAGTCACAGTGATTTAAGGATTTCTTTTCGATAGTTAAAGAAGAACTAGGTGCAGAAACATTCCAGCATAGTTTATGCAAGTCATAAATTTAGTGAATTTTTATGCCAATCATAGAATTTTCAAAGTGCCTAACAACTAGAGTTAAGACAGAGAGGGAAACACATATACAGTTCTTGATATTTTTTGACTGTATTTCCTAGGTGGATAGAAGGCACTGATCTGCCATAGCCCAGATGTAAAATTCATATAAAACAATATATTCAAAATCTTTCTTTTATACAGTAGGAGTAGTAGTCATGATTTTATCTATTCACTTCCAATTGCCATTGTGAATAGATTGTTTGAATAGGAAACATATCTTAAATCTACATTATTCACATAGGTGCACCCGCCTAGGTTTAGCAGAGCTTGAAGAGAATAAGGTACAATTGCATCAATTGGCCTTGTACATTGGCCAAAAATGTTGTGAGAGCTTGGCAACCTCTCGTGGTTCAAACCTACATTTTTGAGACCCAACAATTTCGCGACTCTGCTGGGGACTATACTTAGGAAAGTATTTTCAACCTATCCATTTATAGAGTTAACAAAGTTTTACATTTTTTGGAGATTCTGCTGGGGAAAACCAAATCAGTATCAAAATCCTTTTCATTTTCCTACTTTTGGGAAAATTAGGTGGCAACTTTGTTTCAGATTTGATAAATAATGCAAGGATATTGTGGAATAGTCACATTTTGTCAAGATTTCAAAAGAAGAAAGAAGACAACAATCAATAAGAGAGTTGAAAGAATTGGAACAATAAAGGCTACAATTGGACCAACAGATACTATAAATGAACCAACAATTTCTATAATTGGGAGTCAAAAGTGTTCCAAATACATCACCAAGTAGGCCATCATGCAGTGAGAATGAATACACAAATTCTATTAGATCTTGGACACCACAAGTGGCCCATGATGCAATTGAGAACTTTAGAAATAAAGGTAATGTACTTTATTCACATAAAAACACTTTTGATGAGTATATTCAAATTCAAAAGAGAGGTAAAAATCTTGTGGATGCATTTTTTGACATAAGGAGATATAAGAGAGAATCTGTGAGTTCTTTATACAACAGGATGACAGACATTTGTATCCAATTACCTCATCATTATAGGCCTACAAGATCCACATTTGTTGCACAATTTCTAAGAGCATCAGAGCTTGAATCAGTTTATTAGTCAGAGTCATCAAAATAGTGTGCCCTTGATGTAGTGAATAAATTTATTGATTCCGTACTTGGGACAAGGTATATGGATACTGGAAACAATAAATCTAATAGTGATATCATGAATGATCAAATAATGCAACAAACAAAGAAAGCATGTGCTACTGGGATTTCTAAAGACAATTTCTCAAATTTGGAAGATGGTGATGATATGGAGGATCAGTCATACATCTTGGATGAGGACCACAATGATCAATACCAGGGTGATTCTTGTAGTTCTTATGAAGATCAAGAAGTTGGAGACATAGTAGAAGATATGGAAGCAAATACCTGTTCACTCAGCAGTGAGCAAGTTTCAAATTTGATGACTCTTGAATACCAGAGATATGCACACAAAGATGATTCTAAAGTTTTGGGTCCAGCATACATTTGCTTTGAAAGTGAAAGTACTATGTGTAATAATTCAAATGACTCCATGTGCATTTCTCAGAGTGATGAAGAATTCTTTGAAGCTGATCAAGAATCTTTGTTTGTCCAAGAAAAGGTATGTGACTTGAATATTTTTTTCCTACAAGAGAAAGATTTTGGTTTGCATGTCATTGATGATGAGTGTTCAGTATTTGTTGATTCAAGTATATATAAGGACGACTATATGAATCAAAAGTATGTGTCATTACTAGTTGGTGATAGAAAATAAATGGAAGGTAGTTCTGATTTGATTGTTTCAGAAGATGTTGATGAGACATAATTTTTTGGTTGCCATGAGAAGCGTTCAGATTTTCAAGTCCCAGTACAGCTGCAAGATCATTCAATAGTATATGATAATGGGAAAACTTACGAAATTTTCATTGAATCTGGATACATATTGTGTCATGAAGGATACAAAGGTTTATCATATGATGAACTGCAGAGTGGTGTGTGTCAGGTTGAACACAATGATCTCCTAAGGGTTTTCAATGACAATGCATGTAACAGGGAAGATGGAATGAACAGTTTCAAAAGAAACCTAATGAGCTCAAATCAGAATAAAATCTATGATAGAGGAAAGTACAGGCTTTTCTTTTGGGTGGCCTGGGGCCATCCTTTGTGGTTTGAATTTTAAGCCATAGCAAATACAGAGGATTAAGGATTGCCAGTGCATGGACAATTCTTAAACAAGCCTCTTTATACATTCTTTTCCATGCACAGTAGTTTTAGGAATTTTGACAGGTCTGGGATTTGCCAGTACATGGACATTCTAAGAAATTACTGATTCAAAAATATCTGATTTCTATCCATGTACAGTAGTCTAGGGTCTTCCATCTTCATTTTTCCATCTATTTTATCCCTCCATCTTCCATTGCCTTAATTTTTCCATTCATGTCTTGGTCTGCTCTCCCAGTTGCATTCTAGATTCTTGCAGTGATTTGCAAAGTCACTCATCCCCAATAGGAGCCACTGTTAGAACCAAAATTTTCATAAAAACTTCTAAAGTTTTTTTACCCGTTTGAACCCATTATTACATTATATTTTCATAAAAATTCATTTCACCGCCTTGCATAATGATAAAATACCCCATACCATTGCTATATTAAATAACTTTTATCGCCATCGTTTACCTTTCATAGCATTTACCTCTATACCGCTTCCTTTTGTAAAATGGCTCATAGTATGGCAGTGGCGGTTAAGTGCAGGCAAACATAACAGTAGCACAGTGGGCTGTGAGTTAGCAGCAAGGAGCATTGTTTTCGCAATACCAATGGTGGTCAGAGAGGAACCTACGGTGGCGAGGTGGAAGGAGATAGGCAGCAAGGCGGTAGTTAGAGTGATTACTACACAACCGCAAAGGGTTAGAAAGGAGGTTGCGGTGGCATGATGGATGATGGAAGACAGTGAAGTGGTGGTTAGAGATATTTCACCGTGGTACTGCAGAGAAACGAAACGATGACCACGGTAAAGTGGTAGACCATGGAGGTAACATGAAGAGTTACCACTGAACCGTAGGGAGGAGAAATGTAGACCACGGTGGCGAGGTGAATAGTGATGGCAAGGTGAATGGTCAACAAGTGGTTACCATGATACACAATGCAATGAGAATGATGACTGTGTTGGCGCGGTAGACAACCAGAGGTAACAGTTAATGTCTTACCGCTATACCCCGAAGGGACAAAACATAACCGGCGGTTGAGCAGTAAGGAGATAAACAACAGGGGAGCAGTCATAGTCAAAGCACCGCGGCACCATGGGAAGGAAAAACATTGACTACAGTTGAGTGGTGAACGCAAAGGAAACTACGAAGACAATAAATGTGGAGGTGGTAAATAAAGTGAAATGTGAATAGCGGGAAAAGTGGAAAAATAAAAGACATGTGAACTAGTTTTAAAATATTTAATTTGTTGATAAGGCAACTTAATTAAATATTTTATTTTCTATCAAGAGTGCAAACAGTTATAACAGGTAAATGAAGAGTCATGAATCTTTGATTTTTATTGTATAAATGTATCAAAAATCAGACAGTAAAGGATGACGGTAGTTAGGGCAGTAGTTAGATAATTGCAGAAAATAAGAACTGGGAAATGGATATAATGTTAAGACTTTTTTGAAGCAAATCAATGGAGAAAATATTTTAAACTGGTGAAACTATTTTTGGTATTCAGTTGTTGTGATATATTAATTTATATTATTTATCTAGATGTCTCCAACTTGAGGTCTTTTATAATTTAAATCGGTATATCAAGTATATTTCTGATTTGTCAAAATGTATTCCCATTTTATGTGATTTAATTAACTGGTGTCTGCAAGTCAGAATTAAATTATTTTAAATAAGTCACAGTGATTTAAGGATTTCTTTTGGATAGTTAAAGAAGAACCAGGTGAAGAAACATTCCATCACAGTTTATGCAAGTCATAAATTTAGTGAAGTTTTATGCCAGTCATAGAATTTTCAAAGTGCCTAACAACTAGAGTTAAGACAGAGAGGGAAACACACATACAGTTCTTGATATTTTTTGACTTCATTGCCCAAGTGGATAGAAGGCACTAATCTTCCATAGCTGAGATGTAAAATTCATACAAAAAAATATATTCAAAATCTTTCTTTTATGCAGTAGGAGTAGCAGTCATGATTTTATCTATTCACTTCCAATTTCCATTGTGAATAGATTGTTTGAATAGGAAACATATCTTAAATATGCATTATTCACATAGCTGCACCTACCTAGGTTTAGTAGAGCCTAAAGAGCATAAGGTACAATTGCATCAATTGGCCTTGTACGTTGGCCAAAAATGTTGTGAGAGCTTGGCAACCTCTCGTGGTTCAAACCTGCGTTTTTGAGACCCAATAGCATCCACTAGGTGAGCCCCCAACAAGACACATATGCACACGGTTGGTATGCGCTCACACAAACAAGCAAGTGGCTATGGAAAATTCATGCCTAAGTTCGGATCCCATACAGTAACCATACCAAAGCTATACCTCCTGATAACTTTGATAATGTGCCACACAACATGAACAACATTGTTAGAGTAATTGGGTATTTACTTTATTAATTAAACAATATTTGTTTAATTACGTAAAGTTCACTTTTACCTCTTTTCACTTAAGCTAACATTAGGTGCATAATAATTAATTACTTTATTAATTATTATTGTGCAAGCCTAGGGTTTTCCTTTTTAGGGTTTTCATCTATATATGGTTGAAAACTATCTTTTGTATCATTATTCATCTTACATTTTCAGGTGAATACATTGCTCAACATTCTTGAGAATTTCCTTTCTTGATTCTCTTTGCTTCTCCTTGTAACAAGTTATTTGCTTGCAAAGATCTTTGGGCTCCTATGAAGTTGTATCTTCTCAACTCCAACATCGTATTAGAGCTCCACACTTGCTGTTTTTTATTCTTGTTTTGAAGATTTTTGGAGCTTCAAGGGTTTGGGGTTTGTTTTCTTGATCTAAGGCATACCTATATTTTTGAAGTATTTTCAGCTCAAACAGACATCACCATTGCATCCGCAGCAGTCCAAAACCCCTAAATCGACTGTTCATTCATCCATTTTCGACAAAGTCAAAATTTAAGGCAAAAATTTTTTACAAGTACAGTGGTACGGCCGTCGTCTGCATGTGAATCCATAAAAAAAAAATTCCTGGTAAAATATTTTTTGTGTCAGTATTATTTTTTCATGGTATCAGAGCTTCAAATTTGCAGCTGCTTGTTCTTGTTTTAAGATTTTTGCATTGGAAGCAAATCTAGGGTTCTAAGGTTTCTTTTGTGGAATCAGCATACTTTGAATTTTAGGTTCACTTTGGGCTCAAACGGACAGTTCCATTGGATTCATGGCACCCAGAAACCCCTAAATCAACTATCAAATCATCGATTTTGGCTACATTCAACCAGGGTTGCAAAAAAAAATTTAGGGTTTGGCCGTACGGCCCCCTCAGAAAAAAAATTAAAAAAAACAAAAACAAAGGTTTTTTGATTAACTTTTTGCGCTGCATGCATACTCCGGTCACACCACCGCTTGGCCGCCCGATGGCCACCACTCGGCCACCATCGTGCCGCTCGTGCTCAGCCACCTCCCGCCTAGCCACCCCTATCGGTCGCCGCTCCGTGCTCCGTCGAGCTCCCCTGCGACTTCACCCGCCGAGCTCCTTGCCGACTCCGCCGACACCAAGCCCGTTGACACCGAGCTTGCTACCAGGCTCACCAACCTGAGTCGGACCCGCCAGCCCCCACGAGCTCCAAAACCCCGTGGCCCAGTCACATGGGTGACCGTGGGCCTACAGCTGCCAGCCCCCTGGTTGTCCATGTGACCAAGGGTCGAAGACTTTAGCCCTTGAGGACTGTAAACATTATTTTTTTTCCCCCTTTGGAGCAGCTTGAACTAAATCGAGCGTAGAATGGGCATTTTTTCTCAGATTTTTGAAAACAAGGTATCGTCAAAAAGCTAGTTTTGACGCCGTTCCAGTGGTACTGGTAATTTTTCTTGATTTTGTAGTTTTTTAGTCTTTTTTGCCAGTCAAATTCAGAACTTGGTCTTTTCATTGCAAGGGGCATATCTTCTGCGTCCAAACTCCGTTTTGCACAAACGAATAGGCGTTGGAAAGGTATTATAGTGCTCTTTCCAGATTTACAATCTATTTTATCAGAATATTAACTAGGTATTTTTTATTTAGCTTTGTGTTTTTTTACACTTTGCTCAATTACTTGGTCATCTTGGCTCCTACATGGAGTTTGTTTGTGTTGGATGGGTTATGTTGATATGCTTTATCATTGTTGACATCATTAGTCTCTGAAGTTTTTCATTTGAAGAGTTATCATGGGTTTATCTACTCACCTTTCAGTTGTTCTTCTGGAATGAGGTAATTATGAGTCATGGGCAAAGGGTATACTTACACATTGTAGGTGGCTTAATATTTTGCCTTATTTGTATGATGTCATACCTAAACCAGCAACTTTAGAGGGAAAATTAGCATGGGACATCATTAGAAATCACATTGCAGGAGTTATATTGTCTAGCATTGATCATGACACTGTGTTGGTTATATCGAACATTGATTGTCCTCACCCACTTTGGGCACATCTTTGGGAGATCTATGGAGACCCTATTCTATCTCCATTCCTAGAGGATCTTGCTTCATATTGTCTCTTACCCATTGCTTGGCGAGAGAATACACCATTTGATCATAATACTTTAGAGGAGCTTGAGTATTTAGACACCCTTATTCTTATGGATCAAAGGTTTGTCTCATAGTTCCTACTCTTCATACTAAGACTTCATCAACATCTCTTGTTCTTCTTGATTCAGTGCAGCAAGGAATCATACATCTTCCAGACATAGCTACTTTGGACTCTTATGTTGCAGACATATCTTTCTTGTTTGTTGAGTCCTATATTACAGATTTGGAGGATTATTTTGAGGACATTCATCTCCTCTACCTTGACAGTCAGGTTATCATTGTTCGCCCACCATTATCCATGCATTCAGAGGTTGCATTTTAGTATTCTCCACATCAGTTTGGATTTGGCATTATTTGTTTCAGTTCAGACAATGACACTCTTCAGCATCCTATCATGGCACACATCTTGAGACAGATTGGTTCATCATTCTTCATAGGGTTTCTTTGATATAGGTCCATGGATCCGTTTCTTCCCAAGGGGAGGAATATCATTTGTCGCTTCAGGATCTCCTTTTGGATTCTACATCAGGCATCGACCATTGTGACAGGAGTTTTGTCATTGTGGGAGGGCCTTCTTCTCTCTTTCTATCTCTCCTATGGAGACCATTGTACATGTACTTATATGATAGAAGTTGTCTATGGGGGGAATCATGTTATCCACCTCCTATCCTTCTTTCATTAGTGCATTGCATTCCTTCCTTGCATTCTATTTTGGGGAGGATTTTTGTTTCCATTGGGTTTTCTCCTTTACCCCATTTCATTTAGTTTGCATTGATTTTGTACATGGGTACTTGATCTGGCCTTGTTTCCGAGACCCATTGCTTTTGTTTTTAGTAGCTTCTTCTAGGTTTTAGCTTCTCCCTATGTCTATCTTAAAGGGGGGTGTTAGAGTAATTGGGTATTTACTTTATTAATTTAACAATATTTGTTTAACTACGTAAAGTTCCCTTTTACCTCTTTTCACTTAAGCTAACATTAGGTGCATAATAATTAATTACTTTATTAATTATTATTGTGCAAGCCTAGGGTTTTCCTTTTTAGGGTTTTCATCTATATATAGTTGAAAACTATCTTTTGTATCATTATTCATTTTATATTTTCAGGTGAATACATTGCTCCACATTCTTAAGCATTTTCTTTGTTGCTTCTCTTTGCTTCTCCTTGTAACAGGTTATTTTCTTGCAGAGATCTTTGGGCTCCTATGAAGTTGTATCTTCTCAACTCCAACAAACATGATCTATGAGGCAAGAAAAACTATGTATGCTTGATACTCATGAATAAATAGGATGGCTCCATAGGAAAGAAAAGTGTGTTATTCAATTTGGCCATATAATCGATATCATAAATGCAAAAGGTAGTGCAAGTTAAGTTCAAAGTATTTTTGCTTAGTTCATGTAAGGTCTTAACTTAGGGAACATTGTGCCTAATGTGTCCAAAAGAGGACCAATCAAAGAATAGAATATTCAAAACTTAGGGGATGCAGTATGTCGCATCAAGCCACTAAGATGAATATGATATGCTAAGAGAGGTCACACTCTTGAAGGAAATCATACCCAATATCAACACAAAGAGAAATATGCATCACATGAAGTAAGAAGACTACACAATGAAACATGAGAAATGAAAAAGAATAATTCCAATGTATTCCCTCACTTTAAAGAAATTGCTAAACACCATGATGTGAACAATTACTTTAAAGTAGAAAATGATATTTATGCTAACAATAAAAAGGACATGAGAGCTTATTCAAAAATCCCTATTCTTAATCATATGTTTCCAAATGAAGCTATGTCATGAAAAAGGGGTTGCTCCAAAAATAAAATCCCAAAATAACACACAAGGGATCCACAGGTTCAGGGTTAGTATGTATTTTCTACAATGTTATTATAGATCTCAAAAACATCACCATTCCCCAAATACTCATGGAACAGGAATAATGACACAAAGAGAGCGAAAACAAAGAAAAATGTTTGGGTCAACATGGAAGAGACCTAAATGTCTCTACACCTTGCATCATCCCCTAAAAGAAAAACACAAGAAAAAGAAAAGATAAAGAATTTACAAAATAAAGAATAATGTAGATACAAATAGAGGAATGCCACAAGGAGAGAGACATAAAACATAATGGTACGGGGGATCACATTATGCACATGAAATCACACAAATGACATGAAAAAAAAATAATGCAAGACTAGTAAGGCATATGCGAGTCAACCTCTATTAGGTCATCTCCATCCCAATCTTGTTCATCATATATGGAAGGCGAGAAAGTAGCCAAAGGGACAACAACAAGTGCAGTAGTAGGACAAGGCTATCTAATTCTTGCCCCCACTATGTGTAAGACAAGAATGAGCTGAGAATGGATGATGATATGCTTCTCCTTGAAAAAAGGAAATTATTTGCAATGAGTGTAAAACATGCAATAGTGAAAATTTTATGATCCTACAACTATTACATGACAAGGAGCAACAACTATTGTTATTGATTATAATGAGTAAAAAAAGTATCAACTTGATACAAATCTAATGAGATATCTATTAGTTTAGGATGCACCAAATTTAAAGTTGTCTTGGAAGAATATTTTGTAAGAGTATTTAAATTGAGTGAAGGCTTGTTTATTTCTTTTGAGGGACAATAACCAAGACCCTTAGTTGTTTCTTGCGTTTTAGGCTCTACAAGGATACAAATACCTTGTTCTCTAGAACCACATCATTTTCCACTATAACCGAGTTCTTTCATAGGTTCATAGCCTTTTCCATAAAGATTTTTAATTTCTTTTGGATTTGGTGGTTGCTCATTATAATCTTCATGAAATTTTGTCATGTAGTCTTTTTTCTAAAGTGGTTGAAGTGGATGGTTTTGAATTTTGTATTAACATTACTGGTTTTTATTTAGCCTTTTGAGACTCTTTCTCTATGATCTTGTATTCTTCGTTGAATGTAGGTATGAAATAGAAGTAACTCCAAGAATCTTCTAATAACTTCATGACCTCCTCAATACACATTTCTTTTTCTTTCTCAGTATGTAAACAACTTTAAAGTTTAGGGTCGGCCTTGATTGTATGCACTTTGTTATTTATGAGCAATGGTATTGTAATTCAGTTGTTGCAAAACATTATAATTATCGAGTTGCCTTTTAGGTGGTTGTTGTGAGGGTGGATAAACGATAAGTTGAGGCTGGGATATTGCTTCAGGGGATATCTAATGTGCATAATGATAAGCCTAGTTTTTGGTCCAAAATTGGGTAGAATCTATAGTTTATTTTCTAAAGTTGATATGGACTTTGATATTAAATGAATTATCTATATAGTTTCCCTCAAACCATAAACATTGGGTTTAATTCCATTTTTGTCATTTTTAATAACATTAGCCATTATATGGACTATCTATATTAATTTTGCATGTGGTTAATGAATTTTATTTAAAGTGGTTATAGATGTGTAGTTATTATGCATACTAACATCATGCAAACATACTTGAGGATACTAAATTGAGAAATGCAGCCGCCAGCTGGTCATGCAGAGGAATCATTCAAAGGTCAACTGAAGGATGACAGTGGAAATTCCCCATGTCAACTACATGTAACTACATTACATTGATCTTTCATGATGTTGATCAGTTATAGGCATTACTGTAGTATTGATTTTACGTTTGGACATGCATGTCTAACCGGATTCCCTACGCATGTAGCCATCCTTCCATTTTTTTCTCTTGTTTCCCTAAATGGCATCATCTCAGTTAGTGGGAGTTGACTGCCTTGTTTAGTTGGTTCAATTAATAAGCTTCAGATTATCCTTCTTCGATAGTTCAAAGGTTACTGAGTTGTTGAGTTATCGGTGTTGTATCTGATAGTATACTAAGCATTTCCAGACATGTTACTCTTTTGCGTTTGCATTTCCCAATGAATAAGATGAAGTTTTGAGTTGAGCATTTGAGCTTACATTAGATTTAGAGGATATTCATCCAAGGGGGCCCACTTGGTGATTAATCCATCCTTTAGTTTAGTTAGATTAGTTATTAGTTTTCGTTTAGTACTTAGTTCATAATTTGGCACTAACTATTCTTGCAGCCACTAGAATTCCATTTTGTGACTATTCCTGCAGCCAAAGCAGATAGAGTAGCTCCATGTTTGTTGTTCATATTTTCATTCCTGTCATGCATGTTCAGCTTAGTTTAATTGTTGAGTGATGTTCAACATTTAATTTTTTCCTTTCCATGCAATTTACTTTCACTATTGAATCTTTCTTAGTTGTAAAATGAAGATGACTACTTTGAAGTTCCTAGTGCACATACTATGTTGACCCATTTCAAGTTCACATCTTTGGATTGAAAATTTAAATGTACCTTCATGATGGTTAAAATGGCTATTCAGGTTAGATGTCCAATCTTCGAATCATGATTGTAAATGCTTAATTATTAAAATCATTGTCGAAGATGGTGTCAAACTAGGGAGTTCTTTGAAGCCATTGCTAGTTTTTTTTTGCTATAGTATTTATGGAGTTTTCTCTTAGTATTTATAAGTTATGATCCACTATTATTTCACCAATTATTTGTGTGATACCAAATGCATAGAAGAAGAAGAGATTCTTATGGGATATTTCTTCCTAATAATCCAAAACCATTTCAGCTAGTAGAGCTTCCAAATCTGCCCAAAAATGAAGAAGAAGAAGAGCCACACCCCTTTGTTGATACATTTCTTGACTTAACAAATTTTGAAGTTTCCCTTGAAGATCAAAATCTAGTTGAAGAACCCTTTACTTTGGAATTTCATCAAGCAAGCATGGATAATGCAAATGGAAACAAGCCTAATAGGCAGAACCAACTAGCTTTTTCTTTTCCCATTGCTCAAGAGAATGAAGTAGACATCCTCAAAAATATCCATTCTTTAGTCCTTCCTAAGTTCTGTGGACTTGTCATAGAAGATCCTGATACATTCTTGTTTGAGTTTGATAAACTCTACATAAGTTATGACTATACCATTGATGCCCACAGGCTTAAGTTATTTCCTACCACCTTGAAAGAAGTTTTATTGAGATGGTTTATGAGCCTTGGAAAAGATACTGTGGAGACTTGGGAGGATATGAAGACAAAGCTCCTTGAGAAATATAGAGAGTATTGCAGGAGCAGTGATATGAGAGGAGGTAAAATTTTTAGAATGCGGCAAAAGGAAGATGAAAGCTTGGAAGATTTCATTTCAAGGTTTTTATTTTGTTTGCAAAAATATCCACACCATACACTCAATGAAGACTCACAAAAGATACTTTTCTTGAGAGGAATTAATGAAATTTGCACTGATGCCTTGGAATTGATGGCAAGAGGAGATGTCACTCAAGTTCCTTGGGAGGATATCAAGAAGATATGCCAGAATTATTCTAGGGCAGCCTCAAAGAAAGGGAGAGCTTACCAATAATCTATGGGTAATTCATCCACCAGTGAAGTTTCAAGGATGGATATTACTCACTTACTGGAAGATTTCAAGTAGGATATCATAAAAAATATAGCAACTTAGTTGGATACACTTTAGGCCAAGAAGAAACATGAGGAGGTAGAGGCAATGCTGATAGAATATTTCCCTCATTGCAGACAAAAGAAGAAGGACTGAAGATGCAAGATGGTAGCTAACATTAACAGCAAGCAGATTCCACCTGAGTTCAAACTAATTCAGACTAAGGAATATCAAGTATACTTTGTTGCATAAAAAGGCCATGCGCTCCAAGACAACGTATGACAAGAGATCAACTATCTTTTGTTGGGCCATATTTTGATTCCTATTCATCTGGTAACCAGTGGTAGCTCCCATGTCCATCCAATTATGGAGGATATCCACCACAGTCTTGGGGTAACCCTCCAAATTCTTGGACCAATTATCAAAAAATTTCACCTTAGTGGCAAAAACCTCAGGGGAATTGGTAGTAGTTTCAAGGACCTTGGCAGCCACCTCCAGGAAATTGGCAACAAACATCCCAATGGAGAAGTGGATAGCAATGACCAAACCAAACTAGCAGTTACATGCAGCCACCTTCTCAACCCTAGAAACCTATTATCATGCCTTCCCCTACTAATCTCAGCCCAATTGCACCTAAACCCACCCAGTTACCATCCCATCCCATACCTAACATAAATAATAAATTGTAGCAGTAGCCTATATACTCTATTGATTCAAATCAATTTCCTGCATATGATGTGAGTTTAAGTAACATACGTTTGTGTTCAAGAACTACTTTGCTAACTCCTTCCACACCCATCATCACTAAGCTTCCTGTGGAAGAAGAAGAACCTCTAGATGTTCCCATTCATCCCGATGCACCTAAAAATCTTGAACCAGTTCTAGCCAAAAAGACGGCACAAGAACCACCATTCCCCTAGAAATTGAAAGTTTCCAAACAAAAGGAAGACAAGGAGGACACCACTTTTGACATTCTAGACCAGCTGAAGCATATATGTGTCCATATACCCCTATTCTAGGCCATAAAATATGTTCCTATATATGGAAAAAAAATCAAAGAAGTATGCATCAAGAAGCTAGGCGGGAAAAAGAAAGACCCAACTACAATTCATGTAGTGGGATAGTTGGCTAACATCATGCTTGCAAAAATTAACTATCCCCAAGTACAATGATCTAGTTAGTCCTATGGTTGAAGTTATTATAAATGGGATACACATAAAGAATTATTTGATTGACTTAGGTGTAGCAATAAATGTGATGACTAAAGACATCCTGTAACAATTAAACATTGTAAGTATGAGATCCACTCCTACTATCCTGCATCTTGCTGATAGTTCCACTGTTAAGCCTGATGATATAGTAGAGGACCTTTTGGTGATTCTAGATTCTTGGGAGTATCCAGTTGACTTCATGATTCTTTCTTCTAAAGCTACACTAGGCGGGTATCCTGTCATCCTTGGAAGGCTATGGTTAGCTGCAACAAATGCTTATATTGGATGTCAGTCAGGTGCCATGACCATTTTTTATGGTAGGAACACCAAAAATCTTGTTATTTATCCTCCTGCTCAGCCATCCCATGGTGAGGATAATCCTGTATGGCCAAATGTAGGTGAAGAGGTCGAGGAAGCTAACTTTGTGGTGTAGCTTATGATGTTAGGTAGAAGCCCTTTCTTCCAGCTTCAAGATGAATGTGAAGTGTTATCTAATATAATTCAGAACCATTGTGAGATAGAGGAGGTGCCACCCTCTCATGCAACTTGTTTTTTTTATCCCATAAAGACACTTCTATATGATCTACTTGATCTTCCTCCTGCCACTATTTTCTACAAACAAACTTCCTACAACCACTCTTCCTGCATAAAAACTTCCTATAGAAACAAGTATGTTCCACACAATGTTTCCATATGAACTTAAGGAACCATGTATTAATGAAACAACTATGATAGAGTTAACTACACAAGTACAAGTGTCTGTGTCATTAGAAAATTTGTTGAAGGACAACCAAAATGCATTTTCATGGGATTATCATTATATGAAAGGCCTATAAACCAAGCTTTGAACCCATATGATATATATCAAAGATGATTGTCAATCGATCAGGTAGCCACAAAGAAAACTCAACCCTGCATTGAGAGAAATTGTCAAAATAGAGCTACAAAATTTGCTAGATGCAGGCTTTATATATCCTATTTCAGAAAACCAGTGGGTGTCTCCATTGGTAATTGTGCCCAAGAAGGGAGGAAAATGGTGAGTCTGTGTTGATTACAGGGAACTCAATGTTGCTACTAAGAAAGACCATTTTCCCTTACCTTTTGTAGATCAAGTACTAGAATCACCTGCAGGAAAGCAATACTTCTCTTTCCTAGACGGATTCAATGGCTACAATCATATCCAAATTGCACCTGAGGACTAGGAGAAAACAACCTTCACATGTCCATGGGGGAGATATGCCTATTCAGTACTTCCCTTTGTTTTATGCAACACACCTGCAACTTTTCAGAGAGCAGTCATCAACATATTTTTAGACATCTCTCTTGACTGCATGAAAATCTATATGAATGAATTTACCACCTATGGTGCTAATTTTGATGAAGAATTGGAGAATATAAGGAAATTCTTACAAAGATGTGAAGACAAAAATCTCTCTTTAAACAATGAGAAGTGCTTCATGATGATGTAGGAAGGTGTAGTTCTTGGCCACTACATTTCCCACCAAGGAATTCAAGTTGATCCTACAAAAATTAAGGTAATTACTATTCTTCCTACACCAAAAAAAAAGGATGTTAGGAGTTTCTTTGGACATGTAGGATATTATAGGTGTTTCATCAAGGAATTCAATAAAATAGTAGCACCCTTGTATACTCTCTTAACCAAAGATGTTAAATTCCAGTGTACAAAAGATTGTGCTACAACATTTTCTGACTTGAAGGTAGCTTTGACTCATGCTCCTATACTTAAGGGACCTAATTGGGAAATTTATTTTCACATCCATACTAATGCATCAGACTATGCTATAGGAGCAGTCTTAGAACAGAAAGAAGGAGCCATTGAAAATGTCATTTATTTTGTCAGCAAAAACTTACAAGGAGCTGGATTCAATTATATAGTAATAGAAAAATAAATGTTGGCAGTAATCTACGCCTTGAACAAATTCATGCACTATATAACAGGCTACCAAATCTTTGTGCACACCGATCATGCAGCCATTAGATATCTCATGAATAAACACTTGATCTCAGGAAGGTTAGACAGATGGTTATTGTTGATGCAAGAGTTTGACATAACCATTGTGGACAAACGAGGGAAGGCCAATGTTGTTGCAGATTTTATTTCAAGACTAACCATATCAAAAGACAATCAAGCCATAGATGACTCATTTCCTAGTGAACATCTATTCTCCATTAGTGTGCACACACCCTGGTATGGTGACATAGCTAATTACCTTGTGACAGGGAGAGTTCCTCCCCACTTCTCTGCAAAAAAGAGAAGAGTGCTCATTGAAAAATCATTTCCTTTTACATGGATTGTTGGATGCTTGTTTTATACTAGACCATATCATGTTATGAGAAGATGTGTGAAGGAATATGAGACATATGAAATTTTTCATGCATGTCATGACGAACCCTTTGGAGGGAATTTTGCAGCCAAAAGAACAACAATGAAGATTTTGAACACAAGATACTATTGGCCTACACTCCACAAGGATGTAGGAATATATACAAGGAAATGTGATAGGTGCCAAATAATGGCCTGACCAACCAAATTAGATGAGATTCCACTCTACCTCCAAGTAGTATTCACTCCCTTTGACAAGTGGGGATTGGATTTTGTGGGACCCATTGATCCCCCATCAAATGGTAAGTCTTATATATTGGTATGCACTAATTATGTGACTAAATGGGTAGAAGTTGAGGCCATGAAGCATGCACGAGATAACAAGGTTGCAAAAAAAATTTATCAAGAAATTTTTACATGATATGGAGTGCTAAGAGAAATAGTAACTAATCAAGGAGCTCAGTTTACCTCAACACTTGTTACAACACTAGTCAATTGATATAACATAAGGCACAAAATTTCTACTCCTTATCACCCTCAATCCAATGGATAAGTTGAGCTGACCAACAGAGAAATTGAAGCCATTCTAACCAAAATAGTGACTATTCACATAAAGGATTGGGTAAACAGATTAGCAAAAGTGATTTGGGCCTACGGAACCACCTGAAAAGATACTATAGGCTTCACTCCATTTGAGCTACTGTATGGGAAGATAGCTATGATGCCCATTGAATTTAAACACAAAACTCTTAGAACTATAGTAGACTTAGGGATGAATATTTTTGAGGCAAAAAAAGAAAGAATCGTGTAGCTGGGTGCTTTAGATAAGATGAGGAAGACAGCCTTGCACCACACTGAAGTCATGCAGAATCAAATGGCATGACAAATTTATCAAAGAGAATAAATTTCAGCCAAGTGATTGGGCATTGCTTTATGACTCACAATATCAAGAAAATGAAGGAAAATTGCAAACAAGGTGGCTAGGACCATATGAAGTTGTTCAGGTCTATCCCAATGGAGCTATTCATCTCACCACCATTGAACCTATGATATTATAAATACTAGTCAATGGTCATCATCTTAGATTGTATAAAAAGACAAATTCCAAATAAGATTTCATGTAGCAATTCATCCAACCTGTAGCACTTGAGCTTCTTGAAGCCAAAGGCAGTGAACCTAGTGTCCCTCCTTCTGGCTAATTAAGGTACATACTTGTCATAATAAAGACTTCTACTTTTTTAGAATTCCATTTCTTCACCCATCCGCCCATCCCCCCATTTGTTACCACCTGTCTCTCTTTCGTCACTTAATTCCACATCACATCATTCCACTTCATCATTATTGATTGGTCAATTTATTTCCTAAAAAGGTGAATGGTACTTTCTCCATGATCTTTGCAGTGTATCCTCCATAAATTTAGGTATGTGTGCATTAATTTCTCTCTTAACTATCTTTTTAGTACATTCATTTAATCATTGTATGATTAGTATGGACGTTCACATAATTTTCATACCCCCTATCAAATCACTACGGCTATCTCGCATGTGTGGGCACATGTCTAAATTTAGGTTGGGGGGAAAGGAAGATGCAGGTACATTGCCCACATGTCATTCCATGACTTGTATTCATCAAAAAATCTAGTTGAACTAATTTAAAAGTTGAAATGAAGGACAGCTCGCACCTATGATGTGACACTAAATTGCCACTGCCATTTCTTTTCATCATAACTCCTTTTCATTACCCCATCTTTTCCATTATTGACCCCATCATAATCTCAAATTGCAAAAGGTAAAAAAAAAAGAGAGAAAATTCACATGAAGAAAATCTGGAGTTCCTACAGCAAGACCAAGAATTAGATCAGGAGTTCTTGCAACAACTACAAGAACTAGAATTAGAGGCCATACAACAAGAAGTGGGAGAGTAAATTGTACCTCCGTAGCCTAAGCCAGTAGGACAACCTGAATATATGAAAATAGTACTATTTAGGGTGCAACCATCGACAAAAATCTTGGTAGGAATTCATAATCCTCCTGATTTTTCAGTGCATACAACAATTTTGAATTTATGGAAAGAGATACAAAGGTGAGAGGAAGAATGGAAAAATAAAAATAAAATATTGAAAAAAGAAATTCAAGAGAGGAATGAAATTATTGAAGAAAAGAATGAGGAGATTTCCTCTCTAATAGAGAGGGTGGGCACCATTGCAACCCTGGTGCCACAGATTTTAGAATGCAGAACCCCTCCAAGAGTTTATGCTCTGCACCTGAAGGAAAATCTCTCTTTTTAGCTATCAAGACACATCTCAAGTTTGAATCCCTCAATTGAGACCCCCACTGAATTTTTCAATGCTTATAGGATTGCCTCCCCTGAAATGAAGAATTTTTTATGTGAGTTTTATTTACATAATTTTTTTGTAACTCAAGACCAAGACTGGAACCCGTTGTTGTATGTTGGAGATATTCAACTAAGAGCTTTAATGTCTTGGGTGCAAAATGAGATTAGTCGGGGAGAGCAATATAATTCCTATAGGAAGATGGAATCCAATATCCCTTTGGCCATTAAAACAGAAACAAGAAACCCCAAAAATATTTATAGAGAATGCAACAAAATTCTTTCCAGGCCTAGTTATGGTAACATAATTATGCCTTGGATTGAGGCAGTTTACAGTGAATATGAGGTAAAGACAGTAGAAAAAGAGGACACCTTGAAAGGATATCTATCACAGAGATGGAACACTTTGACTGATTAGTTGAAATAGGTTGAACCTCATTCCATCTAGAACTATCATGCAACAATAAAGAGGATTGAAAGGTACATTCAACTTGGGAGAGAAAAGGACCTAGAGTGGCTTCCCTTGACTTTTCAGCCACCTATCCTCTTCTGGCCTATTCTAAATTTTAGATTCTACCACTATGACATTGGTGAAAAAGGACAAAGATGGAAAAGACTTGACAAATTGGGAGGATTGTACTAGGACCCTGACTCGTTCTCAACAAACATTGATATTGGGTAGTTATCAGTTGCAAATTTCAAAGCTTTGACTTGATAGAAAAATAGTTCTTCCCCTGCTCGAGGACCAACAAAACTTTAAGCTAGGGGGAGTGATGAGCCTAGTTTTTGGTCCAAATTTTGGTAGAATCTATAGTTTATTTTCTAAAGTTGGTATGGAATTTGATATTACATGTTGATATTTCTATATAGTTTTCCTCAAACCATAAACATTGGGTTTAATTCCATTTCTGCCAATTTTAATGACATTAGCCATTATGTGGTCTATCTATATTAATTTTGCATGTGGTTAATGAATGTTCTTTAAGGTGGTTATAGATGTTCAATTATTATGTGTACTAACATTGCCATGCAGATATACTTGAGGATACTAAATTGAGAAATGCAGCCGCCAGCTGGTCATGCAGAGGAATCATTCAAAGGTCAACTAAAGGATGATGATAGAGATTCCCCATGTCAATTGCATGTAACCGCCTTACATTGATCTTTCACAATGTTGAGAAGTTATGGGCATTACAGTAGCATTGAGTCTGCATTTCAACATGCATGTTTGACCATATTCCCTACGTGTGTAACCGCCCTTCCATTTTTTTCTTTGTTTTCCCTAAATGGCATCCTCTTAGTTAGTGGGAGTTAACTACCCTATTTAGTTGGTAGGATAAATAAGGTTTGGATTCTCCTTCTTCAAGAGTTTGAAGGTTACTGAGTTGCTGAGTTATTGATGTTGTATCTGATAGTATATTAAGCATTTCTAGACATGCTACTCTTTTGTATTTGCATTTCCCAATGAATAAGATGAAGTTTTGAGTTGAGAATTTTAGCTTACATTAGTTTTAGAGGATACTCATCCAAGGGGGACCACTTGGTGATTAATTCATCCTTTAGTTTAGTTAAATTTGTTATTAGTTTTTGTTTAGTACTCAATTCAGAATATGGCACTGAGTATTCTTGCAACCACTAGAATTCCATTCTATGACTATTCCTGTAGCCAAAGCAAACAGAGTAGTTCCTTGTTTTTCATTCAGATTTTCATTCTTGTCATGCATGTTCAACTTAGTTTAATTGTTGAGTGATTTCAGCGTTTAGTTTGTTCCTTTCCATGCAATTTAATTTTAGTATTGAATCTTTCTTAGTTGTAGAATGAAGATGACTACTTTGAAGTTCCTAGTGCACATACTGTGCTAACCTATTTCAAATTCACGTCCCTAGGTTTACAATTTAAATGTACCTTCATGATGGTTAAAATGGCTATTCAGGTTAGATGTACAATCTTTGAATCACGACTCTAAAGCTTAGTTATTAAAATCATCGTAGGAGGCCGACACATAACATTAAAAGTCTTGTCCTTATTTTCTTTATCTCTTAGTGAAGGGGATTCTAATGTCACTTCATTATCTTCATCTAAGGAAGCCACATCGCTATTGATTGAAAGACATGTGTCAATATTCTCATTTTTTTCCACCATGATATCTTCCCTACTAGGATATTTTTTAGGAGAGCAACAAACTAGATATTCATGACATTCAATGGTTGGTTCTTATAAAATGACTTCATCACAAGTAAGGGAGTTATCAATGGTTTAATTTTCTTTCTTAGAAATGATGGTATTCTCTTATTCAATAATGTTTTCCCCAAATGAAGAGAGACAAATAGGATTCTCACAAATTTCATTGGTTTGATCTTCTAAGACCCAAATATCTTCTTCACAACTATGAGAGATATTAGGAGAGGGCCAAATATGATTTTGTTATGGTTGTCCATGATTTCATTATTTTTCTCTAAGGTCTCACCCTCTTATGTCATACTATCTACCCTAGTAGGAGAGCTTTCAAGAGGTTCATCACATTCCATGATTATATTTTTAAAAGTAACTTCATCACACATAGGGGAGGCATCAAGGGATGGACAACTATGTTTTTCATGTTTACCAATGATTGGATCCTCTTCTTCAAATAGTCTTTTCCAAATGTTAGGGACATTAGGAAGGAGATAAATAATGTTATAACTTTCAATCATTGTATCTCTTAATACCAACATATCTTCTTCACAAATGTGATTTTTATGATCGTGCATGATTTTATCCTCTTTTATTAAATCCTTCTAATAAGTAGGGGAGGTGTTAAGAAATGTTTCAATTATTTCATCTTCTTGTTTCCTAATATCTTCCCAAGGGAGAGGAGGATAGGAACAAACAATAATTTCATGATTCTCAATGATTGTATCCTCTTTCACCAAGATACCTTCGTCACTCAAAGGAGAGGTATTGGCAGAAGAACAATTATGATTCTCAAGATTATATATGCTTGCATCCTCTTGTGGTATGACATTCTTATAAATTCGATAGATGCTAGGAGGGTAAACCACATTCTTGTCAAAGGTTTTATTTTGTTTTCCTAGATTATGCTCATGAGTAGGGAAAATAGAATAATATAAGCCATTTGCTACTTTATGAACACTAAATGCTTGAAAAGAAAACATGCTAACATGAAAAAGTAAGCTATCTAAATTATGCAATGCTTCTGAAATGTAAACAAATGTCCTATAGATTTAAAAAAAAATTATGCTAAAATTATTTTTGAAATGCTTTAAAAATAACTACACTAAATGGATGATTTGACCTAGATACCTAAAATAGAAGTTCCCAAAACTTTCTAGACTGGTACTATAGGTTACCAGCAAGCCTAGGAAGTACATAAACAAGGTTTCTAATACTATAAAACATAGTTTTAGGCTTGATTCGAGACTAAATCACCCAAAGGGGCATATGAGTCCCAATTAGTGTTTTTAGAAGGCTCAAGCAGTGAAAAAACACCACACAAAATTCCCAGAAATCAAGTAAAATAACCTCTACTAGGACTAAATCACCCAAAGCAGTGTATGAGTCTTAGATGAGGGTTTTGACACTAATTTCAACAAATTATGAGTAAGTGTTAGGTTTTTTCGTTTGTATGATGTCTAGATAGTGAAATTAGAGATTTGAAATGAATTTCAATGATTCGAGATGCAAAAATGCAACCTATATGTTATTTTACTAATGCAATATTTAGAAGCCCTAAATGAAAATTAAATAATGCAAGACCTAATGCAAAGTTAATGTAGCCTAGATCTAGGAATATGATGCACTCCAAATCAGAAATAAGGTGTCCAAAGGATAGGTTCACTAAAATGAAACAAATAAAATGGTGTTCCACCTATTTGAGAGGTGGAACTAAAGGGGGATTAGGGTTCCTCCACCTATTTCACTTATGTTTCATTAAAAGAAACCAAGATCTCTCAACCAATTAGCTTGATTGAGAGAACGGATGGATGGTTAAGATGGTTTCCTTGGGTGTGATTAAAGACCAAAGGGGGTTCACCACAAAGAAAAGGCTTGGAAATAAGTGTTGGCATATGGCTTCTAGTGTTGTCATTGATGGAAACCTAGGTCAAGAATCTGGTCAATAGTTTAGTTTTGGTTCATACCGACATAACAGAATGAAGAACAGGACATCCGATTAAAGGAAAAGATGTTGATCTGAATACCTCATCAGACTATTATTTTGAGTTGTGGATCTCTGAGGAATGTTTTTTTATGTTTGTATTACCTTATTCCAGAAGTATATTGATGTGCATTCATTGGCGAACGATCTAGGTGATCTGGTGCATTAATCTTTTGGGTTATCTATGCTACAAGGTCGACTTGGAAAAATTAGCAGTTGTGGATGTTTAAAGAACTAATTGGTTAAATAATTTTATGCTCAATCATGTTTATTTGGGTCCTCTCTATGTCTTAACTGACTTTGGAGGATGCACACAAATAATTAGTGGTGGATTTAGCCAATAGTTGAAAAGTATTTCATGTTTTTTGTAAGCCCACATATGAATGATTAAATCCTTGATAGTGGATATATATCTGAGATCAGTAGTATCATATTGATATAGATAATGTGAAGTATATGAGCGAATAGTGTGAAATTCAGTGGGATAGTAGTGTGAATTCATTTGTGCATAAATTTGTGATGTGAATTATAGAGTAGAGTAGAGCGAAGAGCAGAAACAGACTAAGGATCTAGAATCTAATCCACGAGCCTAACCGAAAATGTAACATGACATAAATAGATGCTACTACTTCAGTTCAACCCTTCAGATGGTTTTAATATAAAATTTTGTAAGGTATTGAGCCTTTATATTGATCAGTGAGCTCTAGGCAGTGTGCCTGAATGCAAGTGCATTCCCTTTTGTAAAAACTTATATTTGAGTACTCAAATTGTGGATTAACCTCCACCGTGGTTTTTCCCCTCACAGGGTTTCTACACAAAAATCCTTGTGTTATGGTTTTTTGGATGATCACTTTCTATGTTTGCATATTTCTTTGGTTTAATGTTGAAATGGTTTAAATATTAGATTAATAATGTTTAGATATGCAGAACATTGATTCACACACCCCCCCCTCAATGTTCCCTTGAGTCCAACAATTGGTATCAAAGCTTCTAGTTCCTCTGAATAATTTTAGTAGCTTGAGGTGGATCTTAGAATGTAATGGACTCTATTATTCTTCAGCAGAAGCCTGTGGTGGCACTTGATGACCTTGATCAATCTAAAGCAGAATTCCATGAATTGAAAGTAAATTTTAAGGATGCTGAGAAATTAATTCAATCATTGAAATATCAGATTGTTAAATCTAGGGAAAAGAGGAAAGATATTTGTGATTAGATTAAGAAAAAATAAAGAAAAACATGGATGATGCTCACCTGAATCAAACCTTGAAGTAAATCACTGAAGAATTTGAAAATCTTGCCATAAATAATGCTACCCTAAAGCATGAGATGGAATCCATGGTGATGAAGTTGACTAAGGATATTAAAGAAAGGAAGAAGAACAAGGAGAATCTTGCCCAGTCCTTACAAGAAAGATCTGAAGAATGTAGAAGAGAAAATGGAGAATTCATTCAGTTAGAGAGTGAGTTGCAACAATCCAGAAACAATGAAGAACTTGAAAAACATCTTATTATTCTCAAGGATGAACTTGCTACTGCAAATGAATACAAGGATAAGTTTAAGATTAGTTTTGTTAAGCTTGATGAGCTAACTCAAGGAAAGAAGAATGCTAAAGACAAGAGAGGTCCTGGATATGAGAAAGGAGAAATTTTTGGATCTACACAAAGAAATTTCAGGCAAGGAAATCAGATGAACAAAGATGGAAGGTATCTGGTAAAACAACCTAATGCTCAAAAGTTTAATGGATACTATTTTTCTTGCAATAAATTTGGTCATATGGCCACTCAGTGTAGAAGTAAAATGAAATCAAGTAATCCATCATTCTCTGGTCAGTGTTTCAATTGCAAAAAGTTTGGTCATAAATCAATTGAATGTAGAATTATGTCAAACTATTCTGTCAATAGAAGGAAAGTTGAATGTTATACCTATGGAAGATTTGGGAATATTGATAATCAATGCAGAACAAGAAGAAATCAATGGAATGATTGGTTTGGAAAAGGAAATAATGTGTGTTACAATTGCAATAGATACAATCACATTGCAAGATTCTGTAGAAACAAAAATGTGAATAAAAGAGGTCTGGTATACAAAGATAGAAATACACAGAAAAATGAAAATGAAAGAGGAAAAATGATTGTAGATGAAATGAGAGATTATATGAAGAAGACATGGGTAAAGAAGAATGAATCTGATGCTGGAAATGGCTCTACATTGAAACATGCTTCCGGTAATTCATCTAAAAATTGATCTCAGGCCATCAGCCCAAGGGGAGTTTTTCAAGAAAATCCTTATTTCCCTTGTTTGTAAGATGGTACCGGATCGTGAGAAGATTGTCAAAAGGTGTAGTAATGATTTGCAGAGGTTTTGGAAAACATTCACAAGAAATTTCAAGAAATCATAGGTCCGCAAAAGAATTTTTCTCTTGTTGTCTAGGAAAATAGAGTATTTGGGAAACCTAGGGCAAAGCATTTATTACAAACATGTGAACTATAAAAGATAAATTTGTAGGTCTCATTTATCACTTTACATCAAAGAAGAGAAGAAGGAGAACACTCGGTGGCAAAATTTTGAAGAAGTGAAGTTAATTCAACAACGAATCTCGAAACACATCAGATATTTCAGTTATTTTTGAAATTTCCATATAATCTGGTTTACAATTGATAAACAAAAAAATGAAAGGAAGAATGGAACAAATCAATTTGGATGAATACAAAAGTGACAAGATTACAGACATGATAAATTTGTTGTTTCCTGATGAATTGATGTGGTTAAGAGAAGCCAAACACAATAATTTTGATATTTGGAATGAGTTTTCATACTTTGAGAACACAGAACTCGTTAAATTCATTTTGAGAAGGTTCAATGATGACACCTTGATTTTGGGCAAACCCTACATCATTTTGAAGAAAATAATTGAAAATTTTACTGGATTATGCAAAGTCGGGGATATACCAAGAAAGAAATCCATCAAGAATAAAGAAGTTGAAACCCTAACTAGGATAATTGGAGATCAAAGGGCACTGATAATCTCGACAATCAAGAACCTTGTTAAAAAGTACATTATGCACGAAATACCATATAAAGTCTTTTTCAGAAACAGAGAAGGAGCAACTTTGGCTGGTGCAGTCTACATCTCACACAAAATGATAATGGAAGATCATGACTTTGACCTGTGTGGACTGTTAAAGAATCAATTGATGGAGAATGTGCAATTGATAAAAGAGATAGGTTATCCTTTTAGGTTTGGTCCTTTGGTCATATGTTTGGTAATGTATTTTCTAAATTTTTTGTCACTGAGCAACAATGTGGTGTGGAAAGAAAATGAACCGGTATGAAAATAAATATACACACACTCTAAGAATTTGGCTAACTCTAATCAAGAATTTGAAAATTTCTTTAAGAGTTTAATTGGAAAGTTTGGTTCAGCTAGTATTTCTCTTCTGATAAGATGGATAGAAAGAAGAAAAGAGAAAAAGAAGTTGATGTTTGTACTCCTTCAGAATTCAAGATTCTGAAAACTGAAGGAAAAGGAAAGGAACAGGAAATCGTGGATATACCAGATGAAGAATCTGATGAGGAAACTGAGGACATATAAGGAAAAGAGTAGGATTTAGCTAGATTAGAACAAGAAAAGGAGATGTTTGAAGCAAGTGAAGAAGATGATGATCTGACAAAGGAGAAGCTACGATAGCCTATTCACAAGGAAGGTGGAGTGCAGAAAATTGTCAAATTATGGTCCATCAGACCATCATAAGATCAAGATATGATTCTAAGTGTTTTGAGTGCTTACATTGTGCATAGTCAGATCAAATTGGAGAATTTGTAGAATATGTTACTTGAAGAAATGATTGAATGCATAAAAGAAACAATGAACTTTGAATCTCAAGACAAAGAAGAAGGTGAAGTTATCTCACATTTGAATGGACAGTTCAGGCTATCACTCACCAAGTTGAAAAATAAAATGAATGAGTTGAGGCAATGCATAAGCGTAGCTAATTACATCTATAACTATTGTATTTTTTAGCCTCGTGCAGTTAGAAAATACAAAGATTAATTGGAGCAGATTGAAATAGATTTGAATAGAATTTGGAAATTTTTTGATATGTTTCAAGATCGGGATGGTAAAATCAAGAAGAGAATTCAAGAGCTATAGTCTGAGCGCACAAAAGTTCAGTTCACTAAAAACACACTTGTGGAAACTTTTTGGAAAGTGAAGGACTTAGTTGAATGCAGACTAGAATAGATGGTTGAGATACTAAGGAAAGGTGAAAAGTTAGAAGATGTGATCACAATTTTGGAATCCCTCACTGAGATTGTCAATAGGACATCTAAAAACAACAACATGATCATAATAATTGGGATTACTATAGATTCTTGGAAGAAATTCCTTCTAGAGATGAAGGAAAATCACAAGATAATTTTCTAAGTTGCAAAGTTTTGAATCAATTTTGAAGTATTGGTCATATTTCAAAAGGGGGAGAGAAAGAAGCACATGTTTTATGAATTTTTGGCATAGCTTTATCATTGATGTCAAAGGGGGAGAGAAAGCAGTGAAAAATGTCTCATCAATCTAAGGGGGAGCTATGTTTTGGAATTTTGAAGCTTTGGCAGTGTACTCATATTGATTATGACACTTAGTCATTTTTCACTAATTCTTTCCATCAATGCCTAAGGGGGAGATTGTTGGCATATGGCTTCTAGTGTTTTCATTGATGGAAACCTAATTCAAGCATCTGGTCTACAGTTTAGTTTTGGTTAATACTAGTAGAATAGAATGAAGAATAGGGCATCTGATTAAAGGCAAAGATATCAATTTGAATACCTCACCAGACTATTATTTTGAGTTGTGGATCTCTGAGGAATGTTTTTTGATGTTTGTATTACCTTATTCAAGAAGTATATTGATGTGCATTCACTGGCGAATGATCTAGGTGATCCGATGCATTAATCTTTTGGGTTATCTATGCTAGAAGGCCGACTTGGAAAAATTAGCAGTTGTAGATGTTTAAGAAGTAATTGGTTAAATAATTTTATGCTTGATCATGTTTATTTAGGTCCTCTCTATGTCTTAACCAACTTTGGAACATGCACATAAAGAATTAGTGGTGGATTTAGTTGACAATTGAAAAGTATTTTATGTTTTGTTTAAGCAACATATGAATGATTAAATCCTAAATAGCGGATATATATATATATATATATGAAACCGGTAGTATCATATTGATATAGAGAATGTGTAGTATGTGAAGTATATGAGTGAGTAGTGAAAAATTCAGTAGGATATTAGTGTAAATTCATTTGTGCATGAATTTTTTATGTGAATTGTAGAGCAGAGAAGAGCGAAGAGCAAAAACAGACTGAGGATCCAGAATCTAATCCATGAGCCTAACCAAAACTGTAACTTGGCATAAGTAGATGCTACTACTTCAGTTCAACCCTTCATATGGTTTTAATCTAAAATTTTGTAAGGTAGTGAGCCTTTATATTGAGCAGTGAGCTCTAGGCAGTGTGCTTGAATGCAAGTGCATTCCCTTTTGTAAAAAATTATATTTGAGTACTCAAATTATGGATTAACCTCCACCGTGATTTTTCCCCTAACAAGGTTTCCATGCAAAAATCCTTGTGTTATGGTGTTGTGGATGATTACTTTGTGTCTTTGCATCTTTCATTGGTTTAATGTTGAAATGGTTTAAATATCAGATTAATAACGTTCGGATTTGTAGAAAACTTATTCACCCCCCCCTCTCAGTGTTCCCTTGAGTCCAACAACAAGAAGATGCAAATGATACACAAATCTAACTATGCAACCTAAGATACGAAACTAAAAAATCAAAATAATGAATTGAGAAAGGACAGAGGGCCACCTAGGAAATTGAAGATGCTTAGAATAAGGTCTGCACTCCAAAAATTATGACTTTTAATGCACATTGGGACACATATTCCAATAGGGAAAATTTAGTCCCAATTTAGGGTTTCAAACTGAATCCAAAATCTGCAACTACTAAACTAGTATCTACAAAAAATTCTTGAAATATGGTATACTCGAACTCATATGCCATAAGTGGTGATTTAGTCCTAGTATTGGGGTTGATTGGAAACTCTAATATCCTCTAGTGTTCTCCTATATATTTTCTCCCTTCTGATCTTTGAGCCTGAAACACTGAATTATATTTTGTAGATATTTTTATGTGATCTTGCAATGTAGATGACAACTTTATCAAATTTGCAACTTCGACAACTTTCTCCAATCTTACTCTTTAATGGATCTTCAACCTAAATCTACAAATCACACATCAAAGAGATGGAAAAAAAAAATTGTTAGTGGATACAGTTTGCGTGGGTCAAAACCCATTTTAGTAGTCAAACCTTGAAAAGAATAGAAATAGAATGGAGGAATGATGAATGAACAAATATGTTATGTTGCAACTCACCAAACCCTTGGAGCAAAGGTTGCAATATTGTATGAGATGGCTAGCATGAATGTAGATCATGAATCTTGATTGTATGTTATGGATCTTGACTTGAATGCTTGCTTGAATAATAATAACCTACATCACAAATGCTAGCTCAAAAACAAACATGATGCATGATGACTTTGGCATCGTGCTTGAATATTGAATGTAGCTCCAAAATGCTTGATAATCAATTGTTGAATGCTCTTGAAAGTGCTCTTGATCAAAAAATTTATATAATGCTTGAATACTTGAATTGCTAGGTCACTTGTAAACTTTCTAGGATACTTTCTCATAAAATTTGCTAAGAGAAATTATGTGAAATAACCTTTTATTTATATTTGTTTATGCCAAATTTCCTAAAATTACAACACTATAAGCTGTCATCAGATCTACAAGGATAAAATCCCACCAAGAGTTTGAATTTAAAATAGGTCCAAGCTAAGCAGGACTCATACACTAGTTGGCACATATGAGTCCCAGTAGGCTAAACTTGGGACACAAATTTCAATAAATATTAAGTTCTATGCTAAATTTAGGACCAAGCCCCGACACTTAGGTGGGACCCATATGCCCAAGGTGGCGTATGAGTCCCTGATCACTAAATTTGGGCTTCACAATCCAAAAACATTAAATTACGATTGGTTATTAGATATGTGTTGAGATTATCCTCAGAAACATGCATTAAATAGGGCTTGTGGATGTAGAATAGGACCAAATAAGGCATTAAGAAGCCAAATATTAGCAGGGAGGGCCAAAACAAGTGTGAAAATATAAAGGGATACATTTTTCTACACTATAGATTGGATTGACAAGATATTGGCCCAAGGTACATAATTGCTAAAATCTTATGTTGAAAGGATTAGAAATATGGAAAATGTAAGGGAAAAAATAAGCCAAAAAATTCATACACTATCTCAGAATCTGCAAGAGTTAGAGAAAAGTTATGAGTATTGGACTAAAATTAGAGATCTCAAGCTTTACGTATTAGAATAAATTGGGGTGCTTCTTGATAGAAAAATGTTCATTAAAATTTGGGAAAACATTGAAGCATAAAAAGAATGTCATTGATGTGTTGATTAAAGATCTACAAGAAGCTCAAGAGGTAGGAAAATTTAAAGGTTCAAATCTCATTTCTAGAATTAATGAGTTACCTTTTCAAGTGCTATATGACAATTATAAATCCCTTCATATTGACACATTTATTCAAGAGTTCACATCATTGATTCAAAAAAAATTGAAGATGAATATTTTCATTAGCTTCTATTAACAAGTTGGTGGAATTCAAGTGACCTTGGATAACCTGAAAATAATATTGGAGATACACAAAAAGAATGTATCAACATTGAGGATTTTATCATACTAGTTCTTGTAGCCTCCATCCATACAATTGGACTAGCTAATTCCAAATTCCAAGCAGTGTTGAAGAAATATGAAGATTTCATGGAGAAAAATGATGAAGAATGAATGAGTGTGCTTGTTCCACACTTAGTTTATTTACAAATTTTTCCCTTTTTCAATATGTATTTTGTAGATGACATATTACATTTCTTTTGTAAATATGCAACTACATGTAAAAACAAAGAAGTCCTAAATCAAATCAGACGTTGTTATTGAATAGGTCAAGCTAGTTGTAACTTTCTTTTTTTAGCTCCTGGCTCTCCTCTATATATATGAGGGAGATCTTTTATAATTAAAAAAAAACTAGCTAATGAAGAAAAGAACTACCCAATTGAAGAGAATTTTGAAGCTATGTTTTTGAGATGTAAATCAGATTCCCATCAATAAAAAAAGAATTTTTGCATCCAATCTTTTCCTTGGATTAAATTTGTTATGTATTGAGAATGTTCTTATGTCTTTCTCAATGAGTTATCATATACATGATTGAATGAGTGGTGTGATAGTATATATTTAGAAGGGGAATCATGTTGGATACTACAACTAAGAGTGGGGTGAATTAGTTACAGATTTAAACCCTAAATTTAATTACTGGAACTAACACATAAATTGATTAAGTGATTAACCATCAAATTCTAATGCACAAACACAAAAACACCAGATTTACATGGAAAACCCAATGACGGAAAAACCATGATGGGGATTAACTCACAATATAAAGAATATAAAAACTAATTACAAAAAGGGCTCACTGTCTAGAATAAGGCTCACTGCCTTGAATAAGGACTCACTGTCCACAGGGCTACAACCCGAATGACTCAGAACCATAGAGATACAAAGAAGACAAAGAAGACTTGTTACAAAGAGACAACAATCCCAATGCAACAAAGTATTCCACCATAATCACTGATCCACTTGCATGAATGATAGAGTTTACCTTCTACTCAATGCATTCAGAAACTCAGTGTTAAGCTTCACACTGATCAACCACACACATAACTCACACAATTTCAAAATAGCACCAAATCCATGTCTACTCTTTTACTTATAGTCCTTCTTTTCTTATGTACATTTTTCATTGCTAACGCATTTTGTATTTATACCATCTCTAACTTTGAAAAGATACAAAGTTGGCCATCCAAATTCAAATTCAAATTAGGTCGGCACCAAACATCCTAGAGTAGAATTAGAATGAGGATGACCCAAACACACACTTCACGGGGACCCATATAGATCCAACATGCTTCATCAACTTCGAATGTAGTGCTTGACACATGATCGACCAAACCAGTGTAAAATACATAGATCAATTAAGCTTGATGATTCCAAATGTTGAAAACATCTTCAATAGAACTAGGGAAACAAAAATCTATAACCACAAAGAGAAATACGAACCAACAAAAAATATTTTGGACCTCAGCCAGAACACAGAAAACATAGTTCACAAGTACCAAACCAACATCCTCAACAACTAACAACCTACAATCTTCTTTTTATATAATTTTCTCAATATTCTCAACATATACAGTCAACAACAACTAGTAGATAACAAGCTAACTGGTTGACATCAATGACAACACTTTAATTCATTTTTCCATTATTGAAACAATCTCCCCCTTTGTCATTGATGGCAACACATGATTTTAAAAACCATCAAAGACACGTACCAACTCTAAAAATACTTCTCAATATTTTTCTTTTGCATCTCCCCCTTAGAATATCGTCTTCCTCATCACTTGCTTTCTCTCTCTTTTTCACATGCTCTTTCTCTCCTTTTCATAATCTTTCTCTCCCCCTTTGAAATCAATGGAAAAGGCAAAAAATATATGTTCATTGAAACTTCCTTTGAAATTAAAGAAGAATACTCATAATGAGAACACTTTAAAAACTGTTTACTCCCCCTGAGAGGTAGCCAGCAAAATCATCACTCTAAAAAGATAGAACCATCAATCCACCAAACTAATGCATCTCCAAATGCATCTTAGTTTATAAAAGAAGAGGAAATAACCCCTAGCTTATCCCAGAGATACTAAAAAGTATCTTTAGGAAGAGCCTTTGTAAATATATCTGCAATCTGATATTTTGTTGAAGCATACTTGAGCTTGAATTCATTCTCCATGACCTTATCTCTCAAAAAATGATACCTGATAGATATATACTTCATTCTCAAGTGCATTACAAGATTATTCAAAATTTTAATTGTACTTGTATTTGTAAGTGTGGAAATGAGGTAAATAACATAAATACACTTCTTAATACGACATTATATCAATGATTAAACAAATTGAATCAATTCAACAAAGTAATCAATCGAAATCGTCATATTGTTCTCTATCCTCAAAGATTTATTAAATCACTATTGCTCTCAGATTGTTAAGCACTATGATTGTTAAAATGACTATCTGAACAATGAGATGATACTAAAAAGCAATACTGGATTATAACAATGTAAACTAGCATGTATGAAACAAATAATTGCAGCTACAGGAGGCAGCTATTGATGTGAAGCTTGATTGTTGAATTGCTTGAATGTTGATACTTGATGCCTGGATTCCTGCAGAGTAAGAGTGAAAAAGTTTGATTATCTGGATCCTTTTCTTGGTTCAATGAGGCTTTATTTATAGATTTCATGGCTGTAAAAATGCACAGGGAAAGCTTTGAGAGGCTTGGATTCAATCTAGAGATTTGAATGGTGAGAGATTGTCTCTACCCATGAAAACACCAGGAAAGAGAAGAGGAAGAATTGATGGAAGAGGATTGAGAGATCAAATTCCAAATTTGTCTCCAATTTGTCTCCAAAACTTCTCGTGAAGTTTCAATCAATTAATTTGACATATTTTTGACATAAATTAGACATGGTTTAGACATAGGAAATCTAATTCATTTTTGAGAGAATATGGATGGAATATTCCTTGTGCAACAATTCAAATATTTTGATTTATTTAAATTAGCAAAAGAAAGATAAATAATTTAATAAAATGAACTATAGGATAGTTGTTTATTAAATTAAAATAGAAGAATAATGGCAATTAATCAATAAAGTGTTTTTGTCTATATTTAATTAATTTAAAAATGATGTGATAGATTGAAATAGGGATTTGATAATTAAATCGAACAAAGTACTTATTTTTGTTTATTTAATTAAGACGAGATTTAGAAGAAATTATGAAGAATGTGCATGTGAGCTATATTAAATAAATATTTCTATTTATTCAATATTAGAGGAAATTAGGATAATTAATCAAATAATTTGTATTTAATTAGTTGGATGCTCCAGACCATTTTTAGATGTATATAGTATTATCACAGAATATAGAAATAGGACCATCATACAACACTGTGATATCTTTTAATGTTTGTTTCATCTAGAAAAATTGTGTACACCAAGATGCAATAGCAATATACGCAGCTTCAGTAGTATAAAAAGAGATTGAATCTTACTTGTTACTCATCCAAGCCACCAATCTACATCCAATAAAGAATGCACCACCACTAGTACTTTTTTTATTATCTATAATTTTGGCCCAATCTACATCTGTATAAACAATAAGTGTAAATTCAATATCCTTGGGATACCATAATCCATAATCTAGAGTGCTATTCAAATATTTGAATATCTTTTTAACTGTAATGACATGTGTTTCCTTTGGATCTTCTTGAGATCTAGCCACAAGACAAACCACATGTATAATATCGGGTCTAGTAGTAGTCAAATATAGCAGTCCACCAATTATAAATCTATACTTGCTTTCAATAGTCTTAGGTGAATCATCATCTTTACACAACTTACATCTAGTCACCAGAGGGGTACTTACTGGTTTGGAACCGTCCATTCCAAATATTTTCAACATCTCTTTCACATACTTAGATTGTGAAATGAAAATTCCTTCATCTGATTGATTAATCTATAGCCCAAGAAATAAATTCATCTCTCCAAACATAGAAATTTTAAATTCTTTCTGCATTTCTTCTACAAACATCTTGCACATATTTTCATTCCCTCCAAGGATAATTTCATCAACATATAAAACAATAATCAGGATTTTGTCATTTTCAATTTTGAAATATAAATTATTTTCTTTCGTACCTTTGTTAAATCCTTGCTGACTCAAGTACTTATCTAGCCTCACATACCAGGCTCTAGGAACTTGCTTCAATCCATATAAATACTTGTTCAATCTGCACACCATATTCGGTTGATCTGGTAACTAAAATCCTTCTAGTTGTTCCATGTAGACCTCTTCTTCTAGTTCACTATTCAAAAATGTTGATTTGGCATTCATCTAATAGACTTTTAAATCTTTATAAATAGACAATGCCAAGAATATCCTTATAGCTTCCATTCTTGCTACCAGGGAAAAATTCTCCTAAAAATCTATACCTTCTACATGCGAGTAGCCTTTTTACATAAGCCTTGGTTTGTTTCTAACAACTTTCCCATTCTCATTTAGCTTGTTTCTGAATACCCATTTTAATCCAATGGTATTTTTGTCTATCGGTCTTGAGACCAATTCCCAAGTTTGATTCTTCTCAATCTACAAAAAAAATTATTTCATTACTTCCTTCCAATGTTCATCCTCACAAGCTTCACTTACTGACTTCAACTCAATCTCAAAGAATAAGCACAAATTTACTTCAACAACAACTTTGCTTCTAGTTAACACACCTTTTTTCATGTCTCCAATAATCTGACTTTTTGAATGATTCCTTTGTACATATTTTGATGTCCTAGGGGACATCATTAGAGCATCTTCTTCACTTTCATTCTGGTTTTCTTGCTCATCTTTATCATATTCTTCCACACCTTCTTCTATTCTTGCATAGTCATGTTCATCAGACATATATCCATCAATATCAATAGAATTATTTATTGTGAAAACATTTGTATGCCTTGCTTTTAGTAGAGTATCCAAGAAATATTCCTTCATCACTTCTTGCATCAAAATTACCCAAAATTTCCTCATCTCTTTTGATATAGCATTTTCTTCTGAATACCTTGAAATATTTTATTGTAGGTATTCTTCCATGCCATAGCTCATAGGGAGTCCTTGTACTATCTGCTCTTGTTTGAACTCAATTGAATAGATATATAGTAGTGTGAATAGCTTCTTTCTAGTAAGCTTATGATAATCCAGCCTCAGTGATCATTGACCTAGTAGCTTCTTGAACTATTCTATTTTTCCTTTCAAAAACTCCATTTTGTCGTGGAATTATCGGAATAGATAGTTATATCTTTATACCATGCACTTCATAAAACATATTGAACTTATAGGAGGTGAATTCTCCACCTCTATCAGATCTCAAGAATTTAATCTTCAAATTCACTTCATTTTCAACCATAGCCTTGAATTCCTTGAATCTATCTAATGCATCTAATTTCTCTCTTAGAAATGTGACCCATGTATATCTAGAATAATCATCAATTAAAAGAATAAAGTACCTTTCACCAAGATCTCACATCTCTCATAGGACCACAAATATTTGAATGAAGAAAATCCAATAATCTAGTAGTAGATTGTTCTCTTGATCTATAATGACTTCTTGTTTTCTTCTTGAACTGGAAATTCTTGTAAATAGCATTTATAGGCTTTGTAATTCTCGATAGATCTCTCACAGCCTGAACAGAACTAATTCTTGCCAAGTTTTGAAAATTCAAGTAACACATTCTCCTATGCCATAGTCAGTTGTCATTTATCTGAGTCATAAAACATCGTCCATCAACACCTTTAAGCTAATAAATGCTCCCTTCAGATTTCTTTCTTGTAGAAATTAATGTTTTGGATCCTTTCTGGATCTCACATTTTTCATCTTTCAACACAAGATCATATCCTTTTCTGCACATCTTACTAATGCTCAACAAATTATGTCTTAAATCCTAAACATATTAAACATCATCAGTATGATGCTTGCCATCGAAACTTATCGAACCTATCCCACAAATTTTAGCAGCAGTATCATCTCCAAACATAACTAGACCTCCATCATATTTCTCAAGTTTCATAAAATTACTCTAGTCACCAATCATGTGATTTGAGCAACCAATATCAACTTCCCAAAAATTCTTTTCTTGTTTAGCATATAGGGCAAAGATAATTGTACCTTCATTTTGCTCCTTCTCTTTCTCTAGAGGGCTTTCTTTTGACTGTCTTTATGATTTAGTATAAGTAGGTTCATCCTTAATCACCAAGAACAAGCATTCATTGTCATCTGGTTCTTCATATTTTGAATTTTCATCTGAAATACTAGCATTCTCATTCACATAGTAAGATATGTTAATCTTCAGTCCTTTTTTCTTTTCCTCATATTTTTGTTTATTCTTTTTAGCTCTTTCTGGACACTTTGTAGTATAATGACCAATTTCTCCACAACTAAAATGCTTAAAGGGCAATTTACCTTCATATTTATTAGAGCCTTTTTTCATTCTCCTTACAAAGTTAGCTTTGATTTCATCAAAGTTTTCTTCATCCAGATCTTCAATTTTTGTAGCTTTAAAATCAGTCTCTGTTTTACCTCCACTTCTTAGATTTGGCTTCCTCATCTCATAAGATATCAAAATCCCTAGCAGTAGATCCTTAGTACAAGTCTTGTAATCTATAGTCTGTTGGTGTAATTAATTATTTAATTACACTTTATTAAGTTTACTTAGGTAATAATTAGTTTACTTAATTAATAAGTAAGCTTTATTTAGTTGAGCTATTTGTAGTTCATAATTAGGTTTTGCCTTTAGGGTAATGCATGCATTGTTTTTATAAAACAACTCATCTCTTGTAATTTCTTAATTCCTAAATACAATTCATTTGCACATCTTCATGCAAATTGTTTTGTTTTTTCTGTTTTTCTATTGTGAATGGTTTTTTCTGGTTTGCATGTCTGATCTTGGTTTCTAACATGGTATCAAAGCCTTGATTTATAACCCCTTCTCAATTTTTGGAGAAATTCATTACAGAGCATGTTCAGGGTTCCTCAAGGGTTTCATGCCTTGATCTTATTTATTTCATTTATTTTTATCTTTATTTATCAGATCTGTGAGGTTTTTTAACTACGATAGATTTTTGCCAAATCAGAGGGGTTTTCCATTATTTTTTGAAAAAAATTTGACCTTGATCTCTCAAATGGTGCATGCTGGTGCAAAACGAACCTCATGGGTGCACTCAAAAGGCCTAGAAACCCCTATTTTCATATAAAATATGATAGGGTTTTCTAAAAATTGATTTTTCAATGTTTTTGGGGATTTTCAAAAACGCTGCCAGAAAAATCCGTACAACTATACGAATCCGTATGAACGCCTTGATTTTCAGTCCATTATTTTTTGGTGCTTAGGGTAATTTTTGACCTATGTCAATTTTTGTGTCATTTTGCCTTGATTTTTGTGCCCTCTCGATTTTTGTGTTGCCTCAGTTATTGTGCATGAAGGTACAACTAAATATTTTATTAATTTTTTTAATCTTTAATTAATAAAATATTTGGTTTAATGCCTAAATGAGCACTTTTACTAAAATGGTCGTTTCTTGAGCATACGAGGTCCATTTTTCAAAAATGAGATACCGTTGGAATGCAGGTTCTGAGCCTGATCCAGTGGTGTGGGTAGTTTTTCCAGATTTGAATCTAGATTTATTTTAAAGGCCTTTAAAGTCAGATGAAAAAAATTTCATTTTGGAGGGCATAACTTTTGTCTCGGATATCAGCTTTTTGCAATTCAAGCGGCACTGGAAAGCTGATTCAGTCCTCTACACAAATTTGAGGTCAATTTTAATCATAGAGGCAGATGTGAACATTGGTTTGTGCATGCACTCTTTCTTTTTTTCATGCATTAGGTTTGTATTTTATCTTTGATTTATGCATGTTTTGCATGTTCTCTTTTTACAATCATGGGGCATTGTAATAAATAAACTTATATAAAGCTCCATCAAGGGGGCTTCTTGCATAATAATTTGATTAGAGTGTAGTTGCATTGCATGCACTTTGATCTCATCTTTGTATTGATGGAAACTTGCATGAGTGGTATCTAGATTATGTTGTTTCTTTTGGCCACATCTTGCTCATAGCTTGACACATTTTGGTTTGCATCAATTCACATCTCAGATTGAGAGCCTATGGTTAATGATCCTGAATCACATCAGATTCACATCGGGACACATCTCAGTTTGAGGGCCATTCATTTTATGGTTAATGTTCCAAAATCTTCATAGTACTTCCTCCTATGAATCAATTTTAGTCACAGATTGGCATTGGCATCAACATCGAGATACACATAGCTTATGGATTCTTTCATCATATCATTCCCTCTTATGGGGGGAATCATTTATTCATCTAATATTGCTTCATATATTCCAGGGTTGTTCCAGTTTGTGATTTTTCTAGTGTTCATTGGCATCAGGTCTACTATTGCTTAATCATGATTCCACTAGAGTCCTTCAGTGACTCTCATATGGTTTATCATAAATAGAAGTATATTTCCTTGCTTGCCAGATTCAATTTCAGTGTTACTCCACCAATGTTCTTCTAGTGCTTCTTTGCAGTAGTTCATCTCATTTAAGGGGTGGGGGGAGACGGGGGGGTTGTCCCACTAGGTTTTCTCCTCTTTCCCATTCATTTCATTTGTACATGGATACCTAACATGGCCTTGTAGCCGAGACCCATTCATACTTTCATGGATCCATCCTTGCACTATTTGCATGTTTTTTCATTCTCCCTTAGTTGCACTTAACGATGGGTGTGTTGGTATGTGGTGATTGATCATGCTATACTATACACTCTTCATGTATCCTCACCTTTTTTCACCTTTTATCATTTCATCACCGAAAAGGAAAAAAGTTGACTTTGTAAACCCTAATTTCTGGAAGCTTCTAAAAGCTTGTTATAAGCGGTTGGGATGGGGGGTTGTAGCATGGATTTATTCACGATATTGTAAAAAAAATTACACTAGATAATAAAATCGCTAGATGGCTAGATTTTTGTGGATGCAGTCCAGCTTGGGTGAACCACATTAAATTCTTTGTGTTGTCTTGTTTCTGCTATAGTTTCTTGTGTATTTTATTTCTCTATTTTATAGATCAAATCTACATTTAACTTGTTAGATATTTGTCTTCTAACCCTAAAAAGTGGTATCAAAGCAAGGTTGTCTTTGGTTATCATTTGCAAGAAAATCTCACAGTTGAGTGGGAGAAATAGCAGATGAGGGTAAGTTGAAGGTTGAGAAGTTCAATGGGAAAAACTATTAGTTATGAAAGATGCAGATTGAGGAATACCTCTATCAGAAGGATTTATGGAGGCCACTAGAAAGGAAAACCAAGAAACCCTCAACAATGTCTGATGAGGACTGGGATATTTTGGACAGAAAGGCACTTGGCAGTATTCGTCTATGCCTGGCACAATCCATGGTGTTTAATATTACAACAACAAAGACAACTCTAGAGTTGATGGAAACCCTGAAAATTTTATATGAAAATCTTTCCGCTTCGAATAAGGTATTTCTTATGAAGCGTTTATTTAATATGAAAATGGTAGAAGGTGGGTTAGTTGTTGATCATTTAAATGAGTTTAATATGGTTACCAGTCAATTAACTTCTGTAAATGTAAACTTTGATGAAAAATTTACCTGGCTCTTTTGATTATGTGTTCTTTGCCTGAAAGTTGGAATATCTTGGTAATGGTTGTTATCAATATTGTTTCTAGTTCGAATGCATTGAAATTTGATGATATTTTTGGTGTTATTTTGAGCGAGGAAATTTGTAGGAAAAGCTCAGGTGGAACACCACATCAGGCAGTGTTTTGAATGCAAAAAGTAGGGGCAGAACAAAGGAGAGAGCAATCGATTATGGAATTCATTTGAAGTCATGAGGAAAATAAAAAGATAGAAGGTCCCAATCTAGAGACAAGAGGGATTGTTGGTACTATGGTAAGCCGGGTCATTTAAAGAAATATTGTTGGTCTCGAAAAAATAAAGAAAGAGAAAATAAAGAAGGAAATAAAGAGGCAAATGTGGTAAGTAATAAATCTGATGAGGATGCTTTGAGTCTTTACCTTAACAATGTTGTTGGTTCTTGGGTGTTAGATTTAGGGGCTTCATTTCATGCTACGTGCCATAGAAATTATTTTCTTGATTATGTCCAGCAGAATTTTGGGTTGGTTTATTTGGGAGATAATGAACCCTATCAGATTGTTGGGAAGGGAAGAATCAAGATTAAGTTGTAGAATGGGAATCATTGGCTACTACATGAGGTAAGGCACGTTCCAAAGTTAAGAAGAAATTTAATTTCAGCAAGGCAACTAGATGATGAAGGTTGTGTTGTTACATTTAGTGATAAAAATTGGAAGGTTACAAAAGGTGCCTTAGTGGGAGAAAAATGTGTGAAATTAGGCACCTTATATCTTTGTACAGGTCATACTGTTCCTTCTACTTTAACTATTGTAGATAAAAATCAATGTTCAGGAATAGATGTTGCAGTTCAACAAGAAAAAAATCAGAAAGTTGTTCTAGATTCTAAATCAGTGCTATGGCATAATAGACTTGGGCACATGAGTGCAAAAGGTATGAAAGTACTTCATTCAAAGAATGTCTTACCAGGTCTAAAATGTGTTAATATGGATTTCTGTGAAAGTTGTGTGTATGGAAAACAAAAGAGAGTTACTTTTCTCAAGGATGGAAAACAAAAGAAGGATGAGAAATTGGAGCTTGTGCATACGGATGTATGGGGACCAGCTCAAGTATCTTCTCTTGGTGGCTCTCAGTATTATGTCACATTCATTGATGATGAAACTAGAAAGGTATGGATTTATTTCATTATGCAAAAATCTGATGTATTTGAAACTTTTAAAAAATGGAGAAGCTTGGTTGAGAATGAGATAGGTAAAAACTTAAAATGTCTCAGATCTAATAATGGTGGTGAGTATTGCAGAAAAGAGTTTAAATATTATTGTTACTCTAATGGTATTCATAGGTAGAAAACGGTTCTAAGGACTCCACAGGAAAATGGAGTGGCTGAGCGCATGAATAGAACAATAATGGAGTGTGCACGGACTATGAGATTGCATGTTGGGTTACCTTTAAACATGTGGGTAGAGATTGTAAACACTGTTGTTTATTTAATTAATAGAGGTCCCTCTAATCCTTTGGGTTGTGGCATTCCAGAGGAAGCATGGATATGTAAGAAGATGAATTATTATTTTCTCAAAACTTTCAGTTGTGAAGAATTTGCACATGCGTAGATTTTGAAAATAGAACCAAACTTGATGCAAAATCAAATAAATGTATATTTGTTGGATATGGAATTGATGAATTTGGTTATAGGCTATGGGATTTTGAAAATAAGAAAATTGTGAGAAGCAGGGATGCCATATTCAATGAGAAAGTGTTGTACAAAGATTGGTTGCAGTAGCATGAGAAGAAAGAAAATGATTATGCAGTGTTGGATGATACTCCAAACAATGATGTTTCAGTAGATCCTCATGCTCCACAGCAACATAAATTACAAATACCACAAACTCTAGTTAATATTAGACAATCTTCAAGGATAAGTAGACCTCCAAAAATATTTTCTCTCTCTTTGTATTCTATTTTATTAACTGATGGTGAACCAAAATTTTATGATGAAGCTATGTAGGTGGATACCAAGGTTCAATGGTAGCATGGAATGGAAGAAGAAATGGAGTCCTTGCTGAAAAAATAGACTTGGGAACTATGCAAGTTAACTGCAAGTAAAAAGACTTTACCAAACAAATGGGTTTATAGGGTGAAAGAGGAGGATGGAGGTAAGAAAATATTTAAAGCCAGATTAGTTGTAAAGGGATTTGCACATAAAAAGGGTATTGATTTTCATGAAATATTTTATCCAATTGTTAAACTAACTTTTATTCGTATTGTTTTAAGTATTGTGGCTACTAAAGATTTGCATTTAGAACAGCTTGATGTTAAAACAGTCTTTCTCCATGGTGATTTGGAAGAGGAAATGTATATGGAACAACCATAAGGATTTGAAGTCAAAGGTAAGGAGAAACTAGTGTGCAGATTGAAGAAAAGTTTATATGGCTTGAATCAAGTGTTGAAACTGTGAAATTTTGGCCATTTTATTCACCCTTCATGATTATTAGCCTCCCAAAAAGTTCATAATACAGACACAAAGGTCCTCACATAGCATCTTTTTTAAAAATCCAGTTTAAATTTTGTCATAGAACCCCATAAATTTCATGTGGCATTGAAACATTGACATATGAAAATATTGGCATAAGTTGATGCAGGTCTCATCGATGATAATATACATATCTTCAATATATCGGTGAGACATCAGATAGGTCATAAAGATAAAGTTATACACTAGGAGAATGCAGGTTTGTATTACTTATCGGCAAGACAAAAGGTATCGGCGTGACGGTGTAAGGTCATATCAAGCTGAGTTACCTTTGGCCAATTATAGAAAAGTAAAGCCTATCGGGGAGACTTTGGTCATCAGAGAGAAATTTAAAAACACTACTCGAAGCGCTAATGGTTTTGCCGATAAAGCAAAGGGAGAACTCACTCGGTGAGACAAATGATACCGGGGAGAGTTCATTAAGTCTTACCGACCCCTCGGGTTACACCGACAAAAACTCAGCATACGAAGATAAAAGATGTCGGGAAGACAATGCGCGTTGTCTTGCCGAAAGGGAGGCGTATTGGAGAGACATGTCATCGTGGGGAGATCTAAGAGACATCACAACAAATATTATTTTGTCGACAAAACAAATTACTTGGTCTCGGTGACATAAATAAGTAAAGAAAACATCTCAGTGAGATGAAGTACTCTTGGAGTAAGGTAAAGAACCGTTGGCCCAATTCATTGTCTGAACGATAGTTGTTTCGGTGAAATTCATGGTGATATAAAGAGCAAAAGGAAAGAAACTATCGGGGAGACTTGTGAAGTCGGGGAAACTGCAAGACGTCTTAGTGGATGGGTGAACGTTGAACAAGCGGATCGGCCAGATATTTCAAATGTCTTGCTAATATGAGCCCTGATGTGACAGCAAGAATTTTGAAAAAAATTGCAGCATTCATGTCTCAATAAAGACATTAATGGTGCCATGAAGCGTAGGAGATTTTGCATATCAGGGTATGATCAATTGAAATCATTGCCTCATAGAATTCAAAGTGAAAGAGAGCAAAGGAACCAGCAAAGCAATTAAGGCATTCACCTGGCTTGAGTTTGCAAGAAAGTTACAGTAAGTTTCTCTTCCTTTCAGAATTCGTAAAAATTTGAATTATGGAAGGCACTGGTTCAGGAAAACTTAAGGGAAAAAAACCCGAGGAGGGTAGCCAATCAAAAGGAAAAAAGCAAAAGACTGAATTGCAACTAGAAGGTAGTGAAAGGAAGTTGAATCAGGGCCTCATAGACCAATTACCTAGTTCTGGACCTAGAGCTAGGCGTTCTGCACAACTCAAAGTGGAAGTTGACAAATTGGATGACAAATGCAAATTTATAGGGGATGTTTGGACTCTGATTAGGGGCTATGAGTTATTCATTTTCCACTATCACAGGAGAAATCGCTTTGAGTTGGTATGCAATCCATGGTGGCTTAATTTAGGGAAATTGGTGTGCCCTAACATTTTTATTGATGTTGAACTAGTATAGATGCTAGCTGCACACTATGACCTGAAAAGCAAAGCTATATGTGATTTGTCAGGGAACCCATTGATACATGTATCTAAGAACGCAATTGTTGAGGTTTTCAGGATGGAGGGAATATGCAGTGAGGAAGTAGTAAGCGAGGAGCTCTATAGTGAGTTTAGAAGGATGGACACCATTTATAAAGGGTGGAGGTTACCTCTGCACAGAAATAGGTTTCATGGCAAGCCTACTCCAATGGAAGATAGTGAGGGGCCACCCTTTCATGTAGATCTCTTCGAACCTTACTTGAAATATACTTACTACTTAGTGCGACAGGTATTAGGGATGGAGGTACCTGAGCATATGGCGATTGTGCCCATGGTAATTGCTATAGACATTCAGTATCATAATTCCAGATCATTTGACTATGTTGCACATGTTTTCAAGGAGTTGGATGTAGGTTTGATGGCGATAAAGAGTGGTGCTTATGTTCTCCATCTCAAAAATTACTCACTGCTGATGCACTTAGTGCTATACTTTGGACAAGAGTTGGGTTTATGGCCCCAGGAGCTGAGGATTTCATAATCCGACAAGGAAGGTAGGCCATTGCCTGTTCAATTATGGACTGTTGTTTGAGACAGCAAGTTTGCCAATTCAAATTTCCTGCATTTTGAAGAATTCTTTGTGAAACCCTTGTATAGATCTTTCAACCATCCTTGTGATTTTTCTTTATCTGAAGAAGTGAAAAGGTTTCTTATGCCTAGAGATTACAATGGACCAATTAACCACAATTGGGGGGATTGGTATTGCTTAGAGAATGCTACAATGATTAGGGTTTATGGCTTTGAGGACACACCTTTCATTCTGCCCAAAACTGTCATGGATAGGATTGCATACCTAGAAATTGTTAGGCAAATGGATTACTCCAGTGTTATGAACTTAAGTTCATAAGGGAAACAGGCATTTATGCCCAGTACATTGTGTTTTAGTGATTTCACTGTATTAGCCAAGGAACATTATGATTTGATTCTAGATAAATTGTTGCACTATAACATGAGAAGTGCACTAGTGAGAAAAAACTTTGATCCGGAAGGATATATCCACTCTGCCAGATAAAAAATAAATTTCGGAGGGTACCATCATGTACCCTATAAATCTGATGACATAATCAGAAACCTGGAGGCAGAGGAAGCTGAAATTGTGATTGAAAAACATAATCAAGAGTTGGTGGATGCTGAGTTGTTATCCTCCATTAAAGGGATATCAGAAGCAGACAAGCCACAAATCTCATCTGGGAAAGTTTCAAGAATGAAGACTCGGGACTATACCTATGTTTCCAGAGAAATTGATGTTAAGGAAACCATGGATGTAGATACAAGGCAAGAAGACTATATGTCTTTCATATCAGATGATGAATTTATAAAGACCTCGGAGTTTAAGACATTTTTATATAAGCAAAAAGGAAAAGAGATAAGGGGACAGGTTGACAATGTTACTCCAGGAAATAAGGATCAACTATTGAAAAGATTAAAGGATGAAGTAGACAAAGAGATGATTAACATGACCCCTAAAAAAGGAAGGGAGCTGCTAGAAAAGGCAGGTGTTATGATTTTTTCAGGTTTGTGTTAGAGCCTAACTAAGCTATAGTTTAAGAATAACCAACTAATTAACTAACTAATTAGCAACTAAAAAAGAAACTGGTTTTGTACCAAGAAAGAAATATGTTCTGCATAATACAATAATCAATTAAATGAATTCATTTATTCAACTGAAAGATAACTACCAATAATTAATTCAACTAACAGATATAACCAACTTAACTGACTAACTAATTGCTTTTACATTGAGGAAGAAAGAAAGAAAATCTCTAGCAACTGATAAACATGATAAGGCATTCTCAATAAAAGAAATAGGAGTTAAAGGTTTAGAAATTATAGTAAGGAAGTTGATTCACTCGAGTTTGATTCTTTGCTGCTCAAGGGGGAAAGGACATATCATCAGGGGCTTTACCGCCCAACCAAGACCTACTGGTCTCCCGAGTTTCTTCAACTGAAGAACCCGCCCTTCACGAGGGTGATTATCAAGGATCAATTTACCATTATGCACTTCTGAGCCTGGTGCCACGAACCTACACTGCTAGTCGATCCTTTCTCTATAGGTACCCCCTATTCGAAAGGACCATTCTGACCTTCAGTGTATTCGGTTCATGGTGGCTAACCTATGCCTAACCGACATCATACCTTGGCCAAGGATTGTTAATATATATTCTGACACTTCCGTGTCGTCAACAGCTTCACCCTTGCTCAGCATTTAGCTTTTCTTATATTATTTAAGTTTGTTGTACTCCAAGAATTTCTAACAGCAGCGCAGTCAAGCGGAAGGTAAACTTAGCTACAGTCTGCACTGTACTATTCAACATTAGGGTAATCCCCTCTGAATCTAGAGGGTAGTAACATACAAGCTTCTGCAATACCTATTTTTCTTTAGGTTCAGGATGGTGATTTAAGATGGGGTAACTGTTCTCCTAGGATAAGGCAACTCAAAGCTAAGTGAAGCTTTAGATTGAGGACCCATTATGGTCTGTGGTTCTACTACAGCAGTCCATGGCCAACTCAGCCTGGAAAGTCAAAAATTCGGAACACTAACTCAATGTTAGGGACACGAGAATAGGTTACCCATTCCTAATGTCGGCATCTACCTGAGAGTTCATAGTTGCAATACAGGACTATATGCAGGATGAAATTCACATTTACATTCTATAGACTATTATGGGGACATTCAGCCCAACCAGGATTAAGTTCGATAGTATATGCAATAACATAAAGATAAAAGCAATCAGACCAGAAATCGGCATCCAAGAGACTGTATGAAGAACACTAGATGCTTTGGTAAGTACTTTCCGATAACAACATTTGACTTGAGGCACAAGGATTATATTGGAATCAAAAATAACATACATAACTACTCTTGCTAATCACGCACAGTGATGGAAGTGATAATCATTCATGCAAACATCAAAAGGATTTGACAAATGCTTGATAGAAACTAGCCGATGATTCTCAGGCGTCTTCAGTGCAGGAGAAACGATGGTGATGGAAGTGGTTTCAACCCGATGCCAGATGCCGAGCTGGACAGAGGCAAGATGACACTCTATGCTATCGTGGTTCCACGCTTTAGGAGAGACCGTCGCTAAATAGGCCTGTTTTGAAGGGACAGAATGATTCCCAGAGGCGAAGGGAAAAATCCCAATGAAGCAATACCCAATAGAAATCAACCCCTTCCACATTGATGCTTTCGCTAGAAGAAAAACAAAACAAGGAAAAAGACCCCCCGAGAAGAGAAGACTCTGAGCCACAAGTAGCCATTGTGGTTGCATGGCTTCCTCCCCGACCGTTACCCAAGACACAATCCAGAAGAAATGAAGGTAAGGAACTTCCGATGACTCCACTCTCCCCATTAATTCCCACTAACTCAATACGTTTCATACCGGCAAGACAACCCTTCAACTGGGAGGGAAATTCAAGACTTAGGCTCGGTTTATGCTTTTATTTTATTTTTAATTTACTCTTACGAATTTTATTAAAATATATTTTAAGGGATTTGACTATATATAATTATTTAACGAACCGAATAATTATTGATTTAATTTGATAAGGATCAAGGTATGACTTGATGTATTGGTCTTTTGCCGACTCAGAGCAATGGTAAAATGGTCTTTGATAATCAAGTCCTCTCCCAGATGATATCTCCTTTCCCTTTCGGTGTTGATGAATCTGCATCCCCTGACACGAAGATTGTGGTTAGAACATTCTCAACAATTAAACAAAATAAACTAAAATACTCATCCCACATGTTTCTACTTGATCCATTTCTAATAAGTAAAAGAAATTCCCCACATAATTAGATAATCATTTTCATTTACATAATAAGAATTAAACTCATTTTTATGATGCTTCCACATAAAATAAAACAATTATTTTATTCTCAGTTTGGGGTCTCAAGAAAATGATTGCTTGCAACTACCATAACGTCCAGAGGATTCCATTGTCGTGAACTTGACCTAATTAGAGGGATGTAACAGTTTGGATATGAACTCTGTATTAGTTTTTGATAGTTTCTTAAAATATAACAATGCCACCCACAAGCTAAGTATAGAAAAGGTGACGGAGGTATACACAGGGTCAAGATACAACCCTGATGATGAGACATTGATGATTTGGGCCTTGAATCCTCCTCACAAAAAATTAATTGTTATTGATACTGAAAAGGCATTTGGACATGTCATGACCCTGAAGGCTGGGGAGGTTGATCCTGTAGCAACTGCTGATATTGGGATAAATATAGCCAAGTTAAATAAATCTCAAATCCAAGCATTGATAAGGGAAAGGGAGATGTATAAAACTAGTAATGAGAGGATGTTGAGAGAAAATGAATGCTTGAAAGACTTGGTAGGTGTTGTAATAGAACCAACAAGGATGCTCACCCAAGGTGAGATTTCATAGAAAAGGGACCATTGGGAAGGATCAACTGCATATTCTCAAGGGAAAACAGATGCACTTGCTACAATAATCAAAAGAAGGCAATTCGTTCTAACCACTTGGTTAAATAGGCTATGGGGAAAAGATTCACAATTTGTTAATGCAATAAAGGAACACAGGAGAGTGGATAGCAGAATTGAGGAAAAGATTGAGGAATTGAAATAGAAGGACACTCCTAGTAATGAAGAGATTTAAAATTCCAATTGTATCATGGAAAGGCACAGGGGTTTCTTTGAGGAGTTGCAAGGAGATATGCAGGGATTGATAGAGGCTGTCGAAGATAGATTGACCAAGTTATGTGATGATGAAGGGAAAATGAAAGAAGCCACTACGTGGAAAAGTGAGTGTGAAACAATACTCCAAGAGATGTTGAAAGTAACCACTATGGAGGATGTGACATTGGATGAAGCATGTGAGCATGATGAGCGAATGATAATGATGGAGATTGTGATTTGCAATGCGTTGGGAGATGTTTACACTCATGAGTGCAGGATTATACAGAGCATATGTATGCAGTCCATTTGTGGTATAACAAAAATTAGTTAAATGGAGAATTTGTTAAAACTTTTTATGCTTTACACTTTTTGAAAAGGCGCATCCTTTTGCAAACTGATGTATAAATATCCATTATTGGATAAATTGAAAAGAGGTAGATAATGGAATTAGAATAGGATAGACCGCTATAAGAATTATACTTTCAGAATGATATTCAAGGAGACTATGTTGCATGTATGAATTTCGAAGAAGATAATGAAAGACAGTTAATTTGGTGATTTCATCTTGGCATCAATTGTTTGTTGGTTTCTTGTGGTTATTTGATTGTCTCCAATCTGATGTTTCTTGATTGTTTAAATTGAAGTATCAAGTATATATTCAATTTATCAGTACACATTTGTTGTTTCTGTGTGATTTGGTTTATTGGATCCTTTAAAAAAGAATTAAAATTCCTTTCAATCAATTGCAGTAATTTGGGAAAGTCATTTGGATCAGTAAGAAAAATTAGATAGTCAGATTTGATATTCTACCTCAAGTAGGGTTTATCAATTACATTCTTGCATGTTTATACCAGTTATAAACTCACAGTTATATGCCAAACAATTAGAGGACCTGCTAGATAGAAACCATTCATCAAAGGCTTTCATTTGACTCCGTTATCCAATAAGGCACTGGTCTCCCTTATTTTTACATTAGTTTTATCCATTTCACTTGACATCTCTTAATTGAACATATTAATTCATACCTTGCTATTGCATATACAATTTATACCAAAGTAGGATCATATATTTTCCACTATTAAATTGTCATTTGTGGATAGTTAGATCAAGTAGGAAACATAATTCAAAATCTATGTTATTCATATAGGTGCACCCACCTAGGTTTGACAGAGTCTTAAGAGTAGAGGGTTCAACCATATTGGTTGGCCTTGTTAGTTGACCAAAAACGTAGTGAGAGTGTAGCAACCTTTCATGGTACATTCAACCAGCGTTTTTGAGACCCAACAAATTGGCGACTCCGCTAGGGAAAAAACTAGAGAATTGTCTAGTAGTAGACATCCTATCCATATAAAGTCACTAAAGAAAACCATAATTGAAATTTGAAAGAAATTGACTCCGCTAGGTAAGATAACCACAAAATATTTTCTCACTATTAGAAAAAGTGGGTGGCGACTCTGAATGAATAAAAACATTGAAACTGATACAATAAGATACAAATCAAAAAAGAATCAACCTAGAGTTCTAACCATCACAGTTTCTCACAACAATCAAGGAAGGAGATCTTTATACACGGAGGGGGAGGGTCCTGATAATAAAGGAAAGTCAAATTACAAAAACAATCAAGGCAAGAAAGTGTTTAACGAATTGGACACAGCAACAAAAAACAAAGCATCAATATTGTTGCTGGAAACACACAATTCATATGATACACTTGCAAACGAAGAGAGCCCATCTAGAGAGCTCCATACTCTTGAAGGGAGGAGAAATCCTTCCCATCCAATGGACCTTGGGAAAGCTGATGAGCACATGGTTGAATTCGAAGCTAGAAAAAGGAGAGAATATGAAGATGAACAAGGAGCAACACTCTATGAGGGAGGTATTGAGTATGAGACATTCGAAGAAAACCATGAATTTACAACACGAGATGAAGATACACAGTGGGAACAAATGAGGCAAAATGTAGAAAGATTAAAGGGTAGAGTATGAGCAACAACTTCAAGCAATGAAAGAATTGAGAAAGATGAAGTTACACAAAGCTCAAAACAAAACATCAGTAACTGAATCACCCAAATATGTACCCCTCATAAAAGCAACAATATGAAGCCATCAAGTCCCTCTCAAGCCCACCGAAATCAGCCTAGAAATCAATATAGGAACACTAATGCTCCACCACAACACCGAAATATTCAACCACCTCCTCATCAACAGTATGCATCCCTACAAGGCCCACAATATATGGCAAACAACAACCCACTCTACCAACACCAGCATTTTCAAAATCCCCCCCCCACAATGCACAACTATGATTAGACAATTTGATCTTGTTGGGTTTCAAATCTATCCTTACCCCCTGGATAACAATTGGAGGAACTTAGTCCCTAAATTCATAGGAAGTAATGCAGTTACAGCTGAGGAACATCTGATAAATTTTATGGCAGTCATTCAGGACTTAGACATGCAGTATGAGGATGTACAAATGAGACTATTCATGATGTCATTGATTGAGTATGTTAGGGATTGGTTCAATAGTCTACGAACATCATCCATTTATTCCATTCAAGTATTTCATGACCAGTTTCTTAAAAAATATGGAAATCAATGTGCATCTGATTTTGCATTACATGAGTTAGTGATAATTCAAAAACATCAGAATGAGTCAGCCTTTGATTTTAACCAAAGGTTTGTTAAATTACATAATAAAATACCTCAGGCATCTAAGTTGGCTAACCCTACTGCCTTGAGTATCTATTTGAAGGCCTTTGACCCAAATACGGGATATGAATTAAGAAAATAGAGGTCCTAGGAATCTAGCTGAGGCCCAAAAGATAGCCTTAACTATTGAAAATAATAGAAAAGTTGCAGGGATGTTTTCTAAGAGGGAAAACCCTAGAGTTCCCCAATATGTTCCCCCAAATAGACAAGAGAATACATATAGGAATGAGAGACCAAGGCTGTATGGCATGCCTTATAATACCAATTGGAAGGATGGGAAGCCGGTAGGTGATAGGCCAAGAAATAGGGAAACATCGAATCCACAAAAAAAAGGGAGCATACATGGTAGATAAGAGTCCATGGTGTTCAATCTATTATGCACCACATTCCCCTGAACTTTGTGTAACAGCTCAGTCAATACCAGAGGAAGATACACATGAAGATGATGATGGTGAAGACCAGAATGTCTACCTAACTTCCCACACTCTTAACCCTTTGGAGCAAGAGTATGCATCTTCATAGGAGGAGGGATATGAATACAATGTTGATCACCAAAAATACAACATTCACATGGTAGAGCAGCATGTTTTTTTTGACCATGAAGCAAGTGATAATGAGCAAAATCCCCTTGTTGCATTGGTGCAGGAGCACCCCAAAGTGCATCTAGGAGAGTTAACTAGAAGGTCAAGAATTAACAATTTGTTTTAGATCAATTGTAGCAAAATCCTTCCATTCTTTGTGTTTGTGCCTTAGAGGCATTTGAAGTCAGGTATTATGTTCATAAAGGTCATGTTGACCATCTACTAGATTGGGGTTTGGCTATGAGGAATTATGACCTTTGTAGACCTTCCTAGGTGTTAGTTTTTTCAAAATTTTGCAAATAAGGCCTATTGGGAAAGCCACAAATAGCCATGGAACAATTAGGCTCGAGCTTAACTGATTTGGAAAGCTTTTTAAGGTGTGTCTCGACTTGTTGGAAGGTTGGAAGCTTTTGTAATGTGGAAAGTTTATGAAAACTAGTGTGGATAGTGAGAAGAATTGTATAATTTTCTGTGTTATGCTTTGAATTTGTGTGATCAGGAGCGATATTGGCTTTGTAAATGGGTGTAGCTTTTGGTGTAAACTGTGTTCTAAGTTTGTGTGGTAGAATTTAGGTTGTGTTGTCAATTTGCAGGCGTTGTTTGTTTAATTTAGTTATTTCTTTTTAGTTACTGACTTGACAGTCACACTGTAAAGGATGGAGTTCTAGTTACATTCCCACTATACTTGTGTACAGGCCCTTGGGAACTATGATTAGGCTCCATGTCTATATATATATATATTAGGGTTAGGAGTGGTTAGGAGTCAGGGAATCATGGAGAAATTCTTCTCCTAAGCGAGCTTGACAGTGCCCGACTAGGAAAGGCAGGAAGTGCAAAGCACTTGGTTTGCAAGCGTGACCTTTCCCTATCAATTCACATGGTGGAAAGGAAAATAGATGCCTTGTAAAGGCTTGGAATGAAGGAGGAGGCTTCACCAGTCCATTAGAACGGAGAGCAAGCTGGCAGCTCACTGTGTGGTCAGGAAATGGCTTAAAAGAGGCCTAAATTGCTAAATGGAGGGTTATGGTTGTGTACGGTCAGGTGAGGATGAAGACCTCTAGAATCTTTGAGGAATGGGCATAAGGATCAAGAAGCCAAAGAAAAAATTTTATGTTCTTTGGAGAATTTAGGAGAGCTAACCTATTTCCTCAGAGAAAAAGACCTAATTGGGAAGCCTAGAACTAGAGGACTAAAACCCTAGATGAGGGTTTGGTGAAAGTGATGGAAAGATGGAGTTTGATGAACTTCCAAGAACCTTAGAAGGATGGTTTGAAGCTATTGGAAACATCTCTACACCCCTGCAAAGAACAAATTGAGAGTTGGGAGTAGTTAGCCTTTAGGAAAGATTAAGGGCTAAGGGAATAATAGGAGCATTGCACCAAGGTCGGTGTGGTAGGTTGTAGTGGTAGTGGGGTTGGCCAGGAGAACCAGGGGTACCTAGAAGGTCCTAAAGGTTAAGGTGTTAAGACACCAAGGAGATCTTGCTAGCAAAGATCCAGAGCATGGAACAGTGATTGTTCCATCCAACCCTATCCTATCATACATCAAGTCAGACTAATAGATGCAATATAACAAGACCAAGTGAAGAGGAGATTAAAATATTGACGATTGCAACAGTGGAGGATGCTAGAAACAAATATCGTTTGAGAAAAAGAACAGTAAATAAAGATGAGGGTGTCCCAAGGGGGATATTTAAAATTTAAAAAAAAAGGCGTCAAATGAGACATCAACAAGAACTGATGATAAAAATTCAGACAAAAGAGAATAGAAAGGACCCCCTAAGGAGGAAAGTAAAAAACCTCCCATTGAAAAGAAAAAGCCAGATCAAACATCAAAAAGGGATAAGGAAGAAAACAAAAGAGAATGCACTGAACCTAAAAGGGCAATCAAACTGAAGGTACATCCTTTGATTTTATACAAGCTCTATCTCAATTGAAAATGTTTGTGCCATTAATTGAAATGATGAAAATCAAAGAATATAGGGAAAGCACCATACAAATAATTTCTAATGGAAATCAAAATATAAGCCTTGGAAACATAGAGGTCTCGGAGATAAATAATAAAAGGAAGGAGGTAAAAATCCCAGAAGCCTACCTAATGAACACACCACAAATTGACCCATTTTTCACCACTTTACTCATAAGCGGAAAACTAGTAAGAAATTGCATGATAGACTCGGGTGCTTCTATGAATATCATCCCGGTAGGGGTAATGAAGCATCTTGGTTTATGGATAGATGTGGAGGGAGGTAAATGCTATGCCATGGATAGTAGGCATGTCCCTGTTGTGGGAATCATGAAAAATGTGGAAGTAAGGTTAGCAACTTACCCACAAGCCCCTTACACTATTGACAAAACTGTGATTGACACACCACCCCAGTTTGGGATGCTTCTATCGATACAACTGACTGCTGCAGTAGGAGGCAATGTACAGTTTGACTTATCATATGCCACCATACCAGTGAATGGAGAAGAGGTAAAATTTTATAGAGAACCTAGAGTGAATCAAATTGTTGAATATTCTCCTCAAGAGCCACTGAATTGTTTTTGTGATGTTCATTTGGGAAGCTTTGGAGTGGAACTATCTCAACCTGAGTTGGAAAGAAAAGATCCAATTGATCAAATATTTTTGAAAATCAACAAGGAATATGAAAAATGTACTTTGATGGAGCTTGCAGCCAAGACGGTAATGGAACTAGTATAGTTTTCATATTTATTGATGGTTCAACTTATAAATATTCATTCCTGTTAGCATTTGAATGTACAAAAAATGTAGCGTAATATGAAGCTTTGTTGAGTGGTTTAAATTTAGCTGTTAAACACAAGATCAAAATCTTAATAGTTTTTGGAGATTCAGAACTAGTTGTATCTTAGATCAAATCAAAGTATGTAGCAAAAAATAAAAGATTGAAACAGTACAGAAATGCAATATGGGATACAATTGAACTATTTGATGTTTTTTCCATTGATTGGGTAGACAAATCAAAGAACATAATGGCATATTTCTTGGCAAATGTAGCATTAAAACAAGATAATATCACATTAGCAGGAGTTTCCCAAGTGGAATTCAAAATAAGACCTGTAGTACCTGACAATGTATATAGATGGTAGGTTTTCAATGATGACATTGACCTTTTGAAATTCCTTCAGTGTATAGACCAGTATGAGGCTCAAGAAATTGATTTCAATGCCTTTGTGGAAGAAATAAATGGAGAAGAGACAGTGTTTGGAAAGAAGGTCTTGCAACTTAAAACTAATAAACTTCCCAAGGGGTTGGTAGCTTTGGAAAGAGTATACGATAGAAGTGATCGATCCCTTATGAAACAAACACTAGTCAAAAGGGAAGATATTGAAGAAATAGACTTGGGGACCAAAATATCACCAAGGAAGGTATATATTGGAAAAAAGATAAGCCCTACTGTCCGAAGAATGCTGATTTCATTGTTAAGAAAATATAAACATGTGTTCGCATGGTCTTATGAAGACCTCAAGGCATGTAGGGAGGATTTATTTCAGCATGAAATTCCATTGAAAGCAGATGCAAAGCCATAGACAGAAACAAAGGCCCACTAACCCCACTGTGGAACTAAAAATGTTGGAAGAATTTACCAAGCTCAGAGATGGATGTATTATTAAACCTGTGAGGCACTCAACATGGTTATCAAACCTTTTTCTTGTTAGAAAGAAAAATGGAGATATAAGACTATGTGTAGATTTCAGAAATTTAAATGTAGCATCTCTTAAAGATAACTATCCACTGCCTAACATGGAAGCCATATTGCATAACGTAACTAGATGTGAGTTGCTATCTATGATGGATGGTTTTTCTAGTTATAACCAGGTTAAGGTCAAGGAATTTGAGAAGTATAATACAGCTTTCACAACCCCATGGGGAACATATGTATATGTGAGAATTCCTTTTGGTCTCACTAATGCGGGAGCAACCTTTCAAAGGGCTATGGACTTAGCATTTACAGAACTGATCAATGTTATAATGGTGGTGTATCAAGATGAACTCACGACTTACTCAAAAAGAGCTAAAGATCATATAGGACACCTTGAAAAAATATTCATTAAAGCTTTAGAATATGGCATTAGTTTGAACCCTAACAAATGTCATTTTGTTGTTATAGAGGGGAAGCTCTTGGGACACATTGTATCAAAAGAGGGAGTTAGGATAGATCCTAAGAGAGTTGAGGCTATAGATAAAGTTCATATCCCTAAAAATGTGAAAGCCATCCAGTCATTCTTTGGACAGATTAATTTTGTTAAGAGGTTTGTATCTAACTTTGTTGAGATTGTCAAACCCATATCAAAAATGTTAAAGAAAGGGAAAAAGATTGAATGGACCCCAGAAGCATTAGAAGCCTTTCTATCCATTAAAAGAGACATTAAGGAAGCCCCTATCCTCAAGTCTCCTGATTTCACAAAACCTTTTCAAATATTTTCATTTGCTTCCCTGCATACAATAGCTATTGTCATGTTACAAAAAAATGAGGATGGTCATGAGAAACCTATATCTTTCTTTAGTAAATCTTTACAGGGATTAGAATTGAAGTATGACATAATGGAAAAACAAGCCTTTGCACTGGTAAAGGCCACAAAAGCTTTCAGGCTGTATCTTGTTGGAGCCAAAGTAATTGCATATGTCCCTCATGTAGCAGTCAAAGACATCTTGACACAATCAGAAGTGACAGGGAAAAGATGCAAGTGGATTAACAACATTCAAGAATTTGATATGGAAATACATATTACTAAATTGGTAAGAGGCCAAGGATTGTCCAAATTGATGGCAGAAACAAACATTGAGGCAAATCAAATCTACAATGTACAAGGAGAAGGAAATGCAATTGTAATTATTGAACATACACCCTAGTACACAGACATCATGCATTACCTTAGGAACACAAAATGCCTAGAAGGACTCAGTGATAACCAAAAAAGAACTTTAAAACTTCAGGCTTCTAAATATGTATTTATAGAAGGAGATCTATTCTGGAGAAACAGAGATGGAATGTTGATGTTATGTTTGGATGAATCACAGGCTGATCATGTTCTAAAAGAAATGCACAAAGGAGTCTGTGGAGGACATTATTCAGCAAAGACAATTGCACATAAAATCCTCAGGGCAGGTTATTACTAGCCAAAAGTTTTCAATGATTCATTTTCATATGTTAGGAAGTGTGAGGCATGCCAAAAGTTCTCAGGGAAAATGAAGTATGAGGGAGCTCTACCACTCAGACCTATGCAGATTGAAGCCCCTTTTCACCAATGGGGGATTGATTTCATTGGAGAAATACAAAATAATTCAAGTGGAGGACATAGGTGGATACTAGTGGCCACAGATTACTTCACCAAATGGGTGGAGGCAATCCCAACCAAGCAAGTAACAAGTAAAGTTGTGATCAACTTTCTAATGGATAACATTATTACTAGATTTAGTACACCATTGAGGGTGATTACAGATAATGGCATGTGTTTCAGGTCAGATGAATTCAAAGATTTTTGTAAGACATATGATATCAATGTTTCTTATTCTGCCCCATATCATCCACAAGCTAATGGACAGGTAGAATCTAGCAACAAGAGTTTTTTAAAAATCAGAAAAAGGATGCTTGGTAAGAACAAAAAATCTTGGGATTCAAAGTTAAGATTGGTTGTATGGGAAGATAGAATTACTATTAAAAAGGAAATTGGGAAATCCCCATATGAATTAGTCTATGGAACACAAGCTAGGATGCCTTTGCAAAATTTATTGCCAGCTTACAAATTTATCCTTCAAGAAGACATAGATGTTCCTGAACCAATGGAGGAGAGAATGGAGCAGCTTGCAAAACTTGATGAAATAAGGAGAATAGCTCAAAACCATAACATGAAATTGCAAGCACAAATGAAATATTTGTTTGAAAAAAACAAGAAGTAGAAAATTTGAAAAGGATGATCTAGTGTTGATGTGGAACGCTAGATGCCAAGAGAAGGGAAAACATGGAAAGTTTGAGGCACTGTAGTTAAGAACTTATGTTATTATTGGCAAGCAAGGAGAGGATTCATATTATTTACAAAATATGAGTGGTGAAGAGTAGGAGTTGCCTATACATGGGCAATTTCTAAAGAACTTTTTCTCTTAAAAGTCACAGAGGATCAAGGGTTGCAAGTGCATGGACAATTTTTGAAGAAAAAATTCTCATAAAACTTTCCATGCACAGTAGTATAGGAAGTAAATGATACAGGAAATTGCTAGTACATGGACAATCCTGGAAATGCTTATTTGATATCTTTCCATGTACAGTAGTTTAAGATCATTTTTTTTCATCTCCACTTACTCTCATCCATAATGTTTTGTCTACTCTCCCATAGATCTGGATCCTTACAATGATCTCACAATCATTCATCCCCAGATGGAGCCACTATTGGAACTATGAAATTTTGGCCATTTTATTCACCCTTCATGATTATTAGCCTCCCAAAAAGTTCATAATACAGACACAAAGGTCCTCACATAGCATCTTTTTACAAAATCCAGTTTCAATTTTTTCATAAAACCCCATAAATTTCATCTGGCATTGAAACATTGACATATGAAAATATCAACATAAATTGATGCAGGTCTCATTGATGATAATATACATATCTTCAATATATCGGCGAGACATCAGACAGGTCATATCGATAAAGTTATACACTAGGAGAATGCGGGTTTGTATTACTTATCGGCAAGACAAAAGGTATCGGCGTGACGGTGTAAGGTCATATCGAGCTAAATTACCTTTGGCCGATTGGAGAAAAGTGAAGCCTATCAGGGAGGCCTTGGTCATCAGAGAGAAATTTCAAAACACTACCCAAAGCGCTAATGGTCTTATCGATTAAGCAAAGGGAGAACTCACTCAATGAGACAAATGATGTCGGGGAGAGTTCAGAAAATCTTACTGACCCCTCAGGTTACACCGACAAAAACTCAACATACAAAGATAAAAGATGTCGGGAAGACGATGGCATTGTCTTTCTGAAAGGGAGGTGTGTCAGAGAGACATGTCATTGCGAGGAGATCTAAGAGACATCACAGCAAATATTATTTTTTCGGTAGAACAAATTACTTGGGCTCGACAAGATAAATAAGTAAAGAAAATATCTCGGTGAGATGAAGTACTCTCGGAGTAAGGTAAAGAACCATTGGCCCGATTCATTAAGTCTGAGCAATAGTTGTTATGGTGAAAGTCATGGTGATATAAAGAGCAAAAGGAAAGAAACTATCGGGGAGACTTGTGAAGTCAGGGAAACTGCAAGACGTCTTAGCAGATGGGTGAACGTTGAACAGGCGGATCGACCAGAGATTTGAAATGTCTTGCCAATATGAGCCCTAATGTGACAGTGAGAATTTTGAAAAAACTTGCAGCATTCATGTCTCAGTAAAGACATTAATGGCGCCACGAAGCGTAGTAGATTTTGCATATCAAAGTATGATCAATTGAAATCATTGCCTCGTAGAATTCAAAGTGAAAGAGACTAAAGGAACCAGCAGAGCAATTAAGGCATTCACCTGGCTTGAGTCTGCAAGAAAGTTACAGTAAGTTTCTCTTCCTTTCAGAATTTATAAAAATTTGAATTATGGAAGGCACTGGTTCAGGAAAACTAAAGGGAATAAAACCCGAGGAGGGTAGCCAATCAAAAGCAAAAAAGCAAAAGACTGAATTGCAACCAGAAGGTACTAAAAGGAAGTTGAATCAAGACTTCATAGAACAATTACCTGGTTCTAAACCTAGAGCTAGGAATTCTGCACAGCTCAAAGCAGAAGTTGACAAATTGGATGACAAATGCAAATTTATAGGGGATGTTTGGACTCTGATTAGGGGCTATGATTTATTCATTTTCCACTATCATAGGAGAAATCGCTTTGAGCCGGTATGCAATCCATGGAGGCTTAATTTAGGGAAATTGGTGTGCCCTAACATTTTTATTGATGTTGAACTGGTAAAGATGCTAGCTGGACACTATGACTCGAAAAGAAAAGCTATATGTGATTTGTCAAGGAACCTATTGATACATGTATCTCAGAACGTAATTGCTGAGGTTTTCAGGATGGAGGGAATATGCAGTGAGAAAGTAGTAAGCGAGGAGGTCGATAGTGAGTTCAGAAGGATGGACACAATTTATAAAGGGTGGAGGTTACCTCTGCATAGAATTAGGTGTCATGGCAAGCCTACTCCAATGGAAGATAGTGAGGGGCCACCTTTTCATGTAGATCTCTTCGAACCTTACCTGAAATATACTTACTACTCGGTGGGACAGGTATTAGGGATGGAGGTACCTAAGCATATGGTGATTGTGCCCATGGTAATTGCTGCAAACATTCAGTATCACAATTCCAGAATATTTGACTATGTTGCACATGTTTTCAAGGAGTTGGATGCAGGTTTGATGGCGATAAAGAGTGGTGCTTCTTTTTTCCATCTCAAAAATTACTCACTGTTGATGCACTTAGTGTTGTACTTTGGACAAGAGTTGGGTTTATGACCCTAGGAGCTGAGGATTTCACAATCTGATAAGGAAGGTAGGCCATTTCCTATTCAATTATGGACTACTGTTTGGGACAGTAGGTTTGCCAATTCAAATTTCCTGTATTTTGAAGAATTCTTTGTGAAACCCTTGTATAGATTTTTCAACCATCCTTGTGATTTTTCTTTATCTGAAGAAGTGAAAAGTTTTCTTAGGTCTAGAGATTACAATGGACCAATTAACCACAACTGGGGGGATTGTTATTTCTTAGAGAATGCTACAATGATTAGGGTTTATGGCTTTGAGGACGCACCTTTCATTCTGCCCAGAATTGTCCCGGATAGGATTGCATACCTAGAAATTGTTAAGCAAATGGATTACTCCAGTGTTATCAACTTAAGTTCATAAGGGAAATAGGTGCTTATGCCCAGTACATTGTGTTTTAGTGATTTCACTATATTAGCCAAGGAAGGTTATGATTTGATTTTGGATAAATTGTTGCACTATAACATGAGAAGAGCACCAGTCAAAAAAACTTTGATCTGAAAGGGTATATCCACTCTACCAGATAAAAAATAAATTTCGGAGGGTACCATCATGTACCCTATAAATCTGATGACATAATCAGAAACCTGGAGGCAAAGGAAGCTGAAATTGTGATTGAAAAACATAATCAAGAGTTGGTGGATGCTGAGTTGTTATCCTCCATTAAAGGGATATCAGAAGTAGACAGGCCACAAAGCTCATCTGGGAAAGTTTCAAGAATGAAGACTCAGGACTATACCTATGTTGCTAGAGAAATTGATATTGAGGAAACCATGGATGTAGATACAAGGCATGAATACTATAGGTCTTTCATATCAGATGATGAATTTATAAAGACCTCGGAGTTTAAGACATTTTTATATAAGCAAAAAGGTAGAGAGATAAGGGAATAGGTTGACAATGTTACTCCAGGAAATGAGGATCAACTGTTGAAAATCTTAAAGGATGAAGGTGACAAAGAGATTATTAACATGATCCCTGAAAAGGGAAGGGAGCTGCTAGAAAAGGCAGGTGTTATAATTTTTCCAGGTTTGGATATGAACTCTGCATTAGTTTTTGATAATTTCTTAAAAGATAACAATGCCACCAACAAGCTAAGTATAGAAAAGGTGATGGAGGTATACAAAGGATCAAGATACAACCCTGATGATGAGACATTGATGATTTGGGCCTTGTATCCTCCTCACAAAAAATTAATTGTTATTGATACTGAAAAGGCATTTGGACATGTCATGACCCTGAAGGCTGGGGAGGTTGATCCTGTAGCAACTACTGATATTCGGATAAATATATCCAAGTTAAATAAAGCTCAAATCCAAGCATTGATAAGGGAAAGGGAGATGTATAAAACTGGTAATGAAAGGATTTTGAGAGAAAATGAATGCTTGAAAGACTTGGTAGGTGTTGTAATAGAACCAACAAGGATGCTCACCTAAGGTGAGAGTTCATAGAAAAGGGACCATTGGGATGGATCAATTGCATATTCTCAAGGAAAAACATATGCAATTGCTACAATAATCAAAAGAAGGCAAGTCATTCCAACCACTTGGTTAAATAGGCTCTGAGGAAAAAATTCACAATTTGTAGATGCAATAAAGGAACACAGGAGAGTGGATAGCAGAATTCAGGAAAAGATTGAGGAATTGGAACATAAGGACACTCCTAGTAATGAAGAGATTGAAAATGCCAATTGTATCATGGATAGGCACAAGGATTTATTTGAGGAGTTGCAAGGAGATATGCAGGGATTGATAGAGGTTGCCGAAGATAGATTGACCAAGTAATGTGATGATGAAGGGAAAATGAAAGAAGCCACTACATGGAAAAGTGAGTGTGAAACAATACTCCAAGAGATGTTGAAAGCAGCCACTATGGAGGATGTGACATTGGATGAAGCATGTGAGCAGAATGAGCGAATGATAATGATGGAGATTGTGATCCGCAATGCGTTGGGAGATGCTGACACTCATGAGCGCCAGGATTATATGGAGCATATGTTTGCGGTCCATTTGTGGCTTAACAAAAATTAGTTAAATGGAGAATTTGTTAAAACTTTTTATGCTTTACACTTTTTGAAAAGGCACATCCTTTTGCAAACTGATGTATAAATATCCGTTATTGGATAAATTGAAAAGAGGTAGATAATAGAATTAGAATAGGATAGACCACTATAAGCATTATACTTTCAGAATGATATTCAAGGAGACTATGTTGCATGTATGAATTTTGAAGAAGATAATGAAAGACAGTTAATTTGGTGATTTCATCCTGGCATCAATTGTTTGTTGGTTTCTTGTGGTTATTTGATTGTCTCCAATCAGATGTTTCTTGATTGTTTAAATTGAAGTATCAAGTATATATTCGATTTATCAGTACATATTTGTTGTTTCTATGTGATTTGGTTTATTGGATCCTTTAAAAAAGAATTAAAATTCTTTTCAATCAATTGCAGTAATCTAGGAAAGTCATTTGGATCAGTAAGAAGAATCAGATAGTCATATTTGATATTCTACCTCAAGTAGGGTTTATCAATTACATTCTTGCATGTTTATACCAGTTATAAACTCACAGTTATATGCCAAACAATTAGAGGACCTGCTAGATAGAAACCATTCATGAAAGGCTTTCATTTGACTCTGTTACCCAATAAGGCACTGGTCTCCCTTATTTTTACATTAGTTTTATCCATTTCACTTGACATCTCTTAATTGAACATATTAATTCATACCTTGATATTGTATATACAATTTATACCAAAGTAGGATCATATATTTTCCACTATTAAATTGCCAATTGTGGATAGTTAGATCAAGTAGGAAACATAATTCAAAATATGTGTTACTCATATAGGTTCACCCACCTAGGTTTGCAGAGCCTTAAGAGTAGAGAGTTCAACCATATTGGTTGGCCTTGTCAATTGACCAAAAATGTAGTGAAAGTGTGGTAACCTCTTGTGGTACATTCAACCAACATTTTTGAGACCCAACGTCAAGCACCTCGGAAATGGTATATTAAATTTGAGAGTTTTATGGCTGAGCAAGGCTACAACAGGTGTAACTCAGGCCATTGTGTTAAATTTAAAAGGTTAGTTGAAGATAGATATATTATTTTATGTTTATATTTTGATGATATGCTTGTAGAAGGATCTAACATGGATTACATAAAGGAGTTGAAACAACAGTTAGAAATTTCATTTCATATGAAGGATTTGGAGGCAACAAAACAAATCCTTGGTATGAAGATTACAAGAGATAGGAAAAACAGAAAATTATTTTTATCTCAGGTTGATTATGTTAAAAAGGTGTTGTAAATATTTCATATGGAGAATGAAAATGTTGTCAGCACACCTTTGCCCAGTCATGTCAAATTGATTAGACACAAGAGGAGGAAGAAAAAATGTCCAAGGTACCATATGCTTCAGCTGTAGGTAGTTTAATGTACATCGTGGTATGCACGAGACCATATATTGCACGTGTCGTAGGACTTGTTAGCAAGTATATGATTCAGCCCGAAGTTGAGCATTGAAATGCAATAAAATGGATTCTTAGGTATTTGAGAGGTACATCCAATAAATGTTTATGTTTTGGGGGCTCTAATATATATTTAAAAGGCTATGTTGACTCGGATTTGGGAGGGGATACAGATACTAGGCGGAGTACCACAGGTTATGTATTTATAGTTGGTGGGACAACAGTGAATTCGATTTATCAGTTGCAAAAGGTGGTTGCTTTATCCACCACAGAGGCAGCAAAGGAGATGATATGGATACAACTTTTCATGGAAGATTTGGGCAAACAACAGGCTAAAATTCACTTGTTTACAAATATCCAAATTATTATACATCTTGCAAAGAATTATGCCTTGCACTCTAAAACCAAATGCATACAACTAAGATAACATTTCATTGGGTCGGTGTTGGAGGATGGATAGGTAAAGCTAGAAAAGATACATACAGATGAAAATCCAACAGATATGTTTACGAAGGCGGTGATAATGGAGAATTTGAGCTCCTCTTCAGCTTCAATTGGCCTTCAAGGTTGAAGTCAAGTATAACAGAGCATCAAGGTCCAAGGTGCTTATTTCCAGTGGGATCTGTAAGTGCAGCGGTGTCATCCAGGATTAGTCTCCAAGTGGGATATTGTGTTGGTATGGAGCTTGATCAGTCTCCAAGTAAGAGATTGTTGGTATGTGGTGACTGATCATGATATATTGTACACTCTTTATTATTGTACACTCTTCATGTATCATCATGGGGAAGGAAAAAGCCAACTTTGTAAACCCTAATTTCTGGAAGCTTCTAAAAGCTTGTTATAAGTGGTTGGGATGGGGGGTTGTAGCATGGAATTATTCGCAATATTGTAGTATGTTTTGCAATGGATAATAAAATCATTGGATGGCTACAGTTTTGTGGATGTAGATTGGGTGAACTACGTTAAATTCTTTGTGTTGTCTTATTTTTGCTATAATTTTTTGTGTGTTTTATTTCTCTATTTTATAGATCAAATCTATATTTAACTTGTTAGATATTTGCCTTCTAAGAAAGGAAAAATCACCTTTTTTCGTTTTGTCACCAAAAAGGAAAAAAGTCGACTTTGTAAACCATAATTTCTGGAATCTTCTAAAAGCTTGTTATAAGCGGTTGAGATGGGGGGTTGTAGCATGGCATTATTCGCGATATTGTAATATATTTTGCACTGGATAATAAAATCATTGGATGACTGCGGTTTTATGGATGTAGCCCAGATTGGGTGAAGCACGTTAAATTCTCTATGTTGTCTTGTTTTTGCTATAATTTCTTGTGTGTTTTATTTCTCTATTTTATAGATCAAATATGCATTTAACTTGTTAGATATCCACCTTCTAACCCTAACAGGGTGTTGGTGTAATTAATTATTTAATTCCACTTTATTAAGTTTACTTAATTAATGTTTTATTTATTTGAGCTATTTTTAGTTCATAATTAGGTTTTACCTTTAGGGTTATGCATACATTGTTTTTATAAATCAATTCATCTCTTTTAATTTATTAATTCCTTAATACAATTCATTTTCACATCTTAATGCAAATCGCTTTTCTTTTTATATTTTTCTCTTATGGAAGGTTTTTTCTAGTTTGCATGTTTGATCTAGGTTTCTAACATAGTCTACTCAACAACACTCACCTTTTCACTATAAGCATCAGGAAGAGTTCTGAGAATCTTCTTTACAATTATGGTTTCATCTATAGTAGTGCCAAGGGATCACATTCCAGACACAACCTCATCCAATCTCTGTATATAAGATTTAACATTCCCAACTTCAAACATGTGTAAAACATCAATTTGTGTTTCCAAATTTTGTAATTTTTCCTCTTTTACCCTCTCATCACCATCGTGTGCTATTTCTAAAGTATCCCATAATTCCTTAGATGTCTTCAAATTATGCACCTTACTCAACTCAAAATGTACCAGACTATTCTTCAAGATGAAATTTTTCTTATTATTCACTTCATGTGCTCTGATTTCTTCAGGTGTACTCGGACCATTAGCAAGAGGAGTGTAGGGTTCCTTATAATCTTTCTCTATATCATATCTACAATACTCTAGATATTCTTCCATCAATACTTTCTAGATACCATAATTAGTTCCATCAAACCTCAGATAATCATAGATCATTTTTCCAGCCATCTCGGACCTCTCTCAAGAGGTTAAGCTCTTCACCAAGGAACCAAGCTCTAATACCAATTGTTGGATAGTACAACTAAGAGGGGGGTGAATCAATTGTCACAGATTTAGACCTTAAATTCAAATACTGGAACTAACACAAACTAATTAAGTGATTAACCATCAAATGCTAATACACAAACAATATAACACCAGATTTACATGGAAAATCCAATGAGGGAAAACAACAGTGAGGATTAACTCACTACCATAGAAATAAAAAATATTAAAAGAAGACTTGTTACAGAGAGACAACAATCCCAATGCAACAAAGGATTCCACCACAATCACTAATCCACTTTCATGCATGATAGAGTTTGTCTTCTACTCACTACATCTAAAAACTTCGTGTTAAGCTTCACACTAATCAACCACATGCATAACTCACACACTTTTAGAATAGCATAAAATTCACATCTACTCTTTCACTTATCTTCCTTATTTTTTTATGTACACTTTTCATTTCCAACACATTATGTATTTATACCATCTCCAACTTTGAAAAGATACAAAGTTGGCCATCCAGATTCAAATTCAAATTATGTTTGCACCAAACATCCTAGGGTGGAATTAGAATGAGGGCAACCCAAACACATGCTTCATAGGGACCCATAATAGATCCAACACACTTCATCAACTTCGAATGTAGTGTTTGAAACACGTTCGGTCAAACCAGTGTAAAACACAGATCAATTAAGCTCGATGCTTCCAAATTTCGAAACCATCTTCAATAGAACCAAGGCAACACAACTCTCGAATCATAAAGAGAAATCCAGACCAACAACAATTATTCTGGACCTCAATCAAAACATATAAAACATATTTCACAAGTACCAGACCAACATCTTCAACAATTGACAACTTGCAATCTTTTTTTTATGCAATTTTCTCAATATCCTCAACATATACAGTCAACAACAACTAGTAGATAACTAGTTGACCGATTGAAATTAATGACAACACTTTCATTCATCTTTCCATTCTTGCAAAAAATCAAATATGATTTTTTAGACTTTGCGTCGCATTATTATATTTGAATATTATATTTGTGTGTCCACTTTGGTGATTATTTGAAGACTTTGAGTTGCGGGTTGTTATCAACATTCTTTAGATCTTTTGGTGGCATATATTGGAGACTTTGGGATGTAGGTTATTATCAACATTTTTTTGATCTTTTGGTGGCATATATTAGAGACTTTGGGCTGCAATATATACCATTCTTGTTCTTTTCAAATTATCATAGAAAGCAACAAAAGACTTTGTTCTTTTGTGGGTTTTCTCGCTACGAACATTCACTGGTATCACTTTGATTATTATTTTGTATAATCAAACTAGATATTGGCTATTATTGCTTAAACTAGTGCTTTGTAGCGAATTGCATGTTGTAATTATCATGAGATAATTATAAAATGTGTAAGAGGAAAGCAACTATTCTGAAATAAGAGAATATGATGAATGAAAACACCCATGGTTAGTGATAGTGTGTATAATCATAGTTATTTATTAGTTGTTTTTAGTGAGAAATAAGAAGGGAGCCTCCCCTTTCTGAGAGGAGAGATTTAATATCATTGTAATTGTGGATGATATCACCATTTTGTAATCAGTTAGTTGATTACAAAATATTCACCCAATAGAACCAAAATCTCTTCCAAGTAACCAAGATAAATCCATGACAAATCCTCCACCCATTTCCTACAAGAGACCAAGAGATAGCCATACAATTTCCATTGTGCCTCCTAAGATCAAACAATTTTATAAACCTAAAGAGAAAGTGATTAACCAACCCTCAATGGTTCCTCGTGTTCCTCCCTTGTGGGAGGAAAAGAAACCAATGTTTGATAGACCTGCTCCTACACCATTACAACTTAAAAATTACACAAATAGAAACCAAAATGCTAAAGAGCGTAGATGTCGTGCTATTGCTCATAAATTAAAACAAAAGAACAAACCAGCAAACCAAGACCAAATTCTAACTCAAAAAAATTATGATGATTCTCTACCTTCACCACAATAACAACATGAAACCTCTATGGACATTATTATTAGACCTCCTGCTATGACAAGTTTGGATGATTATGATGAGATTGTTAAGATTGATGAGGAAGTACAGAATGATCTAAAATTTACATTTTCATCTTCTACAAGCTTAGATGACAACAACCATGATGATCCTCCTAAGAAGAGTGACTCACCACATGTTGAACCTAGTGATTATCCTAGTACGACACTCGTTGTTTCCCTTTTGGCTAGTTATCCACTTTTTGTATATGATGAACAAGATTATGATGCAGACAACTTGCTTTAGGTTGTTTTGCATGTGTCTTACTATTTTTATGTCTATTCATGTTCTTGATGTGATTTCATGTGTGTAATGTGATCCCCCATACTATTTTGCTTAGCATGTCTTTGTGTTTGTGAGCTTACTTTGGATGACCCTTGTCACTCTATTGGTGCAAGGATACAAAGGAAGTGAATCAATTGTGGCATTCTTCTATTTGTATGTATATTCTTCTATCTATCATAAACATTATCCTTGTCTTGTGTGTTCCTTTTGGGGATTATGCAAAGCATTTAGACATTTAGGTCTCCTCCATGTTGACCCAAAAGAATTTTTTGTCTTCTATCTATGTGTCATTCCTCCTTTGAGTTTGTTGTTCCATGAGATATTTGGGGAACAATGAGGGCTTTGAGCTCTATTATATTATTGTAGAAAAGAAATGCGTTGACCCTGAATCCATGGATCCCTTATATGTATGAGATTGCATGTGGGGAACCTTCCTCTTTCATGATGTAACTGTTGACCTCTTTGACATTAGTTTTGGAATTGATGTCAAGGGTTGATCTTGGCACTTATAGTGTTTGAATAGATTCTCAGGTATTATGTATTTAATGATCATCATGTTTCAGTTTGGTTTGGTCAATTTCTGGTGATACCTTTTTTTTGCATACATTTATGCAATTCATTGAAGTCTCAATTCTATTGGTTTGGTTACAAAGGCAACATATATTATTTGGTCACAAAGGAATTATTGATATTGTTTACCAAGGCAGTATATGGGGACAACATACTTGGTATACATATGGTGGTTCTTGGTATACATATGTTGCTTGTGTCTATTCTTGGCATATCTTATTTTAAGACATGATTTGGTCTTAAGGTTTAGATTTTGGCTACACTTATCATTTTATTATAATTCATCGCACAGGTCTTATGCATTGACCTTGGCACATTTTCATCAATAGACTGACACAAGGCATTATGGTGTTTGATTAGGTGGACCGACATTAATTTGGGCATTATGAGGCTTATTATAGTTATGGAAAATATCAACACACATTATTTTGATTTTTGATTTTTATCATTCACAAGTGTTTGGGTATTATGTGTTTATGGTAGCATTGAGTTTAAACACCGACACAAATGATAATGTTTTTGTTTTGGCATAGAATACCGATATCATTGGTTGACACAAAGAGAGTGAAGTTTGTCGACACAAATGATTGTGTCCTAAATGATATCATTTAGAAAATACAAGGCGACAGGAAAGTTAGGGCAGTTTTTGGAAGCTTGGTGAACGATGAAGGAAGGAATGGTTTTGTGATTGGTATTTTTCAGAAAATGGTTTTTAGGTTCAAATGGAAGTACATTGACTCCATTTCAAGAAAAGGTTAAAGATGTGAAAGTGGTGATGTTGTTAATCAGTGTCAAAATGGTCTTCTTTCTTTCAAAGGTAATTTTAACCTTGGTCTATTTGTTGCAAGGGCATTCATGTTCTTCATTGCTTGGGTTCAATATGTTGTGCAAAGGTTTAATATTTATTGGTTCTAAGTTTTTGTTAAAAAGAACTAAGTGTATGTGAAGGGTTGTTATAGAAAGTTTTTTAACCACAGGTTCATTGTTATTTACATCTCCTTCAAGTATCATGAGGGTTTTGGGGTTATATGTTGCATATAAGTATGTTTTTTGTATTCACACATTTTGTATTGTGTGTTGACCATGTGATTCATGCATAGAGAAGTCTTGGAGGGCAGTGTTTTGTGTGTCAATTTGAAACCTAGGTTACATTGGTGTTTGTCATGTGTAACACCTTGAGTTAGTTTATATTAAATTATATACACATAGCTTGCATATTGTATCAACCATTAAAAGGTAGGTTAAAGTTTGTTGAACACAAAAGCATCTCGTTGACACTTTAGAGGTAGTTATGAAACAGTTTGAATAGATTTTGAAGGTTACATTTGATATTTTAATGTGTGACATATGGAAGCATTATCTCTACTATTGATTTTCTATATAAACAATGATTTATCACTGCTATTGGTTGGGTGCTTTATAGAGATATATCATGTTGAATTTGTAAACAAAATTTTGTAATATTGTTTTGTAAACAGTATGCAAAACAGTGAGATGTGTAAACTGATATATTTTGTATTTTAAAAATTCCACGACAATAAATCTTTAGGATATAGAGTGTGTTAGTTTGGAAATTGGAAATTTTATGTAGTGAAACAGAGTAACCCTCTGTAATTTTTTTATTCATGATTCAAAAAATATTGTAAAAGATCATGTCAGTGAGACAAGTTTGATCTTTGTCCAGTGAGGCTATGTTTTTCCAGTGAGGCATTTTGTAGCAAGTGAGACTTTGCTAGTGAGGCATTCTATAGCTAGTGAGGTTTTTACAGTGAGGCATTTTGTAGCCAATGAGGCTTTTGTTGCAAGAATAGAAAGATGAATGAAAGTGGTGTCATTGATTTCAACCGGTCATTTGGTTATCTACTAGTTTTTGTTGACTATATATGTTGATCATATTGAGAAAATTGTATTAAAAGAAGATTACAGGTATTCAGCTATTGAGGATGTTGATCCGGTACTTGTGAACTATGTTTTTTTGTGTTCTAGCTGAGGTCTGGGAGAATTGTTGTTGGTCTGGATTTCTCTTTGATGAAGTCTTATGACTTGTATTTATAGATTTATGTTGCCCTTATTCTATTGAAGATGGTTTCAGCATTTGGAATTAGCAAGCTCAATTTATCTATTTGTTCTACATCGGATTGTTCGACCATGTGTCAAGCACTATCTTTGAAGTTGATGAAGCGTGTTGGATATATTATGGGTCTTGATGAAGCATGTGTTTGGGTCACCATAATTCTAATTCCACCCTAGGATGTTTGGTGCTGACCTAAGTTGAATTTGAATTTGGATGGCCGAATTTGTATCTTTTCAAAGTTGGAGATACCAGTATAAATACAGAATGTGCTAACAATGAAAATTGTACATATTGAAAGAAGGAAGACAAGTGAAAGAGCATACATTAATTTGATGCTATTCTGAAGTGTGTGATTTATGTGTGTGGTTGATCAATGTGAAGCTTAAATCTGAGTTTCCATATGTAGTAAAGAGAAGGTGAACTCTATCATTCATGCTAGTTGATTAGTGATTGTTGTGGAATCTTTTGTTGCATTCGGATTGTTGTCTCTATGTAACTAGTTTTCTTTGTATCTCTATGGTAGTGATCCCTCTGGGTTGTATCCCTATGGATAGTGAGTCCGGATAGTGAATCCTTATTTCAAGAAGTGATCCTTTCTATAATTGGTTTTGATATTCTCTATAGTGCGAGCTAATCCTCACGATGGTTTTTTCTCATTGGGTTCTCCATATAAATTTGGTGTTACTGTGTTTGTGCATTGGCATTTTATGGTTAATCACTTAATCATTTTATGTGTTAGTTATGGTAATTGAATTTAAGGTTATAATTTGTGACAACTTATTCACCCCCCCTCTTAGTTGTCCTATCCAATAATTGGTATCAGAGTTTAATCGCTTGAGGAAGGTTCGAGATGGCTAGTAAAATGGTCTTTGATTATTTGAGGTTTGATGGAACCAATTATGGTATCTGGAAAGTATTGATGGAAGAACATCTAGATTATTGTGGATATGATGTAGAAAATGTTTATAAGAATCTCTACACTCCTCCTGCTAATGGTCTGAGTACACCTAGAGAAATTAGATTACATGAAGTGAATAATAAGGCAAAGTTCATCTTGAAGAATAGTTTGGTACATTTCCGAGTTGATCAAGGTTCAAAATTTGAAGACAGCTAAGGAATTTTGTGATGCTTTAGAAAGAGAACACAATGGTGATGAGAGGGTAAAAGAGAAAAAATTATAGAATTTTGAAACACAGTTTGATCTTATACATATGTCTGAAGATGAGAATGTTAAAGCCTATGTACAGATATTGGATGAGGTAGTGGCTGGAATGTGATCTCTTGGCATTACTATAGATGAAACTAGAATTGTAAAAAAGATTCTTAGAACTCTTTATGATGCTTACAGTGAAAAGGTGAGTGATATTGAGTAGACTACAAATTATAAGACTTGTACTAAGGATCTATTGCTAGTATTTTTGACATCTTATGAGATGAAGCCGAATCTAAAAAGTGGAGGTAAAACAAAGACTACTTTCAAAGCTACAAAAACTGAAGAACTAGATGATGAAATATTTGATGAAATAAAAGCTAACTTTGTAAGAAGAATGAGGAAACGCTCTCGCAAGTATGAACGTAAATTTCCCTTTAATTTTTTTAGTTGTAGAGAAATTGGTCACTATGTTGCAAAGTTTGTGGAAAGAGCTAAAAAAAATAAACAAAGATATGAGAAAGAAAAAAGGGAAAGAATATTAACAAAGCTTACTATGTGAAAGAGAATGCTAGCATTTCAGATGAATATTAGGAATATGAAGATCCAAATGACAATGAATGCTTGTTCTTAGCAATTAAGGATGAACCTACTTCTACTAAATCAAAAAAATAGTCAAAGGAAATTCCTTCGAAGAAGGAGAAGGAGAAGGAGAAAAAAGAAGGTACAATTGTCTCTGCCCTACATGCTAAACAAGAAAAGAATTTTTGGGTAGCTGATAGTGGTTGCTCACATCACATGACTGGTGGCAAGAGTAACTTTTTGAAACTTGAGAAATATGATGGAGGTCTGGTTATGTTTGGAGATGAGACTGGTGCTAAAATCTATGGGATAGGTTCAATAAGTTTTTATGGCAAGCATCATAGTGATCATTCTTACTATGTTAAGGGTTTAAGGCATAATATGTTGAGCATTGGTCAAATGTGCAAAAAAAATATGATCTTGTGTTTAACGATGAGAAATGTGAGATCTATAAAGGATCTAGAACATTGATTGCTACAGGAAAGAAATCTGAAGGGAATATTTATCAACTTAAAGGTGTTGTTGGACAATCTTTTATGACTCAAATAAATGACATTTGGCTATGGCATAGGAGAATGTGTCGCATGAATTTTGATAACTTGGCAAGGACCAGTATTGTTCAAGCCATGAGAGATCTATCGAGAATTACAAAGATTTTAAATGTTATCTATAGGAATTTCCAGTTCAAGAAGCAAACAAGAAATCATTACAGATCAAGAGAATAATCTACTACTGGATACTTGATTTGGTTCATACAAATCTTTTTGGTCCCATGAGAGTGCAAAGTCTACTTAGTGAAAGGTACTTTATACTTTTAATTGATGATTATTCTAGATATACATGGGTTACATTTCTAAGAGAGAAAGCAGATGCATTAGATAGATTCAAGGTATTCAAGGCTATGGTTGAAAATGAAGTGAATTTGAAGATAAAATGCTTGAGATTTGACAAAGGTGGATAATTCACCTCCCATGAGTTTAATATGTTTTGTGAAGTGCATGGTATAAAGAGACAACTATTTGCTCCAAGAATTCCTCACGAAAATAGAGTTATTGAAAGGAAAAATAGAACAGTTCAAGAAGCTGCTAGGTCAATGATCACTGAAGCTGGATTATCAGAAGTTTACTAGAAAGAAGTTATTCACATTGCTATATATGTATTCAATTGAGTTCAAGCAAGAGAGAATAGTACAAAGACTCCCTATGAGCTATGGCACGGAATAATCCCTATAGTCAAATATTTCAAGGTATTCAGAAGAAAATGCTATATCAAAAGAGATGATGAAACTTTGTGTAAGTTCAATAAAAGAAGTGATGATGGAATATTTCTTGGATACTCTACTAAAAGAAAGGCATACAAGTGTTTCAAAAAAATATTGAAGAAAATTGTAGAAAGCTTGAATGTGAAGGTTGATGAAACAATAAATAATTCTATTGATATTGATGGATATATGTCTGATGAACATGTCTATGCAAGAATAGAAGAAGTTGTGGAATAATATGATAAAGATGAGAAATAAAAATAGAATGAAAGAGAAGAGGATTCTCTGGTGATGTCTCCTAGGACACTAAAATATGTACAGAGAAATCATTTAAAAAGTCAGATTATTGGAGACAAGACAAAAGGTGTGTTAACTAGAAGCAAAGCTACTATTGAAGTAAATTTATGCTTATTCTTTGAGATTGAGCTGAAGTCAATTAGTGAAGCCTTTGAGGATGAACATTGGAAGGAAACAATGAAAGAATAACTTTTGAAAATTGAGAAGAATCAAACTTGGGAATTGATCCCAAGACCAACAGACAAAAATATCATTGGATCAAAATGGGTATTCAGAAACAAGTTGAATGAGAATGCGAAATTTGTCAAAAACAAAGCAAGGCTTGTGTGTAAAGGCTACTCACAAGTGGAAGGTATATATTTTCAGCACACTTTTTCCCAAATAGCAACAATTGAAGCTATAAGGATGTTCTTGGAATCAACTGCTTATAAATATTTCAAATTCTATTAGATGGATGTCAAGTCAACATTTTTGAATGGTGAACTAGAAGAAGAGGTCTACATGGAACAACCGAAAGGATTTCAGTTAACAAATCAATTGGATATGGTGTGCAGATTGAGGAAATATTTATATGGATTGAAGCAAGCTCCTAGAGCCCGGTGTGCAAGGCTAGATAAGTATTTGAGTCAACAAGGATTTAACAAAGGTATGACAGACAATAATTTATATTTCAAGATTAAAAATGACAAAATATTGATTGTAGTTGTATATGTTGATGACATTATCTTTGGAGGAAATGAAAATATGTGCAAGATGTTCATGGAAGAAATACAGAAAGAATTTGAAATGTCTATGTTTGGAAGATGAATTTCTTTCTTGGGATACAGATTAATCAATCAAAGAAACGAATTTTCATTTCACAATCTAAGTATGCGAAAGATATGTTGAAAGGATAAGTACTCCTATGGTGACTAGTTGCAAGTTGGGTAAATATGATGATTCACCTAAGGTTGAACAAAGCAAGTATAGATCTATGATTGGTGGACTACTATATTTGACTGCTACTAGACCAAATATTATGCATGTGATTTGTTTTGTAGCTAGATTTCAAGAAGATCCAAAGGAAACACATGTTACTGTAGTTAAAAGAATATTCAAATATTTGAATGGCACTTTGAATTATGAATTATGGTATTATAAAGACGCTGATTTTACACTTAGTGCTTATAAAAATGCAAATTGGGTCGAAAGTATAGATGACAGAAAGATTACAAGTGGTGGTGCATTATTTCTTGGATGTAGATTGGTGGCATGGTTGGGTAAGAAGTGAGATTCAGTCTCTTTGTCTATTGTTGAAGCTAAGTATATTGCTGCTCCATCTTGCTATACACAAGTTTTATGGATGAAACAAGTATCGAAGGATATCATAGTGTTGTATGATGATCCTATTCCTATCTTTTGTGATAATACAAGTTCAATTAACATTTCAAAGAATCTTGTAATGCACTCGAGAACGAAGCATATATCTATTAGGTATCTTTTTTTGAGAGAGAAGGTCATAGAGAATGAAGCCAAGTTTGAGTATGTTTCAACAAATGATCAAATGAAGGATATATTTACAAAGGCTCTTCCTAAATATACTTTTCAAGGCTCTAGGAAAATTCATCACCAACAATTCACCGAAGGAGAATTCATCGCTAGCAATTCACTGCCATGGAAAATTCATTGACAAAAAATTCATCACCAAGTAAAATTCAACGCCAACAATTGACCATGGTGGAAAATTAACTCACATTAGTATTTTTTAATATATATTTAAAAAAGTAGATTTTATTAAAAAATATTAATGCGGTTAATTTTTTGCTGCGATGAATTATTGGTGGTAGATTTTACTTGGCAATGAATTTTATGTCGGTGAATTTTCCATGGCGATGAATTGCTGGCAGTGAATTTTCTTTCAGTGAATTGTTGATGATGAATTTGTCAGATGTCACTTTTGAGTATCTCTAGGATAAGCTAGGGGTTATTTCCCCTCCTTTTACAAACTAAGATCCATTTGGAGATGCATCAGTTCGGTGGATTCATGGTTCTATCTTTTTGGACTGATGTTTTTGGTGGCTACCTCTCAAGGGGACCATGAAGTTTTAAATGTTATCATTATGAGTACTTTGTTTTCATGTCAAAGGAAGTTTCAATGAGCATATATTTTTCCTTTTCCATTGAAGTCAAAGGGAGAGAGAGAGAGAGAGAGAGAGAGAGAGAGAGAGCATGTGAATAAGGGGGAGAGAGAGCATGTGAAAAAGAGAGCGAGAAAGCATGTGAAGAGGAAAGAAAGCTAATAAGAGAAACTAGGTAATGAGGAATATGATCTTCTAAGGGGGAGAAGCAAAAGGAATAATCTTGAGAAGTATTTTTAGAACTGATGTATGTTTTTGATGGTTTTTTGCATCATGTATTGCCATCAATGACAAAGGGGGAGATTGTTGCAAGAATGGAAAGAGGAATGAAAGTGTTGTCATTAATTCCAATTAGTTAGTTGGTTATCTACTAGTTGTTATTGACTATATATGTTGAGGATGTTAAGAACATTGTATTAAAAGAAGATTACAGGTATTCAACTTTTAAGGATGTTGATTTGGTACTTGTGAACTATGATTTTTTATGTTCTAGCTGAGGTTCAGGAGAATTGTTTTTGATCCATATTTCTCTTTGATGAAGTCTTATGACTTGTGGTTCTAGAGTTTTGTTTCCCTGGTTCTATTGAATATGGTTTCGACATTTGGAAGTAGTGAGCTTAGTTGATCTATGTGTTTTACACCGGTTTGGTTGATCGTGTGTCAAGCACTATCTTCAAAGTTGATGAAGCGTGTTGGATCTATTATGGGTCTCGGTGAAGCGTGTGTTTGGGTCACCCTCATTCTAATTACACCCTAGGATGTTTGGTACTAATCTAATTTGAATTTGAATTTGGATGGCTGATTTTATATCTTTTCAAAGTTGGAGGTGGTATAAATACAGAATGTGCTAACAATGAAAATTGTACATAAGCAAAGAAGGAAGATAAGTGAAAGAGTAGACGTGACTTTTATGCTATTCTGAAAGTGTGTGAGTTATGTGTGTGGTTGATCAATGCAAAGCTTAACGTTGAGTTTTTGAATGCAGTGAGCAAAAGGTGAACTCTATCATTCATGCAAGTTGATCAGTGATTGTGGTGGAATCCATTGTTGCATTCAGATTGTTGTCTCTCTATAACAAGTCTTCTTTGTTTTCTTTGTATCTATGTGGTAGCGATTCCTCCGAGTTGTAGCCATGTGGAAAGTGAGTCCTTATTTCAGGGAGTGAGCCTTATCTCAAGTAGTGAGCCTCATTTCAGGTAGTGATCCTTTTTGTAATCGATTTTGATATTATCTATAGTGTGAGTTAATCCTCGCCATGGTTTCTCCCTCATTGGGTTTTCCACGTAAATCTGGTGTTATTTTGTTTGTGCATCGGCATTTGATGGTTAATCACTTAAGCAGTTTATGTGTTAGTTCTGATAATTGAATTTAAGGTTATAATTTGTGACAATTGACTCACCTCTCTCTCAGTTGTCCTATCCAACAGCTTTTCTAGTGAGGCATTTTGCAGCTAGTGAGGCTTTGCTAATGAGGCAGTTTTGATAAGCCAGTGAGGAATTTACAAGTGGTTTTTCATCCCTATGAGGATTTTCCAGTCATGAAAAATACTCTTTTATGACTCTTTTGTGGATGTCTTTTGATCTTGTTGTCTTCTATATTTACATTGCAACATTTGAGTTTATATGTTATTTTAGAATCTGAATTTGGTTATCAAATTTTATCATAATCTTGAAACTAAACATTTACTATTTACAAAGAGATTAAGTGGTTTTGAAATATCTATAAATTAAAACTATTTATTAAGACACTGATTCAACCCCCTCTCAGTGTCATTCATACTCCAACAGTAACTTTATTTGGAAACATATGATTGGAATAGGGCTTTCCATATAAGCTCCCATGGCCCTCTTATCAATTGGAATTTATCATTTCTACTTTAAAGTAATTGCTCATAGTATAGTGTTTAGCAATTCCTTTAATGTAGGGGCATACATTGGCATTATCTTAACATTGGCATTGGCATTATTTTGACATGGGCATTCTCATTTTGGCATGAACATATTGACATTTTTTCTTTACTTTTGTTCACAGAGGTTGGACTTAGTGTAGCATGGGCAAAGTATTGATCATTTTGTGGCACCTTATTAAATTTATTAGGGAGTATAACTTTTGGTATGACTAAAAATGGGAGACCTATAGACGTGGTGTGACTTTCCCATATGCCACCCCTTTGTTATAAGTTTACACCTTGTAGACCTAGTGTTTGTTTCTCATTTTTCTTTTTGAGCTCACCTAGTGTATACTAGATTACACTAGCCCTTATGAGCATATTTCATGGCCACCTAACATAACACAACTTGATTTCCAATGGATCCATGTTTTTCATTAGTGATTTTACATTCTTTTGAACATATTTGATAGACGTGGCGTAACACAACTTTCTAGTCAATCTCTTTTTTATTAACTTTAACATTGTATTCTTGTGTATCTTGTCTTTCTTCATGTATCTTACACATTTTGCATGTCCCTTTGTCTTTTATGTTGTTTTAGCATGGGATCTTTGATCCTGGGGGCTTGGCCACTTAATATTTTTCATCCTATATTTCTAACATTTGTACACTTCGACCTCTCTTGATGCATATTTGTCTACTTTAGTGTGAGTTTGAGAATCAGTTCATACTCTCACTAAAGTGCGAACTAAATTTAGTGTAGGAAATTGTATACCCTTTACAATTTTACACTTTGTTTGGGTCCCTTAATTAATTGGACTTAATTAAGCTTCTAATTTTCTAAATTATGCATTCCAAAACCTTATTATTTCAATTTTCTGAAAGGGAAACCAACATTTAATTAATGCAATAAATATTTTAATCACATTGGAGAATGAGTGTCCTGGACTTTTAGGCCAGGACTCATTCACGCCCAAGGGCAAATGGGTCCCGTTTAAGTCCTAGGACCCATTTTTTAAATATATTTTTGGTGGTATATTAATAATTCAAATTCAATATGCAAGTGTCAGCTTTTGGAATTTATTTTTTTGAAAATTAAGATAAACACCTATTAATACATAGTTATGTTATTAATTCAAACCTAAGCATCTTAACACACATAATTTAAATTTCACAAGAGAAAATATTATTTTTAGGAGCATTGAAAAGCATATTTATCAATCATCTACAACAACAATCAAGATCATATCATCATGTAAAATTTCATGTGTGTTCATTTCATGTTTTGGAGCTAACATTGTGATGTAGGTTTCAAGAATTCAAGCAAGCATTCAAGCATCAAATCAAGCAATAAATCAAGCCATTTCATACAAGATCCAAGCCTTAGAGTGATGTATTAGACTTCTGTCCTCTAAGGGAAACCATTAAGGGTTTGGTGAGTTGTTACATAGCTTAATTCATTCATCAATTCTTTCCATTTATCATCATTTCAATATCAAGGTTTAATTACCAACATGGGGTTTGACTAAGGCAAACCCCCATTCACCCAAAAAAAAAAAAAAAATCTTCTCTCTTTGTATGTGTAGATTTACATGTGAATAAGGAATAAAGATTTATCAAAGGAGCAATTTTGCAAAAAAAATCAAAGTTGTCATCATTGTTTTCAAGCTACAAAAACTCACCTACAGATTTTATTTTCGTCTTTCAAAAGAAAAAAAAGAAGAAGAAGAGTGAAACTAGGGAAAGTGTAAGTGTGTTTAAACCCTTAGATCATTCTACCCCTTTCCTTTACCCCAAGGAAAAAAATTAGATAAAAGTTTGAATATGAGAACACTCTAAAAGCAATTCATTATGTGCTTGAAAGAAACCAAAACTTTCTCCAAAACCTAGATTCCATCATGTTCTTCCATTGACATCAAACTCCAATAATTGAAGCAACTTGATTAATTTTGAAATTCTTCTTGAAAATCTATAAAAATGAATGTATTTTGGTAGAGTCATGTTGTACTTGTAATTGCTTCTTCTTCATTTAAAAAATAATAAATCATGTTTATATAGTGGAACTTACGATAGTTGGGATTTTTTTTTGTGTGTAGGGGTGTAAGATGGCATGCACAACTTGGTGAAGCCATGGTTGCCTCGTTGGTCCAGGTAGGAGAGGTGTGGAGCTCTAGTGGCCCTATTTCTATGTTTTCCACCATTCTTTTGGGTTTACTCTCCTTTTTATCTCCTTCATTTTTCATTTTGATCCTTTTTTGTGTTCTTTTTGTGGGCTTTTGGCTATGCAAGGGGTCCAAGGGACCCCTATTTGGTTTCTTTTAAAGATACTATCATCGATAAAGAATCTTCATCCTCTAGTCATGAGGATGCTATAATTTCCTCTTCCATGCAATAGAGGAGTCAAAGAATAACTATTCTCAGATTTTTTGACCAAAACCCAATGGTTGTTTGGAGAGATGTAAAGATCGCTCAATGGTGGTGATCAACCCAGATGCAGTAGATGACGATGTGTTGTATCTATTTGATCATGCACTAATTTTCAAATTTATGGGGGTCCACATTTACTTGCCTTTTCTAGATAATTGGCTTCGCAACAACTAGAATCCTAAAGGAGACTTGGAAATCATTTTGGGAGATAATGGTTATTTTTTTGTGGTCCTCTCTTGGATAACAAATTGAAATGTGGTTTTTGAAGGGGGTTCATATTTCCACAATCAAGCAGGACTTTTCTTCAAACCATGGCATCTGAATTTTGATCCAATGGAAGATCTTCCATCAAGAATCCTTTTCTAGATTCATTTACCTCGTCTTTCGATGGAGTTTTGGTGCAAGGACATCATGCATTCTATAGCAGTTGTTCTAGGGAAGCCCTTGGGTCCCTCCTGTCAGACACTTGATCGAAGGGTAACCTCTTTTAAGCTAGGACATATGTGTTGGATTCAATAGGTGGATTATGAAGCACTTCCTTTCTACTATCGTACTTGCCATGAATATGGGCATTTGGAAAAACATTTCCCCAAGTTGTGAACTAAAACCCAACAGCCTCTATCAGGTGTGCATGCAAATAATTCCAAAGCAAAAGGAAAAGCACCGATTCAAAATGAGGAGCCTTATTCAAATAGGTTTGTACCCATGAAATCCCAGTTGAAAGCAAAGGTGCCAAACTGCCAAAGAAAATCCATACTCAAAGAGGCCTCTAGTAATAGATTTGATGCTATTGAAAATTTTTAAGAGTTGGATTCAATGGAACATGATAAAAGCTTTGGGACTTAGTTTTTTAGAGAATTGGATCCTATTATTTAATACCCTCAGTGCCCTACTCCAAAAGCTAACATGCATTAGGCTTCTAAGGAAGGACTTATTCCCTCTTTGTCCCCAATTGAGCCAGGGGATTTGGGGCAGGAGAATGTGGTGACTCCAGTGAATGACTTGGTTCCTAATACCTTGGAAGAGTTTCCTCGTGAGCACATAGGTACTAATGGATTAAATGAGTTAGAAATTGATTTTGGGCCCAAGGATGATGATAAGAAGAAGAATGGGCCTCCCTTAGGCATCCAATGGAAGAGCTCAAAGAAAGTGACTGGTGTTGAGATGGCTAAAGTAGGAAGGAAGGACTTGGAAAATATGAATATTATGGGAGAATATTTAGTGGAATATGATGTTGTTAAGATATTTGGCACCCACTTTGCTTCCTCTCATAAATTATTGTGATATCCTAGAATGTTAGGGGTTTGAATAGCATCCCTAGACAAAATACTACTCATGATTTAGTTTTTGATCATAAACTTGATATTCTATTCATTGAGGAGACCAAGATCTTTGTTGAAGATATGATGAAGAGTGCACCCAAAATTTAGAGGAGAGGTCATTGGCAATGTGTTGGATCTCAAGGTTTTGTTTGAGGTGTGGCATGTATTTGGGACCCCTATAGGATCTCGCCTCTTAGGTGGATGTTGGAAGGAAATCCATTTCTCTGTTGGCATCTTGTTTTGATTTGGGTGTGGTGATTATGTTCACCAATGTGTATGTGCCTAATTATTTTCCTAATAAGACTTTGCTCTGGTATCACATTTGATTTATTTTCTTCTTGATCCTTGACCTTGGATTTTGGTAGGAGACTTTAATTCTATATGCACCTTGGAGGAAAAATTAGGGGGAGTTAATTGTTTGGGGCCTTATTCTTCCTTTCTTTAGGATAATATCATTTTTTAAAATTTAGTGGATGTTCAGGCCATTAATGGGACCTTTACCTGGCATAATTGAAGATGTGGGGATGGATCTATTTCTGAGAGGCTAGACAAATTTCTTGTCTCTTTTAAATGGATTGGTAATAACTAGACTTCTTCCTTTGAGATCCTAGGGTGGAAGGGTTCAGATCATTGGTTGATTAAGTTCTCCTCTTGGTTCTCCATGGTTAAGCAATCCCCCTTTAAATTTCAACACATGTGGCTTGGGGATCATAGCTTGCACCAACTTATGGATCAATAGTAGGTTGAAGGGAGGCTTGCCTTTGGTACTACAATGTTCTCGTTCTTCATGAGGCTCTTATTTGTCAAACTCAAGCTTAAGAAATGGAATAAAATAATTTTTGGTAACCTCTTTCACTGGTGGAAACAAATTCATGATCATCTTAATAGCATCATGTTCAAAATGAAGTAAGAGGGGATGACAATGGGGTTTCATTAGGAAGAAACCAAATTCTCTCGAGAGCTTGTTGAATGGGAGCTATGGGAGGAGACTTTTTGGAAAAAAAATCTTGAATTGATTGGCTCCAAAAAGGTGACAAGAATACTATATTTTTTAATAATTTGGTAAAGGCGCATAGAGATGGGAATATTATTACCTCTCTCATTTCGGCTCAAGGGGAACAATTAAACTCACAACAAGCTATTACAAAGGAGCCAGTCTATTTATTTTATTCTCTCTTCTTAAAGAATGATCCTCTTTTGGTAGCCATCTCTTAGGTGAAACTTGAAGATATTGTCTTTTGTTGGTTGTTTTTTAAAAGCCAATCTAATATTCTAGAAAAAATAGACTTTTCCATTTCCAATTCTCAGCAATCAGAACGGATTGGTCAACGAACAAGTGAAATAAAAAATGTTTTCATTCTATACTTTGGGCTCTGCAAAACCCGGGAGGGAGATCCCACAATGTATTTAAAGACCTATACACCTAATATAGAAATACATTGTAAATAATATATGAATTCTCATAGAATAGCTCGACAAATGGAATGTATCAAAGAATTTGGCTACTCATTAACAACACTCAACATTCAAAGTAGGAGAATGAAGAATTTTAACACAAAATGATAACAATTGCATTCCATTTAAAAGAGTTTGTTGATAAAAGTGATTTGCTACTAGATTGACCAACAAATGCATCATGAACACCCTCTTAGATCAGTACCTCATCCTAGGAATAGATTCGGACTTAATGCAAACATAATTTGACAACAAATTCTTACATAGCATTGAGTAAGCTTTGAAAATTTTGCATTATAGTATTTCAAAATCATATCCTCTACCATAACTTATTACTAACATCCCAGCACCTAATTCACATGAATCTACAATTTCATTCAAGCACTTTCATTAATTCTTTGAATTAAAAGAAAGAACAAAACTACATATCCACTAGAAATCAATAGAGACAAATAAGACAATCCTTGATCATATTATTTATAATTCATGAAACAAGTATAATAGGAGAGAAATGGCTTTGAATTTATAGCACTTTCAGTTGATTTTCTAGTACTGTTATCAAAAATTACATTTGCAGACTAAAGTGACTCAAAACCTAAGACCGGACTCTCAAATGCTTAGTTTTCTCTTTACAAAATTCTTTGTGATCAATTACAAGACAGCGAACCCTCCTACTTCTGGCCTTGAATTAATTCTTATAGAAATGAAGGAGAAAACAAGCTTTGGGCTAGAAATTACACATGTCACTATTCTACTGGACCATTACAAAATACATTCCCTTTGCAGTTATATTTGTATTTTCAAATGGAGGGAAATGGTACATGAGAAAAAAGTTATTTTTACTTATCGTTGAAGATCATATCCTGCATTCCAAAAGGAATCTTTCATCACTATAGAAGCATCAAAACCTCTCATCCATGTCAGCTCTAAGACAAAAAAACCCCAAACCGAGACTCTATTTATGCAATGGTTCATCATCTTCAAAATCAAAGTATGCATATCTCCTTTGTGATTTTGTTGAAACTAGAGAATTTATCTTGCCATCATCAGAGTCTTCTAGACCTAAAATTTCAAGAAGATATTGGGCATATTATGGATCATCTTGTGCCTCATCTTCCATGGCAACATCAGGTTTCCCTATATAAGAATCATAAGCCTTGTGGTCCTTCTCCTTCTTTTTCTCCTTAGACTTGGTCAATTCCTCTGATTTAGTTCCCTACCTTTTTTCACCTTGTTCCTTCATGAAAATATTACCAAGCTTACCCTGATCATGATTAATAACTCTACTTGTCAAGTTGTAAGTGTTCATGGCCTCGCCCTCTATGAATATGGCATAAGTTATCTTCTTTGCCCTCAACTTTGCAGATTTCTCAAGTACATCTGGCTTAATTTTAGGTGTGTCATCTTGGGTCTTAGGCATCTTTACCCTCATATGTTTGGGTTTCCTCTCTAGTTGGGGGGATGACATGCTAGGTTCACTCATTTTCTCAGCATAACAGGCCCTATGGCTTACTAATTTTCACTTACAGAAGAGACTCACTGGTTTATGCTCTCAAAAACAAACCATGCACAATTCTTACTAACCCAATGGAATTTGCAAATAACCAAACCCTTTCAAACCCTAAGCATCTAAAGATTATGAAACTTTCAACAATCCCCAAACTAGCTAACTTATGCATAATTGACACAGAAAGGTGTAGATACCTGCTTACCTAGGAAAAATTTCTTCAATGCTTCTACAACTGTTCGCCCGAGCTCTTCACACCTTATCCTTTATCTCTAGACCAATTCTTCAGCTCCCAACAATTGCAATTCTGAAAGAAAATGGTCGACAATCCTCTTTATGTCGAATGACTGGAGCATGTCCACCATTAATGTTCAAAATAAATCTCACGTGAGCGAACTGACAACCATCCACTCAAGTTTGAATCATGTCCATTGATCGTGCAGTGAGATGGATCGACAAACAATCCAAATTCAATCAAAAATGTTTGAAAAATCTAATTGTAAGCAGACATTTATTTTTCCCAATCAGAGTAAAACATATGGAAAATCCTCCAACCTGTCTGCAAGCTCCACCATCTATTAAGTGTTGATGAAAATCCTACATTTCAACATCCTTGTTTCCCTGTTGGTCTTAACTTGTGCGCAACTTCCAACAACATGGAGGTGAGGAAGGGCTTTGATTAAATCTCAAGCCTTCAACATGTGTTTGATTTACCATAAGACCACCTACCCATGCTCATAACTTTCAGATGCCACCAACGGCTAGGATAAAAAGATCTCGCCTACATTTAAAACACGTGCTTTAAAACTCCCATTAATGACTCGAGCTTTAACATCTACACCCCTGTGCTGAAATATTTCATTAATATTTCCACCTTTATAATGTTTCCTCTATTATTCAAATAACTCCGAGTGGCACTCTCCTGTTAGCCAGTGATATTATTTTAATGTGAAATAAAATGGGACGGGGAAGTGGGGAAGGGCCTAGATGCAACATCATCATTCAATATGTGTCATTGATCTCTCCCAAGTGAATTTGCTACTACCTTTGAATAATTCAGGGACCACTGACAAACATGAAATGTGACACCTTCCCAACAACCTGCATGATTATTTCAATAGAAAATGAAATAGGGCGGGGGCACGAGGAGCGGTTAGGACTTGATCGCACAAATCTGATGGTCCTTATAAAGTAGGGACTCTGCACGTGCAATTTGTTAGTAACTTTTAAGTGGTCTGACTAGGTAGATAATAGATGGGGACATAAGGTATTAAGTTGGGACTTTAAGCAAATGATAAAATATTTGACTCAGAATTAAAACCATAGAGCAAATATTTGAGGATTTTCAACCCGCATAACATAAGGAAATACTTTTTAATAAAGCAACAGGTGATGATCGAGATCATTAGGACCCAAGGATCGATAACAAGATAGGTTGAATGGAATAAGTCATAACTTGAGTGACCGAGAACCGACAATGAAAGGTTAATGACAAAACATAACATTTGCAAAGGGAATAAGACTTAAGGTTTCTTCAAGGGTTTAAGGAACATATAAACCCTAAAGTATGGTAATAAGTGAAACCCTAAGCCCTAGGACATGGATATAGCCAAATTTTAGAAAAAAAAATTTGAGTGGAACACAAAGCACTTTTAGGGGTTCCAACATCTAACAAATAAAGAAATCTAAGGCCCCTGGCCCTGATAGTTTTCCCATTGAGTTCTTTTAGGAAATTTGGGACACCATCAAAGTGGATTTGTTGGAGGTGGTCCAGGAATCTTATGTTGGCATATGGATTTTAGTGTTTTCATTGATGGAAACCTAAGTCACTGATCTGGTCCACAATTCAATATTGGTCCATACCAGCAGACAGAGTAAAGAACTAGCTATTACTGGAAGTAAGAGCAAAGAACAGGGTACCCGATTAAAGTTAAATATGTCGATCTGCATACTTCACCGGATTATCATTTTCGGTTGTGGATCTTAGAGAAAGGTATTTTTACATTTGTACTACCTTATCCAAGAATTATCTAGGTGTGCATTCATTGGTGTACGATCTAGGAGATCCGATGTATTCATTTTTGTTTATCAGGGCTTGAAGGCCGACTCAGTAGATATAGTCATTGCGAATGTTTAACAAGTAATTGATTAAATTTTTTTGTGTTCGAACATGTTTATTTAGGTCCTTATTATGCTATGGTCGAATATGGGTGGTGCACATTGAGAATTAGTTGTGGATTTAGCCGACCATTGGAAAATATTATATGTTTTGTTAAAGCCGACCTATGGATGATCAAATCTTCTGTTGTGGATATATATGATATCGCTTCTATCATTTATATTGAGATAGAATATGCATGCGAAGTATGTTAGTGTGTGGTGTGTAATTCAGAAGGATAGTGGTGCAAATTTACTTATGTATGGATTTGTGATGCGAATAGCAGAGCAGAGTAGAGAGAAGTGTAGAATCAAACAGAAGGTCCAGAATCTAATCTATGAGCTAAACAAGAATTGTAACCAAGCATGAGTAGATTCTATTACTTCAGTTCAACCTTTAGATGGTCTTAATTTGAATATTTTGTAAGGTAATGAGCCTTCCTATTTGGAGCAGTGAGCTCTAGGCAGTGAGCTTGAATACAAGTGCATTCCCATTTTGTAAAACTTATATTTGACTACTCCAATTGTGGATTGACCTCCACCATGGTTTTTCACCTAACAAGGTTTCCATGTAAAAATCCTTGTGTTCTGATTTTTTGGATGATTACTTTGTGCATTTGCATCTTTCCTTTGGTCTAATGTTGAAATGGTTTAAATATCAAATTAATAAAGTTCATAATTGTAGAACACTGATTCACCCCCCCTCTCAGTGTTCCCTTGAGTCCAACAATTGATATCAGAGCCTGGTTCCTCAGAAGGAGTTTGACAACTTGAGGTGGGTCTTGAAATGTAATGGACTTTGATAGTCTTTAGCAGAAGCTTTTGGTAGCACTTGATGATCTTGATCAATCTAAAGCATAAGTCCAGGAATTGAAAGAAAATATTAAGGATGCTGAAAAAATCATTCAGTCATTAAAGGATCATATTGTAAAATCCAGGGAAAAGAGGAAGGATCTTTGTGATCAGATTAACAAGAAAGAGAGTGAAAACATGGATGATGCTCACTTGAATCAAACCTTGAAGGAAATAACTCAAGAATGTGAAAATTTTGCCAGAGACAATGCTACCCAAAAGCATGAAATGGAATCTATGGTGATGAAGATGACTAAGGAAATTGAAGAAAGGAAGATGAATGAGGAGAATCTTGCTCAATCCTCAAAAGAAAGATATGATGAATGGAGAAGAATAAATGAAGAATTCATTCAGTTAAAAATGAATTACAACAATCCAGAAACAATGAAGAAGAACTTGAAAAATAGATTATTATTATCAGTGATGAACTTACTACTACAAGTGAATACAAGGAGAAGTTTAAGGTTAGCTCAGTTAGGCTTGATGAGCTGACTCAAGCATAGAAGAATGCTAAAGACAAGTGATGTCTTGGATATGAGAAAGGAGAAAGTTCTGGATCTAGACAAAATAATTTCAGACAAGGAAATCAGGTGAACAAAGATGGAAGATATCTGGTAAGACAACCTAATGCTCAAAAGTTTAATGGATACTATTTTGATTGCAAAAAAAATGGTCATATGGCTACTCAATATAGAATTAAAATGAAATCAACTAATTCATCATTCTCTAGTCAGTGTTTCAATTGCAATAAGTTTGGTCATAAATCAATCGAATGTAAAACTATGTCAAACAACTCTGTTAGTAGAAGGAATGTTGAATGTTATACTTGTGGAAGATTTGGACATATTGCTAATCAATGCAGATGAAGAAGTAATCAATGGAATGATTGGTCTAGACAAGGAAATATCGTGTGCTACAATTGCAATAGATACGGTCACATTGCAAGATTCTGCAGAAATAAAAATGTGGGTAGAAAAGGTCTAGTATACAAAGGCAGAAACTCACAGAAAGATGATAAAGGAAAAGAGAAAGTGATTGTGGGTGAAATAAGAGATCATATGAAGAATACATGGGTGAGGAAGAATGACAATGATGTTGGAAATGGTTCTACACCAGAACCTGCTTTTGATAATTCCTCTGGAAATTAACTTCAGGCCATTGGCCCAGGGGGAGTTTTTCAAGAAAATCATTTTTCCCCTATCTGTAAGTTGGTACCAGATTGTGAAAAGATTGTAAAAAGTTGTATCAATGATCTACAAATTATTTGTAAAAAACTTACAAGGAAATTCAAGCAATTGAAGATGCGTAGAAGAATTTTTCTCATGTTGTCTGAGAAAACAGGGTATTCAAAACATCTAGGTAAAAGGCATTTATTACAAGTATGTGAGCTATAAAATACATGTTAAAACCCTCATTTTTCACTTTGCATCAAATAAAAGAAGAAGGAGAGCGCTCTGCAATAGAATTTTGAAGGAGTGAAGGCATTTCAGCTGTGAAACCCTAATTTATCAGGTACTTCAGAAATCTTTCATTTAATTTGGTATGCGCTTGATAGAAACGAAACATGAGTACAGAAGGGAAAATGGAACAAATCAAAGGAACAATCAATCTAGATGAATATAACAATGAGAAGATTAGATCCATAAGGAATTTTTTTTTGCTCGATGAATTGAAGTGGTTGAAAGAAGCTAAACAAAAGAATTTGGACATTTGGAATGAGTTTCCCTATTTCAAGAACGCATAAATCATTAAGTTTATTTTGAGAAAATTCAATGACGATACTTTAATTCTAGACAAACCCTACCTCATTTCGAAAGAAGTAATTGAAAATTTGACTCGATTATGCAAAATTGGGGATATATCGAGAAAGAAATCTATCTGAAATAAAGAAGTCAAAACCCTAATTGGAGTTATTGGAGATCAAAGAGAATTAATAATTTTGACAATCAGAGATTCAGTATCAAGGTACATTGTGCACGGAGTATCCTCCAAAATATTTTTCAGAAATAGAGAAGGAGCAACCTTGGCTGGTGCAATTTACATCTCTCACAAAATGATAATGTAAGGTGAGGACTATGACCTATGTGAACTGCTAAAGGATCAACTGATGGAGAACATGCAATTAAAAAAGGAGACATGTTACCCTTTAATGTTTAGTACTCTAGTTGTATGTCGATTGATGTATCCTCTGAAATGCTTACCGATGAACAACAATGTGATGTGGAAAGAAAATGAACCAGTATGCAAACAAATCTAGACACACTCTAAGAGTTTGGAAAACTATGATCAAGAATTCAGAAATTTTTTTAAGAGTTTTCTAGAAAAGTTTGGCTCAGTTGGTATTTCTCTTCCGGTAAGGGCACTTGAAGTTGGTTCCTCTTCCGGTGAGATGGAGAGAAAGAAGAAAACAAAATAAAAAATTGTTGCCTATACTCCTCCAACATGCAAGATTGCAAAATTTGAAGGCAAAGGAAAAGAACAAGTGGTTGTGGATATACCAGATGAGGAATCTAATAAGGAAACTAAGGACACCCAGGGAAAAGAAGTGAAATTAGCCAGACCAGAACAAGAAAATGAAATGATAGAAGCAAGTGAAGAAGAAGATGACTTAACAAAAGAAAAACTATTGCAGCTTATTCATGAGGAAACTGGAATATAGAAAATTTCCAAGTTATGGTCTATCAGACCCTCATATGATGATTTTGAATCTACTGAGTGCTCATGTTGTGCATAGTCAAATCAAGTTGGAGAGTTTGCAGAATATTTTCAATAAGAAATGATTGAATGAATCAAGGAATCCATGGACTCTAAATCTAAAAACAAAGAAGAAGAAGAAATAATCTTACATCTGAAGAAATAGTACAAAATATCTCTTACCAAGTTGAAAAGGAAAATGAATGAATTGAGGCAATGCATAAGTGCAGAAAATAACATCTATAACTACTGCATTTGTTGGCCTCATGCAGTTGGAAAATACAAAGAATAATTGGAACAAATTGAAAAAATGTTAAATGGGATTGGAGAGATTTTTGATATGTTTCAAGACCAGTATGGTACAATCAAGAAAAGGATTCAAGAGTTACAGTTTGAGCATGCAATAGTTCAATTTACTAAAAACAAGCTTGCAGACACTTTTTTGGAAGTAAAGGACTTAATTGAATGAAGATTGGAACAAATGATTGAGATATTGACGAAAGGAGAAAAATTAGAGAATGTGATCACCATTCTAAAATCCCTCATTGAGATTGTCAACAAGACATCTAAGAATAATAACATGATCATAATAATTGGGATTGCAATAGAAGCTTGGAAGAAATTCCTCCCCGAGATGAAAGAAAATCACAAGATAATCTTCTGACTCAAGTAGCAGTTGTTTTTTTTCAAAATTTTGAATCAATTTTCAAGTTTTCGTTATATTTAAAAGGGGGAGATTCAATACGTATTTTTCATTGATGTCAAAGGGGGATATAGAGTAGTGAAAAATGCCTTATCAATTTTAGTGGGAGCTATGTTTTGAAGTTTTGAAGTTTGGCAGCGTACTCATATTGGTTTTGACACTTAGTCATTTTTCACTAAGTATTGCCATCAATGCCAAAGGGGGAGATTGTTGGCATATGGATTTTAGTGTTTTCATTGATGGAAACCTAAGTCACTGATCTGGTCCACAGTTCAGTATTGGTCCATATCGACAGATAGAGTAAAGAACTAGCTATTACCGGAAGTAAGAGCAAAGAATAGGGTATCCGGTTAAAATTAAATTTGTCGATCTGTATACTTCACCGGATTATCGTTTTTGATTGTGGATCTCAGAGAAAGGTATTTTTATGTTTGTAAAACCTTATCCAAGAATCATTTGGGTGCACATTCATTGGTATATGATCTAGGAGATCCGATGTATTAATTTTTTGTTTATCAGGTCTTGAAGGCCGACTCAATGGATATAGTCGTTGCGGATAATTAAGGAGTAATTGCTTTAAAAAAATTGTGTTCGAACATGTTTATTTAGGTCCTTATTATGCTATGGCCAACTATGGGTGGTGTGCATTGAGAATTAGTTGTGGATTTATCCGACCATTGGAAAATATTATATGTTTTGTTAAAGCCGACCTATGGATGATCAAATATTTGGTTGCGGAGATATATATGAGATCGGTTGTATCATTTATATTGAGATAGTGTATATATGAAAAGTATGTTAGTGTGGTGCAAAATTCAGAATGATAGTGGTGCGAATAGCAAAGCAGAGCAAAGCGCAGAATCAGATAGAAGGTCTAGAATCTGATCTATGAGCTAAACTGGAACTGTAAGAGGCATGAGTAGATTCTATTACTTCATTTCAACCTTCAGATGGTCTTAATCTGAATATTTTATAAGGTAGTGAGCTCTAGGCAGTGAGCCTAAATGCAAGTGCATTCCCATTTTGTAAAACTTATATTTTTGTACTCAAATTATGGATTGACCTCCACCGTGGTTTTTCCCCTAATAGGGTTTCCACATAAAAATCCTTGTGTTATGGTGTTTTGGATTATTAATTTGTGTGTTTACATATTTCCTTTGGTCTAATGTTGAAATGGTTTAAATATCAGATTAATAAAGTAAAGAATTGCATAACACTGATTCACCCCCCCCCCCTCTCAGTGTTCCTTTGAGTCCAACAATTGGTATCAGAGCCTAGTTCCTCAGAAGGAGTTTGACAACTTGAGGTGGATCTTGAAATGTAATGGACTATGATAGTCTTCAGTAGTAGCTTTTGGTGGCACTTGATGATCTTGATCAATCTAAAGCAGAAGTCCGGGAATTGAAAGCAAATCTTCAGGATGTTGAGAAATTTATTAAGTCATTAAAAGATTAGATTGTAAAATCCAGGGAAAAGAGGAAGGATCTTTATGATCATATTAAAAAGAAAGAGAGCTAAAACATGGATGATTCTCACTTGAATCAAACCTTGAGGGAAATAAATCAAGAATGTGAAAAGCTTGCCATAGACAATGCTACCCTAAAGCATGAAATGGAATCTATGGTGATGAAGTTGACTAAGGAAATTGAAGAAAGGAAGAAGAATGAGGAGAATCTTGCTCAGTCCTTAAAAGAAAGATTTGATGAATGCAGAAGTATAAATTAAGAATTCATTCAGTTAGAAAATGAATTGCAACAATCCAAAAACAATGAAGAAGAACTTGAAAAATAGATTATTATTCTTAGGGATGAACTTACTACTACAAGTGAATACAAGGAGAATTTTAAAATTGGATCAGTTAAGCTTGATGATATGAATCAAGGATAGAAGAATGCTAAAGTAAAGCAAGGTATTGGATATGAGAAAGGAGAAAGTTTCGGATCTAGACAAAATAATTGCAAGCAAGGAAATCAAATGAACAAAGATGGAAGATATCTGGTAAGACAACCTAATGTTCAACAATTTAATTGATATTGTTTTTCTTGCAAAAAATTTTGGTCATATGGCTACTCAATTTAGAATTAAAATAAAATCAAGTAATTCATCATTCTCTGGTTAGTGTTTCAATTGCAATAAGTTTTGTAATAAATCAATTGAATGTAGAACTATGTCAAAAAACTCTGTCAATAGAAGGAATTTTGAATGTTACACCTGTGGAAGATTTGGGCATATTGGTAATCAATGCAGATCAAGAAGTAATCAATGGAATGATTGGTGTAGACAAGGAAATATCATGTCCTACAATTGCAACAGATAAGTTCACATTGCAAGATTTTGCAGAAACAAAAATGTGGGTAGAAAAGATCTAGTATAAAAAGGCAGAAACTCATAGAAAGATGATATAGGAAAAGGGAAAGTGGTTGCAAGCGAAATAAGAGATCAAATGAAGAATACATGGGTAAGGAAGAACAATTTTGATTCTGGAAATGGTTATGCACTGGAACCTACTTCCGGTAATGCCTCTGGAAATTAATTTCAGGCCATTGGCCTAGGGGAGTTTTTCAAGAAAATCCTTTTTCCCATGTCCGTAAGCTGGTACCGGATTGTGAAAATATTGTCAAAATCTGTATCAATGATCTATAGATTCTTTGGAAAACACTCTCAAGGAAATTCAAGCAATTGAAGATGTGCAGAAGAATTTTTCTCAAGTTGTCTGAGAGAACAAGGTATTCGGAACATCTAGGGAAATGACATTTATTACAAGTGTGTGAGCTATAAAAGACTTGTTGAAACCCTCATTTGTCACTTTTCATTGAAGAAAAGAATAAGGAGAGCGCTTTGCAATAGAATTTTGAAGGCGTGAAGGCATTTCCGCTATGAAACCCTAATTTGTCAGGTACTTCAAAAATATTTCATTTAATTTGGTGTGCGCTTGATAGAAACGAAACATGAGTACAGATGGAAAAATGGAACAAATCAAAAGAACGATCAATCTAGATGAATATAACAGTGAGAAGATTAGAGCCATAAGGAAGTTGTTGTCACTCGATGAATTGAAGTAGCTGAAAGATGCTAAACACAAGAATTTGGAAATTTGGAATGAGTTTCCCTATTTTAAGAACGCATAAATAATTAAGTTTATTTTGAGCAGATTGAATGACGATACTTTAATTCTAGACAAACCCTACCTCATTCTGAAAGAAGTAATTGAAAATTTGACTGGATTATGAAAAATTTGGGATATACCGAGAAAGAAATCTATTTGGAATAAAGAAGTTGAAACCCTAACTGGAGTTATTGGAGATCAAAGGGCATTGATAATTTTGACAATCAGAGATTCAGTATCAAGGTGCATTGCGCATGGAGTATCCTACAAAATCTTTTTTAGAAACGGAGAAGGAGCAACCTTGGCTGGTGCAGTTTGCATCTCTCACAAAATGATAATGGAAGGTCAGGACTTTGACCTATGCGTACTGCTAAAGGATCAACTAATGGAGAATGTGCAATTAACAAAGGAGACAGGTTACCCTTTCAGGTTTGGTACTCTGGTTGTATATCTAGTAATGTATTCTCTAAAATTAATACTGATGAACAACAATGTGATGTGGAAAGAAAATGAACCAGTATGCAAACAAATCTACACACACTCTTAAGAGTCTAGAAAAATGTGATAAAAAATTCAGAAATTTCTTTAAGAGTTTGCTATAAAAGTTTGCCTCACTTGGTATTTCTCTTTCGGTAAGGGTACTTGAAGTTGGTTCCTCTTCCGGTGACATGGAGAGAAAGAAGAAAAGAGGAAAAGAAATTGTTGCATGTACTCCTTAGACATGAAAATTTTCAAAATTTGAAGACAAAGGAAAAGAACGGGTGGTTGTGGATATACCAAATGAGGAATCCGATAAGGAAACTAAGGACACCTAGGGAAAAGAACTAGAATCAGCTGAAGTAGAACAAGAAAAGGAAATAAAAGAAGCAAGTGAAGAAGAATATGACTTAACAAAAGAAAAACTACTGCAGCTTATTCATGAGGAAAGTGGAATACATAAAATTTGCAAGTTATGGTCTATCAGACCCTTATATGATCAAGATATGATTTCAAATGTACTGAGTGCTCATGTTGTGCACAGTCAGATCAAGTTGGAGAGTTTGCAGAATATTTTTCCAAAAGAAATGATTGAATGCATCAAGGAATCCATGGACTCTAAATCTCAAAACAAAGAAGAAGAAGAAGAAGAAGAAGAAGAAGAAGAAGAAGAAGAAGAAATAATCTTACATCTAAAGAAGCAGTATAGAATATCTCTTACAAAGTTGAAAAGGAAAATGAATGAACTAAGGCAATGCATAAGTGTAGCAAATAACATCTATAACTATTGCATTCATTGGCCTCAAGCAGTTGGAAAATAAAAAGAAAAATTGGAAAATTTTGAAACAGAGTTAAATGGGATTGGACAAAGTTTTGATATGTTTCGGGATCAGGATGATACAATCAAGAAAAGGATTCAAGAATTACAGCCTAAGAATGCAAAAGTTCAATTTACTAAATTCAACCTTGTAGACACTTTTTGGAAAGTAAAGGACTTAAATGAATGCAAATTTGAAAAGATGATTGAGATACTGAGGAAAGGAGAAAAATTAGAGAATGCGATCACAATTCCAGAATCCCCCATCGAGATTGTCAACAAGACATCTAAGAATAAGAGCATGATCATAATCATTGGGATTGCAATAGAAGCTTGGAATAAATGCCTCCCAGAGATGAAAGAAAATCACAAGATAATCTTCTGACTCAAGTAGCAGTTGTTCTTTTTTCAAACTTTTGAATCAGTTTTGAAGTTTTGGTTATATTTCAAAGTGGGAGATTCAATACGTATTTTTCATTGATGTCAAAGGGGGAGAGAGAGCAGTGAAAAATTCCTTATCAATCTCAGGGGGAGCTATGTTTCGAAGTTTTGAAGTTTGGCAGCGTACTCATATTGGTTTTGACACTTAGTCATTTTTCACTAAGAATTGTCATCAATGCCAAAGGGGGAGATTGTTGGAATATGGCTTTTATTTTTGTCATTGATGGAAACCTAAGTCCCTGATCCGGTCCACAGTTCAGTATTGGTCCATACCGGCAAACAGAGTAAAGAACTAGCTATTACCGGAAGTAAGAGCAAAGAACAGGGTATCCGGTTAAAGTTAAATCTGTCGATCTTTATACTTCACCGGATTATCATTTTTGGTTGTGGATCTCAAAGAAAGGTATTTTGATGTTCGTACTACCTTATCCAAGAATTATTTGGGTGTGAATTGACTGGTGTACGATCTAGGAGATCTAGTGTATTGATTTTATGTTTATCAGGGCTTGAAGGCCAACTTGGTAGATATAGTCGTTGTGGATGTTTAAGGAGTAATTTCTTAAATATTTTTGCGTTTGAACATGTTTATTTAGGTCCTTATTATGTTATATATGACTATGGGTGGTGCGCATTGAGAATTAGTTGTGGATTTAGCCAACCATTGGAAAATATTATATGTTTTATTAAAGTCAACCTATGGATCATCAAATCTTTGGTTGTGGATATATATATGAGATAAGTTGTATCATTTGTATTGGGATAACATATGTATGTGAAGTATGTTAGTGTGTGGTGTGAAATTCAAAAGGATAGTGGTGTGAATTTCTTTATCTATGGATCTGTGATGTGAATAGCAAAGCAGAGCAGAGAGAAGTGCAGAATCAGACAGAAGGTCCAAAATCTGATCTATGAGCTGAACTGAAATTGTAACCAGGCGTAAGTAGATGCGATTACTTCAGGTCAACCTTCAGATGGCCTTAATTTAAATTTTTTTAAGGTAGTGAGCCTTCCTATTTTAAGCATTGATATCTTCTAGGTAGTGAGCCTGAATGCAAGTGCATTCTCATTTTGTAAAACTTATATTTGAGTACTCAACTTGTGGATTGACCTCCACCGTGGTTTTTCCCCTAACAAAGTTTCCACGTAAAAATCCTTGTGTTATGGTGTTGTGGATGATTACTTTTTGTGTTTGCATCTTTCCTTTGTTCTAATATTGAAATGGTTTAAATATCATATTAATAAAGTTCAGAATTAAAGAACATTGATTCACCCCCCATGCCTCTTAGTGTTCCCTTGAGTCCAAAAATTGGTATCACATCCTAGTTCCTCAAAAGGAGTTTGACAACTTGAGGTGGATCTTGAAATGTAATGGACTCTAATAGTATTCAACAGCAACTTTTGGTGGCACTTGATGATCTTGATCAGTCTAAAGCAGAAGTCCAAGAATTGAAAGAAAATCTTAAGGATGCTGAGAAATTAATTCAGTCATTAAAGGATCGAATTGTAAAATCCAAGGAAACGAGTAAGGATCTCTATGATCAGATGAAGCAAAAAGATAGAAAAAACATGGATGATGTTCACCTGAATCAAACCTTGAAGGAAATAACTCAAGAATGTGAAAAGCTTTTCAAAGACAATGCTACCCTAAAGAATGAAATGGAACCTATGGTGATGAAGCTAACCAAGAAAATTGAAGAAAGGAAGAAGAATGAGGAGAATCTTGCTCAGTCCTTAAAATAAATATTTGATGAATGCAAAAGAATAAATGAATAATTCATTCAGTTAGAAAATGAATTGCAAAAATCTAGAAACAATGAAGAAGAACTTGAAAAACATATTATTATTCTCAAGGATTAACTTACTACTACAAGTGAATACAAGGAGAATTTTAAGAATAGCTCAATTAAGCTTGATGATTTGACTCAAGGACAAAAGAATGCTAAAGACAAGCGAGGTCTTAGATATGAGAAAGGAGAAAGTTATGGATCTAGACAAAAGAATTCCAGGCAAGGAAATCAGATGAACAAAGATGGAAGATATATCCAGTAAGACAACTTAATGCTCAAAATTTTAATGGATATTGTTTTGCTTGCAAAAAAATTCGTCATATGGCTACTCAATGTAGAAAGAAAATTAAATCAAGTGATTCGTCATTCTCTGGTCAATATTTCAATTGCGATAAGTTTGGTCATAAATCAATTGAATGTAAAACTATGTCAAACAACTTTGTCAGTAGAAGGAATGTTGAATGTTACACCTATGGAAGATTTGGGAATATTTATAATCAATGAAGATCAATAAGTAATAAATGGAATGATTGGTCTGAACAAGAAAATATTGTGTGCTACAATTGCAACAGATAAGGTCACATTGCAATATTTTGCAGAAACAAAAATGTGGGTAGAAAAGGTCTAGTATACAAAGGCAAAAACTCATAGAAAGATGATAAAGGAAAAGGGAAAGTGACTACAGATGAAATAAGAGATCAGATGAAGAAGACATGGGTAAGGAATAATGAGTCTGATGCTGTAAATGGTTCTACATTGGAACCTACTTCTGATAATGCCTCTGGAAATTAATTTCAGGTCATTGGCCTAGGGGGAGTTTTTCAAGAAAATCCATTTTCCCTTGTTTGTAAGCTGGTACCGAATCATAAAAATATTTTCAAAAGTTGTATCAATGATCTACAGATGCTTTGGAAAACACTCACAAGGAAATTCAATCAATTAAGGATGCGCAGAAGAATTTTTCTCATGTTGTCTAAGAAAACAGGGTATTCAGAACATCTAGGGGCAAATGCATTTATTACAAGTGTGTGAGCTATAAAATACATGTTGAAACCCTCATTTGTCACTTTGCATCAAAGAAAAGAAGAAGGAGAGCACTCTGCAACAAAATTTCAAAGGCATGAAGGCATTTCGGCTGCAAAACCCTAATTTATCAAGTACTTCAAAAATCTTTCATTTAATTTGGTGTGCGCTTGATAGAAATGAAACATGAGTATGAAAGGTAAAATGGAACAATTCAAAGGAATAATCAATCTAGATGAATATAACAATGAGAAGATTAGAGCCAAAAGGAAGTTGTTATCGCTCGATGAATTGAAGTGGCTGAAAGAAGCTAAACACAAGAATTTGGACATTTGGAATGAGTTTCCCTATTTCGAGTATGCATAAATCATTAAGTTTATTTTGATCAAATTGAATGAAGATACTTTCATTCTAGAAAAACCCTACCTCATTCCGAAAAAGTAATTGAAAATTTGGCTGGATTGTGCAAAATTGGGGATATATCGAGAAAGAAATATATCCGGGATAAAGAAGTTGAAACCCTAACTGGATTTATTGGAGATCAAAGGGCAATGATAATTTTGACAATCAAAGATTTAGTATCAAGATACATTGCGCATGGAGTATCCTACAAAATCTTTTTCAGAAATAGAGAAAGAGCAACCTTGGCTAGTGCGGTTTACATCTCTCAAAAAATGATAATGGAAGGTCAGGACTTTGACCTGTGTGGACTGGTAAAGGATCAACTGATGAAGAATGTGCAATTAACAAAGGAGATAGGTTACCCTTTCAGGTTTGGTACTCTGGTTATATGTTTAGTAATGAATTTTCTGAAATGCTTACCGATAAACAACAATGTGATGTGGAAATAAAATGAGCCAGTATGCAAACAAATCTTCACACACTCTAAGAGTCTGGAAAATTGTGATCAAGAATTCAAAAATTGCTCCAAGATTTTGTTGGAAAATGTTGGCTCACTTGGTATTTCTCTTCCAATAAGGGCACTTGAAGTTGGTTCCTCTTCCGGTGAGATGGAGAGAAAGAAGAAAACAAAAAAAGAAATTGTTGCCTATACTCCTCCGACATGCAAGATTTCAAAATTTGAAGGCAAAGGAAAAGAACAGGTGGTTGTGGATATACCAAATGAGGAATCTGATAAGGAAATTGAGGAAACCTAGGGAAAGGAACTAGAATCAGCCAAACCAGAACAAGAAAAGGAAATGACATAAGCAAGTGAAGAAGAAGATGACTTAACAAAAGAAAAACTATTGCAGCTTATTCATGAGGAAAGTGGAATACAAAAAATTACTAAGTTATGGTCTATCAGACCCTCATATGATCAGGATATGATTTTGAATGTACTACGTGCTCATGTTGTGCACAATCAGATCAAGTTGGAGAGTTTGTAGAATATTTTTCCACAATAAATGATTGAATGAATCGAGGAATCCATGGACTCTGAGTCTCAAAACAAAGAAGAAGAAGAAGAAATAATCTTACATCTGAAGAAGCAGTACATAATATCTCTTACCAAATTGAAAAGGAAAATGAATGAACTGAGGCAATGCATAAGTGCAACAAATTGGAATAGATGATTGAGATATTGAGGAAAGGAGAAAAATTAAAGAATGCGATCACAACTCCAGAATCCCTCATCAAGATTTTCAACAAGACATCTAAGAATAACAACATGATCATAATCATTGGGATTGAAATAGAAGCTTGGAAGAAATTCCTCCCAGAGATGAAATAAAATCACAAGATAGTCTTCTGACTCAAGTAGCAGTTGTTCTTTTTTCAAAATTTTGAATCAATTTTGAAGTTTTGGTTATATTTCAAAGGGGGAGATTCAATACATATTTTTCATTGATGTCAAAGGGGGAGAGTGAGCAGTGAAAAATGCCTTATCAATCTCAGGGGGAGCTATGTTTTGAAGTTTTGAAGTTTGGCAGTGTACTCATATTGGTTTTGTTGGCCCCACAGTTCTTGTTGCACCAAAATATCGACCTGTTAATGTTTGATACAACTATCGGAGTTAATGGATCAACGGGAGGTGGATATTCCATGTCACAAATCCTGAGGGGAGCACTGACCATCTGCCAACAAACTCCCCCTCAGCATTACCCGAGGGGATTCGAACCCGACACCTTTGGCTCTGATACCAATTTTTGGCCCCACAATTTTTTTTGCACCAAAAGATTGACATGTTAATGTCTGATACAACTTCCATAGTTAACGGATCCATGGGAGGTGGTTAGTCCATGTCATGAATCCAGAGGGGAGTGCTGACCATCTGCCAACAAGTTTTGACACTTAGTCATTTTTCACTAAGAATTGCCATCAATGCCAAAGGGGGAGATTTTTGAAATATGGATTTTAGTGTTGTCATTGATGGCAACCTAAGTCATTGATTCGATCCATAGTTCAATATTGGTCCATACCAGAAGACATAGTAAATAACTAGCTATTATCAGAAGTAAGAGCAAAGAACAGGGTATCTGGTTAAAGTTAAATCTGTCAATCTGTATACTTCATCGGATTATCATTTTTGGTTGTGGATCTCAGAGATAGGTATTTTGATGTTTGTACTACCTTATCCAAGAATTATCTGGGTGTGCATTCACTGGTGTGTGATCTAGGGGATCCGGTGTATTGATTTTTTGTTTATCAGGGCTTGAAGGCCAACTCGGTAGATATAGTCGTTGCAAATGTTTAAGGAGTAATTTCTTAAATATTTTTGTGTTCAAACATGTTTATTTACGTCCTTATTATGCTATGATCGAATATGGGTGGTGCACATTGAGAATTAGTTGTGGATTTAGTCGACCGTTGGAAAATATTATATGTTTTGTTAAAGCCGACCTATGGATGATCAAATCTTTGGTTGCAGATATATATATATATGAGATCGGTTGTATCATCTATATTGAGATAGCGTATGTATTTGAAGTATGAATTAGTGTTTGGTGCAAAATTTAGAAGGATAGATGTGCAAATTTACTTATTTATGGATTTGTGATGTGAATAGCAAAGCAGAGCAGAGCGAAGTGCAAAATCAGACAAAAGGTCCAGAAGCTTATCTATGAGTTGAACCAAAATTGTAACTAGGCATGAGTAGATGATATTAATTCAGTTCAACCTTCGTATGGCCTTAATCTGAATATTTTGTAAGGCAGTGAGCCTTCATATTTTGAGCAGTGAGCTCTAGGAAGTGAGCCTGAATGCAAGTGCATTCCCATTTTGTAAAACTTATATTTGAGTACTCAAATTGTGGATTGACCTCCACCGTGGTTTTTCCCCTAACAAGGTTTCCAAGTAAAAATCCTTGTGTTTATGGTGATGTGGATGATTAATTTGTGTGTTTGCATCTTTCCTTTGGTCTAATGTTGAAATGGCTTAAATATCATATTAATAAAGTTCATAATTGCATAACACTAATTCACCCCCCCCCCCTCTCAGTGTTACCTTGAGTCCAACATCTTATACTAACAAGCAGATGCTCAAGGCTATAAATTCTACATTCCTTGCTTTAATTCCTAAGAAATATGGTGTCAATTTCTTAGACTCTTTTTGGCCTATTGCGTTGTGCAATTTTACCTACAATTTTATCACTAAGTTGATTGTTGAAAGACTGAAGAGGTGTTTGAATCCCTTGGTTTCTTTGGATCAAGGTGGTTTTGTCAAGGGTAGTAAAATTGTGGATGGTATAGTGGTGGAGGCTTAAGCTATTCATTCCGTTTCCTCTTCTAAAGAAAAATCTATGTTCATTAAATTGGATATTTCTAAAGCTTATGACAGAGTCAGGTGGTCTTTCCTTCAGTGTTTTGGTTTCCATACAGAGTTGGTCTCGTGGGTTGTGAGCTACATGGTCATGTCTTCCTTCTTTGTTCTTGTTAACGGTTCCCCCTCACCTACCCTTTTTTTAGGTTGAGAACTTAGGCAAGGGGACCCTCTTTCCCCTTATCTATTTATTCTGACGGTTGGACGTTTTGGGAGGCTATTGAAACAACATAGGGATAGAGGCTCCATTTATGGCTAGAATTGGGCACAAGGTTTGGAAGCACATACACATCTCTAGTTTTTTAATGACACTACTCTCATGGGTGTTGCTAGGATTGAGGATGCAGTTAACTTTAGGAAGGATCTAGATGTTTATCTCTCTACATCTAGACAATAGATTAATTAGGGAAGTCTCAAATCCTTTTCGTCAATACTCCCACTTTGATCCAACATAGAATAGCCAACATTCTTTATTTTTAGATTGGTAAACTTCCCTTGGAGAATTTGGAGATCCCCCTCTATGTTGGCACCTTGAAGAGGAATTATTGGCAAAAGATCTTGGAATTTTTTTTTCTAAGTTCAACCACTAGACCTTTAGATGGTTATCTTTGGCTAGAAGGGTGACTTTTGTGTCTTCTGTCCTCCAAGCTCTTTCTCTACTTAGGTTCATGGTGTTATCTGCTCCCAAGAGTGTGCTCAAGGAGCTTGAATCGCTTACCAAAAAGAATTATGGGAAGGAAATATTAACATTCAAAAATGGAGTTTGGTGAGTTGGGACCAGGTTTGCAGAGCAAAGAAGAATGGTGACCTTAGGCTTAGGCAGTTGGAGCAGAAAATTATTGCTTTGGCTACAAAATTTTATTGGAGGTGGTCCAAATTTCCAGAGCATCCATGGGCATGTGTTTTAAACCAAAAATACTTAGGAGGGGTGGTTAATGAGGATATTCCTCGAATGGATCTATCTAGTAAAGGTTCTATAATTTGGAGCACTATTAAGAGAGGTTTGACCCTCATTAAGGAGGGTCTTTTCTAGATCATTCGGAAAGGGGAGTGGGATCTTTTTTGGACCAATTCTTAGGATGGATACCCTCCAATTCTATCACATTTCCCTCATCTTTGACCTTTAAGTCAAAAAAAATTGGATGTTGGGTGGTCTAGGGTGAGTAGTTTCAAATGTTCTTATTTGGGAGGAACTACGATTTATCAGTGGTGAAATCTTGATTGTTGGTCAGATGGTGGTTCTCTAGAAGAGAAAAGTATTTTGGTTGAGAGGCCTTGTTGTTCTTCAAAGGACAGTGGGCCTTGCTAATAGAGACCCAAAAATTATGTTTTTTATTTTAGACTTGTGGGCCTCCTCCTTAAAAAATATCTTCCCCTCTAAAAAAAATTTGATTCCACCACATTTCCATAACTCCTCCCTAGAAATATCTTTCCTTCTACATGCTTGGTTTCCATTCCATTTGCATCTATTCTTTCCTTAGGGAATCTTTCCTTACCCAAATTTCTTCATTATTCATCACTGATATGAGAGATTATCTTTATATCTAAGGTTTATATACTAAAAAAATAGATTCATTATTCCAAAAAAAAAATTTAAATCCTTCATCCTAAGACATGTCCCTTCACCCTTTTTTTCCACTATAATTATTTATCTTGATTATGTTGCTTTAAGTATCAAGTTTTTAGTTGAATATCAAAAGTGATGTTTAGTATATTACCAAAGTATATCCATTTGTTTTCCTTTCTCCAATCTAAATTAGGTTTCAATGGGTTTGACATATACTCTTCATCTAGCATAACTCCTAAAATTGCCTTATGCACTTCTTCTTAATTTTATATTCAATTATTTGATTTTTTTTCTCTATCTTAGAATGATGGTAGACCAAATCATCTTTTGTTATTATTATAGTAAAATAAGTATATACCAAATCATCTTTTGTTATTATTATAATAGAATAAGTTTATATATACATGTCATAGAATTTTGTATATGTGTAAATCTATATATATATATATATATATATACATATAATTTTGATTTGATATGTACATCATTGAAAAATTTACATATATATATTTAATTAAATCAAGTTATATATGTATCAATTTTTTAACAGATATATATCAATTCATTTTAATTATCTATATATCAATTTTAATTATATATACAATTATGTAATTTTTTAATATATTTTATTTATAATTATATATATTTTATTATTTTTAATATATAAATTTTAAATGATTAACTTAAAAAAAAATATTTTAATGTAATTTCATGATTCACACAATTGACCAAACTCCTAGTGAGCCAAATTATTATGATCAATGTACTCAATATTATGTCATGACTATTGTAAACTTAATAATGCACTTACACATATGAATCACACAATTCATAATTTATCAATCCTACTAAATATAGATAGGTTGATGACTCTTAGGGGAGAGTTTACATGTGTTTTCAGTATTATTCAATCATAAAATATATATGATAACATCAACATTGACTAATTTTATGCATAATTATCTAGACGTGTTAGATGATAAGCAAAATAGTCTTTAAGTGTGATTTAATTTTATGCATAATTATCTAGACGTGTTAGATGATAAGCAAAATAGTCTTTAAGTGTGATTTATGTTTTCTTGTTATACTCCTCTCCTCATTTCAAAAGCTTTGTAATGATCAAAATTTATTTAAAACATCTATGTTCCCATGTGCATTTTTATGTGCAATCTTGTTTCTATTATTTTGTATTGTATACTAAAGTTGTTTCTTTCGGATTTGATAATCAAGCTTGGTAGATTTCACATACATTGCAATATAATTGCATAACATAGTTTCTCCTTTTAAATTATGTAAAATCATTGGAAATTATATATATATATATATATATATATCGATATTGATTTATAATTTTCTATAAATTCAATTTGATTGTGTATATGTATCAATTTAAATTATGTAGACAGATATGTAATTTAGTAATATATTTTATTTATAAGTGAATACATTTTATTATTTTAAATTTATGATTTATAAATTTAAAATGTTAATTTAAATAATTTAGTTCAATGAATTTATTTTAATGTAATTTTATATATAGATTTATATGGTTGAGCAAGTTGTCACTGAATTAGATGCTTATAATCAATATCGTTCAATTTTATGTGATGATTATTGAGAACATAATAATTCCCTTGCACATATATATCACATAATTCATAATTCTTAGAACCTACTAAATACAAAACAGGTTGATGACTATTAGAGGGGAGTTTACATGTATCTTCAACATTATTCAATGATAAAATCCATATGATGACCTCAACATTGACCAAATTTATGCATCACTATAAAGGAGTGTTGAAGAGAGACAAAATGGTCAATTATGAACAGAGTAGTTTCTATATCAATGTCCACACCACATTCCCTTACTACATAGGATCAAATTGTTGAGAAACTATGTCTCAACTTCCAGCTTGAAGCCCCATTTTACATACTTGGTGTGAAAAATGTTCATTCCTGCCTTTACTGCTTTACCGCGACAGCTATGTTTGGCTCTAGCAGTGACATTCTTGGCGGTTACCGCTATACCGCAGGTGGTGGGTCCACTCACCGCGATAGCACGGTGAGACCGCCTGCGGCTGGGTCTGGTGGTTACTGCGGTGGCCACGATAAGACCACCAGCGGCCTAGCTGGCAGTTACCGCCATACCACGGCCAGCCAAGAGGTTGACCGTAGTGGCCGCGGTAAGACCGCCAATGGCTTGGCTGGCGGTTACCGCCATACCGCGGCCAGCCAAGAGGCTGACCGTGGTAGCCACGGTAAGACCACCAGCAGCCTGGCTGGCGGTTATCGCCATACTGCGGCCAACCAAGAGGCTGACTGCGGTGGCCGCGGTAAGACTGCCAGCGGTCAGCAATGTCGGTTACCATTGCACCGCGATGAGTCTTGGAGCCGGCATCGGTAGCACGGTAGAATGGAGCGACAAAGCTCAGTTTAATTCAGTTGGCTTTAGCACCATACTGCAAGTTGTTCTGATGGGCTTGGCGGTAGCGCGGTAAAGACTTGGAGAGCTCGGTCGAGCTTGGAGCCAATCTTGACCGAGTTGGACTCGGTGACAGAAGCGGATGGTGAATGAGGTGTAGAAACGTGACTCATTGTCTGAATGATGATTGGACGGAAACCAAAAGAGTAATTGCAGCAGGTGCAGGTCATCCCAGGGTGGCGAAATAGAACCCGATTTGGATGATGGCATTAATGCCTGGGTGGCTCGATGCAAGAAGATCGGTATGGGCAGATCATTGGTACGATTCGATCAGAGATTGATGTACCTGGTGATCGGCGGTTGATTGACAAAATTGAACGCAACGTTTGACTTAAGGAAGTCGAGGACATATTGCATGATAGAGTTTTTTGTTCGAACTGTATATGAGCGATGAACATTGTAACAGTGAGATATTTTCTGGTAATGCTGCTATGAGCTGATCAGAGAAGACTATAATTTTGTATGTAACTATTTTTTTACTATAATACAAATTGTCTTGACTTTGTGTGGTAGGTTTTTTACCTAAAAACGTTTTCCCACGTATATCTTGTGTCAACTGTGAATGCTCAATTTTGTATTCTCTATTTTACATGTTGTATTCATCTCAAGTAGTTTTAGAATGTTATTGAAACATGTTTATGCTCTTCTTCTCTATTGTATTAGTGTTAAGGGAATGTATTCCACACTATTGGGTCGCTAGATCCATGCATTATTTTTTTCCTTCAAGTGGTATCAGAGCTTGGCCAATTGTGTTATCCTTGTAGGAAAGATTAGTTTTTTGTGCTAATAATGTTTCAATGGGAGTCTTGCATTGTTGAAGTTTGTTTCTGTTTAAGATGGCGAGTACATCTGGTAGAGTAGACATTGAAAATTTTAATGGTAGTAACTTTGAGTTATGGAAACTCAAAATAGAAGACTTGCTTGTGGATAGAGACCTCTGGATTGTAGTGTGTGGAACTAAGCCACAAAGTACAACATAAGAAGCTTGGGATCTTGCTGATAGAAAAGCAAGAGGTTTGATAAGACTGAGTCTAGCCGATTTTGTACTCCTAAACGTCCATGAGGAGCAATCTGCAGCTTCATTATGGAAGAAGCTTGGTGATATTTATTAGGGAAAGTCTCTGGTAAATAAGTTATTCCTGAGGAAGAAGTTGTACTCCTTGAAGATGGAAGAAGGTGCATCTATTGCAGACCATCTGAACTCGTTTAATATGAGTGTTACTCAGTTGGCATCTGTAGGTGTAAAGATAGAGGAGGAGGATCATTGCATGCTCCTGTTGTGTTCGTTACCTAACAGTTGGGATCATTTTGTGATGGCCATTGGAAGCACTACCACTGCTTTCAATATGGAAAACATTGTTGCCTCATTGTTATCTGAAGAGATGCAGAGGAAGTCTTCAGAGATGGCCAAAGAGGCTCTTGCTATTTTAGGTAGACCAAAGGAGAAAGGCAAGAAGAAAGACAAGAAGTCGAAATCCAAATCTGCAGGAAGATCAAAGTCTCCTGGTAAAAAGTTCAAGGTGAAATGCTAGAACTATGAGCAACCTAGTCATATCAGGAAGGACTGCAAGGAGAAGAAGAAGAAGAATGCTTCTGACAATGAATCTTCTCAAAGTGATGCAGATGCCTTCATTGTAGTAGCCTTGACAACTCAGGCATCTGATGATGTCTAGCTAGTTGACTCAAGTGCTTCTTTTCACATGACGTCCAATAGAGAATAATTCTCTAAATATGAGAAGTATGACGATGGAAAGGTATACTTGGCAAGTGATTCAACGTTGGAGATAGTTGGCAGAGGAAGAGTTAGAATTCAATTTCCTGACTAGAGAGTCAAAGGTTTTGGTGGCGTACTTCACATACCAGGTCTGGCTCGAAATCTTTTTTTCGTCAGTAAGTTAAATGATGCTGGTGTAAAAGTTTCTTTTTCAAGTAAGGGTTGTAAAATGGCTAGAGGTGCAATGGTGTTGGCTAAGGGTATTCGTACTAGCACTCTATTCAAATTGGATGCACATCCTATTCTTTGCAACAGTGCCTCTGTGAAGTCAAACATTGTTGCACTTATAGAGAAAGACGAAAACTCTTCTCTGGCTGCAAATGCTATGGAGGTAAAACTCCTAATAGAGAAGACTATGTTGTGGCATCACAGACTTGGTCACATTGATGAGAAAGGTTTAAAAACCTTGAAAAATAAAATTCTTGTAGAAGGGCTTGATGATTGTAACCTTGAGTTCGATTTTTGTGAACATTGTATCTATGAAAAACAACACCGTGTTTCTTTTTATTCTAGTCCTCACAAATCTTCTGGTATACTAGATTATGTTCATTATGATGTGTTTGGTTCAATTAATGTTCTTTCGTTATCAAATTTTAGATATTATGTTTCTTTTATTGATGACTATTCGAGAAGGGCATTTGTATATTTTTTTAAAATTAAATCAGAAGTGTTTAGTCGGTTTAAAGAGTTTAAATCTTTGGTAGAGAATCAGACTTGAAGGAAAATTAAATGTCTGAAGATAGACAATGGAGGTGAATTTTTTTCTATAGATTTTGAAAGGTATTGCACTGATCATGGAATTAAAAGGCATAAGACAACGCCTTATACTCCACAACAAAATGGAGTTGCTGAAAGGTTGAATAGGACGTTGATGGAAAAGGCAAGGAATATGTTGAGCGGTGCTGGTCTGGAGCAGAAGTTTTGGGCTGAGGTTGTGGCTACAACATGTTATTTAATAAATAGATCTCTTTGCTCTGCTCTTATTGACAAGACGCCTTTGGAAGCATGGTCTGGTAAGAAGCCCTCTCTAAGGCATGTCCGTGTGTTTGGTTGTGAAGCATATGTTTATGTGCCAAACGAAAAGAGATCTAAATTGGATAACAAGGTTGTCAAATGTATTCTCATCGGCTATGGAGTTGGTGTGAAAGGATACAAGCTTTGGAATCCTGATACTGAGAAAGTTTTGTAGAATAGAAGCGTGATATTTCGTGAGCTAAAACCTTCAGTATGTGATCGGAAACTTGGGACAGATCAGAGTGACAAGAAGAAGGATGCAATCGAGATTCCCCAAACTCCAGAAAGGGAAGAGTTGCATGGTGTACCTGAAACAAAGGAGAGCTCAAGCAGCTCTGGAAGTTCTGATAATGAAGAACAACCTCAGCCTGTAAGAAGATCTACATGAGAAAAAAAGGCAACCTAATAGGTATGCTTTCTCTATGTTACATTCAAACTGTGCTTATGCTTTAATTACCAGCACTGATGAGCCTAGGACTGTTAAAGAAGAAATCAACATGGTTGATTCAAAGTCTTGGCTGGAAGCCATGAATGAAGAAATGGATTCTTTGAAGAAGAATGATACCTAGAATTCGGTACCACTGCCTAAAGGGCGAAAGTCCGTTGGCTATAAGTGGATATTCAAAAAGAAAATAGGCCTTGATGGAAGTGTTGAGAAGTATAAAGCAAGGTTGGTTGCAAAGGATTTTTTTCAAATTGAGGGAATTGATTATGGAGAGAATTTTTCTCTTGTAGAAAAGCTGACATCCATCAGATTTCTATTGTCTTTAGCAGCTGTGTATGATTTTGAAATTGAGCAGATGGATGTAAAGACAGGGTTTCTCCATGGTGAGATGGAAGAAGAAATCTGCATGTCCCAGCTTGAGCATTTTGTTGAAAGAGGTAAACAAAATCTGCTTTGCAAATTAAATAAATCTCTTTATGGTTTAAAGCAATCTCCTAGAATGTGGTACCAGAAATTTGACACGTTTGTATTGGCAATTGGATTTGTGATATCAAAATCTGATCATTGAATTTATTATAAATCTGAGAATGATCGTGTGCTTGTTATTACCCTGTATGTGGATGATATGTTATTCATTGGAAATAGCAAGACTATGATTTTTTATCTTAAATCTCAGTTGTCTACAAAGTTCGAAATGAAAGATATTGGTGCAGCTAGGTACATTCTTGGAATGAAGATAACTAGGGACAAAACAAGAAAAAGCTTTCGGTCAGTCAGAGTAAATATGTGAAAACAGTTTCGGAGAGGTTTAACATGGATGACTGCAAGCAGCTTCTTGTTCCAATCATGCATGGAACTAAACTGTTTGTTGATGACTCTCCTAAATCTGCTACTGAGATGGAGGACATGACCAGTGTGCCTTATACAAGTGTTGTTGGCAGTTTGATGTATGCTATGGTTTGTACAAGACCAGACATTGCTCAAGCAGAGGGAGTTCTAAGCTGATTTATGGAAAATCCGGGAAGATCACATTGGGATGTTGTGAAGAGAGTATTCAGATATTTGAAGGGGACTTCAGATTATGCACTATGTTACCGTGGCAGTATGGTTGCATCACAGAAGACTCTTAGCATCCTTGGATATGTTGATTTAGATTGGGCAGGGGACATTGACAACAGGCGATCCACCAGTGGATACACTTTCATGCTCAATGGTGGAGCAATCAGTTGGATGAGCAAGCGACAGGTTGTAGTTTCTTTATCCACGATAGAGACAGAATACATGACTGCAACTCATGCCTGCAAAGAAGTGGTTTGGTTAAAACATTTGTGTTCAGACATTGGATTTAATGCTGGGCAGATTACAATCTACTGTGATAGTCAGAGTGCCATTTGTTTGGCAAAGAATCTGCCCTTTCATGCCAGGACCAAGCACATTGATGTGCAATATCATTTTGTAAGGGATATGGTTGAAGATGGGAAGGTCAATCTAGAAAAGGTGGACACCTTGAAGAATGTTGCAGATGCTTTGACAAAGCCAGTTAGCATAGAAAAGTTTAGATGGTGCACAAAATCAATGGGTCTTGGGGCCTATAACAGATAGTGATTTTTCGAAGCCATGGGGTTAGCTGGAAGTGTTCATCAAGTGGGAGCTTGTTGAGAAACTATGTGTCAACTTCCAGCTTGAAGCCCCATCTTTACATACTTGGAATGAAAAATGTTCATTCCTACCTTTACCATTTTACCGTAGCAGCTATGTTTGGCTCTGGCGGTGACAGTCCTGGTGGTTACCACCATACCGCAGACGGTGGGTCCACTCACCGCGGTAGCACAGTGAAACCGCCTGCAGTTGGGTCTGGCGGTTACCGCCATATCGCAACTAGCCAAGAGGTTGACCGTGGTGGCCACGGTAAGACCACCAGCGGCCTGGCTGGTGGTTACCGCCATACCGCGGTCAGCCAAGAGGCTGGCCGCAGTGGCCGTGGTAAGACCGCCAGCGGCCTGGCTGGCGGTTACCACCATACCACAGCCAACCAAGAAGCTGACCGCGGTGGCCGCAGTAAGACCGCCAACGACCTGGCTAGCGGTTACCGCAGTGGCTGTGGTAAGACTGCCAGTGGCTTGGCTGGCGATTACCGCCATACCGTGACTAGCCAAGAGGTTGACCGCAATGGCCACGATAAGACCGCCAACGGTCAACCATGTTGGTTACCGCTATACCGCAGTGAGTCTTGGCAGCAATAGCGCAGTAGAATGGAGTGACAAAGCTCAATTTATCTCGGTTGGCTTTATCGCCATACCACAAGCTGGTCGGAGGGGCTCGACGGTAGCGCGGTAAAGACTTGGAGAGCTCGATCAAGCTCAGGGCTAGTCTTGACCGAGTTGGACTCGCTGACAGAAGTATATGGCGAATGAGGTGTGGACACGTGGCTTAGTGTCTAAACGATGATTGGAAGGAAACCAAAAGAGTAATTGCAGCAAGTGCAGGTCATCCCAGGGTGGCGAAACAGAACCCGATTTGGGTGATGGCATTAATGCTTGGGTAGCTCGATGCAGGAAGATTGGTATGGGCAAATCATTGGTGCGATTCGATTAGAGATTGATGTACCTGGTGATCGGCGGTTGATTGATAGAATTGAATTCAACGTTTGACTTAAAGAAGTCGAGGACATATTGCATGATAGAGTTTTTTGTTCGAACTGTATGTGAGGGATGAGCATTGTAACAGTGAGATATTTTCTGGTAGTGCTACTGTGAGTTGATCAGAGAAGACTGTAATTTTGTATATAACTTTTTTGTTACTGTAATACAAATTGTCTTGACTTTGTGTGGTGGATGTTTTACTTGAAAAAGTTTTCCCGCATATATCTTGTGTCAATTGTGAATGTTCAATTTTGTGTTCTCTATTTTACATGTTGTATTCATCTCAAGTTGTTTTAGAATGCTATTGAAACGTGTTTATGCTCTTCTCCTCTATTGTATTAGTGTTAAGGGAATGTATTCCAAACTATTGGGTCTCTAGATCCATGCATTGTTTTTTCCCTTCACAAATGGAATGAGAGTATACCCCATCATTAGGTGTCATGATGCCATTATGGTTGGTTTATTTTATCTGAAGCCTATAATGATGAGTTTCCTTCATATTTTTGTAAACAATTATATCAAAAGGTATTCTTTCATATGAATTTTGACTACACATCTATTTCCCTAAATGTTGGAGAGGGCAAATATGGGTTTGGAGACAACTCTTCATATCATCAACAAGATTTTTCACCTCTATAAAATAAGAGGGCATTTGTTGGTCCAAATATTTTTTGTTCTTCTAACAATATTGGACTTTGAAGTTGTTGAGTGATCACTTATCTCATGGAGGAAAGTAATTATCTAGAGTCTAGTCATCATTTTGGATGGTCCCTATAATTTATATTCTTTCATATATAGTTATAAATAAATTAAAATAGGTCTTGTTTGAATAATTAATATTTCTTATAATTTTCATCGTTTGTTTTGATTAAGGTAAGTTGGGTTTTTGATAGGGCCCAATTCTTGTTATAGAAGAACAATAGAACAATAGTTAGACACAATAATAGCAACCATGTTGACCAAAACAAAAAGAAACCAAAGATATCAAGTCTAAACAATGTTTGATCCAAACCTATGCAACCTCACACCCATATGATTGGTGTATAGTGTTGAAACTGTGAAATTTTGGCCATTTTATTCACCCTTCATGATTATTAGCCTCCCAAAAAGTTCATAATACAGACACAAAGGTCCTCACATAGCATCTTTTTACAAAATCTTATTTAAATTTTGTCATAAAACCCCATAAATTTCATCTGGCATTGAAACATTGACATATGAAAATATCGCCATAAGTTGATGCAGGTCTCATCGATGATAATATACATATCTTCAATATATTGGCGTGATGATGTAAGGTCATATCGAGCTGAGTTACCTTTGGCCGATTGGAAAAAAGTGAATCCTATTGGGGAGACTTTGGTCATCGGAGAGAAATTTCAAAACACTGCCCGAAGCGCTAATTGTCTTGTCGATAAAGCAAAGGGATAACTCACTCGGTGAGACAAATGATGCCGGGGAGAGTTCAGAAAGTCTTACCGACCCCTCGGGTTACACCGAAAAAAACTAAGCATACAAAGATAAAAGATGTCGGGAAGACGATGCGCATTGTCTTGCCGAAAGGGAGGCGTATCAGAGAGACATGTCATCGCGCGGAGATCTAAGAGACATCACAGCGAATATTATTTTGTCGGCAGAACAAATTGCTTGGTCTCGGTGACATAAATAAGTAAAGCAAACATCTCGGTGAGACAAAGTACTCTCGGAGTAAGGTAAAGAACCATTGGCTCGATTCATTAAGTCTGAGCGATAGTTGTTTCGGTGAAAGTCGTGGCAATATAAAGAGAAAAAGGAAAGAAACTATCAGGGAGACTTGTGAAGTCGGGGAAACTGCAAGGCATCTTAGCGGATGGGTGAACATTGAACAGGCAGATCGGCCAGAGATTTGAAATGTCTTGCCGATATGAGCCCTGATGTCATAGCGAGAATTTCAAAAAAACTTACAGCATTCATGTCTTAGTAAAGACATTAATGGCACCATGAAGCGTAGGAGATTTTGCATATCAGGGTGTGATCAATTGAAATCATTGCCTCGCAGAATTCAAAGTGAAAGAGAGAAAAGGAACTAGCAGAGCAATTAAGGCATTCATCCGGCTTGAGTCTGCAAGAAAGTTATAGTAAGTTTCTCTTCCTTCCAGAATTCATAAAAATTTGAATTATGGAAGGCATTGGTTCAGGAAAACTAAAGGGAAGAAAACCCAGGGAGGGTAGCTAATCAAAAGCAAAAAAGAAAAAGATTGAATTGCAACTAGAAGGTATTGAAAGGAAGTTGAATCAGGACCTCATAGACCAATTACCCGGTTCTAGACCTAGAGCTAGGCGTTCTGCACAGTTCAAAGCGGAAGTTGACAAATTGGACGACAAATGCAAATTTATAGGGGATGTTTGGACTCCGATTAGGGGCTATGAGTTATTCATTTTCCACTATCACAAGAGAAATCACTTTGAGCCGGTATGCAATCCATGGAGGCTTAATTTAGGGAAATTGGTGTGCCCTAACGTTTTTATTGATGTTGAACTGATAGAGATGTTAGCTGGACACTATGACCCGAAAAGCAAAGCTATATGTGATTTGTCAGGGAACCTGTTGATACATATATCTGAGAATGCAATTCTGAGGTTTTCAGGATGGAGGGAATATGCAGTGAGAAAGTAGTAAGCGAGGAGCTCAATAGTGAGTTCAGAAGGATGGACGCCATTTATAAAAAGTGGAGGTTACCTCTGCACAGAATTAGGTGTCATGGCAAGCCTACTCCAATGGAAGATAGTGAGGAGCCACCCTTTCATGTAGATCTCTTTGAACCTTACCTGAAATAGACTTACTACTCAGTGGGACAGGTATTAGGGATGGAGGTACCTGAGCATATGACGATTGTGCCCATGGTAATTGTTGCAGACATTTAGTATAACAATTCCAGATCATTTGACTATGTTGCACATGTTTTTAAGGAGTTGGATGCAAGTTTGATGGCGATAAATAATAGTACTTTTGTTCTCCATCTCAGAAATTACTCACTGCTAATGCACTTAGTGTTGTACTCTAGACAAGAGTTGGGTTTATGGCCCCAGGAGCTGAGGATTTCACAATCCGACAAGGAAGGTAGGCCATTGCCTGTTCAATTATGGACTGTTGTTTGGGACAGCAGGTTTGCCAATTCAAATTTCCTGCATTTTGAAGAATTCTTTGTGAAACCCTTGTATAAATTTTTCAACCATCCTTGTGATTTTTCTTTATCTGAAGAATTGAAAAGGTTTCTTAGGCCTAGAGATTACAATGGACCAATTAACCACAACTAGGGGGATTGGTATTGCTTAGAGAATGCTACAATGATTAGGGTTTATGGCTTTGAAGACGCACCTTTCATTCTGCCCAGAATTGTCTTGGATAGGATTGCATACCTAGAAATTGTTAGGCAAATGGATTACTCCAGTGTTATGAACTTAAGTTCATATGGGAAACAGGCAGTTATGCCCAATACATTGTGTTTTAGTGATTTCACTGTATTAGCCAAGGAAGGTTATGATTTGATTCTGGATAAATTGTTGCACTATAACATGAAAAAAGCAACAGTGAGAAAAAACTTTGATCCGGAAGGGTATATCCACTCTGCCAGACAAAAAATAAATTTCAAAGGGTACCATCATGTACTCTATAAATCTAATGACATAATCAAAAATCTGGAGGCAGAGGAAGTTGAAATTGTGATTGAAAAACATAATCAAGAGTTGGTGGATGTTGAGTTGTTATCTTCCATTAAAGGGATATCAGAAGCAGACAGACCACAAAGCTCATCTAGGAAAGTTTCAAGAATGAAGACTCAGGACTATACCTATGTTGCCAGAGAAACTGATGTTAAGGAAACCATGGATGTAGATACAAGGCATGAAGATTGTAGGTCTTTCATATTAGATGATGAATTTATAAAGACTTCGGAGTTTAAAACATTTTTATATAAGCAAAAAAGAAAAGAGATAAGGGGACAGGTTGACAATTACTCCAGGAAATGAGGATCAACTATTGAAAAGCTTAAAGGATGAAGTAGACAAAGAGATGATTAACATGACCCCTGAAAAGGGAAGGGATCTGCTAGAAAAGGCAAGTATTTTTTTTCCAAGTCTAGATATGAACTCTGCATTAGTTTTTTGATAGTTTCTTAAAAGATAACAATGCCACCCACAAGCTAAGTATAGAAAAGGTGACGGAGGTATACACAGGATCAAAATACAACCCTGATGATGAAACATTGATGATTTGGGCCTTGTATCCTCCTCACAAAAAATCAATTGTTATTGATACTAAAAAGGAATTTGGACATGTCATGACCCTGAAGGCTAGGGAGGTTGATCTTGTAGCAACTGCTGATATTGGGATAAATATAGCCAAGTTAAATAAAGCTCAAATCTAAGCATTGATAAGGAAAAGGGAGATGTATAAAACTGGTAATGAGAGGATGTTGATAGAAAATGAACGCTTGAAAGACTTGGTAGGTGTTGTAACAAAACCAACAAGGATGCTCACCCAAGGTGAGAATTCACAGAAAAGGGACCATTGGGAAGGATCAACTGCATATTCTCAAGGGAAAACATATGCACTTGCTGCAATAATCAAACGAAGGCAAGCCGTTCTAACCACTTGGTTAAAAAGGCTCTGGGGAAAACATTCACAATTTGTGGATGTAATAAAGGAACACAGGAGAGTGGATAGCAGAATTCAGGAAAAGATTGAGGAATTGGAACAGGACACTCCTAGTAATGAAGAGATTGAAAATGCCAATTGTATCATGGACAGGCACATGGATTTCTTTGAGGAGTTGCAAGGAGATGCTGACACTCATGAGCACCAGGATTATACGGAGCATATGTCTGTAGTCCATTTGTGGCTTAACAAAAATTAGTTAAATGGAGAATTTGTTAAACTTTTTATGCTTTAGACTTTTTGAAAAGGCACGTCCTTTTGCAAACTGATGTGTAAATATCCGTTATTGGATAAATTGAAAGGAGGTAGATAATAGAATTAGAGTAGGATAGACTGCTATAAGCAATATATTCTTAGGATGATATTCAAGGAGACTATGTCGCATATATGAATTTCAAAGAAGATAATGAAAGACAATTAATTTGGTGATTTCATCCTAGCATCAATTGTTTGTTGGTTTCTTGTGATTATTTGATTGTCTCCAATCTGATGTTTCTTGATTGTTTAAATTGAAGTATTAAGTATATATTCGATTTATCAGTGCACATTTGTTGTTTCTGTATGATTTGGTTTATTGGATTCTTTAAAAAAAAAATTAAAATTTATTTCAATCAATTGCAGTAATCTGGGAAAGTCATTTGGATCAGTAAGAAGAATCATATAGTCAGATTTGATATTTTGCCTCAAGTAGGGTTTATCAATTATATTCTTGCATGTTTATACCAGTTATAAACTCATAGTTATATGCCAAACAATTAAAGGACCTGCTAGACAGAAACCATTCATTAAAGGCTTTCATTTGACTCTGTTACCCAATAAGGCACTAGTCTCCCATATTTTCATTACATTAGTTTTATCCATTTCATTTGACATCTCTCAATTGAACATATTAATTCATACCTCGATATTGCATATACAATTTATACCAAACTAGGATCATATCTTTCCACTATCAAATTGCCATTTGTGGGTAGTTAGGTTAAGTAGGAAACATAATTCAAAATATGTGTTACTCATATAGGTGCACCCGCCTAGGTTTGAAAGAGCCTTAAGAGTAGAGGGTTCAACCATATTGGTTGGCCTTGTCAGTTGACCAAAAATGTAGTGAGAGTGTGGCAACCTCTCGTGGTACATTCAACTAGCGTTTTTGAGACCCAACATATAGTTTGGAGACTAATTTGGGAAGACCTTTATTCCACCTTCGAAAAACTATTCATGAAGATTTGACTTCTAAATCTATAGATCTATGAGAAAAGGGAAGGGATTCCCCCAAAAGGGCCCATCTAAGGGAACTACACTTGATATGAGGAATTATGTGAAATTTTCAATAAAAAGAAATTACATGTCAAAAACAATAAACTAACAATCTAAAGTTGAAGGAAGAACATGAACAATAGAAACAATTTTTTGAGTGTTGATAACATAATGCAAAGGATATGAAGGAGCCTTTCCAAGACCAAAGGTAAAGTTTCTAGAATGGAGGAGAGGGAATTTGATTCCCCTTAGTCCACTACCAAATTTTCAAGAAACACTATAAGATGGTCAGGAAGTGCATTTTTATACCAAGTTGAGAAGGGTTGCTTGCAGATACCACAAGGACAATCTAAATCCAAGTGCCCAATAGCAAAGAAACATCTACATCAACAAAGAACACCCTCATAATAAACCAACTGAGACCAAGACCATTCATTAACTTATCAAAAATCACCTAGTAAAGCTTTCAACAAATCAAATATCACTGATATATGTTCAAGAGAGGTGTTGGTAAAGCTTATATAATTTGATTCCACCTTTGCAAATTGATCCAAAGCATTTCCAATGACCACATAGGTCAATTTACCTTGAAATTGTGAGGGTAGATAGATCAATCTAATCCAAATAGGCATTATTTTTTCAGAGAGTTGAAATAGGGAGACCAAGGGAAAATTGAGAGAGTATGTGAATCCCACATCCAATCTCCAACTACTAACACGACCTCTCTATGATTAGAATAATTAAAACATACCACAAAAAGACCTCTAGCACAAGGAAAAATCTCAATCTTACCCTCAACTAGAGGAGTTTAGTGCTCAAAAATTCATTGATGCAGATCAAGGAGAGAAGGCCACGAGGGGTAAAATCTAAAAATCAAACCCTTTCTCATGAAGAAATCATCACTATCAATCACTTATTGCACTAGAACCACTACTGGAGAAATTGTAGCATAGGGAAAAGGAAACTTTTTTCTTTCAATCATGCTAGATATTCTCAAGAGAAAATGCCTTACATATAGTAGTTCATCCATCAACTTCAATAGCAACAAAAATTGAACAGTGGAAGGCATTCACATAAGTTTTTTTTCTCTATGTAAGAGTTGTGAGAAAGGGATGGAAGCACAAAAACAGAGGTGCAATGCATCCCACCTTCAAATCTAAGAACCCAACATTCGTCCATATTCCACCTCACTTATTTGTATTATCCTTGTTTGTCACCTAGTTCACTACAATCTCCTAATTGCAACATCTTCTATGATAAGTCAAGTTACCTAACACTTATTATGGTCGAGTGTCACTTGTCAAGGCATTCTTAATTTATTTTTTTCTAATATACTCCTGCATTTTAAAATTCTTTGTTATGGAAAAAATTTACTTATTATTAAATAAAAGTAAATATGTTTCCATGTATGTTTTTATGTGCAAGATTATTTATTTTATTTAATATTATATAGCATGTAGTTGTTTCTTTTGGATTTGATTATCAAACTTGGTAGATTTCACATATATTGCTAATTAACTACATAACATAGTTGTTACGTTTATATTATGTACATCAGTAGAAATTTTACATACATGTATTTAATTAAATCAAGTTAAATATGTATCAATCTATAATTGTGTATGCATGTGTATTAATTAAATTTAATTGTGTATACGTAATGATGTATTTATTGCATATGTAGTTGTGTAATTATATAATATATTTTATTTACAATTGTGTACATTTTATCATTTTAAATGTATAATTTATTAATTATAAATGGTTAAATCAAATAATTTAGTTCAATGTAGATTTATTTTAATTCAATTCCATTTATAGATCCACTTGGTTAACCAGGCTCATTCTAAGTGAAATGATTATGATCAATGCGGTCAATTTTATGAGATGACTATAGACATAATAATGCCCTCATACATATAGATCACATAATACATAATTTCCCAAACCTACTAAACATAGATATGTTGATGATTGTTAGAGGGGACTTTACATGTATCTTAAATATTATTCAATAATAAAATCCTAATAATGACCTCAACATCCACCAATTTTATGTATCACTATCTAGGAGTGTTGAAGAGAGACAAAAAGGTCAATTGCGAATAGAGTAGTTTTTATATCAATGTCCACACAACCTTCCATTGCTACATAGATCAAATGGAGTGAGTGTGTCCTATCACTAGGTGTCATGATGTATTTTGGTTACTTTATTTTCTCTAAGGCCCATAATGATGAGCTATCTTCATATATTTGTAAGGAAGTATATGGAAAGCTATTATTTTAGATGAATGTTGATGTAGTGCAAAAAATTGTATACCTTTACAATTTCACACTTTGTTTAGGTCCCTTAATTAATTGGACTTAATTAAACTTCTAATTTTCCAAATGTTGCATTCCAACACCTTTATTTTCATGTTTTCTGAAAGGGAAACCTATATTTAATTAATGCAATTAATATTTAAATCACCCTAAAATGAGTGTATCTTGGACTTTTGGGTCGGGACCCATTTTTCCAAGGGAGAATGGGTCCTCCTTAGGTCCTAGGTACCAAATTTTATTTTTTTTGGCAATATTTTAATGATTCAAATTTCATATGCAATTGTTGGCTTTTGGAATCTAATTTTTCGAAAAATTAGATAAACGCCTATAAATACATAGTGTTTTTATCAATTCAAATGGAACAAAAGTTTTAGAGACTTCATATGAGCAAATATTATTGTCAAGAGAATTCAAGAGAGAACTTTCCAGTCATTTGTTCCAGCATTCAAGATTCTATCGTGTTCAAGTTTATGTGTGCTCATGTCATCTTGTGAAGGGTAATATGCATTGTTGATACTAAATCATCCAAGCATTCAAGTGTCCAACAAATCAAGAAAAGAAAGATTTGATTCCTTGGAGTGATGTGTTTGACTTCAGCCCTCTAAGAGAAGCCATTAAAGGTTTGGTTAATTGTAGCAAGCAAGTGTTCATTCATCATTCTTTCTATTTATCAATTTTCATTATATTTCTATTAAGGTTTAATTACAAAACATGGGGTTTGACAAAGGCAAACCCCCATTCAAACAAACAATATTTCCTCTCTTTGTATGTGCAGATTACAGGTTGAAGAAGGATTGGAAAGATCTCAAAGAGCAATTTTGCAACATTGCATAAGTTGTCACAATTGTTGTCAAGCCATGGAAACTCAATTGCATATTTAATTTTCGACTTTCGGACAATGGGACCTATGCCAAACAGAAGCCAAGATCTAGCATCAAAGGACTATCAAAACTTATTTTTGAACACCCTAACCAGGACCCATTTTACCTAGGACGAACCTATCCTTCAACAATGTTCAAAACCAATTTTTAATGTCAGGTGCATGTGTCCAGACCCTTGTCAAATCTGCTTTCAAATTGTGATTTCAATTTATGTATCTTTGATATATTACATTTTATCATTTAGGTCTTATGTTTCATTAGGTTTAGTTGCATCAAATCATTTCCAGTTAATTCAAATCTTCCTATGGTCCTAAGAAACTAGAGATTTAGGTCTGATTGGCTCACCTTAGGGTTGAAAGTCAATCTCTACACCTTGTGATCTCTTGGTTTCAATGAAATTTGCGAAGAGGGGGACCATTAGTTCGTAATTTCTTTGAATGAAGGACCTATGACACCCCATTTTAATCATTCCCCCTTTTCCCAACATTTCAATGGACTACCCAATATTTCCCTACACGTTGGATATGGGGAAAAGAGGTTTGGATAAAAACCTCAATATCAAGCAAGATTGTTTACCTCTAGAAAATAAGAGTACATTTGTTCGTCCAAATATTTTTTATTCTAAATTTTTTGATTTGTGGATGATTCCTATAATTTTTATTTTTTCATATAATAATAAATAAATTAAATATTACTAATTAATTTAAATTATCTCTTACGATTTCTATTGTGTTGAGGATGGTTTAGTTAAGACAGTTTTGGCACAGATAAAGTTAGTTAGTAGTATGGCAATATGGGATGCTTGCATTTTGGGAAATGCGCAAATATCAAAGCAAGTCTAGGGAAGAGGAGTGACTGCATCATAAATAAAGTGGCTTCGCAACTTTTCCGACCACCACCACGTGGCGTCCAAACGGAGCTTCCCTTCGAGATGCTTCCTTTTCTTTTTGTTGAGCTTCAATTGCTAGACACATCACCTCACCCTGAGCTCTGTCTGAATGGGGCCCACATCGCAGTTACTTTTGGCACAGGTATGTTTTGAGGTGGTTTAGCTAAGATAGTTTTGGCATGGCTAAAGATAGTTAGTAGTATGTCAGTATGAGATGCTTGCATACTGGGAAATGCGCAAATATCAAAGCAGGCCTCAGAAAGAGGAGTGATCACATCATAAATAAAATGGCTTCAAAGCTTTTTTGGTCGCCGCCATGTGGCATCCAAACGGAGCTTCCCTTCGAGATGATTCTCTTTCTTTTTATCGGACTTCGGTTGCTAGACACGTCGCCTTGGCCTACTCTCTATTCGGATGGGGTCCACACCGTAGTTACCTTCGCCAAAGACCTCAAAAAAAGGAGTGACCGCATCATAAAAAAAGTGGCTTCACAGCTCTTCCGGGCGCCGCCACGTGGTGTCCAAACGAAGCTTCCCTTCGAGACGCTCATCTTTCTTTTTGTCAAGCTCTGGTTGCTTGACATGTCGCCTCAGCCTACTATCTGGTCGGATGGGGCCCACACCGCATTGTTAACCAGTTGGCTGGAGTTGTGCAAAATAATTGGAGGCAGCGGGTGGTGCAGTGGAAGGTCTGGTAATAGTGTGGTGTGAAGGTTGGGAGCACGCTTATGGACATGCTTCAAGATGGTATGGAAGTTGAAAGCATAGTAGCTAAAGTGGTGAAGTTAGTTTGTTGCCAGAAGGTGGGCTAGCGAAGGCTTTTCAGGGGTACGACCTATGGGAAGGAAACATATTTGTAGTGGGTATGTCCCCCAAGCATTATTTGAAGAGCAGCGTGATCCCTCAAGCATTGTTTATTGCAATTAATAAAATTGTCTCACAGAGAGTCCAAATACATGTTAAGGGTTATGCGGAGGTAGTCGACTTGAAGTCATTTTGTGATCGTCTCAAAGATAACCTATGTAAAGGGTGCCTATTACAGGTTGTATTTTGTATTCCACTAATGGAATAATTTTGTCAATTTTGAATTTAAATATGCTACAACCGGAAGTTTTCTTCTTGATTCTTTCCTCTCGATATGCATCTTGAATCAAGTTTTGTAATATTTTATGATAATTAAATTAATATATTATAGTGGCTATGCCATTTTTTGCTAAAAAAAAATTAATAATAAAAATTTAATTATTTCATATTCCATGTCACTTCTTTGTATTCTCCTCATTTGTCACCTAGTTAGCTACAATCTCCCAATTGCAACTTCTATGATAAGTTGAGCTATTTAACACTTATTATGGTCAAGTGACTTTTCAAGGCATTCTTAATTAAGGTTTTTATAATATACTTGAATGCATTTCAAAAGCTTTATAATAGAAAAGCTCCATGTAATTGAAACACTATATTCTTCTTTGCATTTTCTTGTGCAAGCTTGTTTCCATTATTTTGTATCATTGTATAAGATTGTTTTCCTTTTGGATTTGATAATAAAACTTGGTAGATTGCACATCCATTGATATGTGCATGCTTATTTATCTATATTGTACTTTGTATTGCATTACATAGTTCCTTCTTTAAAAGTTTGTAATGAAATTTTGTAACTTTATATTTTAGATTCATGTCACATCATTGTAAACTTTTGTTTGATATACTCTTCTCGATTTCCATATCAAATATATAATACACCTAAGAATTCTGAATTTGTGTCCATGTCCTCATAATTTGTGAAATCGACATTACAAGCTTGACTCAAAGTTGAGCTATACTTTAACCCTTCTAAAAAATCTACAAGGTTGATAATTAGCATTGCATTGATCCTTAATTGAAGTATCTTCACAAGAGTTAAGTTTCAAAAGCTTACGATAGAAAAACAAAAAAAATTGTTATCCCCCACTTAATCATGCACACTAATGAATGTAGACTACAATTGATTTTGTACTCACTAGATGCACTTCCCAATTCTAGGCACTAAGATTGTGTGGAGAATCTTGTATGATATATGGGACTTGCAAGGATGTCTTTGGACTTGCTAAATGCACTTCCCCAATTCTAAGCACTAAGATTGAGTGGATAATCTTGTATGATAGATGGGACTTGCAAGGATCACCCAATTCAATATGGAACATTATGCTCGAGGATTTGAGACATTAAGAGTTATTACACGTAAGATGTATTTTTTATTACATCTCCTATTGTGGGACCAATTGTTTACACCCATGAAATCACTAATACATTTGCTATTCATATAAGATGCTCCAAGGTGGGCATAGAGTTCTTGCATTATACCATGGTTTTAATATCCAACTTTTTTGGTAAACCATATTGATAGTTTTGTCCCCTCTCTATGCCTTTGAGAGCATGAGATAGTGATTTTAGATTAACTTGTGTTTCAAATACACACAAATGAATTGAGAGTATGAGATAATGATTCTAGGTGAAATATATTTTCTAAGGTGATGCCACCATCAATGTGAAGAGTGAAGATTATTATTACCATTATCATCTTTCTTGCAAGTTTTAAAAAAAAAAAATCTTCACACAGATCATATGTTGACATGGTTTGTTGATTTATTTATTATTATTAATTTATGCAATAACTTAAATAGTCATTATAATCCTTGATTTAAAAGAAATCAATTCTACATACATTTGTAGAAGATTCTATTGCAATAGTTTCACCTTGTTTCTTGATAGATATTGTTATTTAATGTTTTATCAAAATATTTAACTACACAAACTTTTGAGTTTGACTCACAATTCAAGAGAAGTTAAAAGGACCCCATTCATCATGAGCATATAGGTCCCATATGAAACTCTACTCCTACAAAAATGACCATTGAGTTTACTCATGCAAAAATTAACCATTGAGTTTGACTCATGCAAAAATTGGCCATTGGAGTTTGAATCATGAAGAAACAAGATTAAATCGTGCTAAAGCATCACATAATGACTCGTTAGGAAAAACACCACCAACTTATAGAATGCTCTCTGTATTAGTATACAAAATGATAAAACAATTCCCATGTATTTCATTGATCAACTCATAAAGCATTTGGCAAGCAAGCCAATAAGTACCAACCAATCAAATTCCAAGAGATCAAAAATTAAATATTCGAAATTTCCTCTCAATGGCCCATTTTAAGGTAAATAAGCCTTAATTCCCTCGAGCAATGTAAATTGGCCAAATCCTAACAAAGATTGAACAAGCAAGGCTGGGTTAAATGTTTGAGATGGGGTATGTTTATATGCTCGAACATGTCAAGCATGCAACAATATAATTACAATTGACCAAAGTTAAATTAAAAAGAAAATATTTTCTTCCCTATTATAGAAAGTGCATGCAATCTTATTCTATCCACCATATAATTCATAATTAGAAGACCCTCAAAAGATCCAAAGCTCGTAGCTAAAGAAAACATCATAAAACCATGACAAAAGAAAATGGAAAATAACAACTAAGACTCACAAACAAAAACTCAAGGTATTCAAGTCTTATTAAAGATCATAAGGGCATTGGATTATTGGAGATTAAGAGACCATGAATCAACCTTCCCAACGGCAAACTTCATAGATATTCATCCTATTTGTAAACATGAATTTCTCTGATCCACATTATATCAAAATCGAAACCCCTTCTAAATCAACTATCTTTGTTTAGTCGGTGATTGAACAAAATATTATAGTTCTCGACATTAAACAGAAATATGCAAATCCATAATTTTGTCTAAACTTTGGATACTTCTTCATATTTTGCAATTATAATAAAGAAAGATTAAGAAATATATGCAGTTGGGGAGGGGGCTGGTCGACATTGACAGTCAAGTCTAAATCTCCGTACAAAAATGGAGCAGTTTAAAGCTGAAAGATATATAACTTTAAAGCTCTTATACTATACTGGAAAAAATTAAACCGCCAATCATAAAACTACAACAAATCTGCTCATAGGACTGAAACAGCAGTGTTGGAAAGTAATTCACTGTATATTCAAACTGTGTGTGTGAGTATGTTACAAACAACTCTATATAAAAGAGTTCTGAAAACTACGAATAGCCTGCAGAAAGAACAAAGCTAGATAAAGCTAAAGAAAACAAAGCTAAGGAAAGTAAATTAAAAGAAATCTACGCCTAAGACTAACTGCACACATAATTGCAGTTTTATTATGCTTTAAAAGGTAAACGCTGAAACTAAAAACAAAGAAATACGCAGTATGCAAACTGCTTCAAAAGCGGCTTTAAAACTAAAAACTATTGACTCATTCATATCTTCAAAAGCACAATCATCTCGAAAATGAAATCGAACCCAATAATTAGAAGAATGCAACTTTAAAAGTTAAAATTACATGCTTACAGTAGCCAATAAACAGCCTCAGGTGACGTGCATGACAGAAACAAAACCTACTGAAAGTTCAAAAATTGTCTTTTTTCCAAGCATATCTGAGCAGAAAGACATTGATATACCTCCTAATTCTCCTAGGAAAATTATACCTAATCTTTGTTTGCTATTAGCGGTAGCACTTGTGGGGCAATTGTACGGCCATCCGAAGTATCAGAATGATCTAGTAAATCTAGGGGCATGCTGGTAGATCATGTTAATACTTCATACGCATGTAACCTAATGCACCAAAGGTGCTATTGCCAGTATGTTGCCTTTCATTAAATAAATCTAAACCTAAGGGCTCTCTAAATAAAATTTAAATCTAATTCTAAAATTCAACTTTGGTTATCGACATGATCAGCAGACTGCAGCACTCTTAACCCTATAAAAGGTTTGGGGTTGAGATCGGCTTCGACTAGAGCTAGTGAAACGACAATCAGAGTTACCTCTGTTATGGTTTTTTGCCATAGTCTGACTGTCATGGTGCACATGCTGATGCTTGTTGCTGCAATTTGTAGCTTGCCAAAGACCGCGGATGACTCTTGGCACTGTTAAATTCTGCCCACTGCGGGGAGGATCAAACACTAATGGCAAATAGTCATCTGTATCACAATCAAGCCTGGCGTTTCGAAAGTGATCTTCTAGAAGACGACGGCCCTATCATCAGATCATCAACAATAGTGTTAAAGTGTAAAAGGGTATAAAAAATGTGTGCTTTCTACTTATATCAGGTTAGTGTTGCAATGTAGATGATTCAGAGATATTGTGAAGCCAACATATATGGATATATATATATATATATATATAAAGCCTTGGTAGAGATCACACATTACCTGGAGTCTGGCATATGTAACTTCACAAATCTTTTTGGAATTAAATTCAGCCCAAAGATGGTTGTGGAAATCTTTATAGAACTTCCATGTCGCTTTAGCAGATGTAAAATTCACAAATGCATAGCCCAAATTACATCTATTTCTGCAAACCAAAATCAAGTTAATCTAATTATTAGCTGAAAGCTTTTAAAGCCCAATAATTTAATTGTAATTGTCAATAAAAAGTGATTATCTGATCTTTTAACATACTTGAAATCTATAGGCAAGTAAACAAAATCGTATTCCGAAAGAGGTTCACCCCCCTCCATGATGTTCTGGTTGCACTGCATGCAGTGACTGTCCAGCATTTTTAGAATCATTTCCAAACTACAAACAGATAAAACATGATAATTATTATCATTAACTTCTTGAAATGAAGTTTTCAAATTAGGTAAAGAGAAATAGCTAAAACACAATACTTCCACTTTCTAGTATCTTAGGTGATACGAAATGACATGATAAGACCAAAATCAGGGCACTTACTCGTATTTATTGGGAATGTTTTTTATCATCATAGTTGTTCTGGCCTGTGCACTGTTCGATAGTGCTTCGTCCTCGTCAAAAGCAAATTGGGAGAAGCTTTCCCCTGGGAATGATCCTGTGTGAGCATTGGGAATGGTATCGACGGCCCAACCTCCTATACTTGTAGCCATTCCATTTGCTTGCCCGTCGGCCGTGTTTGTCTGACCTTGGAGGAAGTAGTTGTAGTTGTTAGTTACACCTGCCCGGTGAGTTCATTTAGAAAAAAATTATCTAGGGATGCCAAAAAACATTAAAACAACTATATAAATTCCCTCGTGTAGATGCAATACCAGCTTGGTACGGGCAGGCTTGTTTGCCATTAATCCATCTGAAATTATCTGTATGTTGTTGACGAGGCGGACGATTGTTTGGACCAGCGGAGCCTCTAAGAGCTCGGCTACCCAGATGACTGAAAAGGATTTTCACTGGCTTTGATCCAATTAACTTCTCGTCCAGAGCCTCTCGAGCTCGGTAGGCGTCTCTCACGTCGAAGAACTCTACAAACTTGACTTGACTGTTTAAAGGAGATTCCCTTACTTCCTTCAAAGCTCCTGAAACAACCAAACCAATTACATTGAATCCAGAAGGGTACGAGTCCAACTTATGTTGTTTCCACTTTTTAATAATTCAAGGAACCAGAAAGAAGTATTCGAAAGAGTAATTCCACCAAATAAAAACCCAGTCATAATTTTATAAACAATTGTAATTCTAAAGTCATTGAAAAATACAGAACAACGCTAGCATTTAATTAACACACACTAAAGAACGGCATTAAATGCCCTTCCTCATTTGCAGAGCCGAGCTTAATGTAAAACTTTCACATATTGAGAAGGCATTTTCAATGGATATAGAATAAACATACCATATCGTTCAAAGTAGGACCTTATACTGTCTCGAGACATGGTGGTGTCCAAATTGAAAACGACGAGCGTACCCTGGTTCTTGGCAGTGGGTCTGGCGTACTCAGCCCATACTGATTTGCCTCCTTCCGCTCCCCAACCATATGCTGACGCCTGTTGACCAATAAACACCCTTCTATGCTGTATATCAGCTAGTGCCTGTTTTGCATGTCTGAGGTCGTAGAAATCCACTATGACAACACCCTCATATTTTCTCTGCAGGTGGAATGCTCTAATGGGACCCCACGCCTTCAAATTCCGGCGTAGCTCTTGTTCTGTAAGCTCCGGTGGGACAGAACTGAGAAGCAGGCTTCGAGACTGAGTACCTGCACAGGGCTGTGAAGCGACCATCAAGTCTTGCTGGCAAGGGTAAACCGAAGCATTCATCAGAGTAGATGAAGCCGGACCGGTTATGCTTTCACTGGGAAAGTGAGTATTCACAAGAGGAAAAGAAACGGGGCAACCCATCACAGGGAAAGCCGGTGGAGACATTGATGGAATATAATTCATCTGCAGATGCAGCGGAGAGTAGATATTATAAGAAATGGGTGTTGGCGGGGGAAGAAAAGAGTAAGGAGGCAGTGGACGAAGAGGTTGGAGAGGGTGCGACTGCGCGTATGTGTATCGTAGAGGAGGAACGAACGCCTCAGCCCATGGATTCAAACTGCCCGTCTGTATTATGGAGCCACCAACCTCTGATGGTAATACAGTTTGGGGTGTCATGGCTGGTACCTATAATTACCTTGCTTGCAATGCTGAAAACACAGACGTCCTGTGTTGAGATTTGAGACCACCTTCCTGCGATGCCAAATTTGTTTGGGGTAAATGAAAGACGGTGAAAGTAGTGTAAACCCTAATTGTTAAAGCTGATGGCAGAAACAGATGGTTCCAAGTGGCCCGCTCCCTCCACTGGAAAGACTTGTCATAATAAAGATATTATTTGGACGCACAATTGAGCTGAATACAGAGTGGAATGAATGAGGGTGGACGGAAGAGGGGAAGAACAATTAAATGGTGACGTACATCTTATTGACCTGTTCTTGGGTGTATTTTTATGACATTTATTCCCTCGTGCCATTCATTTTTTACCTAGGTGATCGCTATCAAGCACCTCTTTCTCACGTGTAGTGCAACAATCTTCCAAAGCTTGAGCAAAGAGGAAAGAGATTATCAAATAAAATAATAATAAACTAGCTATTGCACCTTGTGCAATGGGTATGCCGAAGAGGCCTGAAACGTCAATTAGGAAAAAATTGGTTTATTTTTTGCACACATTTGTGTAGTAAATAAGATCAATTGATAAATCATTTATAAAATGATTTTAATATTATTATTAAATTTATTAATTTACATTTTTATAATTTATATAAAAAATATAATTATAAATTTATATAATTTATTTTTATATTATTATTAATTTATTAATTAATTAACTATGAAATAATTTACTGATTTTAATATTATTATTAATTTATATAATTTTTTTTATTTTTATTTTTTTGGGCAAATTGCTACCAGAGAGGGTAGCACTCTTCATTTCTTCAAAATAAAATTACATTTGTTCCACGTTTACAGTGGCATTACAAGAGAACTAACAGACTGCACTCAACACAAACCTCCTACTTACTTTAAAAATTGCAAACCACCCAACTTAATTTGAATCCAAGGTATTATACTTCACCAAATCTGGCCAGATTTTGATATCATCCAAGATGATTCTTTCTTCTGTCTGGTCAACTCCAAATTTTGACATGTAATCCGCTAAACCATTTGCCTCTCTGAAGATATGGGTAAGTTTGTAATCCTCAATTTTGCTTAGAAACACATTTATACTGTCGACCCGCAACTTGAGCTTCCAACTGGGAGCATTTTTTGTCCCTACTGCTCTTACCACGACTTGTGAGTCCCCTTCAAAGTCCACGCAATCCTAACCTTTTGATACACAATATTCGACTTATTTTTATATTATTATCAATTTATTAATTAATTTACTGATTTTAATATTATTATTAATTTATAACTATTAAATAATTTATTGATTTTAATATTTATTATTTATTATTTATTTTGATAATAATTAATAAAAATAATAACTACTCATTCAATGAGAAAGAAATTTTATGTGCTCGAATTTAATTAGATTGGGCTCCATTTTGAAAAAATATTGGGTGGTTAAATAGGTCACGAGAGAGAAAAATAAAAGATAAAGAAACCCTAAATCTAATGCTTCACCCTAAATATTTATTTTTACTAGATGTTATGTAATATGTAGCTATCATTTTTTTTATGTCACAACACCAAATATTTGACCACCTTATTGGCATAACCATTCAACCTAATAATTATAATTTTTATAAATTATTTATATTACTTTATGACAACATTTAATTTAATTTTTAAATAATAAAAAACCTTAAATATTTAGAACATTTTATGATTTAAATATAGTTTATTAAATATAAATAAATAATAAATAAAAAATATTTGTGTTAATAACTTATATTTAAATATAAATGAACTCATTTAATTTTATTAAAATTTTAATTGTTTATTATATTTAATGATAAATAACAATTGAAAAAATTAAAATATTAAAAATTAAAAATACAAATTTGAATATTTGTATCAATAATTTATAAGCTTTATTTTTCTTGTTTATACCTCCTAAATTTTCAAATCATTTTAAATATAGAGAATATAATTAAAAGAATCGTTCATAAATATTTATTATTATTTTTTTCTAGATATAGATTGGAGATCAAGAGAGTAAAACAAAGTAAATGCAAGCAAATGTAGCATTCGCAATTTCAGATATTTGCACAACTACCTAAATGCGAGGGAAAAAAGGTTACACTAATCTCAGTCGTTCATAGTTTTTCGCTAGCCACCAGTCACTATTCATGGAATTAATGCCATTGCTGCTCTCGATGGTACATAACCGTAAATGGTTTTTAATTCCTCCAAAGTCTGCCCATTTTTTATGTTCGGCATCATTGACAGCATGACACATGAAATAAAACATTCAAAGAAGAGAAATGTAAATTCAGGTGCCAAAGGGAATCATAGTTTGCAGAAAAAATGAAACACATCAGTCCAAACCCTACACAATAGCCGGAAAATCTTCATCCTGCAACTGCTGCACCTTGCATCACTGTCAAATAGCCGAAAAATGGCAAAAAACCGATAGCGGCGGGAAAGCAAAGAAAAACGGCGAAAAACAGCTCAAAAACGGTGAAAAGCAGGCGATTGAAACAATCAACGGTTGATACTGAAAGATTTGTTAACCATGCCGTGTAACTCCATCTTAGCCGTCAAAGGATAAAATGAGCTTTGAAAGCTCATATAGGACACGCCTTCGGCGTAATTATAATTTTATACTAAAAATTTATAAAAATAGTATTTTTATGTTTATTGTTATTTTTTCAATTACATATTGTTTTCATAGTTTGTGAGGGCTAAAATTTTGTTTACAATATAATGAGTTGTTAAGAAAAAGTCTTATTAGTTTTTATTTAATAAATCAAATTTCTAATATATATTTAATTAAAATAAGATCATTCATTTTTTAAAGTCTATATAGAAACAAGTATTGACATATATTTTGTATCATAAAATACGCATTACGCAAATGAGCATATGATTATGAAAAAGGATTAAATACTTATTTCATATTTTTATGTGCATATAGGCTTAAAAAAATTATGTGAATGTATGGATGTTCAAATGTGCAATCTTTCATACATGACTCACAAAAATCTCCATATAAAAAACATACTCGTATACAAAAATTGTAAGTCTTGTTATCAAAAAAGATGAGTTTATGTTGAAAATTGCAAGACCTTGTGTCTAACTTTCAAATATAAAATGTGAAACATAGAAAATTTGAATCTTCTAAATGGAGATCACTAATTCTCTATTTTCCATTTAAATATGAGCAATATGGGGTACATATCTAAATTCTAACCATACATATAATCAAAAACCAGATTTTTGAGAGGTAAGAATGATGTGTACCTATCACCAAAGCTGCTTTTTCAAATCTTGTTCTTCATAAATCTTCAACATAAAACCTGCAAATCACACATCATAGAGAAAAAAATGTTGATTGTTACGGGATAGGGGTTTGCCTTGGTTAAACCTCGTTTTAGTAATCAAACTTGATAATAAATTGAAACATGTAATTGAAGGAATAACAAGTGAACATAACAATGTCACAACTTACCATACCAATATTGAAACCTTGGAATGAAATTGAAGCATGTAGAAATCTCCATGGATGTGATTCTTGATCATGAAGACGATATCTTGAAATACTTGAAGTGATCTTGAATGCTACATCAACATGCATGCCTTCAACATGATAATGGGTCCTTGATTGCTGCAATAAGATTTTGATAATCTTCCCTTGAATGCCTTGAAGATGCTCTCTTGATCTAGAGTGCTTAGTGTGCAAAATCGCCTTCTTGGTATGTGATCATCTTCTTGTTGTATGTCTTCAAATAACGATGAAAGGTCTCCTTTTATAGAGGAGAGTTAAGTGAGTGGCTAGAATAAGGATCGTAATCAAGGGTCAAGATTAAATTAAAAAATAATTTAATCAAGGGTGGAGGTTAATTAAGAGAAGAAAGACATGGATCAAGGAGCTAAGAGGTATTTAATTTTAGTGGCCAACATAAGAGAAATCAATAAAATGTTGATTTTATTTATTTAAAAAGAAACGTGAGAACAAATAATTAAATAATTAAAAATAATTATTTAATTATAGAGGAAAGGTGGAGTGTTAAACATTAAATAGTTAAAAATCATTATTCAATGGAGAGGGAAAGGATAATTAAATAATTAAAATAATTATTTAATCGGGGAGATGAAGGAAGGATAAATAATTAAATAAATATAACATTTATTCAATTATAAAGAGAAAAGGTTAATGAATAATTTAATAATTGAAATAAGTATTTAATTATAGAAGAAGAGGGAAAAGCTAACTTTTGAATTAAAATAATATTTAACTCAAAAGTGGGGAAAAAGGGCAAAATATTAAAGAATTGCAAATAATTATTTAATATTGGATGGAAAGTGGGAAATAATTAAATAAATAAAATTGATTTAATTATAAAAGAAAAGGGTAATTAATAATTAAATAATTGAAATAATTATTTAATTATAGAAGAAGAGGGAAAAGCCAACTTTTCAATTAAAATAATATTTAACTCAAAAGTGGGGGGAAAGGACAAAATATTAAATAATTAAAACTTGTAGTAGAGTGCCAATACTAATCTAATTATTGATATAGTTCGATGATCATTTCCCAACCATAGACCTCAATAATTAGCAATAGAACACCATAGGGATTAATTCAATTATTTTATGTACTCAATAATAGTCAAATTATTGATATAGTTCAATTATTGGATAGATGCTGAGAAGATTTAATGAAAATAAAACATCTTGGGAACAATCTGTCAAACAAATATTGGAATTTATGCAAAATATTAGAATTGATTCACCAAAGAATCCGATTTAGATTTCTCAATAAATAGTTCTATTGAATATATCCATTCATTCCTTTCTTTTAAGTTCTTCTAGAAAGTAATTGGAAGAAATCTTTGACCATTTTATAACAATACTACAAAATATCTTATTCAAAAAAAATTATCTAGGGAGAGACCATTTGTCTTAAAGCAACTACTCCCTAGATATATAAACAAAAGATTTCCCTCCTCTCCTATATTAAGATATTCTAAATTATATCAAATTGGAAAAGACCTAGAGTTAAAGATTCATCGATAGGTAATGATGCCCCAATACCTAAGCAAAGAGCTACTACGATACTGATTAAGAATATTGTTGTACCTACTGGACAACGAAATGGATTTTGAAATTGATTCACATTCTCCAAGAAAGGGACTGTCAATAGTCCTACGAGTACTGAAGCTATTAAAAGGACACTTAATAATTTATTAGGTATTGTACGAAGTATTTGAAATACGAAGAAAAAATACCATTCAAGTAATATTTCCGAAGGAGTTGCAAATGGATTTGTCAATTCACCAATCATTGATGGTTCTAGAACTGCTAAACCTATGGTACATGCAATAGTACCAAAAATAACTACTAGAAAAATATATGACATCATTGGATTGACAAACCCTTTCTTGGAGAATGTGAATCAATTTCAAAATCCATTTTGGTCCTCTGTGACTTGAGGCCTTGATGTGGTTGGTCCCCCTCTCTTACATTTTTGGTGAATCTGACATGAACCATTTTGGTTCCGTTTTGCAATACTAAAAGTTCATTTCCTCATATTCTAGGAGTGTTGTAGGTGTGAGTGTTGTGAGGTTTCTACCTTGCAACCCAACCTACGACCCCTACTACGCGTAGTTGGAAGGTTCTGGAAAAGTATTGTGTGACAAAACCTTAATTGGGTCACTACCTTATCCTATAACCTTTAGGAGGCTCTGTGGAAGTATTGTTTAGTGTACGTGATGGCCTCTTTCTTGCATCAACCTATTCTCTCTATGCAGCCTGTGAGTAGTGGTACTGGTATAACCTTCACTTCATAGGACCTGTTGATGGGCTTTAATAGAGAACCATCTCCTCTCTACATTCCTACACGAATCCATGGGAACACTATAGTGGGTGTTCTTATTGATCTGACATCTCAAGTGAATATTATAACTAAGGAGATCATGTTAATCAACTTCCTGCATAAGGATGGATACGATGCACCTGTGAGTACCGTCTACACGCATAAAGGAATTTTTGTACCTCCTATAGGTAGTATTTGTTGTTGTTTCTTAGATCAGATTAATTAATGAAAGCACTTAATAGAATTGCAACACATAAGACAATGAACACACAAAGATACCTTAGGAAAACCCAGCAATTGAATCTCTTATATACGATAGAACAATGGCAGAAATCTGCTTACAATTCAGGCCCAACAATGGCTAGCTATGGATACAACAAATTCGCACCTCTCCTAGATGCACTAGATACAAATGAATATCTTTCTTCCTTGAAATCGGATATGCTACTATGAAAGGCGAATTATGCTCTGATCTTCTAATTGCGAACTTGCTTGTATGGATTGGATGATACAATGATAAATAAGACCTTGTATTTATACAAGTGTGGCGCCTCTTCAACATAGGTTGGCCCACATAAAAGAACATAATAAACATGATAAGGTCGGCCCAAGTAATAACCAAAGTATGCGAGCAAGATAGGGTTGGCTATCTTCATTCATTAAATATTGTAATCATGAATTAAATAGTCGAAGGCTATTCATTTAATTCATGTACTTCTTCTTGTAAATTATGCGAAGGAAGTGCAGCCCTAAGCTGCTATAACATCAACACTCCCTCTCAGCTAGGGATGAACTTCCACCTACACAAGACACATCATATCAGAATGAAAACAAAATAGAATATATCCTCATCGTGATATCAACCATTATGGCTACCTCCATAGATGGTATGAACAAGAGCTCATCACTTAATGTGATGTTGTCACCTCAATGTGACTTTCACCATGGTTCCTCTAGAGGGTGATACACAAGCACAAATAAATCATCACGGATTCCCTCATGTGATGCTGTCATGGAGTCACACACATGACATCCACCATGGCTCTCCCAAAGGGTGGAAACAAGGGCTTTCACCTCAAATTTCTCTTAATAGAGAATTGTATTATCAAGGGCTTGCACCTTAACTCTCTCTCAATAGAGAATTGCATTATCAAGGGCTTGCACCTCAACTCTCTCTCAATAGAGAATTGCATTATCAAGGGATTTCACCTCGAAATTTTCTCAAAGAAGAACTCATTAAACAAAGGAACACTGATACTGAGACTCCCTCTCAGCTAGGACTTCATTCTCCACCATATCAAGCTTGTTTCGAAGGTACACAACCATTATCCCAAAAAATGCTTGATGAGAATGATTGCCATCTGCTCATTAGTGCTGATATACCTCAACTGAATATCTTTCTTCAATGCCATATCTCTGATATAGTGGTATGCTTAGTTTTGTCATGAAACACATGAAAACCAGAAAGCTTCTCAAGGCTTTGATTAACACAAAGGATGACAGTTGGCTTCAATACTTGTTCAACCAATCCTGCAAGGAACTTTCAAAGCCACGAGCTACCACACCATCTGTAATGTACTCAGCCTTTGTTGTACTCAGTCCCATAGAAGACTTCTTCCTGCTGTAATAGGATATCATCGCAGACCTCAACTGAAGTAGCATCCAAAGCAACACAACCATCTTCTTTAGGCTCAATAGGCTCCCTCTAAATATTCAATTTCTTGCATCAACCACTTGACCTCATTGCCTGCAACGCTTGCAATCTTCACTTCTTCTCAGTGAGTCATAGAGCTCCCTCTTGATCCCGGCTTTAGAGATTGCAAAGAAGACTTTTGGAGATGTACTCCCTCTAGACACCAACTCAATCCCTCTAGTGTTTACTCCCTCTTGATCATTTCTTTGGTTGACATAAATTCTTCACAAGATGCCTCAAGCTTTTCATCACTAAGTAATCTCTTATCATCTTCTTCCCCCTAAACCTATCCAGTAAGCATTTTAGATAGAGATTACTAACAATCCATAATTATCCAAAGAAATATCAAGATTAGAATCGTACAAGTTATATCATGAATGAATTTTTTTTTCAAAGATCTTATGCTAGTGAACACAACGCAATTCAAGAGAATCTACTATCTCTCTTAATTACAAGATCTAAAGAATAAATAAATGATATAACTCAGCAACCAAAGAATAGTTATCTTTTTAATGAAGTCAGAATCCTGTACGCAGAAACTGAGGGATCGATATCAACGATCACAATATCTACTCTCTCTGCCCTTTACAGTGGCGTCGATGCTGCTGCTCTCAATGCAAACTCTTGACTTCGATTGCAACTTTTCACACAACATTGGAGTTGAAATCTTCATGATATTGGAACATTGTGTAGGATCATTTAATTTATCTCTTTCTGTCTTCACATTGTTCAGAAAATTGTTTCTCCTCTCAAAGGCTCATCTTAACTCAGAATCAGAGTAACTTCCAAACTATCTTTTATACAGCTCACAAGACATATTAGATATGGTCTCCTCTCTTTATAACAGCCATGCTAACAAGTGCCTTTACACAACACAATTATATGAAAATGACCGATGCAGCCAGCAGTCATTTGGCATGGTCCTCACAATGACACTGCACACAAATCACTGAAGAGGTGATACGGACTGAACCCAACTTAACATAGCTTTTGATCCTCAGATCAGTCTCACAAACTCGATCTGATCCCAAGCATATGACAACCTTGAAGACAAATGAAGATCGTGATTTCTCCCAGAATGGAGTTGCGCCTTGCTTAACTCAACAATGAGAGAACACACTTCTGCGTTCAAGATGACTGAAAGGTAGAAGGCATGTAGCTCCTGATGGAGAGAATGCAAGGTCCTTTCAATGAAATGCCAGGATGGATTCACTGCCGACAAGAGATATCTCAGGAAGGTGTTGGAGAGAGGAGCTACGGAAATGAAGATGACTCCTGTAGCTTTACACCTAGGCTATGCACAATAGCCGACTACCAATAAGTAGTAACTTCTCAGGATTTCCAGATCATAGATGATATGCCATCATGATTGCTCCCAATACGACATCCAAGAACTTGCCAGTGCATCTGATCTCAATGTCAAGCCTTCAGATCTCATTTCAATCAATCAAAGTTGACAATGAGGCCACTAGAAAGAATGATATTACATATAATTGTTGTTGGAATTCGCAAATGACGAAGAACCGTTCGGCAAACACACAGATAGCTAGGAACTCCGATAAGAAACGCACAAGATTCGACGATGACACAAAGATAGTCGGGAGACAAAGACACCAAAGAAATATCGATTAAGAATGCAAAGAGAATGCCCGATGCGGGAGACTGGGCCGGAGGTCACACGGGTATATAAAACATGAGCCAGCGATCATGACTTGCAGAAGATTCATGGAGGTGAATATTGGTCGAGTAAGTACGCATTAAAGTTCCTAACGCAAAGTTGAAAAAAGAACAACCGATGATCACGAAGGAGACGAAGTCTGTTTCAGACACGATGACACCACATTGCCGGAAAGGAATCCTGTATCACCAAAAGTTGATAAGAACGACTAAATGCAGTATATTCTATGTGATATACAGACAATGCCAGTGACTCAGTCCTGAGTGATGCGCAACTTCCACTCTACATATCTTAGCATAAGGAGACTCCTGACTTCTTTCTTTCTTTCTTTCTTTTTATTTGCATCAGTAGCTTTGCCTTCATCAATGGTAATAACATTGATCATGACCACCAGTCAGTATAATAAATTCGATCACTTAAAATGAAATCCACAAATCTGATCGGATCTTCACACAAAACCTGCTCTGATACCATGTTGTTGTTTCTTAGATCAGATTAATTAATGAAAGAACTTAATAGAATTGCAACACATAAGACAATAAACACACAAAGATACCCTGGGAAAACCCTCCTCTTGAGGGAGAAAAACCCAGCAATTGAATCTCTTATATATAGTAGAACAATGACAGAAATCTGCTTACAATTCAGGCCCAACAATGGCCAGCAATGGATACAACAAAGTCGCACCTCTCCTAGATGCACTAGATACAAATGAATATCTTTCTTCCCTGAAATCGGATCTGCTGCTATGAAAGGTGAATTCTGCTCTGCTCTTCTAATTGCGAACTTGCTTGTATGGATTGGATGATACAATGATAAATAAGACCTTGTATATATACAAGTGTGGCGCCTCTTCAACATAGGTTGGCCCACATAAAAGAACATAATAAACATGATAAGGTCGGCCCAAGTAATAACCAAAGTATGCGAGCAAGATAGGGTTGGCTATCTTCATTCATTAAATATTGTAATCATGAATTAAATAGCCGAAGGCTATTCATTTAATTCATGTACTTCTTGTAAATTATGCGAAGGAAGTGCAGCCCTAAGCTGCTATAACATCAACAGTATTGTCAAGTCGAGTCTCGTCAAACCTAAGTCTACGAACCTTATGTTTGACATCATCCCAAGTTTTGAACTCTTTAGAGTGAAGCTGGGTATTCCTTGGCTGGTAGCTATGAATGCAGTTCCCTCAATTGTGCATAAGTGTTTGAAATTCACTCATGAGGGTTTCGTGCATGTGATCCATGACACTGGCTATAGACCATCAGTTGCACGTGTTAGTTACTCTTTAGATTGCTTTTGGCTTGTACCTATTGGTCCTCTCCCACCCAAGAAGGATCTCTTGTATCACACATATCAAAATTATAAGAAAGGGCGTTCCAGGCTGAAAGTGAGATACCCTCCTTCGCCTTGTGTTGTCTCACATAGGGCTTGCCTGAAAGCTGACAGTGATGCCACCAAGGCATGTAGAAGAGAAGAAGAGAAGCGGTCCCAAGATCCTCCTTCTTCCTCTTGTGATGTTCAACCCGACGCTTCCCCTCACTCTATTATGGTGTCGTCAACTTCTACCTCGCATTTGTGAGAGAATCCTATGGTGCCCGCTTGGCGAAAGTCCAAGCGTCTCGCATTCGAGCTTCCTATCCTATCCATGAAGCCTAGGCTTGTTCAGTATAGTAGGCATAAAGCCCCTTGTGGGGAATCCTCTATGTCTCAGTCTCCATGGCCTCTTACCGCCTCGGCTCCTAAAGCAATGAACAAGAAGAGGCCCACCGCCAAGGCATTAGAGACAACTCCTCTTGCTATTTCTGAACTTTCCCCTCCTTCTCCTGTTCAAGAGTCTATCCCTCCACTAGAAACAATGTGGAGGACACTCCCATGGTTGAGCAAGAACCTTATGTTCCTTTCTAACCTCCGGCCTCCAATTCAAAGAGTCATAGGAATTACCTTGCTCGCGAACGCAAGCGTCGGTGAAAGGCTCTCTTGGCTGAGCAGGTCACCTCACAAAAGAAGGAAGAGGAGATTACTGCCCCTACATCAGGGCCTCCTTTCACATCTTCCTCTCTCCTCCCCTTTGTTTCCATCCAAACCAGCTCTGTATCACTTTTGGCTTCCTCTATGAGCGTACATGTGCCTGACCCTAGAAAGGTGCAGGTGTTCATCGCTCCTTCACTGGAGTTTCCCTTGTTGACATTTGTTCTAAATGTCTCGGCTTTCCCAAATCCCATAGATATGGTTAAGACCTCGGTTGTATCTAATAGAGTTATTTCTTTCTCTTCTTCCTCTGCCCTTCTTGCTTCGTCTGTGGGGAGTTCGCCTCCTTCGACAAAGAAGAAGAAGGTAGAGAGTGGTCCTTCCAGTAACAGAGGACGTAAGAGGATCCCACCTTCTCCGAAAGGTGGCCCTGCATTGAATTGTTCTATCTTGGTAACAAAACCAATCCCAGCTTCTCCTGAGTTTGTCACCACTCCCGAATCACTTGATAAGCTTAGCGGTGAACCTTGGGCACAACCTTATCTGTTTGTCAAAGTGAAACATGGAACTCCTATAAAGTGCATGTTTAACTCGATGGATGAAGTTTTGACCTTGTCAACGATTTTTGCAAAGTCGTTGACCTTAGACTCACAAGAGTTGAGTGAAGGAGACCTTGCATGCCCCTCTTCCTTAGCCCTTGTCACAGGAGGTAAAGCTCCTCCTCTTAAGATTCCACCATTGAAAGCTCATCCTCTTCTCCCTACGATGATCTAGAGTGGGAAGTTAACGACCTCTTGGTTGATCAGCGTTAGAGGGAGGCCCCTCTTCTTTATCTTTAAATTAGACATATGTGTGTGTGTTGTGATGTGTTTTCCCTCGTAACTGTGCTATGTGTGCCTGGATGACCCTCGTCACCCCTGTTGGTGCTTGGATACAAGCGTGGCATTTGATTTGTAAACCTTCTTCTATTTGTATCATCATTCTTCCATATTTGTGATTAACTTTCAAGAAATTAGGGATGATGCAAAGCATTGGGGGCATTCAGGCTTCCCTTACATGTCGACCCGATTTTTATTTTTACTTTGTCTTCTCGTACATTCTTCACATGGCTTGATATAGTAGGAGGTTGATGACACTTCATTTATATACTATTATTATACTTATATATATATTTATGAGTAGATCGTACCCCGAAATATTAGGCTACCCCTGTGCCCTTAGTTCGTCTTTTCTTTTTTGCATTTTCCTTTATCTTTCTCTCTTCTTTGCTTGAGTTGTCCCTCTCATGTGTGACAATGCTGCCTCTACATCACTTGGATCTTTAGAAAACACATTCGTTGCCAATGAATCTTTTCTAAAGAACCTTTTACACACTTCTTTGTTAGAATTGCATTCTCAACTTTAAACCCTAATGAAACATGTTTCCTTCATCATGGGTTTGTAAATAAAGAACTTGGAAACCTTCCTCTGAAGCGGGAACAACTTTGATCTTCCCCTCACGTCGGTGCATATTCTTCCTTTTGAATTCCTTGATGAACTAAATATATTTTAGAAGGATTCCTTGATGATGAATCAATTCAAGAAAGAAGACACTAGTTTTCGAATAACACGTCCCTTGAGTGGACCCCCTTCTTCACATCGAGTTCCCAAGAGACCCTTTTGGAAGTTTTTATCTCAAATGAATTTTATGGTGTCTAGCTTGGGGGCAACCTGACTAGACTTATTTCATATCCTTGCATCTACTCAGGGGTAGCCTGAATAGACCTCACTTTTCAAACAGTGCATCCCTTGAGTGGACCACTCTTCCTTTTGAAGGGTTCCTAAGGGACCCCTTTGAAAGCCTTCCAATTTACTGACGATCTACGTGACTGTCTGCTTACTTGTTGGCATGTGCCTTTCTAACATGTTCTATCTATGGGTAAACATGTCGCTTTATGGGTGCGCCTGTAAAGCCACTTTTTGACTCTACAAAGTCTGCTTTCCTGGGTCTCCTTTCAATGAGAGATCTTGGGATACTCCTTCCTTGCTAGTGTGCGGGCCTATAAGGCACTTTCCTCTTGGGTCTCCTTCAAGCGAGAGATCTTGGGATACACCTTCCTTATAGGTCTGTGAGCCTGTAAGGCACTTTCTTTCTTCAGCTTCATAGTTTTGCGGAGCTATGAAGTCCTTTTCTTGTCTTGCACTCTTGGGTTTTCCAGATCATAGTTTGCTTCCTTGATGATTCATGTATACATTTTTTACCCTACTACTTCTCCGATCTAATTTACCGAAGCACTCATCAGTATTCATGCTTGCTAAAGTGGGGGAAAAATGTATAGGAGTGAATTTGCACCCCTTACGCAAATTCCCCTTTTACACATCCTCACCTTAGAAAACCAAATTCGAAGGAAAGTTTTTACATAAGCTTGCTACCTTCGTTCCACTTGGCGTCCATTTTGTGTGTCGATGGAGGAATAACTATCAGGGACACCCACGCGACACACAAACGTTTGCACGATGTGCTTACATCGCTAGTAGATTCCTACAATTGGAGCCTGCAAAAGCGTTACACTTCTCATTGTACCTAATTGACTTGTAAGGCCCCCTTTTGTTGACTGACCTGAATATGGTTGTTTTCTTCATTCCTCCTTCAAATTCACTCCTTTTCATTCTATTTTAGCTCTTCACAAGCTCTAAGCACTAAACTTGATCACTCTCCAAGCTCCAAGAATTCAAGCAGCACTTTGCACTCCATAGCAACAACTACATCACTCCATCAACTCAGTAGAGAAAGTGTGGAACAACACCATTGCAACAAAGGCTTGAGTCCTCTCATTCTCTCCTCCATTAGCCTTGAGTGCTCTTGGTGGAGGTGGTAATCTTTCTACTCCTCTCCTCTATTATTTGGTTGAGTAAGCACATTTACTATTTTGTAGTGTTTAGTGTTTAATGTTCTTTGCTTCATTCCTTTAGACTTTATCATACTATTTCTCTATCATTGCAAACTTGGTTGTCTATGGAGGTGGAAACACCAAAACGGAGGTCTAACTAAGGAAGACCCCTAAATAGGCCCCCAACAATTTTCCTCTTTATTGTGTGTAGGTGGACATGCTACTTGGAGCTAGCTAGCAAACAAGATTTTTTGTGAGATCATTCTTGTCACCCTAGCATTAATCTACTTGTTTTATTATATTCGACTATACGTTTCTTATTTCATAGTTTTATTTTGTTCCCCTAAAAACCATTAGCTAGGTTGTTAGTCCATTTTCCAGTGTTCAACCTTGTCCTTTTGATCCTCTGGTCATACGAACACCAGCGCACCTGAGAGATGCCAACGCACCGTGTTGTCATCCCAGAACCGTGCTTTCGTCTTTGGGCAGAGGACCTTCACAAATGTAGTGTTGAACCCGAAAACCAACTCGCCTAGCCCCATTCATAGTCTCAAGTCTGCAGAGTGATCAAAGGACCTTATAGTCCTCATCATTCTCATCCCACATTTCCTAGCATTCCCTTAAGCTGAGGTAAGTTAGGGCAACCTTATGCTCTTGGCCCTCTGTGACTTGGGGCCTTGATGTGGTTGGTCCCCCTCTCTTACAAAAGTACATAACAAAAACATAAAAGCTGAAAGCATATTTGGGAAATGCAAAGAGAGGGGAACTTGTGATATGAATTTGAGCCTTATTTGATTGGATAGGGTCGTTGGGACCCTAGTTTTAGAATTTTAAATTATCATATATGAAAATTGGAGCAAGTGTAGTGGGGTATGTATGCTGTTGACTATGGAAATTTGGATCTAAAGTTTGACAATTTGTGAATTATCAACTTTTCCCTAATTCAATGAAAGAAGGTGCTTGACTGTTTGATCTAGAGTTTTATGCTTTGATATATTCAATCCTCTTCAACCCACTTTAGACCTATAACATACATTTGAAGGAAAAGGGAAGAAGGGTTGTGTTGTATAAGGTTTACCTCAGTCAAACCTCATTTTGGTGTTTCCAACTCCATGAATGGTTATGATGATAATGATCAAGAGTGCTTACCCTAGGTCAACCAAAGAAAAATGAATAAAGATGAATGATAAATAAAAATGCAATAACTAACCACTCAAATTTGCATTCCTTGATGGACTAAAGTCATTTAGCACATCTCATACAAGGAGAAATGGATAATCACTTGAAGGTCTTGCAAATGTTAGTGTTCACAATAATAATAAACATGAAAGATCTTATTATGCATAACATTAATTTGTTGATGTGTTGTGGACATGAATTAGGTTGATAGAAGTGTTGTAGATAGTCTTCTTATTTTGCTCTTGAAATTGCCTTAATTACTTTTAGGATGCTTAAAAGATATTCAAATGGAGGAAAAATTATATTTATATTAGTTTCAACATATTTTTCATTAATTGTTAGGATAAGCCAACAAAGGGTTTTGAATTTATAAATATATTAATGTCGATAATAAAATATTAAATTTAGGGCCTAATTAGGGAGGGCAAGGGCGCTAGGGCACCCTAGTCCAACCCTATTTTAATTTTTAGATATTTTTTGATTAAATATTTATTTTAATTTTCCAAATTTAATTCATTTCTCCTAAAATGACGATTAAATTGGTAATACATATGCATAATTAAACACAAGAACTTAGGTGGGAGCCAAACATTATATGAAAATTTTAATAGTGACAATTTACGATGCTACATATTTCATGGGATCATTTTATGCAATGTGGCCAATTTTTAAGCAAGAATATGCTTCCAATTAAAATATACAAGTTAATCCTCTTTTGACAAACTTGTAGATACATTGGAAATTTTTTGTGAAATTCACATAAATGCACCTAAAGATTGCTAGGGGAGAGGTGTTAGGGGAGAGGGGCCAGTAGCTATGTAGGGTCCAATGGTTGTTATAGCACTTGTGCTTATAATACTCAATCTTGCCACATATTTATACTATATATTGTAAATAAATAATCCAGATGTAAATAGAAAAATAGTCAAATGTTGGTCAAAATGGACCCATACTTGAACACATGAGAACTTATGAATGTTATATTAAAAAAGCATATACATTCATGAAGAAGTGAAATAAGTATTTTTTGTCTCAAATAGAATATCATAACTATCCACTATAAGTGTGTTATTTATAAAACAAAATGCTCATTTAATAAAACAAGACACTTATTTAAACAAGTATTTGTTATCATAGTGAAAATAATTGTTCTTATGTGTACAACTATTGAGTAGCAATGTACAAGTATTGGAGTATTTCATGTTTATAGTTTGTCCTATCACAAATATAAAAGGTGAGCATAATAAATACTATGTATTTTCCCATTAAATGTAAAGGATTTTCAAAAAGTTTTAGTGTCCAACTATTGGTCCATTTTTGTTTGATATAGATTGTATTTTAAATAATTATGTGTTGTTTTTATAACAACAAATAGTTATTTTGTGTTCAACTATTGATCCACTTGTGTCGAATATAAAAACTAGAGATAACAAAGATTTATGGTTACTAATAGATATTTCGTCCATTTAGTTGCATATAAGTTTTATTTTAAATAAAAATTGATATTCTACAAACAACAAATGATATTTTTTTTGTTCAACTACTAGGGGTACTATGATTAAGTTTCAGCCGAATCTTTAAAAAGTAAAAATTTGTACACTTCTCAATAGATGTGTTGATGTGGCAAGTTGCATGACGAGTCACGTTTCCAAATCTCAGTTATAAATAGATAAGAGATCAGTCCACATTTCAAAAAACAAATGAAATTCATACGATATTTGAGGCAATCGCTATATGCTCACAAAATTAACCCACACGACTAGTCGCCCCTCTCCCATAATACACTTGCCAAACATGAAAAAATTATAAGTGTTCAAAAGTTTCTCAAATGTCTAAGAATTGCAAGGTAACTTGGCTGCAAGGTTAGGAGTCTCATGAAAAGTGCGACATTGTTGAGCTAATTCATTCGCAAAGTTTGTGAAAGAAAGAACTTCGTGACAAGTTATTTTTTTTTTCAAAGTTAGCTAAAAATGTTAAAAAGTGTGACATTATGGAAAGTTAAGAAAGTCACGAAAACTAGTGAAAATATTATGCGACATCTCGAATTTTTTGGAGAGGTAAAAAATGTCATGTTGTAGGAGTTAGGTTTGTCCCTAAGTTTGTGAAAGTCAAAAATTTGCGAAGAAAACAAATAAACATGCAATTCGTTGAGCATTTTGAAGGCGTGTGAATGTCATTGTTGCAGATTTAACACAACAAATTTTGAAGGTTTCAAATAAATGCAGATTGTAGGTGTAAAGTTAAATTCAACATCCTCTTGCTCAAGTCAAATTTCGATAGTGGAAGAGGGATTTTTCCATATATTATAGTTGGAAATACTCATTGTAATGCATATGGATCACCATTGCTCTTTTGTTGAGTGCTACAAGGCAAAAATCTTACTTGATTGAGATGGGTTTTGTGATTCACCTTAAGGGTGTCTAAAAATAATGGTTACTTGTTGGTGTCTTGTGAAGGAAGTCTTAATGTATCTCTTATTGTGCTAGTGTTGGACAAGATGTTTTGGTGGAAAAACCCAAGTAAATTCAAAGACATTGTAGATCACATCATTACATTTGTGAGAGATGAAGTTCGAAAAGGTTGAAGATAATAATTCAACAAAACATAGTAGTGTCCATACCTCCTATTAGCTAGTCAAACATATGCATGGCTAGCTAACAGTGGCTTACCATTAGAGATTCAAAAGCTACATTGTAATGTAAATTACAATTTTCTTTGCTTTACTTCACAAATTGAAGAATTGGGTTGAAGAATCTTTTCACTTTGCTTTGCTTCACAAATTGAAGAACTAGGTTGAAGAATCTTTCAAATGTTATGTGAAAATGGCCCATTTTTGGTTTTACATCCTCATTATGAAATGGACTAATTGTACTCATGGATGTAGTGATGAAGAGGTTGAGAAACTTACGAGGAGGTATGCATATCCGTGGTAGAAGGAAAGAGTAGAAAATAATGTATATCTTATAGAGAAAATGCATTACATCCATGAAGAATTGTTGCATTTATTTTAACTACCCATTAACTCCCTCATTTGAATTACCTAATCTCACAACTCTATCATCCTTGGATGTAATTTTTTCTAAATTACTTGCATCTTCATTAGATGGTAAAACTACCAAAAAGGAAAATGGTGTGATTTTTTCATGTTCTTCTTATACAACATTAGGTTATGTCATGACAAGTGATCTTCAAGTGGCATACCAAATACATCTTGGGAGTCCTATTAGTCAATTATATCGCCAAAAAATGGAGTTTATGATTTTCGGTCACTATTTCTTGACATTGAGTTTCTAGCTCATTGGAATGCATTTAGAAGCTGTGTTGTCCCAAGATTCAAGTCATTTTGTCTTTACCAAGTTGATAGGGTAATGGTTGGATCAATCTTAGCTAACATGTTGGTTTAGAGAGAAAACAATATGTTTCTTCCCAAAAAACCATATGAATTATGTGATAATGGTGAAAATGCACAATAGAATTGGCACATGGGACCTAATAAACAAAACATGGAACATATTGAAACATATAGGGCATCATTTGGATTTAGTGTCAATGAAGTTACAAGTACTAATTGTGATGTCACATAAATTATAGGGGATAACCTAGTGATATCCCCCTTTATGACACATACATCAGATGGTGTAAAGTTTACTAGCTTTTGCAAGAGAATTGTGAATTTAAGACAAAAATAACAAGTAGAGATTTATTTAATTTTGGATATGGGAGGAATCCTCAAAAAATTGCTTGTTTCAAATCGAGATATTGTTGCTAGTGCACAAGGTGACTAGGAAATGATAAAATGCTCTTGGACATCTATACACAAATGACTACAACCTGGATAGAAGATACTAGGATAATTTTTTGCCAGTCAATTTTAAGCTAGAAAATATCCTTTATTATAAAGTTCATTTTATTATTGTTTTAACTCATTTTATGAGTAAAATGATGTGCAAGGCTTTATTGTAACTGATCTTCAAGAATCAGTTATATTCTCAATAGAAGGAAACTCTATAAGTATGAAATCTAAATGTAAAGAGGGGTTAGAGTTTAAGTTCTTTAGAGTCGTTGGTTGGGAGGAGACTATTCCTCACATTGTAGAAAAACACAAAGATTTTGTGGAGCTCTTTTTGGGAACTAAATAAATAATTGATTTTATGGGTATATGAGCTAGTGTTCTTTTTGTATGTTCTTAATTACTTTGATGTACAATTGGTAGCCACTTTAATTTTTTTTTTTGTCATGCGATGAATATTAAAGTTTTTCCTTTATATATATTTTCTTTATGCATCTAGGATGTAATGATATGTTGTTTCTTGATCTATGAGTGATGAAATTTTTTGTGGATATGAATTTCTTATGTACTCTATTCCATTCCTTAAACCCTAGTTGCATTCTTTCCCATTTAATCCCCCTTTATTGGGAATAAATCTTTATGTTTATTCTTATTTCTTTTTTTATGTTTTCAATTATTTTTCCTATATTTATTTTAACGTAATCATTTTTCTTGCTTTCTTATTGAAAGCATACCTTGAAAAACCTTAATTGTATCATACAAGGGATCTACTCCTCTTAAACATAGAGGAAGATCATTAAGTTAATAGTGATCTCTCCAACTATTGGGAAATTTGTTGCTCCCCATTCGACAAGTTGAGGTTGTTTTATAGATAAACATCGTAGTGAAAAAATTATTTACCAACAATGTTATTCTAAAATCCTTGCTAACATCAAGATGTTGTTGAACTACTTGTTGCGAAAATAGTTTCATAACCTTTGATATTGGAATAAATGATAAATTATGATAGAGTCTTGGAGTACCTATTGAAGATTTGACATATCATGAAATTTCCAAAGTATGTTTCAACACTTTGCTCCTATCCTTGCCAAGGCCAAAGAATGATGACAAAGGATGGGTATGACAAATGGTTAGATGTGATGGAATAGAGAGGTATGACGAAATGGATAAAGCATGATTGAGTAGATGGTATGATGAAATTATTTTGCCCCTAAAGTGTAAATTACACATAGACAAATGATTTACACATGACACCCACAAACAAGATTTTGTCATGATACTTGCCTGAGGTGTCATAAAAATACAAAATGTTTCTCTTTACTATTGTTTTATCTTTTAATTTTTTTATTGTTGAAATACCACTAATAGATTTTAGTATGAAATCACTTATGACAAATGGCATTCAATGATTTTGTCCATTTCTTGTAGCCAATTATACGCTCCTATCATGACCCACCAAGAGTAACATGTTCTAAGTATTTGCTTTGCTAAGATCATACCACTAGTGTACAATCCATATATATTTTTGTGATTCCCTACAATAAATACATTTTTTTTATTCAAATGTGATCATCTCAATAAAATACCATTATACCCTTTATGGTAGTGATTTGTCCCCAAGATATATAGGATTTGAGGTTTTGGATGTTTTGATTGGTTCTTGATTTAAGATTCTAGTTTAGGACTTTAGATTAGACATTGGGATTTTAATCTCAAATTTGGAGTTGAGGTTGGGTTTGGATATATGGATTTGTATTTTGGATGGGGATTTGGATTAGGATAAATGATTTCTCACATCATGTTGTATCTTGGAAGCTCATACGTTAGGATCAATAATGAATGCAAAAATGGAGCATACCTTGTGTGTAAAGTACTTATTTTATTTGCTAGTTTTTTATTGATTGCTTCATCTTGATACCTTGCTTCATAATATTTGTTGATTCTTTTTTCTATAGGATCCACTTTACTTTTTTATTTGTGGACTTATGTTACCCTTTGTATTCATTTATTTTCTTGTTTGATTTTCACTTGGTGTTTCATGTCAATGTTTTGCTTCATGGTGATCTTTGGATTATTTTCAATTCTTTGTCTAATATTTTGGTGCATCTAGATTAAGTTCAAAGCTTTTGTAATAATCCCTCAATAGTTGTCGAGATATCCCATGATTTTTTTATTGCTTCATCATTTTGGAATAAATCAAATAATACATGATCTTGATGGTCCTATCCACTTCTTAGACCCTTTTCATCAGAAAGATTTATCTTCTTCGAATAGATATCATCACATTATAATTACAACATAATAATTTACCAAAGTGAATAGAAGCAACACCCCTAACTTCCATTTATGATTCAAATACAACAATTTCTTTCTATTTTGTTTAGGTTTGACATTTTAATACATCTTCTTTCAAAAAAATCATGTGAGAATTCCAAATTAGCCATAATTCTATGTAAGTTTATAACCTTAAGGGAAATGGGCAGGCATAAGAAAAAAAACAAAAATCTTGAAAACTTGGGATTTGAAAGGGTTGACTACCAACATAAATGTACGTTGACAGTCTCTCGAAAGAAATAAATTTCCTCAACGCTTCGTTGACATACCATTAAGAGCTATGATTCAACGAACAAGGGGCATGCTGGTTATTTTTCCCTAAAGAACAAGATGAAATGGTTGTTCATTAAACAAGTATTAGTTAGCAGGATGTTCTTTTACTTGTAATCAGCTACCTCATTGTTTATAGGAATGAGAACAAGAAATAAAATGCAATCTAGGGATGAAGTCCTTGGGAAGGCAAACCTTAAAAAATCGACATGTTGGATCTATAAACGATACGAGTACTGCATCCAAATGGTACGAAATGATGGAAGCAAGTATCTTTTTCGATTTGGAAAGCCTTCAAAGATCTGATTCTGTACTTACCTATCTAGGATGCGTTAACTGACTTGCGTGGAGTGTTATTGAGCCCCGTAAGAAGTTAATGCTGGAGATGATGAAGTGGATTTAAATGGGAGATCGGGTATACACAAATCAAGAAAATCATAAATGCCACTCGAATTGCCTATGGGATGACTCGTGTTCCAAAATTGGCTATCCGACGAAGCCTCCACTATCCATCACATCTGACGTACCTGCACAGAAATTTCTCGCACGAATGGCCATGCCAGAGCCCTCAACTAGCCGACTCCATGATGTCAGCGCCCTCCTCCATATTCTTTTCTTAATACAATCGTGTGATGTTCGTACAATTTTCGTAATTATTAGTCTACAGTTGGAAGAATAAGTAGTCATACTGGTCGGCGAGCCATGTCAATCGGTGAAATTAATACACTCCCGAATTCCGTGATGCAAATCAATCGTAAAATTCACTATTAATGCAAACAGTAATTGCCTGATGCAAATCAGCCGTAAAATTCTGTAGTAATGCCAAAATAGATCCATGATACAAATAACCCAATTGAGCATTAATGCATAAGTAAATGTAAACAGGCTGACATGCAAGTTACAGATTAGGTGTTATCAGTGGCATGACGTTCATACGCATCTCTCTGGGCAATTGCAGAATCGCCAGAAATGGTAGACGCAAATCTAATCCAAGCAGATAAACCTGATTTTGTTATCACGATTAATAAAGGCAATCACAATATTACATAAGAGTTTCTTATGAATCCACCGCTAAATCTCAATACTCGATGTCCGATGATATAAATAACAGCATATAATATGCGACTTATTATATGATGGTGGGCTATTACAGTTGACATTTTTTACCGAGTTGCTATTCATAGCAAGATATTCCTGTACGATTTCCCAAATATGTGAAGTATCCAATTAAAATTGGCGGCTGTATTTTGGGACGACACTAAAAATGACGTCGTATATATTTTGCAATCAGGTTAGGGTTTCAAAACAGCAAAGACGTACGGGCTTCAATGTTAAACACTTGCGACGCGCGTCCCGACAACAAATTGTGTGGTGCAAATCTGGCGGTGCGGATGGCAATGACGATGGCAATCTCGTTATTTGATATAAGTCCAGGTCCATTACTAGATTGTACGGCATTTGGTGTACTAGAGCTTTCCTTTAGTTGTAGAACGGCGGTTCATGATTTAGATTGCAATCCTATGATGACAGTACAATAAATACCATACGATTTCTTCACTTTTGTCTCTTCCCTGTGTGAGAGCTTATAAATGTAAATCTTCCTTACATTATCTAAAATCTGACATTGCACTTCAACTTGCATTCTCTTCATCGAAAATGCACAACTGATCTTAACCCCTTGATAGATTTGTAGCGAACAAATATGAAATGTAGCATTCTCGACCATGGACAAGTATTTCGAGTTCTGGTTGAAATTACCAGCAGCTGCAGCAAACTTAACCCTATAAGAGATTCTATTCGACGTTCCTCCACTACAAGAGAAATCATGGTTAACTTCAGTGTGCCATCGATTATGCCTGTTAAAAGTGCTCCTGCTGATACTTAAAGCTGTTTTTTTGAAAGTTGACAGTGACCAGGAATGACCTTGGTAGCCGTCAAATCTCTGTTACGGAGCAGATATAAAAGTGATTCTCAAACCAAGAAAATCTCAGGGTGACAATACAAGTGCACGTTTACTGAGAAACAGGATAAATCATATTAAAAACAGGATAAATCATATTAAAAAATGGATGAAAATCAACGTAAATAAGTTATTACATTTTAGATCAGTGAAGTATGTGAGTCTGCTATATGTGGCTCCACAACAACCTCTTAGTTGTTTTCTAATGTGAAAGTTTAGGTTCTATCACAAACATTGAGGGATAGGTCACTAAAAATCATAGATTTCGTCTAGTGTTGGTAAGATAAATATTAGTTCCCATTAATTGCTTGGAGCATGTTTCAATTTTTATTTTTTTTGGATTTATTAAATATAGAAAGTTTGAGGTTTGTTTCAATGGGTGTTGCATTTGGATTGCATTTAACTTTATCTTGATTTATAATTCTTTTTCGTTTGAGAAATAATAATCTAATCTTGTCTTTTTCATATCTTCAGTTGAAAGAAATAGTGCAACATACCAACATGAAACATCTTAAAGAAAATTTAACAATCTCATCTTGATATATTCAAGACTACTTGTCATACTTTGTTTGGGAGATAACAACATAATTATGGTTTTTTATACTTCCAATTGAAGAAAATTGTGCAATATGCCAACATTAAGCATTTCAAATGACATTAAAATATTTTTTCACGTAGAGAAATCAACTTTAATGCTCCTAATGCTAACGTGATCATCAACATATAAAATTAAGATTGCAATTTTTCCATGCTCAAGTGTACAAATTGTAATATGAAGTAATATAAGAAACCCATGTTTGTAATGATGTTCCTCAATATTGATGTACAATGCACAAAGTTCTTGCTTTTGGCTAATCCACACACTTGATTTTCTTTTCCTTTCGTAACAAATCCTTCAAGTTGATCTATGGGGACTTCTTGAATATCTTTGTTTGAAAAATTATTTTTGACATTTATTTGATGAACAAATTGACAAAATTGTGTTACAAGTGCAAAAATAAGTGATTGTTTTCAAATTTGATAGTGGAGCAAAGTTTTCTTCATAATCAATGTCTTCCTTTTTCTACCAATAAATCTTTGCATTTATGAATAGTTCCATTTTCCATAAATAATGTGTTTAGAATAGCCACTTAAAACCTATGTGTTTCTTTCTCAATGGAGAAATGTCCTTATATAATTTTTTAAGAAAGTAATGTACCCTATATTTGAATTAGATCATTCTTAAAATTTTAATGTTAACCAACAAAGTTTTATTCTAAAGATTAAACCATGCTCATACTCACTAAATCCAAATTTACCTCTCCTTGAGAATTTTATTTTATTCCAAGATGCATAAGCAAGTTTTATTTTATTTCAAACACAACCTCCTTTCAATTTTAATGTCACTAGAGCTAACATTTCCTTGATATAAAGATTTGCTTCCTTTAGTTTTATTTTGTCTTTCTTGAGGTCTTCTTTGAACTCTTCTTTTAATTCTCTCGTATTTTTTCACACAATTATCCTCCAATAGATGCATATTTCTTTTTTAACATCTTAAAAAATTGAGTCTTTATTTATATAATTTTTTAGGTTGTATCATCAATTAGTTTATAAATCTCAAATTTCCTTTTATACATAAGAAATATACAATTATTCTCTTTTCATATTTTTTTATTTTTTTATTTTTTATGGGAACATAAATATTAGCTAGTTCCCAAAAATATTGAGATGATTTATTGTCAGATTCATTTCTAATCAATGTTTTTTAGTGGTGGTACCATCCATATTTGTGTTGGTTCTCTATTGATAAAGTACATCACTATGGTTTTCAGCCTAAAAAATTATTTTCAAGTATATATGCCATTGAACATATAACACATCATCTATTGGATGAATATGTTATTTTGTTCAAGAATTTCATTTTTTTGTGGAGTATAATTAGTCAAGTCAATTTTTAGTTGATGCCTTAAAATTCTTTGGATGTGTCATTTCCCCTCAATCAATATAGGTAGTTGAAATAAAGCTAAGAGCATAAATTCTTCCTACACTAATCTAAGAGGAGAGATGGACAAGAAAATATAATCTAAAATAATTTGTCTAGGAAAGAAACAACAATATAAAATTATTCACCATAGCATAATAATGTATCCTAAGAAAAACCTTTTGTGATAGCCCTAGCCTCCAAACTCTAAACTAATGTATTAATAAACAACAACATCAATAATAATAAAATACAAGAAATGAGCCCTCAAAAGAGATAGCTCCAATGTTATTTATATCCAAAGAATATTAACAATATAATAATACATACAAAATATACTATGCAAGCTACTCCATCTCAAGCATATAATAAATATAGAAACCTATACATGAAACCACCAAGGGAAATAAAAAAACCATGAGATAATGCCACCCAAAAGTGGCACTGTTGGAGATTGTTGGATATTGCTAATATGTGGTTGTCATCGATGTCAACACTATTGACATTAATGTCTTTAAGGCTGTATATGTCGAGGACATTGAGAAAATTGTAATAAAATAAGTTGCAAGTTGTCAGTGATGCAGTGAAGTTCAGTATGATGGCTAGCTTAGTATATTGAGGATAAGGAGTTGCGGATTAAAGGGTTTGTTGACAAGTATATCTAGTTTATCCACCTAAAGTTTCAAAGGTTCACATGAAGATTTGATCAAGTTATGAGTATCAGTGTTCCAACAGTTGTTTTGTTGCTGTAGCTGATGTTCCTGAAAGAAGATGATGTGATTATAGTAATCTGAGTTGTTGTGGATGCTTCTGTGGTGATTCATGATGCTTGTGGATGTTTCTCGATTGTGCCCTATTTGTGTTGTTGGTTTGCATCGAGTGTTGTGCTCGTGATTGGTGATTTTATTTTGAGAGTTCATGTTTTTCATGATCATGGCCGACAAGGTGATTGTAGCATGTTGTAGATCTTTGAGGCTAATTGTTTAAGGTGTTTTGTGTTCGAGACATGTTGCTTTGGGTCCTTTCTATGCTTTGGCCGACATTATTTGATTCACATTGATAAATTGTTTATTAATTTGGGCCAACAATTTGTACCCATTTCATATTTTGTTGGGCCGACATGTAGTTGATGTTATCCTTAATTGTAGATATATATGATCAATTTTTTATACCATTTGATGCATGGTGTGAAGTGGAGAGCGAGATGTGTGAGTGTTATGTGAAAATAATGTTCTAATCTTTCAAATGCAGAAGTAAAGTGTGAAGAAGAGTAAGCAGAAGGAAGTGTTCATGTACTTAACCAAAACTATAATCACGCATTAGTAGATGCTATCTTCTTAGTTCAAGATCTCTCGGATGGGTGTAATCCGAACGTGACTATAAGACAATGTGTCTTCCTTTGGGTAGTAAGCCTTTTGTATTTGAGCAGTGAGCTCTAGGTAGTGTGCCTGAATGCATGTGCATTCCCCATTTGTAATAATTTTAACAGAGTATAATCTTGTGGATTAACGTCCACTGTGGTTTTTCCCCTAGCAGGGTTTCCACGCAAAAATCTTGGTGTTATGTGTGTTTTTGATGTGGTGATGGTTTATGCTTTCATGTTTATTTATCAGATCTGAGAATAAGTTTAATAAGTATAATTTTTGTGACAACTGATTCACCCCCCCTCTTAGTTGTCTGCCCTTGTGTTGCCAACAATTGGTATCAGAGAAAGTTCCTCTGGAGAAGCTTGATCACTTGAGGTGATCCAAGATGGCGACATATAAGAAGGATAGTCTGAGATTTGAAGGAACAAATTATTCTTTGTGGAAGACTCGAATGGAGTGTCATCTGAGATGCATTGGAAAACCTTACTAGATGATTACAAAGAATAGATATATCATCCCATAGAATGGTCCTTCTACTGCAAGTGAAATCAAGGAAGCCAAATACAATATCAGGGCTAAGGAAGCATTGTTGAGTGCTCTGACTGATTCTAAAATGACAAATGTAATGGAGCTGAAGATCGCTTATGAGATCTGGAAAAAGTTGGAAACTTTGTATGAAGGTGATAACCATGTGAAGATTGCTAAGCTACAAAGTCTGAGAGGGAAATATGAAACATTGAAGATGGGTGAAGATGAGAACATCACTTCTTTCATACAGAGAGTGAATGAACTTGTGTGTAGTATCAGATGTGCTGGTGGAACATTGGAAGAATCAGAGATTATTGCTAAAGTTCTTAGATCCTTGTCTGTTGCATACAAACACAAAGCTGTTGCTATTGAGGAGATCCGAATTGTGGCAAATGTAACCAGAGACATGTTGATTGGTAAGCTTGCTGCTTTTGAGTTAAGCGAGTTTGGTGAATCTCTTCCTAAGACAAAACCTGCATTCAAAGCTACTACCTTTGGAAAAGATAAGCAAAGATATGATCCGGGAGAAAGTTCTTCTAGAAAAATGTCCAAGTATGAGCAGGAAATGAGAGAGATTGAAGAAGAAGAAGAGATAAAACTAGATGAGCTTGAAGCACTTCTTGTCAAGAGGGTAGCCAAAGGAGAAGGTAAGTATAAAGGGAAATTGCCTCTTAAATGTTTTTCTTGCAATAATATAGGTCATTTTGCCTCAAGGTGTCCTAAAAGAGTTACTAAGCCAAGATCTAACAAGCCTAGATTCCAAAGAAAGTGTTATTTTGCTACTGATGAAGGTGTGAAAAATGATGAATCTAATAAAGGAAATGCAAGTGAGGATGAATGGGTATTTATTGCTATCAAGGAAAATAATCATGTACCTATTGATTCTACTAGTTGCATGAATTTGGAGAAAGCTCTAATTGCCAGAGTTGAAGAAAAAGATGAATGGGTGATTGATAGTGGATGCTCTCATCACATGACAGGTGATAAAAGTAAATTTGTGAGCCTGGAAAAGTATGATGGTGGTTTTGTAAGATTTGGTGATGACAAAGATGGTGTAATCTATGGCAGAGGACCCATTTCTTTTGATGGTAAGCATAATACTGATGATGTTCTATAAGTGGAAGGTTTGAAGCATAGTCTCTTAAGTGTTGGACAGATGGTTGACAAGGGATATAATATTCAATTCAAGGATGGAAAGTGTAGAATATTGGGGAGTTATGGAAATGTGATTGCATCTATTTCAAATAAAAAAGGTAATATCTTTCACCTAAGTACTACTAGTAAAAGTTGTCTAATTGCTCAAGTTGATGAAATTTGGTTGTGGCATAGGAGATTGTGTCATGTAAACTTTGACAATATTATCAAGATAAGTTCTACTCAAGTAGTGAGAGATCTTCCTAAGTTGATAAAACCTACTAATACTAAATGCAAGGAATGTTAGCTAGGGAAGCAAATTAGAGTTTCATTATGAAGCAAACAACATTGTTCAAATGAAGTGTTGGAGCTTGTGCATATTGACTTGTGTGGTCCTTCTAGAGTCAGAAGTCTACAAGGAGACAAGTATTTCATGTTACTTATTGATGATTATTCTAGATTGATGTGGGTTACTTTATTAAGGGAAAAATATGAAGCTCTAGAGAAATTCAAGATTTTCAAGGCTATAGTTGAGATAGAGATAGGTCTGAAGATCAAATGTTTGAGATTAGATAGAGGTGGTGAATTCACTTCTGATGAGTTTAAATCTTTCTATGAAGAGCATGGGATAAAGACAATTATCTTCCCCACGAACCCCTCAACAAAATGGAGTTGTGGAAAAGAAGAACAAGACAATTCAAGAAGTTGCTAAGACAATGATTTTGGAAGGAAATGTTCCTCATATCTACTGGAGAGAAGTTGTGAGTACTGTCGTTTATACTCTCAACTAGGTACATGTCAAAGGTGATACTAGTAAGACTCCTTATGAGCTATGGTTTGGTCAGAAGCCTATTGTTAGATACTTCAAAATCTTTGGGAGTAAATGCTATATCAAAAGAGATGAAGATACAAGAAAGTTTGATGCTAGAAGTGATGAAAGAAGCTTTCTTGGGGTGATCCCACATAAGTGGTTAACACTTTGAGAGAGGAAGGAAAAATCATTTTTTGACCCTCCCACAAATTGAAGGGGTTCGATCGAACCCCTTGACGTTGGCTGAAAAAAAAAAAGGGGTTCGAGTGAACTCTGTGGACGGTGAACGGAGACTGGCGAGAAAAATCCCGGCTAACAATCCATTACCCTCCACAGTCCACCACCCTCAGCTCTTGGCGTTCACACAGGTTGGTGTATTTGTCTAAAAATTGCATTTGCTTGAAATTTTTTAAACCCTAAAAATGAATGGTTGTAGAATTTGGCTTTACAGCTGCCAATTGCATTTGCTTGAAAGTTTCTAAAGCCTTTTCAACAAACCCATTTTGTGAATACCCTATCAAATAGTTTGTGTGCCTTGTCTATGTTTCCACACTTTGCATACATGTTTACCTGCAACTACAACATCTGAAAAAATTCCTCTATCCTTTATGCTTTAATGCATGTCAATACCCTATTCCAATGCTCCCATTCGACACAGGCTGGGAGGATGGTGGCAAAGGTTGTAGAGTCTTTTTAAAGCTTTTGTTACACACTTGGTCATCCTACATTTTATTGTACATTTATAGAATGGATGCATTAGAGAAATCCATTCATCAACATAAAACTTATATTTCTTCCTCCTCTTTAACCAATCATATGTGGAGTTCAATTTTTATCTAAATTAAAAAGGTACAATGGACCTAGATGGAAAATAATGAGTGTAGACAAAGAAGCTAGATATTTTGGCATGAATAAATCTTAGGAATCCAGTTATATAACCTTTAATTATCATCCCATCATTTGTGAGTCATTCATCCCACTTCAGGTTATTAATTGAATGAAGGGGAAAAAATCATTTAAGGAGTTACATGCCACATGATTGTATGACAGACAAATTTTCATATAATTTCTAATTATTAAATCATCCATGCTATCAATCCCTTGATTTGAAAAGAAACATATTGTTGTGTTTCCTTTATGGTAGCAACATAGTTAGAGAATAATTTGAGAAGAAACATGTCTAATCTATACATGTGTGTGCTTTCAAATCTCAAGCTAATTTCAAACTTGTTGGCCCTTGTGATTTATTCATGTGGATCATATATTTAAGATTATTTTATATATTTAAATGTATAGTTAGAAGTTTCTACATTTTGGTGAAATGAGTTCGTGCATGACTTTGTTCATTATGTAAATTTAAAGATTTATTAATATTTCAAATTGATTTACTCGTTGCAAAAACTTGCTTAGTAATAAATGTATCTAGAAGTTACATTAATTTACTGAATGTATGTATGCACAAGTGAGAACTATTAAATCTAGATATAGATAGTGTTCATGTTTAATAAATTCTATATCATGTGCACACTTGTAAATTTATTTAGAACTATTTTAGATTTCTATTCTCTAGATCTAGATATATTAAACCAAGGTCTCATTCCTCCTTTAGGTACATACATATCACAATGGAAAATGCACCTGTTCCACCTCCATAAACAATCTTTGCAAATACTAATAGCGAGATTAGGAGATTGAGAGAGTCATTAATTGATGGTACAAATGCAAGCATATATTCAAAAGTTTGCATGTCCATTCTATAAAGCTTAGAACAATTAAGAGATAAACTTAGATAGGCTAGTAGTTTTTCCCTTGATAGAGTAGCTATGATTCTTTCCCACATGCGGGAAGAAGTACATGGTGAGGTTCCTTATAAACAAATACAGGAGGCTGTGACCAAAGAAATGATCAAAAACACTTCTTTTCCATTCTATCAAAATATATGTAAGGTGAAGGGATACCAGGTCACCAAATGTGTGAATCCTCTTATGGCCCCATTGATATACCCACAATTTCTTGCAGCACATGGTAAGTATCCAAAAAATGACCAACTTCCATTATATTTTGTTCAGCAGTTGTATGTTGAGGTCCATTTGGGCCTCAAAGTCAACTACCTGGACATTCCACCATATGCTGGTCAGGGGTGTGGTAGAATTGCCGATAGACCCACCTATTGTCGAGCAGATAGACCAGCCCCAGTGTTTAGGATATTGGTTGGTGATAGTTCTCCTATTCTCACCCCAGCTCTGGCCCCCTTAGTGGACCAGGTTATCATTGCTTCCCTAAAGGAAGCAATTGATAGTGTTGGTGACATTGCATCCGCGACCACTCGAATATCTACTAATCGTGTGGGTCAGTATTTGATGTCTCGACGTTCGTGATGCATAGCATTTACTACACAAGATAGCAACATAGATCCTTTTTATGCGGCAAGCATCCCTGGACCCACACTACTCAATGGACTTACAAGAGACATGGCACGAAGGACTATGAATTCTTTGGCTGAGGACCTCTTGGAGGCATATGCTTACATCACATCGAACTATGGGATCCCTATAGACCATGTCAAAGGTCATTTGGATCGAGGAGTTCATTCACGTCTAGGATCCCTTCATTCTCATCACTCTCAGCCTAGCAGTAGTGCACATGAGGATCCACCTACAGATCATTCGACTGCTACACAAACTACACATTTTATGGAGCTATTGACCAGTCCCGGTTCATTGTCGATGCCATATCAGCTGCATAGTCCCCTCAACTCATCATATTTGGCACACCATGTGACAGGCCCTCAGATTGACACGTCAACTGAGCATTTAGTTGATTTGGTAGAGACAACTATGATAGAGAACCTAGAGCATCCGATACCACATGATGTGCATGTGCATGTTTCAATTCTTTTTTTTAAATTTTAGTTTTAACTAGATATTCATGTAATATATATGTATATATATTGTAGATGGACATGCCTCATGTTACTCTGAGCCTTGGTCTAGATCATGTACATCGTCGTGACTCTATGGATGATTCCGCTGGCAGTGGACATGTGAGTTTTAAATTTTTATATATAGACATGTACATGTACATGCATATGTATGTATAGATCTAGATAGATACATTTAAAAACACATGTACATTCTGAAAAATAACTTTCATAAAATTTATAATATATTATATGTATTTAACACATTTTGTACACAATTTTATCTTTAGGGCTCAACACATCTTTCAGAGTAGGGTTCTCATTCAGATGATCGTTCGACTAGGAGTCGATATTCATATTAGGCTTCTCTAGATTTATGAGTTGTTTATGTTCATTATATATGACTTGGGCTACATGTTTTATGTTCATTATATATGACTTGGGCTACGTTTTTTAGATTGTTGATACATTGTTACAAGTACATTAGATTATGATTATGATGGTCATGTGGAAAATCGTGGTTTAATTAATGAGTTTTGTGGTTTGTCTAACATAGAAAACTAGATGATAAATCTATAATTTATTCATTAGAAACTATATGGATTAAAGATCTTAAAAAAATTATATTGCCTTGGGCTAACCATTATAAATTATTCAAGGGAATCAAAACTGGACATCTATTAGAAATATTCCATTCAGGATATTATGACATAGAAAATATAATTAATGCACAACAATAAATTCCAATAAAGTCAAGACAACCTAGATCATGAGCTAGAATTGATAGACATCTTAGGTAACTATGTGGAAACCCTTTCCATCATAATAGTGTTAACACTAAATCCTAGATTTCCCTATTGTTTGCACTCTTTGGTATTTTGGTGCTCTTATAACAATAATTAATTCAAGTGTGTGTTGAATGGGCCCTGTTCAATCCACTTATAGATGATTGTTAATAATGTTTTGTTTTTCCCATTGAGAAAAAATTAATGGTCATTCACTATAGTAAAATATTTGAATCCTTCCATGATAACAATCTTTTAATATGTTCAAGCTCTATATTGTAGTCTCCAATGAACTTTCTCATTTTGTTGTTGAACTATATTATTTGTGGATAATGGCATAATTGACATATATTTTTTTATCTATAGTTATCTACTACTAGAGGCATGAAATCTAGATTGGGTACTCATATTTTTTGCAATCACTCATTTTATTCCACACTAAAATTATTATGGTGCTAGTGCTCAATTTGGATCAGATTTGTATTTGTACCTCTATATGGCTTTCTTTGTTTCCCAATTTTTATCACTCTTTATTATACAAATATCAAACCTATATGAAATTCTCTATTTGTTATTTTATACCTTATGTTATAAATTTAGAAAGATAATATCCTAGAAAGGTTTTAAGAGTTATGCTTGTGGGGATTTTGAGTGCATATGTAATTGTATGTAAAGTTGAAGGAACTCATCTTAGGGACTATAAACTCTTTTCATGGCATTCATTATATATGTGATTTATTGTTATTTTCTAATAGATGTCTTCAGGTATGGTATTATATTGAACTAGAAAACTATGTTATTTGTGAGATATATTTGTAGTGCTAGTTTTCCTATGATATGGCTTATTAAATGTATCTTGTCTTTAGTGCTAATGTTGCATCATCTACTATCATACCCATTTATATCCTACTTACTAATTATAACTACCTAAGATACCCACATGCCATATGATGTACTAAAACTCTATACTATTCATCTACAACTATCTTGCCTATCATTAACCCTCTTACTATTAAAATTACTAAATCCATTATTAAGGTATTTATTTATACAAATTTAGGATGATTTGCACCTCAATATCTTTGTATATTTTATGTATTTATAGACATTGAAAAATAATTATTTCAAAATTTAAATAAATATTATTATTTAAATATGGTTCACCAAGTAAAAGTGATTCATACCCTTTCAATTATCAAATTATCTAAGCAACCTTTTGAAGGGTAATGACAAAAAGGAAAATGTTCATCAATTTGATAATTCATGTAAATTTACTTTATTTCAATCAAATGCTCTTATGACTCTTACTAATCTTCAAAAATACATAAAAAATGTTTATCAAATATTGTTGAATATTAAATTAATCAATCTTTCTCACATTTTTCATTTGGATCCCAATAAACAAGAACTAAAACATAAAATAACCAATAATTTTATGATATTTATCATGTTAAGTGTCATTCTATACTATCGTAAAGTTGTACAAGAAAGGTACACATGAGGGAAATACCATCTAAACATATTGAAGATATAAATAAATAAACATGCTCTTTTAGGGATCATTGAAACTAACGCTAAATTTTCTTCTACTCCCACCATCACTCTTCCAATGAATTTTTTTATGAAAATTAGATACTATAGAATACTCATTATGGACCAATAAATTTATTATAGAAAATATTCATTGTTTAAATACTCATCAATATTCTTTAAGTTACAAGCCCTAATATATACCCCATCAAAAGTAATACAAGTGCAAAAGAACTAGATTCTTTAAAGGTTCTATTTAATTTCTAATTAAAGGACAATACAATAATCTTTTCACCTTTAAATAGATAGTCATATTAAATAGATATAAACTTTGAAATTGTTGTAACAAGGTTTGTACATTATGTACATAACATAAAATTAAGCATTGAATTCTTGAATCAATTTATAATAACTTTTCTAGCTATAAGTGGAGATGAGCTTTCAAATGAAATTATTTAGATTCTTGAACAAGTACTTGAATTCCATGGAGCAAATATATAATTGGAAATATCTACTCAATTTAAGGTTCTCAATGTGTTTCAACCACTAATTTGTGTCCAACCAAATTTAAAACACTTGTCATCAACATATATTATAAGTAACTAAAACAATCCAGAGTTCAAACAAGTTACTATAAGTTCTCGTCTTGAACATGTATGTACATGTACAAGTGAACTTGAAAATCATGGATATAATCTAACTCAAACATTCTGGTTCAACCCGCTCTTGAATAACATGTAATTTTTTTTTATGGTCATCACTATCTAGTCTCCATTTTTTTCATCCACGTGCATGTGGAACTACATGAGGATGTAGGGCGGTAGCAATTATTAGGTGACTATATTGATATACCTTGTTATCAACTTTATAGTCAACAAAATGAATCCCATGTTGAACAACTTTGAATTGTTTTAGATATATCCCTTGCACTACAACAAAACCTGCACAGTAAACATGAACCTGAGGTAAGACATGTGCACGTGTACAACATTTTCGTGCTCAAGGTTTGTACAATATATATTTAATGTTTTTAAGGTAGTGTACACATGTACACAATGTATATATATAATTTTAAATTCAAATTCACCCATGGGAAATAACATTCCATTGCTTGTTTCAGGTTGTGTTAGCTTATTCCTGTCTTCTGTGCAACACAGTAAATAATAGCTAACACCTTCTATGTTTCCAGGCTTTGCTATGACTACAAAAACATCTCTTGTACACCAAATTTACACAATAAAATTCTAAAAAAATAGAATTGTCTCTATACTTTAAAGATCATTAAATTTATATAATATTTAAATTATTGAAAACTTACACATGTACCTTTTCTAACCAATCCTAAAATACGGTCATAATCAATTGAAATCAAAGGAATGTCTTGAAATATTTCATCCTCATTTTCATCATATGTGTCTGAAAAAAATAGTGGCACCATATCCCATTTACTAACATATTAAATTTCTTGGTTGTTGCATGCATGAGAGTTTCCCGCAATGCACTCAGTGCATAAACAAGAGTAATCCCTCGTGTATAATGTCCATCCAGGGTGACTATCTGAACTCATAACATAATGCAAAGATATTGTTTTGTCTACCCTCTTGCATCCATGCATAGATATTCTATCTACACCTAGATACATGTACTTGCAAAAAACTTATGTGAAAAAACATGTGTGTATATATATATATATATAAATTTTAAATTTAAATAATTAAAAAAAAAAATGTAATTTATACATACCCGATAGCTCCCAAAACACTCTATGTGGAATGTTTCGGTTTATTCTTGAAGATGTGCCGACCTCATTTGATGCAAAGTGTTTCTTGCACCATTCAACAACATCATGTGCATCGTCTATACGATCTTCTAAATAACTCATTTGATGCTTTCTTAAAGCACGTTTGATGCAAGCTCTTGCGCCATCATGCTCACCCTTTCCATACCCACTCTCAAAGAAACTCCAAACATGTGGTACATGTTGTAAATTTTATGATATCTAGATTTGGCTCGACTTTTGCTTGAGAACTTCCTACTTGTTGAGCCATTTCTACATGTCACAAAATATTGTGCAAAGAAAGTGAGAGATGATGATATATAAGTGGAGTTGAACATATGAAATAAAATTAAATCAAGGATTCTTGAACTTAAGAATTCCATGGAAAAAATGCATTTGAAAATAGATGATAAGCAATTATTAGGCTCTGAATGAAGAATAGAGGAATATGCAAGGACTAGGATGCAATGAAAAGGATATGATTCTAAGATGGGATATGAAGATGGTATGATATGATGTGATAAGCTAAGAATGCAAGAGCTCAAAGGCAACTCTAGGTCCAAAGTTGGTTACGATGCAAGGCTTGACTTGTGTTATGATGGATAAACACAAGGGATCAATGATCAAGAGAGGGTATGTAGGAGATGATGGACTCCAAAAGGATTTCCCTACTCAAGGATAATGGTACATGTTCCTTAACTCAAGGATGATAAACCTTAAGTGATGTGGGTGATAGATAGCCAATGGGTTGATTTTGAGACCTAGGAAGAGTAGTGGAAGTGCAAGCTAAGGGTTCTATTTGATCAATGATGAATATGCAAAGGACTAAATTCATGGAACATGCAAAGGTTAGGTGAGATGATCTTGATATGCAAGGGGTTTTACATGCAAGAATTAGGTGGAATGATATATATGTATGCAAGGAATATGTGATGTGATCTATGTATGCAAGACTAAGAATATGTAAGGACTAGGATGCAATGAAAAGAATATGATTCTAAGAAGGGATATAAAAATTGTATGATATGATGTGATAAGCTAAGAATGCAAGAGCTCAAATTCAACTCTAGGTCCAAAGTTGGTTATGATGCAAGGCTTGACTTGTGTTATGATGGATAAACACAAGGGACCAATGATCAAGAGAGGGTATGTAGGAGATGATGGAATCCAAAAAGATTTACCTACTCAAGGATAATGGTATGTTCCTTGGCTCAAGTCCATGATAAACCTTAAGTGATATGGGTGATAGATAGCCAATGGGTTGATTTTGAGACCTAGGAAGAGTAGTGGAAGTGCAAGCTAAGGGTTCTATTTGATAAATAAAGAATATGCAAAGGACTAAATTCATGTAACATGCAAAGGTTAGGTGAGATGATCTTGATATGCAAGGGGTTGTACATGCAAGAATTAGGTGGAATGATATATATGTATGCAAGGACTATGTGATGCGATCTATGTATGCAAGACTAGGAATATGTAAGGACTAGGATGCAATGAAAAGGATATGATTCTAAGATGGAATATGAAAATGGTATGATAATGTGATCTATGTATGCAAGACTAGGAATATGTAAGGACTAGGATGCAATGAAAAGAATATGATTCTAAGATGGGATATAAAAATTGTATGATATGATGTGATAAGCTAAGAATGCAAGAGCTCAAATTCAACTCTAGGTCCAAAGTTGGTTATGATGCAAGGCTTGACTTGTGTTATGATGGATAAACACAAGGGACCAATGATCAAGAGAGGGTATGTAGGAGATGATGGAATTCAAAAGGATTTACCTACTCAAGGATAATGGTATGTTCCCTAGCTCAAGTCCATGATAAACCTTAAGTGATATGGGTGATAGATAGCCAATGGGTTGATTTTGAGACCTAGGAAGAGTAGTGGAAGTGCAAGCTAAGGGTTCTATTTGATAAATAAAGAATATGCAAAGGACTAAATTCATGTAACATGCAAAGGTTAGGTGAGATGATCTTGATATGCAAGGGGTTGTACATGCAAGAATTAGGTGGAAGGAGTTGAGAAAATACAACACCACAAACCCCGAAGATCACCTGCATGCAAATAACCTGTCACAAAAGAAGAGATGGAGACAAACAAACAAGGGTTCTCTAAAAACTGAAAATGTATATATCAGAGAGAATGAGAGAATGAATTGATATGAAATACAATGAGATCAATCCTTATAAAAAGGAGATCATGCAAACCCTAATAAAACCCTAATAGGAAAAACCCTAATAGAAGCCCTAATAGGAAAACATTTAATAATTAATATAATTATTAAATATCACTTTATTAGGGCTTCTATTAAGGTTTTTGCTATTAGGGTTTGGATGATCTCCTTGTTATAAGGATTGATCCCATTGTATTTCACATCAATTCATTCTCTCATTCTCTGATATATACATTTTCAGTTTTCAGAGAACCCTTGCTTGTTTGTCTCCATCTCTTCTTTTGTGACAGGTTATTTGCATGCAGGTGATCTTCGGGGTTTGTGGTGTTGTATTTTCTCAACTCCTACACGGTATCAGAGCATTTAAAATAATTGGGTATTTACTTTATTAATTAAACAATATTTGTTTAATTACGTAAAGTTCCCTTTTACCTCTTTTCACTTAAGCTAACATTACTTACATAGTAATTAATTACTTTATTAATTATTATTGTGCAAGCCTAGGGTTTTCATCTATATGTAGTTGAAAACTATCTTTTGTATCTTAATTCATTTTACATTTTCAGGTGAATACATTGTTCCACATTCCTGAACATTTCATTTGTTGCTTCTCTTTGCTTCTCCTTGTAACAGGTTATTTGCTTGCAGAGATCTTTGGGCTCCTATGAAGTTGTATCTTCTCAACTCCAACATGGTATTAGAGCTTCAAATCTGTAGCTGCTTGTTCTTGTTTTGAAGATTTTTGGAGTTACAAGTGTTTGTTGAAAGCCATTTTTTTATTGGAGCAGTCATCATTTTTGCTTCAAAAATTTAGTTTTCACTCATTTGCAGGAAAAACGATTTCTGAGTTTTGTAGCCAACGTCAAAATTTGAACTGGTTATTTTTTAGATTTTGCATATCTTGCACAGATCTAGAGAAAATCACTGATGAAAAAACGGTGCGCATCATTTTTCTCCTAGCTGAAAGTAAAAAAAAAAATTTTTCTCGTATTCTGCTTGTTGGATCAAGAAACGATTTCTGGGTTTTGTTTCTAGCATCAAAATATTTCTAGGTTTTTATTTTTGTCTACAAATAGTGAGTAGATTTTCCAAAAATCAAGTTAAAAATAAACATTTTTTGCTAGGAAATTCGTTTTCTGCAAGCTAAATTCAATTTTTGAAAAATTCATAACTTTTGGCCACGGTGTCCGTTTTGTGCAAACGAATAGACGTTGGAAAGGTATTACAATGCTCTTTCCAGATCTACAGTTTATTTTATCAGAATATTTACCAGGCATTTTTTATTTAGCTTTGTGTGTTTTTACACTTTGCTCAATTACTTGGTCATTCTAGCTCCTTCATGGGTTTTGTTTGCGTGGAATGAGTTATATTAATTTGATCTAAATGTTGTAAGGTCAGATTTATCAGTTTTTATTTTCATTTGAAGAGTTATCATGGGTTTTTCTACTCACCCTTCAGTTGTTCTTCTGGAACGGGGTAATTATGAGTCATGGGCAAAGGGTATACTTACATATTGTAGGTGGCTTAATATTTTGCCTTATTTGTATGATCTCATACCTGAACCAACAACATTAGAGGGCAGATTAGCATGGGATATTATTATAAATCATATTACAAGAGTTATATTATCTAGTGTTGATCATGACACTGTGTTGGTTATATCGGACATTGATTGTCCTCACCCATTTTGGACATGTTTTTGGGAGATCTATGGAGACCCTATTCTATCTCCATTCCCAGAGGATCCTGCTTCAGATTGTCTCATACCCATTGTTTGGCGAGAGAATACACCATTTGATCATGATACTTTAGAGGAGCTTGAGTATTTAGACACCCTTATTCTGATGGATCAGAGGTTTGTCTCACAGTTCCTACTCTTCAGACTGAGACTTCATCAACATCTCTTGTTGTTCTTGATTCAGTGTAACAGGGAATCATACATCTTCCAGACATAGCTACTTTGGACTCTTATGTTGCAGACATATCTTTCTTGTTTGTTGAGTCCTATATTGCAGATTTGGAGGATTATTTTGAGGACATTCATCTCCTCTACCTTGACAGTCAGGTTATCACTGTTCGCCCACCATTATCCATGCATTCAGAGGTTGCATTTCAATATTCTCCACATCAGTTTGGATTCGACATTATTTGTTTCCATTCAGATAGTGAGACTCTTTAGCATCCTATCATGGCACACATCTTGAGACAGATTGGTTCATCATTCTTCACAGGGTTTCTTCGATACAGGTCCATGGATCCATTTCTTCCCAAGGGGAGGAATATCATTTGTCGCTTCAGGATCTCCTTTTGGATTCTACATCAGACATCTACCATTGTGACAGGAGTTTTTTCATTGTGGGGGGGCCTTCTCTCTTTCTATCTCTCCTATGGAGATCATTGTACATGTACTTATATGATAGAAGTTGTCTATGGGGGGTATCATGTTATCCACCTCCTATCCTTCTTTTATTAGTGCATTGCATTCCTTCCTTGCATTCTATTTTGGGGAGGAGTTTTGTTCCCACTGGGTTTTCTCCTTTACCCCATTTCATTTAGTTTGCATTGATTTTGTACATGGGTACCTGATCTGGCCTTGTTGCCGGGACCCATTGCTTTTGCTTTCAGTAGCTTCTTCTAGGTTTTAGCTTCTCCCTATGTCTATCTTAAGAAGGGGTGTTAGAGTAATTGGGTATTTACTTTATTAATTAGAACAATATTTGTTTAATTACGTAAAGTTCCCTTTTACCTCTTTTTACTTAAGCTAACATTAGGTACATAATAATTAATTACTTTATTAATTATTATTGTGCAAGCCTAGGGTTTTCCTTTTTAGGGTTTTCATCTATATGTAGTTGAAAACTATCTTTTGTATCTTAATTCATTTTACATTTTCAGGTGAATACATTGTTCCACATTCTTGAACATTTCATTTGTTGCTTCTCTTTGCTTCTCCTTGTAACAAGTTATTTGCTTGTAGAGATCTTTGGGCTCCTATGAAGTTGTATCTTCTCAACTCCAACATGCAAGACTAGGAATATGTAAGGACTAGGATGCAATGAAAAGAATATGATTCTAAAATGGGATATGAAAATTGTATGATATGATGTGATAAGCTAAGAATGCAAGAGCTCAAATTCAACTCTAGGTCCAAAGTTGGTTATGATGCAAGGCTTGACTTGTGTTATGATGGATAAACACAAGGGACCAATGATCAAGAGAGGGTATGTAGGAGATGATGGAATCCAAAAGGATTTACCTACTCAAGGATAATGGTATGTTCCCTGGCTCAAGTCCATGATAAACCTTAAGTGATATGGGTGATAGATAGCCAATGGGTTGATTTTGAGACCTAGGAAGAGTAGTGGAAGTGCAAGCTAAGGGTTCTATTTGATAAATAAAGAATATGCAAAGGACTAAATTCATGTAACATGCAAAGGTTAGGTGAGATGATCTTGATATGCAAGGGGTTGTACATGCAAGAATTAGGTGGAATGATATATATGTATGCAAGGACTATGTGATGCGATCTATGTATGCAAGACTAGGAATATGTAAGGACTAGGATGCAATGAAAAGGATATGATTCTAAGATGGGATATGAAAATGGTATGATATGATGTGATAAGCTAATAATGCAAGAGCTCAAATGCAACTCTAGGTCCAAAGTTGGTTACGATGCAAGGATTGACTTGTGTTATGATGGATAAACACAAGGGACCAATGATCAAGAGAGAGTATGTAGGAAATGATAGACTCCAAAAGGATTTCCCTACTCAAGGATAATGGTACATGTTCCCTAACTCAAGGATGATAAACCTTAAGTGATATGGGTGATAGATAGCCAATGGGTTGATTTTGAGACCTAGGAAGAGTAGTGGAAGTGCAAGCTAAGGGTTCTATTTGATAAATGATGAATATGCAAAGGAATAAATTCATGGAACATGCAAAGGTTAGGTGAGATGATCTTGATATGCAAGGGGTTGTGCATGCAAGAATTAGGTGGAATGATATATGTATGCAAGGACTATGTGATGTGATCTATGTATGCAAGACTAGGAATATGTAAGGACTAGGATGAAAGGGCTATGAATATGCAAGGACTATATGGGATGGAAAGACTAGGTGGAATGCAAGGATTGAAACTAAAGGACGATGGGCCCAAGAAATCTAAGTGATAAGTTCATGTTGTATGTTTTTGTTGTTTGATGTTTTGGGATTTTGCAAAGTTTAAGGTGTTTCCAAGTACTAGGTGTGATGTTTGTTTGAGGTCTATTTTTAAACACACACGCAAGACATAGCAGACAAAATGTTTGATTTTAACAATAAAAGCATAAATCTTAAGGTTGGCAAGGACTATATTCACTGGATTCCACATGGGTTTCCCCAACCACACTTATTCTTAGCGAGTGACTTAGAAGCTTGGCCACACTAGCTCCCCCGACACGACGCTCACTTCTTGGGTCAACCAAGCTTTCAACCCTCATGAATCTCCCATGAAAGACTCTTCACCTCTACTAAGAACTGTGAGAATGTGGATGCCTTGGCAATGATCGTTGTTGCACCAACAAATAGAAGGGATTTTGGCTTTTTAAAACAAGAGGGTTTTAGTGAATTCTCGGAGACATGGCACCTCGCGAGCATACAAAAAGCCACTTAAGGATTTAACCATTCTACTAGGGCTCTTATACCTTTAAAATAAAAGGTAGGTACCCATTTTTGAATGGCACTGCATGACTAAGGCCTACATACCATGAGGACTTGACAATTTAGTCTCATCCTTTTATATAAAGGCCCAAGCAAAAAACCGGTTGGAGTCATTTCCTCTTGTGAGGTAGGCCCCTCTAAGGTATTAAACACATACAAAGATGACGGGTTTGGTTTCTGATCACCAAGTTCACACAAGGTGAGAGCATACTCCCTACCATCTCAAACATAACAAACAGTGTTCATTCAGCCCCTAATTAAATCTGTATGATGGAAGACATATGTTCATTTTAAAGCATCAATCGAAATGTGTTCTAAGCTAAAAGACAATTGGTTTCAAAATCAAGTCTTCAATCAATTGTCCTGCACCAAATTAGCTAGTAGTTCCAATTTTTAGTCTTTGACAAGATGTCCCGAAGTAAAAATATGCAAGAGTAGTGTGTAGTGTAATGTGGAGTGTGGTGGGAAAAATGAGAAGAAAACCTCCTTAAATAGATGTTTTTGAGGATGGAGAGATTGAGAGAAACAAATGTGGGACAAATGATTTGCAAAAAGGAGATTTTAAAATCTCACATTGCGTAGTAAAATTAGATGCATGTAAGTGAAAATGATAAAATGAAAACAAATGCATGGTGAATGATTAAATGAAGTGACTAAATGCATTTCTAAATGTGAATTAAAATGATTTAATAATGTTTTATTATGGATTTAATGGAATATGGATTATGTAAATGACTTATGTAACATTGATTTTAATGTTTTAAACATGATGATTTATGAAAATGCAATGAAAATGATTGTCAAAACGATATCATGATTAATGATTTAAAACAGTTTATGATTGATTGATTATGAATGATCATGAAATTTTTATGATTTATTATGCACTATGAATGGTAATGAGATGATAATTATTTAATATTTTATTGATCTAATAATTTAATGATTCATGCAAATAAAATGATTAATGATAATTATTTTATTATGAAACGATATTTGATGGTTATGATAATGGATTTATTACATGATAATGAACTATTATGCTTTTTTTATGGAAATGGACATGAACGATAATGCAAACGATAATGCAAATGGACATGAACAATAATGCAAACGAACATGAACGATAATGCAAACGATAATGCAAAAGAACATGAACGATAATGCAAATAGACATGAACGATAATGCGATGATTGCAAGGACAAATTTGAGTGTATAGTTTCTTGGCTTTCACATGCTTACATGGTAGTTTTATTTATGATACTATTCATGAGCTAACTATATATATCTAAAATTTGTCCACCTGTATTTATGTTCTTTTTGATTGAATATTTTATAGATATTATAAACTCAAATGATGTTACAAAATCTTTCCAATGCATATTTTTTACATTTATATTTTTTAAAGATTTCTACTAATGTTTGAATTTCCATTTTGTTATTTTTGAGACACCCTAAAATCTATACTTTATAATCACAAGAATGCCTTGGAATTGATGGAGGAAATTGAGGGGGTTATTTTATGCATTTCATTCAACATAAAATTTACCATTCATTATTTATTGACTTAGAGATGAGTGTTTGGAGGTGTCAAAATATTTGAAAATTTTATAATAATTAAAAATTGATTCAACATAAATGAAAATAAAAGTGATTTAATTTTAAACTCAAATTACTAAAAAATTAAAGAAACTTGCCCCTTCCATCTTATAGAGAAATGATTCATTAAATTAAAATTACCCCAAATCAACAAAAATACACTCACACAATAATTCTATCCTATTACATGAAGAAAATAACACACATTAATCATGAATATTTTTCATCAAAAATATGAGTGTGTTACAACATGATAGCACTATTATATTTTCATGTTTTAATGCAATTAAAATTATGCATGCTAGTGACTAAGCTTTAGACTTGTTACTATCAAACTATAATTCAATCATGTTATAACATAAGAATGTTATGGCTTCCATAAAAAAATATCATGTTATTAGATAGTGTGGTAAGTCTATGAGCCTCTTTGTACCTAAGTAGATAGTTTATCTAGTATTTAAATATTTTATTTTTCTTTTAAGGTATCCCATTACGGGAGATCGTTATGATTTGTGTCTCAACCTTGAGTCCCTATATTAATAACACAAAATCTAATTTTCAAGTTATAAAACAACAAATATAAATAAATTTCAACACTCAAATAATTTAATTTTTGGCTTGGAACATGTTAGAATAGACATTAATTAGAACAAGATAGTTACAACAAAATGCATCTCTTTCACATCTTAATATTTTTAAATGGGCACAATCATATAGAACTCATTTTTATGGATGAAAAATATATTAATAAACTTGGGAGTAGATGTTAAAATTATTCTTAAAATAAATTGGGAGGAGCTCAAGTGGGAAACCAAATTTACATGATACTCCCTATGATGTAGTACTAGATGAGGGAGTATCCAAAATTTTCATTAGCACATGGTAGAATATAAAGGTCAACCTCTTGGGTTTAAATGAAAAATAAATTTTGAGGTGTTTGAGATTTAAAAGGACTCTTTGGTGCTTTTAAAATTTTGCTTAATCTCAAATTGGTTCATGCAGAATGTAATGAAATCTTTGACTCCCAAAAAGAAGAATTGACATTTTATATGGAGGGCTAGATAGTGCATATATCATTCAATATGAATATGGAATAATATTATGACAAGGAGATAGCAAAAGAAAGAGATGTAGAAGAAGATGATGTATTTAGATGTCTATATTCATTGAGGAAGCTGCCTAAGATTGATACAAAGGGAGATACCAAGATAGAGGGGGGAATACTGGTGAAAGATGGTGATTCTACCATAGATATAATTGATGATGCACAATTGGATAAAATAAATATAAGGATAAAGAAGGACATAAACATAGATAGATACAAAATTGGGTGCTACAAAAAAATACAAATAAAGAGAATATATTGTAGATCAAAACTAGTAGAGCATTTAGTATAAGGATTCATAAAAGAGTAGTAGTAGGCACCACAAATATGTTTGCATTTGATATGGAGATTGGATAGAGTACTACAAATTTAGAAACCTATTTTAGGAGGTAGGAGATATATGAAATATTATTAATAGAATGCAAAAAAAGGTGGGGTACTACATATTGGTTGTTTCCAAGTAAGGAAGGAAGATGAAGGCCCTAGGATTAAAATGTGTATTTCAAGAAGGAGGAGACACTAGTAGAGAATGCAAAAGGGATGCTAAGAGAAATTGAAGAAGAATGCGCATCAACTCATGTAACAATAATAAATACATTCAAGATAATCTAAATATGAAGGAATAATAAATTGTGATGATGTAGAATAAAAAAATCAAGGATGTGCAAGAAAGGATAGATGGTGATAAAAAGGAAGGTTGTAGCATAGAAGAAGAATATAGAGTTGTGATAAAGTATCATGGATCTAATGAAGAAAATTTGAAAGTAAGAATGTATAAAGATGAATCATTGATGCTACAAATAATTATTTATGAAGAAAGAGAGGAAATTGAGAGTAATGTAGTACTATGAAATCTAGTGATAACTTGCAGATTTTAATTCTATAGAACTCATTGAGGATGTGCATTTGAGTTTTCATTTTCATAAAATTGAAATGAGCAACCTTCAATTTTCTTATATATCAATTATTTAATGCATTTTTCCTTGCTGCTAGATAAGACATTTGATGAACCCACTATTGTAAGTAAATAAATTCCCATATTTGACGAGAGAGAGAATAAATAAACACGTACCTTGTTTCCTTCTATGATAATTTATTAAGTTTTGTTTGCGCCTATTTTCTTCTTTTTCTTTTTAAAAATTTCATTGAGCCTTATTTTTTCTTTTTTCTTTTTGTCCCATTTTCTTCTTCAAATTAAAAATGATTCAAAAAAAATTCTCCTCCAGAATGCAAAAAATTTGTGGCAAAAGAATTGTCAAAAACTTGCAACAGTTGCCTCATAGATAATAAGAAATGCAACAATAACAATTTTTTTTAATAACTTTCTCAAAAATTTACGTGTTTCCACCTGGAAATTGTCTTTTTCATAGACCAAGACATCGACACACCCACAAGCACAAGGGTCACCTGGAAATTGTCTTTTTCACAAATTGAGCTTGGAAAAATGCAAACAAACCCTGAAAAAGTGGTTTGACTTTTGTATGTATACGGTGGGGGTTCAATCGAACCCATATTGGGGGGGTTCGATTGAACCCCCCTAACCATAAATTTACACATTATTTTAAAGGGGTTCAAATGAACATATGTTTGTTTGAACCTATGAACCCCAATCCTATACTTGCACAAACATGGCAAACAAGCACATTATTAGATTGAAATGCAAGTTAAGACAAGGACTCCCCATGAAATTAAATTGAAACATTAACATAGGAAGAAAATGAAGAACAATACAAATGAAAGTAAATGAATCCTATTTTAATGAACAAACTATCAACCCCATGGGGGAATTGGTGCCAATTATGTGTAGAACTTGGCCCTTTCCCAACTCCTTTATAAGCTTTGATGATAAAGCAAGATGAATTCCTGAGAAAACTTGCAATAACCTAGCTATGGTGATGGCAAATGCTCAAGAAATATATGAAATGGCTCTAAATATGAAGATATGAAGATAATAACTTTGCATTCAAATTGTGGATGATGAATGAGATGAAGAGTCTCTCACTAATAGATTTCAAATTGGAAGAATGAGCAAGATTTGAGCAATGTGGGATCATTCAACATCCAATGGCCAAGTGCCACTTGTCAAAATGTGAATGGGTGAAGGTTGTGCACATTTTGATGAAATTGCCAATAAATTATATTAGGTGGAATTTGAAATTAGTGAAATGACTTGTTGGAGAGGGAAGAAAATGGAGTTATGGCCACTTGGCTCAAGGCAAAAGGACTTGTAAGGTGAAATAAATTCCTTTTTGAAAAGACTAAGTCCAATTGGATTTGAATTCAAATTTGAGGGAATATTCTTCTTTTATGCCATGTTGAGAGAAAATAGAGATTTTATAAATGAATTAAATCTATTTTCATGTGCAAGTGGTAAAAGCTAGAGGATGGGACATGATATAAGATTAAACTAATCAAAGATTAATTAATGTAATGAGGAATTAGGAGATGTGACAATTTAGACTTAAATTTATGTATTGATTTAAATCAAATTGAGAGGAGGGGTTTAATTAAATAAATGTTTTGATTTATTTAACTAAGCGGGATAATGTTAGATTAAATTAGATAAGGTTTAATTTATCCAATTTAATAAGAAGACTTTAGTGATTTAATTAAATAAAGTGAATTATTTAATTAAATAGAGATACAAGGTTAATTAAATTAAATCGATTAATTTAATCAACAGGAAAGAACGACTTAATCAAATAAATAATGATTTATTTAACTAAGAGATGAAAGGTGACGACAACCTGAGAATGTGATTAAGGACAAACTGATATTAGTAATTAGGACCAAGTATGTCGGTCAATTTTCCATGTCTACATTTTTCCCCTCTTTGAAGAAATGCACTTGTTGTGTTGGTTCAAAGAATAAATTGTTGTGATCAAAGTTCAAAATTTCTCAACTTTTTTCGAATGCCCCACTGTTGCCCCAATGAAAGGATTATGCTGATATGTTGCCCCCTCGAGAGATTGAACGTAAATGTATGGTTTTCCGATCGAGATCACGATAAAAAGCGAGAGGAGTGGTTCTATTGATCAGAGGACGAAAGATAATTCTTTAGAAAGATTGGATATTTGACATAGACAATTCTGATGATGTATAGATAGTCATCGACCATGGTTAGCCTCATGTATATTTTGATACAACACACTAATTTTGGATAGAGATGTTAGTAAAGATAGAAGAATAAGAAGAATAAGATGATGAAAGGAGGATCCACAAGCCTACATTATTAATGCAAATGATGATGATTTGCATACCAAGAGTTGGAATTTTAAAAGGACCAATTATCTTATGTTTGATAATACACATAGGTACGATGCATCAAGGTATAAAGAACCAGGATGGCGTTGTACCTAGTGTGATGGACTTTGACTCAACAATCAGATAGGAATATTCCTATTCACACTTGATATACAAAACCTTATTCAAAGTGTAGTTTAGATAGTCTAAACATCTCAGTCAAAAACATAGAAAAGCAAGCCTTCCTATGTAGTCAACAAGACATCTAGAACACCCTCCCTACAAACCAAACAAAGCACGCATGACAAAGTTATTTTACAAGAATATCCAGCAAGCACAACAAATGAAAAGGTAATGATCGTCGCCCCATTCCTTTCTCTCTAAATCTTTCTATTTTAGACATCATTGAGAGGTCATTGGAATGAGCGCAATAAGATAAATCCAAAGAAAAAGATAAAGTAAACAAGAAAGCTAATGTTCTTCATATCGCTAGCCAAGACTAAACTACGGTGATGCCTGATGTTGATGTCCATTGCAGGAAGGATGCATCCTAGGACATGTTGTGATCAAGTGATGATTAGATTTTGACTGGATGATAAGCTATTGATACTCCGAGTTGATCAACTTGCTGACTTACTGACCTAGACTTAAGACTTTGAATGATTAGGTGTTCACTTTTGAACTTGCTAGACTTGCTTTTGACTGAATCACCAAAGGATGAAGACGATGATTGATTTATTATGAATGATGATTATTGTGGGTGAAAGCAAGATGAGACAGTTGCACCATTTTGGGTTTTTTCAAATATTTTGAGGCTCTTTTTGGTATTTTTGAAATGTTTTGCAAATGTTTTTGATTTTTGGGTTTTCCAATGTTTTTGGGTTTTTTATGAGATTTTATGAATGTTTTTGGATTTTGTGTCTCGGGAACCGATCAAGGATGGCCTTTCCTACGTTAAGCTCAGAGATGACATAGTTCAGAGGACGATTGACTTGACTCAATGATGAGAACGATAGGCAAACAGATTGCCAGATTGCTGCGACAGATGCCTAAAGGACTGACCTAAAATATCTTAGGGGATGATCAAAGATCAACCTTGCCTACGTTCAAGCTCAGAGATGACGTAGTTCAACTGGATGACTCTAGTGTTGATTTTTTCAGATTTTTGACATGTTTTGGATTTTGACATGATTTGGATGTTTTTGATTTTTGATTGATTTTCTGAACGTTTTTGAATTTTTTATTTTTAAGGAAGATCACGAGAATATACATGAATCCGATCCGATGTAGGTACAGGAACATGCCCCCAATGTGGTGCGATAGTCTACTTTGATACAGGCAAGAAAAACGTACCTTGAGAATATGCCAAGTAGTACTATGGTGGAACATGATACGAGCACAAGATCAAGCTATGGTACAGATGTGAACGGATGGTGGAAGGATAAATAGAATGTGATGGATAAGTTTGTGAAGATCTTGGTGGATGGAGAGTGTTTTATTTACGCTTGGTGTCTATTTGCAAGATTTTCACCAAGGTACTTGTCCAAAGCGCCACCGAAGTGGTTATCACTAGAGGACGATTTTTCTCTTTACTGTTTTCAGTCCTTTTTTTAATTTTTTTTTTGATTGTCACTCAAACACCTGTTTACTAGGTTTTCATCAGGGTGACCATTTTTTTAGGACATTTTTCTATTTTTTTTGGATTTTTTATGTTTTTCTAATTTTTTTGTTGTCACCAAGATGCCTGTTTACTAGGTTTTCATCAGGGTGACCATTTTTTCAAGACATTTTTCTGATTGTTTTGTAATTTTTAGTTCTATACCTTGAAAGATTTTAGGCATAATTTTTTTTGAGATGGGAGCTATTCATGGGCTCCTGCAGAGGCTCACCTTCTGGTGTTGATAACTGATATGCCCCTAATTTATAGCTTGTCGTGATGACAAAAGGTCATAACCAGTTGGGCTCAAATTTTCCTTTGCTTTCTGGGTTTAGCACGTTCTTCTGGTTCTCCTTTAGCACAAGTTCACCGGCTTGGAAGGTCTGCCTCTTGATCTTCTTATTATAAATCCACTTGAGTCGCTTTTGATACACCTGTAGATGGTTTAGGGCATCCATACATCGTTCATCTAGTAACTCTAGCTCATTCAGTTGTGAGACCCAGTATTCTTCATCTGTGATGAGGTTTTGCAATGATATTCTCAGGGATGGAAGCTTGATCTCAATGGGTAGGATGACTTATGATCCATAGACTAGGGAGAATGGGGTGGCACCTGTTGGTGTTTGGATGCTAGTATGATAGGCCCATAAGGTGGGGTTTACCTGTAGATGCCAATCATGACTAGCATCATTGACTGTTTTCTTAAGGATTTTCGAGACGGTTTTGTTGGTAGCTTCTACTTGGTCATTGCCTTGGGGATAGTACGGAGTGGAAAAGAAATGTTGGATATTAAATCTTTCACATAAGTCATAAACATCTTGATTCTTGAAAGGTGTCCCATTATCTGAGATAATAGCTTGGGGGACACCATAGCCACAAATGAGGTAGTTCAAGATGAACTTGAATATCTTCTTTCCCGTTATGTAGTTCATGGGAATGGTCTCGAACCACTTTGTAAAGTACTCCATGGTGGTGATGATGAATTTGTGGCCATTGGATGAGGTGGGGGTGATTTTTTCGATGAGATCGAGCCCCCACTGTGAAAAGGGCCAAGGTGTAACAATAGGGTGAAGCTCTTGAGTTGGTACATGGATGAGGTTCCCATGCTGCTGACATTGTAAATATTTTTTGACGAATTTCTGTGCCTCTCTTTCCATTATTGGCCAGTAGTACCCAGTTCTCAGCAAATTCTTAGCCAAGGTCATACCACTCGAGTGTGATCCACAAATTCCATTATGTACCTTAGTTAAAGCAGTCAAGGCTTCCTCAGTGTTCAGGCAACACAACAGGGTTCCTTCAATGCTCCTACGATAAAAAGGTTTCTCCTAGGATGACAAAGCGGGTTGAATTCTTGATGAAGGCTCGTTTAAGGTTTAGGGTTATATCGACAGGCAAGACTCCTATGCTTAAGTAGGTGTAAACATCATGATACCAGGGATCATTGGGTCCAATGATTTCACACACAAATTCAGACTCTGGTACCTTGAATGTTGGTACGAGTAGCTGCTCTACAAGGAATTCTTGTTTTGGAACATTGTTTGGGATTTCCAAGAGTGATCCAATTGTGGCCATAACATCTGCTGCTCTGTTGTTTGCTCTAGGTAGTTGTTCAAAGGTGACATCAATAAATAATTCTTTGAGGCTCTCCACCAATTTCTTGTATGGAGTTAGCTTGTCGTCCTTTGTTTGGTACTCACCATTGACTTGGTTGATGATGAGCTGTGAATCTCCATAGACTTTGAGAGTCATAATATGCCATTGTACCACAATCCTTAAGCCTATGACAAGAGCCTCATACTCTTCTATGTGGTTTGTGCATGAGAATGACAACTTGTAAGATTTGGGAATGTAGTATCCTTGGGGAGTTATGAAGAAAATCCCTGCTCCCAACCCATGTTGCATGTAAGATCCATCAAAGTACATCTTCTAGTGGTCTGCAACACTTAGGTTAAAAATTGACTCGTCCAAAAATTTTGAGATAAGTGGGTTTTCTGCATATATAGGAGCCTCTACCAGTTGGTCTCCAATCACTTGTCCTTTGATGGCCTTGCACTCCATATATTCAATGTCGTGTTCTATCAATATCATGACCCACTTGGCTGTCCGTCCAGTGAGAGTGGCCTTAGAAAGTAGGTATTTGAGAGGATCTATCTTTGCAATCAACTTGATTTGATGAGCCAACATGTAGTGTCTGAACTTTTGGGCTGCAAACACAACTGCTAGACAAGATTTTTCAATAGTAGTGTAGTTTAGCTCATGTCCCACCATAGTTCTACTGATATAGTATATTGCTCTCTCTTCCATTTTCATCATGTTGAGCTAATAAAGCACCAAGAGCTGCCATGGTTGCTGAAATGTACAAGATCAGTGGCTTTCCTGAGATTGGTGGCATTAAAACTGGTGGTGTGAGTAAGTATTCTTTGATTTTGTTAAATGACTGATTACATTTTTCATCCCATTTGTATGCTACCCCCTTTTGGAGTAGATGAGAGTATGGTATCTATTTATCTGCTAGTTGCACTATGAACCTGTGGATGGATTGGAGCTGCCTTGTAGACCTCTCAGCTGTTTTAGTGTCCTGGGTGCTTCCATATCGAGGATGGCTTTGAATTTAGCAGGGTCCACCTCTATTCCTCTGATTAACACTATATATCCTAGGATCTTGCCCGATTGCACCCCAAAGACACATTTCTTTGGGTTGAGACGAACCTTATATTTTTCCAATCTATCAAAAATAGAGCTCAAGATTGCTATGTGGTCCTGTCTTTTTTTGGATTTTGCCAATATGTCATCAATGTAGTCTTCCACAGTCTTATGAATCATGTCATGAAAGATTAGTGTTATGGCTCTTTGGTATGTTGCACCTACATTTTTTTACCCGCAAGGCATCATGTTCCAGTAGTAGGTCCCCCACGGACATGTGAACATTGTCTTGAGTTGATCCTCCTTTGCTATCATGATTTGGTTGTATCCTGAGAAACCATCCATTAGTGATAGAATCTCATGTCCGACCGTCATATCCACTGTCATGTCAATGTTGGGTAGTGGAAATTCATCCTTAGGACATGCTTTGTTTAGGTCTCTGAAATTGGTGCAAATGCGAATGCCCCCATTCGACTTCGAAATAGGTACAATATTGGACACCCACTCCGGATAATCAATCGGGAATAGGAATCTCACGTCCAAGAGCTTCCGTAGTTCCACTTTGACTAACAAGGCTATTTGGGGGTGCTTCTTTCTCAGCTTTTGTCATACTGGCTTTGCCCCCTGGATACACAGCTAAATGATGAACCACCACCTCGGGATCAAGACCCAGCATGTCAACATAAGACCATGAAAAGTTCACTTTTATTTCTCTTAGGAATGCTGCTAAGAGTTCTTGTTCTTCTGATAGAAGTGACTCAATGTAGAAAGTGGTTTGGAATAGCTCCTCTGTGCCCAGGTTGTCAGGATTGCACTATTCTGCCAAGACCGCTGATTTCTCTCGATGAAGTGCAGTAGGGGAAGATTGAGTCCTTCATCCTCTGGTGCCTTAGAGAGGTTTTCACCATTGGATGCATCCTTTGTTTTTACTATTTTATGGTCAGAGAGTGCCATAGAGTGGTTTTCACTCAATGACCCTAAGCTTATTCTCATTCTTTTGCTTTTGTGACTAAAGGACTCAATTGTCTCCCCGTAGTATGCTTGTGTGTCTAGTGTGATGTCAAATCCCGCCTTATGATCTCCACCTAGTACTGTATCTCGTAATACCAAGAATTCTAAGAGTTCCGCATCATTTTCAAATGTGTCTAGAATCGATGGTCCTCGTTGGTCATAATCGATGAGTTGTGGGTAGACGAGGTTTATCTTGTGGGGTTGGTGGTCTGACTCAAAATATGATGTGCTAATGATGAGTAAGACAGAGTCTTCAAATAGCATGGGAAGGCCTGTTATGGTTTCTTCGTCATCACTACTACTACAGATGTCGGTGATATCAAAGGTGAAGTTATCTAATGGAAAATCTGTAGATACGGGTAGTTGAAGGGCGGTTGTTGATAACTGAGGGGGAGTCCTGAATGCTCTAATAGGGGTACCTCTGCCACATAAGGTTATACTTGGAGAGGTACATCCAAGGCCAAGATTTCTCATTTGTCTTTCTACAATGATGGGCTCCATTCGTCCATTGCTATTCCTTCCAAGGATTTCATTTCTATTGCTAGCCCATACCAAGCATCATTTACAATCCTCTATTTATTTCATCCATGGGAAGATTAGGTGTGGGCCTTTCATCTTGGTATAGTGAGCTTGAAATGTCTCTTTCGTCTACATTTTCCTGACTTAGATCCCCCAACAACGGAATCTAGAAGGATCTACCTTGAAAGTGTGAGAGGGTGTCTCAGCTGGTTGGGGTTTCCCATGTGACCTAGGAGATTGAAGTAACTCTCCTACGACAAAAGCATTCTTCTTCATTCTGTATTCCCCACATGCATTGTCTTGGATCATGAGCTTGATGTCAAATATGTCGGGGATGGAAGGTTTCTTTGTCCCAAAAGTGGAGGCGATGTTGGATGGGTCTATGTATGAAGTGGAGGGACCTTCATCATTCTTTAGGACTTGGGGTATTTTGTAATATCTGGCTTCAAGATTCTTGCAATAGGCAAAAGGCTCAAGATCACCATGAATTGTGATCTCATTTTGATATGAAAACTTGACACACTGATGGAATGTCGATGCAACTGCTTGCATCCCATAGATCCATGGATGCCCTAGAAGAATATTATAGGGTAGGTCAAGGTCAAGCACCTGATAGGTGGTTTCCATAATAGTCGGCCCTACTTGAATAGGGAGTTGAATAGTGCCCTGAGACACTCTTTCTTGATCATCATAGGCTCTGATCATGATACATTTACCTTTATAAATGGAATCTTCAGAAATTCCCAAGTTATTTATGAGTTTAAGTGAACAAGTATTGATTCCTACACCCCCATCCACCAAGACTCTCTTGAATTTCGTTTTGCGAATTAGGACTTCGAGGTGTAATGCACGATTGTGAGATGGTTGGGCAGGGAAGTCCTGATCAAAAAATGTAATGAGGTTCAAAGTGGAAATGTTACCAACCATGGCTTGAAATTGCTTTGTATCTAGGTCAGTGGAGACTGTGGATGAAGTAAATGCTTTATCGATGATTTTTCTATGTGCAGCAGAAATTTTCACTAACTCCATGATGGAGATTTGAGTGGGGGTCTTTTCTAGTTGGTCAAGGACATTGTAACCATAAGGAATGACTTTAGGATTTGAAGTGGGGGTCTTAGATGGTTGTGATGCCCCGAAAATAGTGACCTTACCACCGCGTGTGGTGACTCCATAGTCAACGTTGGCTCCCTTAACATTTATCATAGTGACCCATTCATCAAGGGATGCGACAACAATTTCGTATACATGGCTTAAATTGCCATATTTTTTCTTTCCTTTATTGTTCCCTTGGTTATTTCCTTGGTTGTTTCCTTGATTATTTCCCTAATTATGATTGGGCATCAGATTCATGTATATTTTGAGATCTTGATTGCCGGTGGGTTGCTCGACATTTATGATTTTATCCTCAATGAGGTCTTGGATGATGTTTTTTGAACTCATTCAATTCGTGATCATATGCCCTTTGATTTTATGATAATCATAAAGGATATTTTCATTGTACCAGGGTGGTTTTGTCATGGGTTTCACATACTGCTCAGAATTGGATATTTTGATGAGGTTCTCTTTAACATTGTTACGATTGTTATTTTTTGATTGATGATGGGTTTGGATATTATGCTTGGGAGCACTAATGATGACCTTGGCATCGACCACTCTGTCATTTGTGACATTTCCATTCCTTGAACATGTGCGAGGCTTATCATTATAACTAGTGGATGGGCGGTTATCCTGATGTGAAAGAAATGTAGATGCGCCCCCTTGCGTAGTGAGGGACCTTTCGATGTTGAGTGCCTTCAGGATCAATTGATCATATGTTCTGATGCATTGAATTTTTAGGTAAAATTCCAAGTTTTCATCCATATTGGCTATGATAGTGAAAACTTGTTGCTCCTTTGGCATGGTCCACTTGCTTCGGTTGGCCTTGGATCACCATTGTTGCAAGAAGGAGGTGAATAGCTCTCCTTTCCCTTGTTTGAGTGTTGATAGTTCCTCCAGACTAACATCCATACCCATGTTGAATGCATAGTTTTTGAGGAATGCGTCCCACAATTTCCTAGAATTTTTTGATGCCTATGGGTAGATGAGAGAACCATTCCATGGTGAGATTAGTCAGGCTTCAAGGAAATAGTTGCATTAGGTATGTGTCATCGTATGCAACTTCCATGCAATGCAATTGAAACTCTCTGATGTGATTTTTAGGGTTTCCCATCCCATTATACTTGTCGAATTTAGGGATTTCAAATCCCTTTAGGAATGGTACCATTGTAAGACTCCTGTCAAAAGGATACAAGCACAAATTTCTCGATGTTCTGGTTGTTTTTTCTGACTGAAGGTCAAACACTTGCTGCGAGAGTAGTTTGATCTGTTATGTTACACCATTTTGTGGATCAGGAGGTGAGATGAATGTGTTTTGAGGTGTTTGCGGTGTTTGATTTATGGGTAGGGTATTGATGGGGGTTTACTGTAAGCTTTGCTGTGCTTTTAAGGCCTACTGATATGCATGCATTTGTACCAACAATGCTTGTTGTTGGTCCTATTGCTGTTGTTCCAACAAAGCTTGTTGTTGGTCCTGCTATTGTTGTTCCCACAAAGCTTGTTGTTGGTCTAGCCGTTGTTGCACCAACAAAGCTTGTTGTTTTTTAGTTGTTGTTGCGCCAAAAAAGCTTTTTGTTGGTCTACCTGCTATTGTGCCAACAAAGCTTGTTGTTGTGCCTGAAAATCTTACAGGGCTTGTTGGTATGCTTGTTGATGGATTGCTTGTAGTTTTGCATGGTACTATGCTTGCATCCGCTGAGCCTGGTGTTGAGCTTGAGCTTGAACCTATTCTATTTGGACTGCTTGTGCCGCTTGCGTAGCTTGTGTGACTTGTGCAGCTTGAGCGGCTTGTGCGGCTTGTTGGGTGGCTAATTGCGCTTGTTCTTGCTGAGCAGCCAGTTGTGCAACTTTTTGATTTTGTTGAAGTACCCTTTGGTGGGTGGCTTGTTTAACTACCTGAATCATGGTGATGAATGAGTTTTTCATTTTCACTTTTGGTGGAATCGATGGTGGATTGGGAATGGTGTTGACCATTATGATGAGCCAAAGGGTTGTGTTGACCATCGGGGTTTGAATTGTGGATGGTTTGAGTGAGATGCTTGGTCCTTGAGACACTTGAGGAATAGTGGATGTGTTGAGCGTTGTGGTTTCTTGAATGGTTGCCATCTATTGTTGCGATACTGATGGAAAAAAGAGGGTGTTTGATGTGATGCTTAGATTGCTTTGGTTTGGTAGATTGGTGGTGGGTAGGGGGGGAAGGCCCAACCCAAAAGGTGATATAGATGTCAGTGTTAATGGAGGGAATGGTGGTGTGTTCCCTTGGAAAAGTGATGACGAGGAAGGATTGATGACTCCCCTGTCCCGAATAACCCACCCTCTCCTTGCGAAATAATGGGGAGAGAAGTCTGTATATCTAGTAGATAAATTGGCATTGCATGAAATGAGGATGAGTCTGCATGATTATGAAAAGTAAGCAGAACATATAGGTGTAATGGAGTTATCAGGACAGAGTGATCCGGTGTGGTGTTTGTATTTATTTCTCTATTGTTTACAAGGCGATGCTTTTGGATTTCGCGAAGCATGACGCTTCCCTTGTTAACAACTGGCGGGGTTGAAGCGATTGATGATATGATTTGGGGAATATCCTGAGTGATGTTTGGGAGTGATACTGGGGGTATGCTCACAAGAGGCCTTTCCATATTGGTACTCATGTCAAAGTCATAAGGGAGTTTGGACCCTTCTTTCGTTAACACACGTATAGATAGAGAGGGATTAAGTTTCAACATGGCATTGATGATTCTATGATTCTAAGGATTCCGAACCATTTCAGATATTTCCTCTTGCATCATTCCTAAGTCATTCTTGATGAGTTCATCTACATGACCCTCCTCTTGAGGGTTTTGTGATGGAAAATAGGAGTTTTTTGGAGGATTGCTTGATCCCGTAGGGTTTATTTCGGGAGCCGTTTGAATTAGGTCACTTGAAGTTGATGTTTCCTTAGTGATCTCCATGTTTTTCTTGTGTTGTGATCTTGTTTGCACCATAAAATAGAGATCATTTGATCTTAATCCTAGGCACAAAAAAGAAAAAAACTAGGAGAGGTTAAGGATCAAAAGTGATGATGGGGATGAGATGAATGGATGACAGATGATGTGGATGAATGAAACTCTTGAAGAACCTTGGGGGAGATGCTAAAATTTTAGGGCTTGATTTGATTTGATTTTGATTTGAGGATAGTTTGACTAAGTGTGTAAAGCCAAACAAGATGATGATGAACTCATAAACCCTAGGAAGTTGTGTTATCCTAGAGTAAACTCGTACAAGAGGGTGATTTGACTAAGTGTGTTAAGCCAAATAAAGTGATTTTGAACTTGTAAACCTTAGGAAGTTGTGTTATCCTAGAGGTAAATTCACTCAAGAGGATTGATAGTTTGACTAAGTGTGTTAAGTCAAACAAGGGTGATGCTGATTTTGCCTAGAAGTTTATTATGAATGATGTTTTCAAAGTTTCCAAGAATTTGTTGGTGAAATGATTTTTGATTTTGATCGTTGAGAGATGGGTGAGAGTGATGATTTTGATCCTAAACTTGACCTAGGTAAAACTCCTTACAGGACCTCAGTTTTGAAGAACACTCAATACTTCCTAAGTGAGAAAATCAAACCTTTGAAAAAGATTGGGATGTTGTTGACAATAAAACTCATACAAGTTAGGGTTGTTCTTTGAAGCTTTCTTTTAGAAGTTGTAAACCAATATTTCTCTAACTTCGAGAAGCCTTTCAAGACGCTCCACAAGAGATTTTGGGCTAATCTTTTTGAAGCTTGGTTTTTGGATTTTGATGTTGTGGAAAATTATTTGAGAGAACACATGTGGGAGGTCCAATTGTCTTTATTTTTGCTTAATATGTTCCTTTTACCATATATTTTGATTAAAGTTTCAAACTAAATATATAATGTTTTAATTTCTTCTCATCCCACAAGGCCCATTATGTGGAAAGTTGAGGAAATTAAGGCAAAAGTTTCCTATTTGTTGACTTTAGTGAAAAAAAATGATGATTATGTTGGAGTGAAAATACACTGAGGGGGGGGGGGTGAATTAGTGTTTATAAATTCTTTAACAAATTTAACTAAAACTGAAAAGAACCATACATATGTTCTCATTTATCAATGATAGAATCATTCATGTATGTGAATGCAATCATATAAATTGAAATGAGAGTAGCGTAACATTGCATTTTAAAGCAGTAAAGCATTGAAGCAAATGAATCACAGAAACACAAATAGACACAAGATATGCCAAGTGGAAAACCCTCCTGGGGTAGAAAAACCACTCTTGAACCTGCTGCCTTTTTCAGCCTTTCATTTCAATAATTATTTTGACAATGCCTGAATGGCTGATTTCTGAGCACCGACTCAAGGAGCACCAACCCATTTGTTTAGAGACACTAATCTCAAGGAGAAACAACCCCTTCTCTATTTTTCAATAGAGCATAAAATGATGCAGAGGATCTCTCTATTTCTCTTATTTCTGTCAAGTGCCTCTTGACAGACAATGCATAAAATTCTCAAGAGTCAGGAATGACTCTTCAGGATTCCATTCATTATCAAAACTTGATACAGCTTGAGGAAAATAATCTATTTACAGTGTCAATACTTCTCATCAAACTACATTACATTGATACGACCTTTTTGTTTTTTCTCACTCTCTCTTTTTCAATCTTTCATGATACAAAATACAAAACAAACAACACACTGTGTTTTCCAAAATTTCAGCATAAAAGAATAATTAACCTGACTCCTTGAATGAAAAAACTGCCCTCTTTGTTTTTAGGTGTTTCTGTAATGATCAAAGCCCAATCTCTCCATTTTCAACCATTTTCAGTTTACATCATTACATTTCAGGAAGTATATCAACTGTTTCTCGTTTTTCCACTTTTGAGGAATTGTACAAAGATAGTTTTCAAGTTACAATTACTACTGTCAATCAACAGTTTTAGAATATACCGTGTTCCACAGAGATATATTGTTTCTTTCTGACAAGAATAGAACAACAAGTCCAAAAATAGAGGTGTAACTGAACTTTTCCTAACAAGCGGCCTACACATGCAGTGCTTACCCAAAACAGTAAGAACACATCTTTTAAAAACAAGAATAATATCCATTTTACCCTGCCAGTAACAACAATGCAACTGAAAAAAAGTAATAATGCATATAATAGTAGTTACCAATGAATCCAGGTAAGAAACTGAAGAATTTTGAAGTATTCAAGCTAACCCACAAACTCAAAAACTCGTTTCACCAAAATGATAAGATAACCTTCAGAAAATACAACCAAGAACTGTTATAAATGAACCCGGGTGATAAACTGAAGAGATTCGAGGATATTATGATTTTCCCACAACCAGAAATCACAAACCCTTTTAAAACTATCATGATGATCTTTAAAAGAGTTGCAATCACGTTTTTTAAAATAAACATTTCAGACTTTTCTCTTCAAAGGAATAGACGTTTTTCATTTTTTATTTTGCATAAGAGAGAAAAACTTAGCTCCTAATAAGCTTGACTATAAAGTAACGGATCTGCAAAATAGACTAAGGATGAATCCCTGACAAAAGTAATGAGCTTGCTATCAAAAGGAGTTTACCAGTCCTGCAGAGGAAGAAACGACCACAATACCTTCCAATCTTGCCCCATCACGAGTTGACGACAAGCAGACAAACCAAATGACCATAGTAATGGTCTTCTCACCTCCCCCATACGCTATCCAAGATCTAAACGCCAGAGATAACAATGAAACGACTAAAGGAATGATTGCATGGTGGCAGCCAGAGTAGGGTTCGAGACCCTCGAGCAAGGAAATAAAATTTTGACCTAAACTTCCATCCAAACAAAAACATAATCCTTTGCAAAATGGAATAGCATTTAGAGTCCGAAAGGACAGTCATCAAAAAGACAAAAAAACTAATGATAATGATGTTTGAAATCCGTGGCCAGTTCAAAGATAGACATGCCGATAGGCATGATAACATTTGACTATTTTAGTCATTGTGAAATCATTGACCAATCCATTTTCCCGAAACAAAGACTTAAGTATGTGTAATGCTGACTTCCCAATGAACAAGGGTTGGTCACATCCAATGTGACATTAACATAATTACCAATGCATTTACCTGTTGTTGGCCTTTAGGCCCAAATAAATGTCAAATATTAGACCTGATGCAAATGCTAGTGAGAGATCAAACATTTAAACCTTTAACAAAAGTTGATTTGCCATCACATAGAAATCCAATAGCATATAGTGTGCCAAAGATAATGGCCAATGCCAAGAGATATCAATTAAAAGTAATACGATAGCCACCGCATTATAACCAAATATAATGTGCCAAATATTATCCAAAACCTTGTGAAGAGATAAATACTGAATTGATGCAGAACTCACAAAGCCATAATCCCATGCCAATTACCATGTACGAAGATAGAAGGAATGATCAAATAGTGATCAAACCCCTATAATATGCCAAAAACTAAATATTGAGAGCTCATAATATTAACAAATATTCCATGTACCAATGCCACTGACTGAGAATAGAGAAATATATCTTTGACGAATATCAAGATGCTTGTTACTGATCAAGCCATAATTAATCAACCTGTAGAAGAACTGATCATGCTAATCACTTGTAATCAAGTGAAATATTGAAACACAAATTTATCAAAATAGAAACATGTCACCTGAATAATGGAACATAGAACCTGTAACCAGAATACCTCAACCGAGATCTGTACATGGAGCCAAGATATCAAAGCCTTCAAATATAATATAATCAATGAAGTAAATATGCCAAATAGAAAAGTAGATCAACTGAGAAAGTAACCACTAAGGTGCCAGAGGTAATACAAATTGTCATTAAGGACAAAAATAGCACAAGAGGGATTCAACAGATTAAACCCAAGCACTTAGAAAACTCTAAGGATGGAATCCCTAGGGCAAGCAAGAGCACATGGATTTGTCAAGGGTATTTGTTTCCTCTAAAGGGTTTGAGATTTTGAAGCTTTTGTGAATGTTGGTTTTCCAATGTTTTAGATCCAAGCAAAGTGTTTTGATTTCAATGACATGCACATCCCTAGGCTGAAAAGACAATATTTGTTGGGTTCTCACTTGGACGAATCCAATTGCACATATTCAGTGCGGATGATTAGATGCTTGACCACACAGGCTCCCCCTTATAGTGCACTCACTTCTCGGTTCAATCAAGCATTGGTACCCATGAATCTCCCATGGAATACTTTTCATCTCTACACTAGAACCACATGTATACGTTGGACAACTTCAACTTGGACATGACCTTTTACACCAACAAATAGTTAAGGATTTTGGCCTTTGCTAAACAAGGGGTTTTAATTGAGACTTTCCATTTGTGGAGATTGACCCATGCAGCGAGAGATCATTGTTGCCCTTCTCATCAAAGCCAATTGCGTGATACTGGCCTTTATTCTAGTACCCATTTTTATATCCCAGTTGGAAATACTCTTGGCTTTAGAGTGTTACCGGTTGGGTCGTTCCCTTGGGTGAGTAATTTTTCCCACAAGGCAGACCCTCTAAGATAAACAAAAGTGAGCAAACATATTTGTAGTTCGATCAAACTTCGTTTATAAACAAAGGGAGAACACATGCAATAGGTTTACTCACACTCGCAAGATGTTTTGTTCAATTTTAATACCAAAATGAAATGTGGTGGTAATTACTTTACTCAACTTAAGATCACCGAAAGGCCTTTTGATTCTCAAGATCTTCGTGAGGCACGAGAGAAGTGCATACATCCTTTCGATGGTATTACTTTGAGTAAGCAATTAAAAACAAAAATAACACTTGTTCATTTTAAGTCCACAAAGAAAAAGTGAATTCTTTTTATAGCACCAAATCAAATGTGGGATTTGCCTTGTTCAATTGTCAATCCTTAAACCAACTCTAGTAAGTTTTCCCTAAAGTTCTTTTAATCCCTTTGTTTGCAAAATTGAAAGAAATTTTTATTGTTCTTTTTAGAGCCAAAAGGAAATTTAGTGTTCCCTAAAGCATGAAAGATAAAAAATTCTTTAAGAGAGATTGAGAATTCTCTAAGAGTGTTAAACAACACTAAAGTGTTTAAAAACACTTGGTATAAGATGAAAATGATGTCATAAGAAGTTTTTCTTTTGTTTCCTCCTCCCCTTTTTGATTTCCTAATTTGCAAAAGTGCTCAAAATGTTAGATGAGATCAAGAAACAAGAAGATATAAGGGTTAGATGAATCATTAAACATAAAAATCCTAAAACTTAGACCAAGTTATAATGCAATTTGACTTTAGATGTAAAATTGAAAATCTTAACTCTAATAAAACTGATAAACACCTACACCATTGCATATCTTATGAAATTCTACCCCATTTCAAAAAAAAAAACTTCAAAAAAGACCTTCGTATGACCAAAATATCGTCATTTTAAAACTGACTATAAAAGCGCTACAACAAAGATCTATGCACTAAAACAGTGCTTAGATGTGCCAAAAGAATACTTAGATGTGCTAAAATAGAGGTCATATGCGCAAATATAGTGTCAAATGTGCCAAAATAGATGTTAGATGTGCTAAAACAGAGGTCAGATGCGTTAAAACAGAGGTCAGATGCGCTAAAACAGGTGCCAAATGCACTAAAATAAAGGTCGGATGCGCTGGAAGATACCATGGATGCGCTATAATGGGGATTAATGAACAAAACTTTTGAAAAACAACAAATTTTTAAAAAAAAACGTGTTAGATTTGCGATTTATTCCCTCCTTCTAGTGCCAAAATGTGAACCCCAATCCTATACCTGCACAAACATGGTAAACAAGCATATTATTATTTTGAAATACAAGTTAAGACAAGGATTCCCCATGAAATTAAATTGAAACATTAACATAGGAAGAAAATGAAGAACAATACAAATGAAAGTAAAATGAATCCTATTTTAATGAACAAACTATCAATCCCATGGGGGAATTGGTGTCAATTATGTGTAGAGATTGGCCCTTTCCCAACTCCTTTGTAAGCTTTGATGATTTGATTCACTTTGTTGATGAAGAACAAGATGAATTCTTGAGAAAACCTACAATAACCTAGCTATGGTGATGACAAATGCTCAAGAAATATATGAAATGGCTCTAAATATGAAGATAATAACTTTGTATGCAAATTATGGATGATGAATCAGAGTCAACATCTCTTATTATAGATATCAAATTGGAAGAATGAGCAAGATTTGATAAATGTGGGATCATTCAACATCCAATGGCCAAGTGCCACTTGTCAAAATGTGAATGGGTGAAGGTTGTGCACATTTTGATGAAAGTGCCAATAAATTATATTAGGTGGATTTTGAAATTAGTGAAATGACTTGTTGGAGAGGGAAAAAAATGGAGTTATGGCCACTTGGCTCAAGGAAAAAGGACTTGTAAGGTGAAATAAATGCCTTGTTGGAAGGATTAAGTCCATTTGGATTTGAATTCAAATTTGAGGGAATATTCTCTTTTTATGTCATGTTGAGAGAAAATAGAGATTTAATAAATCAATTAAATCTATTTTCATGTGCAAGTGGTAAAAGCTAGAGGATGGGACATGATTTAAGATTAAACTAATCAAAGATTAATTAATGTAATGAGGAATTAGGAGATGTGACAATTTAGACTTAAATTTATGCATTGATTTAAATCAAATTGAGAGGAGGGGTTTAATTAAATAATTTTTTTGATTTATTTAACTAAGGGGGATAATGTTAGATTAAATTAGATAAGGTTTAATTTATCCAATTTAATAAGAAGACTTTAGTGATTTAATTAAATAAAGTGAATTATTTAATTAAACAAAAATAAAGGGTTAAGTAAATTAAATTGATTAATTTAATCAATAGGAAAGAACGACTTAATCAGATAAGTAATGATTTATTTAACTAAGAGATGAAAGGTGATAACAAGCTGAGAAGGTGATTAAGGATGAAATGATATTAGTAATCAAGATCAAGTGTGTCAGTCAATTTTCCATGTCTACAAAACCCATGTTCGATTGAACATTATTTTGGTATTCACTCGAATAGGGCTTCGAGCGAACCCCCCATTTTCCCTTGTCTCTCAACAAGCTAGTAAATTTATGTAAGAAATTGTCTTTCAAAGCTCAATTTGAGGATGAAAATGGATAAAACTTCAGAAACCCAACTAGATAATGATAGTCCTTGGAATGAACTATCTGTCGAATATAATTTTAATATGGTTTGCTTTTACTATGTATTTTATTTTTTAGTTTTATTAAACATAGGTTTTTCACTGAAAATCAAGCTCTTTGTTCTGCACATGTGGAAAAACAGCAGATTATCAAAACAAAATTGATGTCCTTTATCCATTAATTTTTTTTTTTGAATTTCGATACATACAAAAAAAGTTATGTTGTATACAGTCCACCTATGTTTGAATTGTATTTGATTTGACTTCGAAACTTGATTAAGGAAAAAATATTTGATAAAACACTATGAAACCAAATGAAAGTGCTAGATATTGTACTTACAAATCTAAATTCAAAAAAATTAGAATTTTATCCTTCATACAAAAATAGTTATGTTGTATACGGTGAGCGTCACTCCTTAAAAATGTTGTTTTTTTAAAAAAGCTAGTTTTCGAAGGAGATGGAAAAAGAAGTGCAATCTAATTCCAATTTTTTTGAAAAAAATATATTTAGAATCTATAGACAAAACATCACAAATTAGTAGTTTGCATCATCTTCAAATTCCTCACGATTTAGCCACTATAGGAGCTTGAATGTGAAGATTTAGTTAAAAAAAATTAATTTAGTGTCCAATTTGCCCAAAAATTCTAAACCAATATTGTGGGATCACCTCATGGTTATTCTACTAAAAGTAAAGCCTACTAGTGCTACAATATGAGATTAAGGAAATTAATTGAAAGCGCTAATATAAAGGTTGATGAAGACACATTTAGACCATCCATATATTGTGGATATGATTTAAACGATCATAATAATAGTACAGATAAAGGAAAGAAAGATCAAACTCTAAATCAAGAAAATCAAGAGGAAGAAACTAGTGAAAGTGAAAAAGTAAGATAACAAGAGTCTAAAGTTCAAGAACAACCTAAGACTCCAAGGTATGTAAGACTAAATCATTTAGAAGATCAAATTATAGGTGATAAGAACAAAGGTGTTCAAACTAGGAGAAGAATACTATTTGATCTCAAAGATTGAGCCTAATAATGTCAATGAAGCATGCAAAGATGAACATTGGGTGGAAACAATGAAAGAAGAACTACTACAAATTGAGAAGAATGATACATGGATTATTATTCATATCCCTAAGGACAAAAATATAATTGGAACTAAATGGGTCCTTCGAAAAAAATTGAATGAGCAACGTGAAGTTGTTAGAAACAAAGCAATACTGGTGTGTAAAGAGTATTCTCAAATGGAAGGAATTGACTTTGAAGAAAATTTTGCTCTTGTTGCTAGGATTGAAGCTGTGAGACTATTTCTTGCTTATGCTTCTTTCAAAAACTTCAAGGTTATCAGATCGATGTCAAGTCAACATTTCTAAATGGCGAACTGGATGAAGAAGTGTATATTGAGCAACCTGATGGATTTTAATTGACTGATCAGGGAGATATGGTTTGTCGGTCAGAAGAAAGCATTGTATGGACTTAAGCAAGCCTCGAGAGCATGGTATGCCAAATTGGACAAGTATTTATTGAAGCTTGGATTTAATAAAGGTATTGCTGATAGTAATTTGTATTTCAAGATTGATCATGATAAAGATTTAATTGTTGAAGTCTTTGTTGATGATATCATTTTGGGAGGAGATGATAGTTTGTGCATGAAGTTTGCTAATGAGATGCAAAGTGAGTTTGAGATGTCTATGATGGGAGAAATAAAATTATTTTTGGGATTGCAAATTGCTTAGCTAGGTAAAGGGATCTTTATATCTCAATCCAAGTATGCGAAAGAATTGATAAAAAAGTTTGGTATGGAAGATTCAAATCCAGTTGGTACACCTATGGTGATCGAATGTAAGTTGACACAAGATGATGATTCTCCTAAAACAAATCAGACTAGATACATGTCCATGATTGGCGGATTGCTCTATTTGACTCAAACTACACCTGATATCATAAATTTCATACATGCATTGTTGCAAGATTTCAAGCTGATCCTAAGGAATCTCATGTGACAGCTGTGAAGAAGATTTTCAGGTACTTGAAGGGGACAGTTGATTTTGGAATATGGTATCCTAAAGAAGATGACCTTACTTTGAGTGCTTTTACTGATGTTGATTGGGAAGGAGATGTGGATGACAGAAAGAGTACTAGTGGTGGTGCATTTTTCCTGGGAAATAAGCTAATTTCATGGTTAAGTAAGAAGTAGAATATCATTTCTTTATCTACCACAAAGGCATAATATATTGTTGTTGCTAACAACTGTACTCAATTATTGTGGATGAAGCAGATGTTGAAAGATATAATAATTATGTATGATGAACGTATTGCTATATTCTATGATAATTCAAGTGCAATTAACATTTCTAAGAATCCGGTGCTGCATTAAAAAATCGAGCATATATCTATCAAGTTTCACTTTTTGAGAGAGAAGGTGAGTGAAAAAAAAGTCAGCTTGGAGTATGTGCCTACTAAGGAATATATTGCATATATCTTTACCAAGCCCTTACCTAAGGATACTTTTGAGTATCTTAGAGGGAAGTTAGGGGTGATTACCGCTCCTAATTAGAATTAAGATGCAATGAATTGCATTAGTCCATGCATTTCATAGTCATATCCTGTGATCCAGATTGATGTTGTGGTTGCTGCTACTCAGGGGGAGTAGTTAGATGTTCAGATATGTGGTTCAGAGCTTGTGTGGAGAAAGATAATGTGTACTTTTTTCATTGATGTCAAAGGGGGAGTAGTCAAATGTTCAGATATGTGGTTCAGAGCTTGTGTGGAGAAAGATAATGTGTACCTTTTTCATTGATTTCAAAGGGGGAGAAGATTCATGTGAAAATCTGTGAAAGAGTTAAGGAGAAAAGAGTCAAAACCTAAGGGGGAGAAAGTGTTAAGAGAAAATATCATTGATGGTGATTTTCACATCATCTGTTGCCATCAATGCCAAAGGGGGAGATTATTAGTGATTGTTGGATATTGTTGATATGTGGTTGTCATCGATGTCAACACTATTGGCATTAATGTCTTTAAGGATGTATATGTCGAGGATATTGAGAAAATTTTAATAAAATAAGTTGCAGATTGTCAGTGATGCAGTGAAGTTCAGTATAATGGCTAGCTCAGTATATTGATGATAAGGAGTTGTGGATTAAATGGTTTGTTGAAAATTATATCTAGTTTATCCACCTGAAGTATCAAACGTTCGCATGAAGATTTGATCAAGTTATGAGTATCGGTGTTTCGATAGCTGTTCTGTTGCTATAGTTGATGTTCCTAAAAGAAGATGATGTGATTCTAGTAATTTGAGTTGTTGTGGATGCTTATGTGGTGATTCATGATGCTTGTGGATGTTTCTAGATTGTGCTCTATCTGTGTTGTTGGTTTGCATCAATTTTTTTGCTTGTGATTGGTGATTTTCTTCTGAGAGTTAATGTTTTTCATGATCATGACTGACAAGGTGATTGTAGTGTGTTGTGGATCTTTGAGGCTAATTGTTTAAGGTGTTTCATGTTCAAGACATATTTTTTTGGGTCCTTGCTATGTTTTGGCCGACATTATTTGATTCACATTGATAAATTGTTTTTTAATTTGGGATGACAATTTGTACACATTTCATATTTTGTTGGGTTAACATGCAATTGATGTTATCCTTAATTACGGATATATATGATTGATTGTTGATACCATTTGATGCATGGTGTGAAGTGGAGAGCAAGATGTGTGAATAATGTTCTAATCTTTCAAAGGCAGAAGTAAAGTGTGAAGAAGAGTGAGCAGAAGCAAGTGTTCATGTGCTTAATCGGAAATGTAATCAGGCATTAGCAGATGCTATCTTCTCAGTTCAAGATCTCTCAGATGGGTGTAATCTGAATGTGACTATAAGACAGTGCGTCTTCTTTTGCGCAGTAAGCCTTTTGTATTTGAGTAGTGAGCTCTAGGCAGTGTGCCTGAATGCATGTGCATTCCCTATTTGTAATACTTTTAACAGAGTATAATATTGTGGATTAACCTCCACTGAGGTTTTTCCCCTAATAGGGTTTCCACACAAAAATCTTGGTGTTATGTGTGTTTTTGATGTGGTGATGGTTTATGCTTTCATGTTTATTTATCAGATCTGAGAATAAGTTTAATAAGTATAATTTCCATGACAACTGATTCACCCCCCCTCTTAGTTGTCTGCCCTTGTGTTGCCAACAAGCACCCATATACCCTATTTGAATTCTAACATTCAAATCCCAAGAAGAGTTCTCAAACCAAATATAGGATATTTGTTACACACCATAGCAAGTGATATCTATTCTCCCAACTTGAGAGCTCCAATTTGTTTGATTCAAACCATTCACAGATCCTTTATGATAGTCATAATGAATTATAATAGGTTGTTAAATATTCTTGTTCAACATGTGAAAATCCCTTTTATAAATCTCTTACGTGTCATAATTTCTCTTACATTTTTTTATGTGGTCGGTCTAACCTTTGAAGTCTATAACTTTTGATATAAGAAGTTGATTGGGACATTTTTAAAATTGAAGATGTCAAAAATGTCCACATCACAATAATTCACTTTAGACCAAAAAATTACCTTGCTAAGGTTCCTTTGGTAGTGGATTTTTTCCTACAAGGGTTTCTCCAAGTACATCTAATATTCATATGGTTTGATAATTTTGTATATGCTTCTCCATATTTTATTGGTATTGTGTCGCCAAAAAGTGTAGCCTTGACACTTTTCACTCATTTGGAACCTTGCCTATGGATTTTGGACCTCTTTTAACCCCTTTCCAAGCCTTGTGCCAAAGTGTTGTAAGGTTTTGTATAACATTTTCACACTTTCCTAGGCTTGTCATCACAAAATTAACCCTTTCTTATGCTAAAAATGACCCCTTAATGCTCTCCAGGCCCGAATTAAGTGTGTTTTGTGAGACAATCCCGACAAACAATAATAATCACTCTTTAATCCCTGACAACCAATAAAAAATTCCCAGGTGGACTAGGTCGCCACCTGGGGCGACCTAGTCCCTTGTGGCTTAAAAATAAAATTTAACTTAATGTTCTTTCAAGATTTTGCCTCCAAAACCCTAAGGTCGGCCTGTATAGTGTTATTTTGGGAAAAATAGGGCACAACTTGTATAAATAAGCCTCAAAACCCTAATTTAACATATTATGCATCACTCAACTCACACTCCTCTCATCTCTCATCCACTACTCTTCTCAAGCAAGCTAGGGTTTGACTATTCTAAGTCACCAAGACATCTCTCTCAAGAAGCATCCAAAAGGTTGAATCCTCCATTGCTGCAACTCAAGATCAATCATCAAGGAAAGGTAGATTCCATCACTCCTTTATTTCATGCTTCTTTACATTTATATCTTCATTTGGTTTGATTACTCAAAAGGGGTTTGATTAAGGCAAAACCCTAATCCCTAACAATCAACAAGTTTTCTCTTTGTGTGATTTGCAGGTCTTGTAGGCAGATTTGGAAAAGAACCAAGGTGGAAAGAACATTAAAATTTTTTTCCAAACTCTTCAAGGTTGAAGAAACCCTAGTTGGAGCTTGGGAGACATTTGTAGTTCAGAATTTTCACTTTTGGGACCGGATAGCTAGAGGAGAAAAACATAAAAATCTAGGGCTTTCATTTCCACTCTTTGTTTTTCAAAAATTTAGAAGAGGACTAAGTCACCAACAATGGCGACCTAGTCCCACTAAAGCTATTTTTCAGAGATTTTTAGAGATCTGGATAACCTTTTGGCTGAAACGAGCTCCGGTGAAGTTTTCCAGAAAAAGGACTAGGTCGCCCAGAAAGGCATAAATTTCCCAACAGGCTTAAGCTCTAGATTCAATAGTATTTCCAATTTCTGCAAGTTTCTAGGTGCACACCCTTTTCATCCCTCATCTTTATGTTTTAGTTTAACTAATATTTCTTAGGTTATCTTGTACATGCTTGTATATCATCATGTGTTTTCAAACATGGTTGCACACTTAGATTTTAGATTAGCATTTAGTTTCTATTTTCTATTTCCAGCACTTAGACATAATCACACACATTGACAACCCCCATCTTTTATATGAACTCACCCAAAAACAACAAGAACACGTTAGTGCGAAAGAGAGCCCATTTCCTAACCAAGAGCTCCTAAGTGAAAAACCCTAGGAGCCTATTTGGGGAATCCTCTTTCCCTTATATGTAGGTTTTTGGTGGTTCATTTTGGTTAACCTGACATCCTTGCACCCTTCCTTTCTGGTTTAAAGTCCCTCATTGTCCTAGAACTAACTTGCATTGCATATTGCATTGTTTAACTTGCATTCTAGGGTTTCAAATTTTGCATTAGAAAAGGTGCATATAGGTTGCATTTTTGCATTCTAAATCATTGCAAATCATCAAAAAACTGCATTTGCATGTTATTTCTGCATCACCCCATATAGAAACCACCTACACCCATCAAATTTTTTCGCAAAATCTAAAAAAAATGATTGGGAGGACTAAGTCGCCAGCTTGGGCGACCTAGTCCCTTCAGGCTTCTGAAACTGCCCTTTACAAAGCTGAAAACCTAGTTTTTAGGCTTTTGTTTTGTGCCATTACCTATCTGTATCAACTAGTTGTGTTTTTGTTACATGTATTTTATTAAATTTAGCTTACATTAGCTCATTTCATGCATTGCTTAGTTTTGATTTTGCATATACTACATTTCTTCAAATTTTTGCATAGTGTAATCATAAAATTACCTTGTTTCTCATCTAAAAAATTGCATTTCAACATTTAACTCTACATCATTGCATTGCATTCTCTTTCCCTTCTCCTCATACCATGTTTTCTTTTACAAGATGTGGCTTTGATTTAGTTTCAAATGGCTTGTATAGATACAACATTCCTTCTTATGAGTTCAATGTAGATTACAATAATGAATTCACTAAAGAACATTTTAATAACCAAACCATTGACATAATTCTTAACATTGCATTACCCCTTGATGAGGATGTTTGTGTTTACAATCATAACAATCATACTTGTCGTTCTCCCTATACCTCTCTTATTAGTGACGAAGGTATTTTGGTGACAAAAGCTACAAGCTTTGAGGGTCTTGATTGTTCCCCTCCTCATCCCCCTTCCAAAGAAATTAAAAAAAAAAACCTTTCTTGACATCACCTTACATAGTCTCTCTAACCATAACCATGACAATTAAAATTGTCCTTCTAATATCCCTCCTTGGTGCCAAGAGGATAGGTTGGTGTTAGAAGATACACCTATAACAAGTCATGAGACTTTTGACCCTCCCTTTCCTAATGCTCCTACCATTTGGGATAATCTATTTGAAAATCCTAGTGGTCCTTCTCTTGATGCCTCCTGATGGCAATTTGAGGTGCCCATTTAAAAATTTTGCATCTGCACTTTCAGAAGTGCACCTGATGAATCTTCCTGAGTGACCAACTTTGGAGGGTCAAAATTTGAAGCTTGTTGATTTTCATGCTAAAAACCATTTGCAGACATATTCAATTGACATATGCGAGCATGCATGTCAATTTTTAGCTTCCTATGATAAGTTTTGTTAGGGTTTCGAAAAGTGAAGCTAGAAGGTTTTGACACTGTTTTGTTGTTTGCAAACTTTCAGTTTTGCAAAGTTGCATCCCGTTTGAGCTTTCATTTTGCAACCAATTGACTTTCAAGTTAGAATGAATGTTTTTCTGTAGTTTCCATACCAAGATGAGATCATATGTCAGTTTTCAGAGTCTCATGATCTGTTTTTCTATTTTTAACAGATTGAAACCAAATGCAATTTCTCCTGTTTTGCATCTACATTTCCTGAAACCTTTCAGGGTGGCCAATTTCGACACCTAATATATTTTAATCAGTGATGTTTCAAGTAGAGCCCTTTTGCACACATACTCAGGGCAACTAAATGTTCCACTATATCTAGTGGCAGCTCGCCAGGAGTTGATTTGATATTTTTCAACGAGGTGATTTTGTGAGTTTTAATTGGTTTCTGAACCATCACAGTTGTAGAAAGTCTGAGTAGGCAACTTTGCTAATTAATATCTTTCACCTCGTCACATGTTTTGTTGAGCCATTTTTTTCATTGTATTCTCGGGTCATATTTCTACATGCCTACAAGTTTTCATTGACTCCAGGAGGTCGTTTGACCAATTTCCAAAGCCGATTCCAGAGACAACTGGGCTAGTTTTTCTCATTCTTCAAATATGCTTGAAAGCAGGTTTTAATGAAAACCCAGTTCATGTTTTCATTTATGAAGTATTCAAAAGGCAATTCCAGATTGTTTGAGCATAGAACTTGTCTGAAAACGGATTTTTTTTAGCCGGACCCACATGGGGCCCGACATGCTTTGCATGGTCATGAACCTATAATGGTTCTAGTGTTGTAATCCCATCAAGTGAATTTCTTTTTATTGGTTAGCATGTGGATGAATATCCAATTATAATTACTTACAAGTTTTAAACTTCAAAATGAGATCCACCTTTCAAATATGGAGTTGAAAAATCATACCATCAAGGGGGTAAGGATATTAACCAGTGGATAGAAAACATGAAGGCGTTCACCAATATGTGCATCATTGCAAATAATTGAGCTCCAAGGCTTAATTTTGTTGTAGAAAGACCCAAATGCACCTGGAAAATGATGTAAGCAAGCATGGTATTGTGTAAACATCTAATATTCTCAGTGATTCAAATGCACAAATATTTTGATCTGAAAATTTCAAGAGAGGCGTGGACAAAGATTTCTATCTGATTTCACTTAGAGTTTTGAATCAATTTGTAGCTTATATGAATGGGGGGATCCACAAAATGAAGTAATTCTATTGAGGAAGCTTGAACCTCCCAATGTAAGGGAACATCATTCCCCAGGTTGCTACGCTAAAATGGATCTATTGGAGAGACAAAATACTCATCAAATGTTGTGTTCTCACCTGGAAACATGAAAACAAAGTAAATACAGCTGATGGAGTACGATCCAATGACAAGGCTTGTGAATTGCTTATTAGAAATTCCAAATGAGTATGTCTCATGGGACGCCATGATTACGTGGTACAAAAAAGGTGTTGAGAGGGCCTTATATTTTTTAAACAAAAGCAATGATGTCTAGGAGAGGTGAGGACCATTGCGCTAAGTGCAGGAGGGTGGTGATTTTCTCACACAAAACAATAAAAATTCCATAAGTACAGGCTACACATGTATGCAAAAAATGCTATGTTGAAGGCGTTAGAAACTTTCAAGCAAGAGAAAATTGGCAGAGAGGGGCACGACTTGGAGAGAGGATGGACATCCATCAAATCATGCCTAGAGATGATGGAGAAGCCAACAGATGAAGAAAACCCGTGCCCAAGGGAGTAGAAAAATCTATAATAGTAAAATATATCCAAATTGGTTGAGGAAACACTTTGTCTTCACGCCCTATGCGTGGATAATGTTAGAGTAAAGGTTTTAACTTAATTATGTTGATTAAGTTACCTTTATTCCCTTCTTAAGATTTCACATTAGTTTGCATAAAGTGACATTTAATAATTATATTAATTATTAAATGTTATCCTATTAGGGCTTCTATTAGGGTTTTATTAGGATTTGCATGATCTCCTTTTTATAAGGATTGATCCCATTGTATTTTATATCAATTCATTCTCTCATTCTCTCTGATATATACATTTTCAGTTTTCAGAGAACCATTGCTTGTTTGTCTCCATTTCTTCTTTTGTGATAGGTTATTTGCATGCAGGTGATCTTCGGGGTTTGTGGTGTTGTATTTTCTCAACTCCTACATGGTATCAGAGCTCCACACCTGCTGCTTCCTGTTCTTGTTTTGAAGATTTTTGGAGCTTCAAGGGTTTGGGGTTTGTTTTCTTGATCTAGGGAATACCTACAATTTTGAAGCATTTTCAGCTCAAACAAACTTTGCCATTGCGTCCGTAGCAGTCCAAAACCCCTAAATCAACTGTTCATTCATCCATTTTGGACAAAGTCAAAATTTGAAGCAATTTTTTTTTGCAACTAGAACCGTACAGCCGTCTTCTGCGCACGGATCCATAGAAAAATTCCTGGTAAATTTTTTTTATTTCGCATCTTTTTTTCGTCGAAATATTTAAAAAAATGTAAGGTTTTTTTGTTTTGTTTTTTTTTTCCAAAAACCCAGCTTAAGGGCTTGTTGTTCTGGGAAAAAAAACATGAGTTTAAAGACTTGTAATTTTTTTAACAAAAAAATTAATTTTTTGTAATTTTTTTTTATTGTTTTTTATATTTAAAAAAATAATTTTTTCGAAAATAAGTCCAATCGCACATTTACGGTGACGGCCATTTGGCCGTCAAATTTAGACCAATATTTTTGTTGCGACAGTCGTATGACTGTCAAATTTAACCTAGCAATGGTTTTTTCCCTCTTCGGAGCTGATTTATTTCGAAAGTCGTAAGTTGGGCATACGATATCATTTTTTGGCAAACGAGATATTATCAGAAAGCTGGTTTTCTCATCTTTCCAGTGGCGTGGGTCTCATCACTTCTTTTTTCCATTGGTGCATTCTACAGCTAGTTGAAGACAAAGGGGCTATTTTCAGTCTCAAGCTCATAACTTTTGATCAGTTTCTCCATTTTTCGCAATCTCAACAGCGTTGGAACCGTATTTTAGAGCTCTTTAGTTTCATCCATTCCATTTTCCAGATTTCACTCCAAGTATATTTTATTCAATTATTTGTATTTTCACACTTTGGTGGATTACCTAGACATATTTGCTCTTGGAAACTTTTTGTTTGCATGGGATGCTTCATTTTTTGCTGTGCTTCATGTATTTCCAGCATTTTGTCCTTTGAGGACATTTTGAGCATCATTTGTCAGCTATCTTTTATGTAAACGCACTGAGATAAAGTGTCACACTATTGTACATGCATCTTTTGGGGACTTTGCACATAAGGTTATGCCATATTTTGTACTCGCACTGATATTATAAAGTGCCATGAGAGGTTGTGTAGTTTGCCTTTGTTTTGCCATCACATCTTTGTCCAGTGAGTATCCCTCCACAACGACATTGAATCCATACCATGGGGGGTTGTGTAGTTTGCCTTTATTTGCCATCACACCTTTGTCCGGTGAGTGTCCCTCCATGACGACCATGGATCCATATGATTCCAGCCTCATGCATGTGTGCTTTGTTTTGCACACCACTTTTTTAGTTGCAGGTGCTATCTTGCGCACTTTCAGATGTTTCTTCTCCTTCATGCACTACAGGGTGTTTCACATCATTTTAGTGGATCTGTCAGACTCTCCCCGTTCAGCATTATGGGGGGGTTATTATATTGTTCGTGCTAATTCTTCCTTGGTTTCGCCTTGGAAGGGATCTTCCATCTTCAACGGAGGTTCTTCAACACCATAGCAGTCATCTTTCGACAGTTGTTTGCAGCTTCTTCTGCTTCAGTGATGTTCTTCTTTTTGGCCTTCTGCATCTCTTTTTGGAGTAGAGCTTTTTCCCATGAGGTTTTCTCTATTTCTCCTCTTTATAAAGATTTGGTTGTATTTGGGTACCTGATCTGGCCTAGTTGCCGAGACCCATGTTTGTCTTCTTGCATTGTAGTTACCTTTGCTTTTCTGCATTTGTTTGTAGCTGCATTGTTGCTCATCTTAAGGCGGGGTGTTAAAGTAAAGGTCTTAACTTAATTATGTTGATTAAGTTACCTTTATTCCCTTCTTAAGATTTCACGTTAGTTTGCATAAAGTGACATTTAATAATTATATTAATTATTAAATGTTATCCTATTAGGGCTTCTATTAGGGTTTTATTAGGGTTTGCATGATCTCCTTTTTATAAGGATTGATCCCATTGTATTTTATATCAATTCATTCTCTCATTCTCTCTGATATATACATTTTCAGTTTTCAGAGAACCCTTGCTTGTTTGTCTCCATCTCTTCTTTTGTGACAGGTTATTTGCATGTAGGTGATCTTCGGGGTTTGTGGTGTTGTATTTTCTCAACTCCTACAGATAAACCTAGGACATGTTTACTTCATAGGAGAGTTTGTGCACTAGATGGTTTGTGAAAAATGCTTTAGAAACTTTCCTGCAATTGCAATGGACAGAGAAGCTTAGCGTGAGAGTGTTGAAACAGGTTATAGACATCCATTAAGCATAAAAAACAAAGGGGCGTAGTAAACAAATGCATAAGATGCATGATACGCATTGAGGGAGGCACCATGTTCGTGACTATTAACAAAATGCTTTGTTGAAAGATTTAGAAACTCTAAACCAAATGCAATTTGGAGATTTCCATGAATAGGGAGTGGGGTGCTACTTCATTGTAGGGAGATACAAAATGGGTTTGTCATGAGAGCAGAAGTAAATGGTGGCTGCCATGAGTATCGAGCTGTTTGCAGAGGACGGGAAATGAAGGATGAAGAGAAATTAGGGCACAGGATAGGAGGGGAACACATATATATCGCTCAAAAACATAGACAATACAAGGAAATCTCAACCCTTGATCGTGAGTCTTGCACAAATATTGGTGACATTGGAAAAAACCTGTGAGGCCTGCGAGATTTAAAGCATGTGGTTGGTGGGCCTGAGTAGAGTCTTCGATGTGCAGGTGAAGCTTTATAAAGTGGCTTGATGGAGATTTTTAAAGGGGAGCCAAAGCAAAGTTTTTTTTTAATTAACTTGCTCGATGAAATCAAATGGGTCCTCATTTAAAAGAACGGTTATTAAATAAAAGATGGTTATTTTACATGGTGGTGTAAAAAATGTGGTGAATAAAATAAAATTTCCAAGGTGGATGGGTAAAATATTTTACTCTATGTAATTTATTATTTGAAAGGAAAATGTTTCAACTGTGAGGTGCAAATATGGAGATATGGGTTAAAATTTCACCCGAGAAAATGCAAATCTTTTAAGAGCCTTTTATATATTTTTAAAAGCAAAAGCATTAATTAAAATATAATGCAAAGGGAAATGAAAGTAATTTGCTTCGCTGAGGTAAAATGCCCAGAATATTTTAAATGAAGAATTTCTATCTGCTAGAGATAGAATACACGTGAAACTGCACAGGAGAATAATTTGAGAAAGTGAATTAAATATTCACAAAAATTCTTATTGTTGGGAAAATAAAATGATGTGAGAGCCTAAATATTAAAGTTAATAAAACTTTAATATTTGGAGGTGAAATAAAATATTGCTACAATAAGAGAAGAGAAACAAAATTTTCACGAGTAGAGGCACTTTCACTTCCAGGGGTAAAATGGAGAGAATTTCCATGGGTTGATTTTCTATTCCAAAACAAGGTGAATTTGTTGTTGCAAAGCAAAGGCAGAATACTAGGTAAAGTTTGTTGGATGATAGAAGAGATATTTTTTTCTTGTTGCTTTTCAACGGAGGATTAGGTTGCTAGATGTCATCAACAGATCAGTTTTAGGGCTGTTTCTATTTTCTATTTCTTCTCTTCTCTTCTCTTTGTAAAAGGGTTCTGATTTCTAAAAGCTCTGCAAGTCAGGCAAAAGCTCTGGGTAGAATTGTAAAGCTAGGATGAATTGAAATTAAGTCATTAAATTTGGGGTGTCTGTGTTTTGAATTGTACTTCTATGTTTATTTTAGCTGATAATTGTCTCCATGGCTAAACTGTAATGCTCTTTTGGATTCAATAATAAATTTGTCTAAGTCTTTTCATGCACATTTGCTGCATTTGAGTTACATTTATTGTTTCCTTCTATTCTATGAATGATGTAATTGCTTTAATAAAGCACAAGCTACATTTATTATTGCCTATTGTTTAGGGATAGTGTAATTACTTTAACAAATGTGATAGGAGTGTTATGTTTCAGGTGGATTTATAAGAAGAGTTATCAGAGAAAGATTTAGTGGTCTGGTTGTCATAATGTGATAACATTTTCAAATAATTTCAGAGCATGTTAAACATTGAATTATGAATGCTAGTTATATGATTCCATAGCCCATTTTTTATGGCACTAGTCCATTATCATGTTTTTGCTATTTTTCAGTTTGGTCCCAACTCTTTAAATCAAAAACCATTTCAAATCTATTTTGCTGAGTTATGTTTGCCATGTTCTCCATGCTGGTTAATGAAATTCACTCAAGGTGTTAGCCAATTTTGTGTGATATTTTAGGTTTCTCAGCATAAAGTTGTGAGAGCATTATTTGTTAAGCAATATCCTGTTACTTGTGTGTTTAGATTTTTAGATGTTGCTGAAGGGTTACTCCCCTAGGTCTGATAGAGCCTGAAGTGTAGGGAATGTGTGCCAGTTCCATTTCCTGTCAGTTGGCCACTAGCCTTTGTGATTCTTGAATATAGAGGTTGGCTACCTCTTAGAGAGTTTCAAAGCTTAGCTGGAAAATTAAAACACCAACACCTCCCTTGATTGTGATGAAGCTAGTAACCATATTACAAGATCTCCTACTAGGGTCAATAGTATGAAACAAGAGAATGAGACTTTCAAACAATAAGATAATCAAATATAACCCTATCCTAATCATCCGACTCTTCCCTCTCCCATCATTGATCATTCCCCTACTTGTGATGATGTCGTTTTAGAAGAACCAACCCTCGCATGTCCAGACAATGAGGCTTGTAGTTCTCCTAAAATCTCTCCTCTTAGGGTGGACATCATGATGCAAGACAAGGATAACATTGACTCTCCTTCCCAAGGGGATGTTAATACTATCCGACCTCAACTCATCCTCTACTCCCTTCAACCAGACCCAACCCTGAATTCACCCTCTACCCACCTCAGGATAATGTGTCGCAGCAACTGAGTCACAACATTTTTTCTCATACACACTACACTAAAAAAATTCCACATTCACCCCAACCAACCTCCAATCCTTACCTTCATCTCCTCCCATCTTGCCTGTTGTCCCTCGCCTAAATTCAATCCTTAGGGAGTATGACCTTGTTGACCAACTAAGGAATACTCCCGCTAAAATATCTTTATGGGACCTTATTCAAGCCTCCCCTCACTATCACAACATGATGCAAATGACCTTGCAACAAATTCATGTGCCTTCTATTGCACAATCAAATGACATAGCAACTATGATTCAAGGCTTAAATGTTGACATTGTTTTCCACCAAAGTGATCTCCCTCCTTTGGAAGTACAAAACAAAGCTAAAGCTTTTATGATCATATCTCAATACAAATGCATAGGGATCAAGCGAACCCTTGTTTACAATGGCTCTATTGTTAATGTGTGTAGTGTCAATCTCTTGGATAGGCTCCATATCGATAAATCAAACATTCAACCTACCTCCTTATCTATCAATGGATCTGATAGTGTAGGATAAAAACTGCTTGATGTGATCACTTTGCCTCTTACAGTTGGAGTGGCCACATTAGACACATTGATCCATGTTATGCCTAATGATTTTTCATCTAACCTCATCTTAGGTAGGCCATGGATTCATGCAATGAATGGAGTGCCTTCCAATCTTCATCATAAGATGAAGTACATCTACAACAAAAAAGTGTCCATGCTTGATGCTGATCCCAAGCCTTACAGTGTCTTACAACTTGAGAAAAACAAATCCAAACCCTTCCAGACCTTAACACCAACCAAACTAGTGGAACTCGTACAACCAAATTCCTTAGATGATGATTGGGGTTCCTTAGATTTCACACCAACATCCCTAGGAGAATACAATATCATACACACAGACTCTGAAAAGGGAACCATAGTCTTGTCTTGACACAAGATTCGGTAGATCCTTCAAAAGCATCCACCTAAACCACTCTAGACAAAGAAGCACACAATGAACAAATAACCGATCCCAAAGCAATGAAAATGATTTATAGAAAAGTTTATGAACTCATGAAACAACTTGGCTATAGTGGAAAAGGATATAGTGCTAACGGACAAGGTATCTACAACCCTATCAGGCCTAACATGTAAACAACAAATCATGGTCTTGGATTTTTCCCTTTCATCAAAATCATCAAACCTTCCTCCAACACCAGCACTATCTCAAATCATCCTTCTACCCCAACCTTGGAAAGTGATCCTTTGAAATTAAAAAAGGACTCTTTGCTTAATGACAATTTCATCTCACAACCCACTACAGATTCAGAGTTTCCACACTCATCCAAGGGAATATACAAAATATCACAATCTCAAGTGCCTGGTGTAGGTATGCCATCCTATACTAATAAAGACCCTCCTTTTTTACACACCAAAAGATCACCTTCTCCCCTTGATCAAGAAGGTATCTTGTTGGGTCTTCTCCAAGGTCACTTGATTTCCCTTCCTCCACGAACTCAAAAGAAATGTTCCACCAAACATTTCTTTCGTGCTTACCATCAAGTTCATGGTCATCACACTAATGAGTGTAAGGCCTTGAGTAGAAAAATTCAACATCTTAAGGAGCTTGGTTTTCTCCCTTATGCAGTGGCACCTCATTCCTCTAATTGATACCACTTTTCACTCTACCTTACATCTCACCAATCCCTTCGGCTCACTCTTATCCTGCACTAAGTGGGGGCAAGGGGTTGGGCAGCCTCCTCCCCGTATGTCACTTGTCGTTGTTTCTTTTGACTATTCATTAACCTTTCATGAAAAAAAAAGAGCAAGCTTGGGATGTGGACGACATGTATTAAGTTGAATCGCACGTGACATACTCTCCCTTTTTCACGATGCAACTTATCGGAAACATATGACTCGGCATAGGGATTTCCAAACAAGCTCTCATGTCCTCTTCCTCTTCTACTTAAAAGAAATTTCTCATAGTAACGGTGTTTCACAATTCATTTAAAGTGGGGGCATACATCAACACTCACATTTCATTGTGCGATTTTCTTTTTCTTGCGATTCCCTCTCTTGAAAACATTAGGTACAATGTTGCTCAAGATGAGAAATTTGCATTTTTTTTCTTTTGCATACAAGATGAGTCCTTCCTCTCTTGCATACAAGATGAGTCCATTTGCACTTTTCCTCTCTTGGTGACATTACACATAATGTTCCTTAAGATGAGACCTTACATGAATAAAAGCAAAATCCCTTTGAACACTCCTTACATCACCATTTCAAAATTCATCTTCTTTTATGGCGCCTTATCAAATTTATCAAGAAGTATAACTTTGGTATGGTTAAGCGGGAAGCCCAACAAGTGGTACAACTTTCCCCATAGCCACCTTTGTGTGTGTGATTACATATCACCCATGTGTATGCTTCTCACATTCTTTGGGACAACTCACCCCGTGGACGACGTGATGTTCTGTGGCCCTCGAGTGAGCACATATTTCTCCTCATACTAATCCTCATCATTGCATGATCATGTATCTCGTTTCGTTGCAATGCATTCACCCTTGAATGTGTCTTCTTGAGTTGATGTTGAATTGACTTAGAATATTGAACCCTAAGGGCTTGAGTGCCTTCTTCATTCTTTTTCATTCTTCACCATCTCCATTGGGCTACTTTAGTGAGAGTTTGAAGCAAGTTCATCCCCTCACTAAAGTGGGGGCTAAATGTGTCGCCAAAAAGTGTAGCCTTGACACTTTTCACTCATTTGGACCCTTGCCTATGGATTTTGGACCTCTTTTAACCTCTTTTTACCCCTTTCCAAGCCTCGTGCCAAAGTGTTGTAAAACATTCACACTTTCCTAGGCTTGTCATCACAAAATTAACCCTTTCCTATGCTAAAAATGACCCCTTAATGCTCTTAAAGCCCGAATTATGTGTGTTTTGTGAGACAATCCCAACAAACAATAATAATCACTCTTTAATCCCCAATAACCAATGAAAAATGCCCAGGTGGAATAGGTCACCACCTTGGGCAACCTAGTCCCATGTCGCTTAAAAATCAAATTTAACTTAATATTCTTTCAAGATTTTTCCTCCAAAACCCTAAGGTTGGCCTGCATAGTGTTATTTTGAGAAAATTAGGGCACAAATTGTATAAATAAGCCTCAAAACCCTAATTTAACATATTATGCATCACTCAACTCACACTCCTCTCATCTCTCATCCACTACTCTTCTAAAGCAAGCTAGGGTTTGACTATTCTAAGTCACCAAGACATCTCTCAAGAAGCATCCAAAGGGACGAATCCTCCATTGTTGCAACTCAAGATCAATCATCAAGGCAAGGTAAACTCCATCATTCCTTTGTTTCATGCTTCTTTACATTTCTATCTTCATTTGGTTTGATTACTCAAAAGGGGTTTGACTAAGGCAAACCCCTAATCCCTAACAATCAACAAGTTTTCTCTTTGTGTGATTTGCATGTCTTGTAGGTAGATTCGGAAAAGAACCAAGGTGGAAAGAACATTCAAAAACTTGTCCAAACTCTTCAAGGTTGAAGAAACCCTAGTTGGAGCTTGGAAGACATTTATAGATCAGAATCTTCACTTTTGGGACTGGACACCTAAAGGAGCAGAAAATACAAACCTAGGGCATCCATTTCCACTCTTTGGGTTTCAATGATTCAGAAGAGGAATAAGTCACCAAAAATGGTGACGTAGTCCCACTGAAGCTGTTTTTTAGATATTTTTATAGATCTGGATAACCTTTTGGCTGAAACGGGCTCAGGTGAAGTTTTCCAGAAAAAGGACTAGGTCGCCTAGAATGACGTAAATGTCCCAGTAGGCTTAAGCTCCAGATTCAACATTATTTCCAACTTCTGCAAGTTTCCAAGTGCACACCCTTTTCATCCCTCATCTTTCTATTTAGTTTAATGTATATTTCTTAGGTTATCTTGTACATGCTTGTATATCATCATGTGTTTTCAAACATAGTTACACACTTAGATTTTACATTAGCATTTAGTTTCTATTTTCCATTTCCAACACTTAGAAATAATCACACACATTCACAACCCCCATCCTTTGAATGAACTCACCCAAAAACACCAAGAACACATTAGTGCGAAAGAGAGCCCATTTCCTAACCAAGAGCTCCTAAGTGAGAAACCCTAGGAGCCTATTTGGGGAATCCTCTTTCCCTTATGTGCATGTTTTTGGTGGTTCCAGTACATTTTATGGTTTAATGATATTCTAAATTAGATTTAAACATATTATTGTTATTATTATTATACTTCATTCACCTTGTAATCAAAATTTGGTATTAGAAAGTTATGACTTGATTTGGGGGAGAGATGCCTTTCATGGAGTGTTGAGGGTTTTTTGTTGTAGTGGATCTATTTGTATGATTAGAAAATAATGTGAAGCACATCTAGTCCAAAGATTTAGAAGTTCAATGACATTGACAAGTTGGGAAAACTTAAAAAGAGGATCTCTTGGAGGAAATTATTTAATGGAGATTAAATCCTATTGGGTTACTAGATGAATATTGAAAGAAGATTGAAAAGAAGGCTCAAGGAACCATTTGAATGTATCTTTTTTACTTCACCCTTTTAATTTTTTTGAGGAGATTTCTATATACAATTGATGACAAATATTTGAAATGTATCAAACAAATATTTTCTGAAATATGGAAAATTGTCGCTCTATAGTTTAGGACATATAACAACAAGTTTTCTTCTGTTTTCATTCAAGGAAACCTTAGAGATCTTAATACAAGGATGAAGTGAAGGAAGAGATATGCAATAGGGTGTCCTAGGGTTTGATTAATGATAAAAGGGGGGTTCACCACCAAGCTAGGGCTTGGAAAGACAAGTAACATGCAAAACCTAATGATCAAACCTAATGATATGTAAGACTTGAATATATGACCTAGAAAAGGATGTAAAACAAAATAGTAAAATAAAAAAGTAAAGAGGTGCACGTGGAAACCTATAGCAACCTAATTAAAGACCTGAAATGCTGAAACTATTGAATTTAATTCCTACTGGGACTCATACACTAGGTTGGGTGATTTAGTCCCAAATTAGGGTTTCTAGGCAGAAAAAAAAATCTAGCAAAGACAAGTCCAGAACACCCAAAAATTGGAAAATCCACTATACTGGGACTCATACACTAGAAGTGGCATATCATTCCTACTTGGCATTTTTGGAGGATCAGGATCTAAATGTGCTCTTCAACCTCTGCTCTATCTTCTCAACCTAATTTTCAGACCTGAATTGCTGAATTCTGCTCGATGGATTTCTTTTAATGATCTTTTAAACAAGGAGATAACTTGGATAAATTTTCAACTTGACAACTTATTTCCAATCTTTCTCCTTAGAGGGTCTTCAAACTAGATCTGCAAATCACACACTAAAGAGAGGGGAAAATGTTGTTTTGCTAGTGGAAAGGGATTTTCCTTGGTCAAACCCCGTTTTGGTAATCAAACCTTGTAATGAAATCAAATGGAAAGGGGGAACGATGAATGAAAAAAATGTAATATTACAACTCACAAAACCCTAAGAATAAAATGCTGCAAACATGTATGAAATGGCTAACTTTAATGTCAATCTTGACTCTTTCTTGAATGTTGTAGATCTTGAATTGAATGCTTGCTTGAATCATGAAACTCTACATCACAAATGTTATACTCAAAAACAAACATGATGCATTATGACTTTGACATGATGCTTGATACTTGAATAATATTCCAAAATGCTTGATAATGGCTCTTGAATGCTCTTGTAAACTCTTACAATCTTCAATTTTATAGAATGCATGAATAATTGAAAGCTTAAGTCACTTGATTGCTTGTTAGGTGAAAAATGAGTGAAATAACCTTGTATTTATACTTGTTTATGCCAAATTTCTTGAAATTACAACACTACAAGTCGACATCAGATCTAGGAGAATAAAATCCCTTCAAGAATTTGAATTTAATTTAAATTTAAGCCACAAGACTCATATGCCAGAAGTGATGTATGGGTCCCATTAGGCTAGTCTATGAGACACATTTTTCAAGAAATGCTTAGATTCATGTGAAATTAGGATTGAGGCCCCAAAACCTAGGTGGGACCCATACACCCAAGGTGGCATATGAGTCCAAGGTCACTAAATATTTGCATATAATCCAAAAACTTAATTTCTAATTGGTCATTACATATGTGTCAAGATTATCCTCAGAAAGATGCATTAATTAAGGCTTGTGGATGCAAAATAGGGTCAAATGAAGCATAAAGAAGCCCAATTTATTAATGAAAACCCTATATTAGCATGAAAGTTCAAGAAAACACTTTACAATACCATAATAAGGCACAATTAAGTTCATTTAGTTCACAAGGGTCCAAAAAAGTGTGAAAATGTAACACACAACATTTTTTGACACTACAATTAGCCCCCACTTTAGTGAGAGGAGGAACTTACTTCAAACTCACACTAAAGTAGACAAGATACACATCAAGAGGGTTCCAAATGTACCAATGCTAGTAGGATAGGATGACAACGATCAAGAGGGTTGCACAAGCCCCCATGATCAAGATCTTATGGCAAACCAACATAGGCACAAAAGGAACACACATGAAAATTCTATAAGCAACAATAAAAGGGTACAAGCATGCACTACCAAAGACAAAGAGAAAAAAAAAAGGGGTTGATCAAGCTTCAACCGTTTGTCCCACATGTTGTGGATCAAATCTAAGTTGTTTGTAGGCAACAAAACTCTAGACTATCCACTGGGTGAGTATTCAAAAGGGTGATACACATACACACATGACCGATATGAACTCACACAAACAAGAAAGTGGCTATGGGAAATTCACACCTAAGTTCGGCTTCCCGTTCAACCAGAACAAAGCTATACCTCCTGATAACTTTGATAAGGTGCCACACAACAATGAACTTCAAGCTTCTTGAGGCAAGCAAAGCTTTGTATGCTTGACACTCATGAAAAGACAAGATGGCTCCATAGGCAAGCAAAGTGTATTATGCAAGGTGGCCATATAACATAAATTATAAATGTAAAGTAGTGTAAGGAACATTTAGAGGAGTTTTGCTTAGTTCATGCAAGGTCTTAACTTAGGGAAAATTGTGCCTAATGTCTCCAAGAGAGGACCAATCAAAGAATAGAAGATTCACAACTTAGGGGATGCAGTGTGTCACATCAAGCCACTAAGAGGAATATAATATGCTAAGAGAGATCATGCTCTTGAAGGACATCATACCCAATGTCAAGCACAAAGAGAAATATGCATCACATGAAGTAAGAAGACTACACAATGAAACATGAGAAATGCAAAAAGAATAATGCCAATGTATGCCCCCACTTTAAATAAATTGCTAAATACCATGTTGTGAGCAATTAATTTAAAATAGAAAATGATAAATGCTAACAATAAAGAGGACATGAGAGCTAACTTGTAAATCCCTATGCCAAGTCATATGTTTCCAAATAAAGCTACGTCATGAAAAGGAAAAGAGGGGTTGCCCCCAAAATAAAACTCCAAACACATGAGAGATTCATGGATTTAGGGTCAGTATGTGTTGGCTCCATGGTTTTCGTTGCACAAAAAGATCGACTTGTTAATGCCTGATACAACCGCCAGAGTTAACTGATCCATAGGAGGCGGTTAGTCCATGTCATGAATCCTGAGGGGAGCGCTGACCAATTACCAACAATCTCCCCCTCAATGTTAACCGAGGGGATTCAAACTCAACACCTTTGGCTCTGATACCAACTGTTAGCACCACGGTTGCCATTGCACCAAAAGATCGACCTATTAATGCTTGATACAACCACCGGAATTAATTGATCCACGTGAGGTAGTTAGTCCATGTCACGAATCCTCAGGGGAGCATCGACTAGCTACCAATAGTATGTTCTTGCTACAACATTTTTAAGAGAGTTTGAAATTATTATCATTCGCCAAATACTCATGGAACTAGAAGAATGACACAAAGAGAGTGAAAACAAAGAAAACCCTTTTGGGTCAACTTGGAAGCGACATGAATGTATCGACGCCTTGCATCATCCCCAAAAGGAAAACAAAAGACAAATGAAAAAATATAAAGGAAAATCTTTTGGGTCAACATGGAAGAGACATGAATGTCTCAACACCTTGCATCATCCCCAAAAGGAAAAACACAAGACAAATGAAAATATAAAAAAAAGTTAAAATATTTATGACGTAGAGTAGAATGTAGGTACAAATAGAGAAATGTCACAAAGAGAGAGATACATCAAACAAAACAACACGGGGGATCACAATATACACATGCAATCACACACATAACATGAAAAAGAAAACCAAGGTAAGACTAGTTAGGCACATGTGAGTCAACCTATTAATAGGTGATCCACATCCCAATCATGTTAATTGTATACTGAAGGCAGAAAACTAGCCAAAGGGAAAATAACAAGTTTTGAACTATGGTCATTAGCAAGTTCAACACTCTTCTTAGGAAAATTATAAGCTCATGGAAGAGGAAAACACTGTATTCAATTCATTATGCACCTCTTCGTCAATTTTAGAAATCTCCTCATTGTCATCTAAATTAATCACAATAGGAGGTATAATGATAATTTCCAAAGAAGGATTTGGCTCTTGTCGCGGTTGCAGTATAAGATCTTTTTTTTTTGGCAAAGAGGGAGACTCGTCATGTATTTCTTCAGTGAAGTTTGGATTTTGATTTTATTTGTTTGTTTCTTCATTTAACCCTCGAGCAAGAACGTCTACACCTACACTCTCTAGAATTTCAATTTCTTTTATTATTACTTTTAAGTTGCGTTTGTCTAGGAGTGAGTTTATCAACCATAGGTTTCTTTTCTTCCCTAAGAGGAGGAACAAAAGGAACCATGGAAGGTTGTTCAACCACTTTCTCTTTAGCTTTGTAAACTTGTTCTATTTTAGGAGGCACGATGGGATTTCTTTTGTTATCTCTTGGTATTTTGTAGGAGATAGGAAAAGGATCTATCTTAGGTTGGTCTTGGTTGTTTGGAATGTCTTTAGGTTCAATAATGGTTTCATCAAGGATGGTAGGCTTAGTCATAGGCTGAGGCATGTTTTTACGGAATAGTTTTTCTATGCATTTCACCTTGAACTTTTGATAGGATTTGAAAAGGAAGTCTTCTCGAGTTTTACTAGGTTCCATAGGCTCAACACAAAATAAATCTAATGAAAAGTTCTCTTAGGAGGACAAAGGATTAAAACCACTATGGTGCACGGTAAATATTTCATTGTCAATGCGAAACTTTAAGCATTTATGCACGACCAACGAGATGGCTTCCATGGAGCACAGCCATGGGTAACCAAGATTCACATGGAATTGGTCTGACATCAAGATGATGGAGAATGAGAAATCTAATGTTTTTGGTCCTATTTGTAAGGGAAGGGTGATCGATCCCATCGTAGGGAAAGTGAAACCATTATGCTTCTTTATCCATGCTTTCGGTTTATCGTATGTTTCTTGATAGAGCTCATGCATAATTAAGAATTCTTCCATGATCACATTCTCTCCATAGACGGGATCAATTAATATCCCATTATTGGGCTTATCATAGATTCAACCAGCTATATAAAGAGGACCATTGGGTGCATGCAGTTTAAGTGTGTCTTTAGATGAGAAAGCAATGTCAAGAGGCTTTTTAGTTTGGCCATTATGAGGTATAACTTCGATCAATCCAACCATATCATCCATAAGACCTTGTTCATCAATATCTAAGGGATCTTGCTGAACAATATCATTGTTATCATCATCCGTGTCAACATTCATCACATCATTCTTTTTAGTTTCGCTAGCTTTGATAAATGAAATGTTATGATTAGGCATAGGGTTGGTAAATATTTGCAATTTTTTGTTGGGAGGGGAAACATACTTATTTACTTGATCATTAACACCTCCAATTGAAAGTTGACTAGAATCAATGAGGTCTTACACAAGATGTTTAAGACACTTACAATGTTCCATATCATGCCCATTTTTTCGGTGATAATGGAAATAGGAATTGGATCTAAAGTTTGGGGGTAAAGTTTTATTAGGATCGAGAGTTTTAACGGGAGGCAAGGTAATAATTTTCTATTCTAAAAGTTGTGATATTATGTTATGGAGGGTATCGAGTAAGGGAGTGAATTGTCTAGCCGGATCCCCAAATGTGAAAGGAGTTGTCTTCCTTCTAGCAGCTACTTGGGTATCGACATGTTGAATTGGTTGAGGGGGATTTAGTTGAAGGAAGCCTTTATTATGTTTTCTAAAAAATTGGCAGTTATTTTGGTTTGTGGATTTGGACTTCTTAAAATGGGTAGAGGTGGATTTTGTGTCACGACTACTAATAAAGTTTTGATAATCACGAAGGGCAGTACACAAGTGCATGAAGGAGGGAAACTTCATCAAAGTAAGCTTATCTTCTATCTTAGTTTGCGAGTTCTCAATGAACATCCTTTGAAGGTGAGGATCAGGAATCTCTACATCGATTTGGGATTAAAGCGGTTGGCAGCGTGAAATAAAGTCAATAATATTTTCATCATATTTTTGCTTACATCTCATCAAATCGGTTAAGGTCATCTTAGGATTCATATGCACTTGAAAATGGTTTATAAATGCCTCAACAAGTTCATTAAATGAACAAATTGAGTTGTTCAGTAATGAAGAAAACCATTCTAAGGCAATATCCTTCAAGGATCCAGGGAAATGTTTGGCGAAGAGCTTATCCTCGAGAATAAAGTCACTACATAAGGCAGTATAAGCAGAAACATGGTTAGAAGGATCTCCTTTCCCCCCATATTTCTCAAATCTAGGAACCTCTATACCTTGTGGCATCTACGTTCTCAATATTTCCAAGGATAAGGGATTGATTTTGACATACTATGTAGATTATCCATTTTGATTTTGGTTTATGGTAGAAACTTGCTTTTAAAGGGATGAAACGGTTTGTAAAAGTTGATTTATTATAGGATCATTGTTTGCATTTTGAGATGGAGGTGAATAAGGTGGAGGTTTGTATATGTTTGAGGGACAAGTGAATGGAATGCTCATAGGAGGTAGAGTGGTAGGAGATATGATGTGCGATGCCACAAAGGTACTAGGGATGCTAGTGGAAATACCTAAGGAAGGAATCACATTGCTAGTAGGTTGCACCGTTGTTGTAACTTAAGGGTTGGTATAGGTAGGAATAGAGGAAATTATGGTGGGAGGAGGAATTTAAATTATTCCTTGGCTTGGTACATTGTTCGAAGGTAAAGCACAACTAGTGGTTGAGGTAAGATGTTTTTCAAAAATCTGAACTATGTTATGCACAAGGTCAACTCCTTCTTCAATTTCAATCCTGTGATTTATGTTATATATGGTAGGGATAACAGTGGTTGAAATTTTTTCAGTACTTACCTGATCTTGTAGGTTTGCTAATTCTTCATGGATTTGAATTATGTTTTGTTACAAAATACTAGCAACCATTATTTTAACTTGCGTCACACTACTTGAAGGTAAAGGGTTGTTGAGGGTATGGTCCATACCTAGTGAGCTAGTGTCAACACTAGTAGTGAAAGAGCTAGATAACCCAATATACACGATGATTGTGCTATCATAGGATGATATGAGTCTTGAACTACATCTCACTATAGTATTAGCAATAGGAGCATGTAGACAAGATCATACAAGGGACAATCAAGGAAATGCAAGATGCAATGAACACAAGATAACTGTTATGCTCTAAGTCTGATTCAAATGAGATTAAGCTAGATGCAATAAAATGAAAATAATAAAAACTTTGTAAACTAAAATAGATAACTAATAGAAGCAAACAAAAACATAGAAACAAAGTTTTTAATGCTATAAAATGTAGTTTAAAATCTAAAATGAGACTAAATCACCCAAAAGGGCATATGAGTCCCAATCAAGGTTTTCTAGAGCTTTAAATTCTAAATAACAATCACCACAAAATTAGGCAAAATCACCTGTACTGGGACGAAATCGCCTAGAGGGGCGTATGAGTCCCAGTTTAGGGTTTTTGCAAAGATTTTAGAAAATTATGAGTGAAAGTTGTGCTTTTTGGTTTGTTTGATGTCTAGACTAAGTGCAAATGCAGATTTAAAATGATATTCAATGATGCAAGATGCAAAAATGCAACCTATATGCACTTTCACTAATGCAATATTTAGAAACCCTAGAATGCCAATTAACTAATGCAAACCCTAATGCAAAGTTAATGCAAGATAAATCTAGGACTATGATGCACTCCAAATCAGAAAATAAAATATTCTAAATGTAGGTTCACCAAAATGAAAGATGGAAAATTTTCACTCTATAGTTTAGGACATAGAACAACAAGTTTTCTTCTCTTATCATTCAAGGAAACCCTAGCGATCTTAATACAAGGATGAAGTGGAGGAAGAGATTTGCAATAGAGTGTCCTAGGGTCTGAATAAGTGACTAAAGAAGGGGTTCACCACTAAGCTAGGGCTTGAAAAGATAAGTAAAATGCAAAACCTAATGATCAAACCTAATGATATGCAAGACTCGAATAGATGACCTAGAAATGAATGAAAAATAGAATAGTAAACTAGAAAATTAGAGAGGTGAACCTAGAAACCTATAGCAACTTAATTGAAGACTTGAAATGCTGAAAATGCTTAATTTAATGCCTATTGGGACTCATACACCAGGTTGGGCAATTTAGTCCTAGATTAGGGTTTTCGGGTAGGAACAAAAATTTGGCGGAGACAAGTCTGGAACACCTGAAAATTGGAAAATCCACTATACTAGGACTCATACGCCAGAAGTGGTGTATCAGTCCTGCTTGGTTTTTTTAGAGGATTAGGATCGAAATCATCTCTTCAACCTCTACTATGTCTTCTCAACCTAATTTATGAACCTGAATTGCTGAATTCTGCTCGATGGATGTCTTTTAATGATCTTCTAAACAAGGAGATAACTTGGATAACTTTGCAACTTCACAACTTGTTTCCAATCTTGCTCCTTATAGGGTCTTCAACCAAGATTTATAAATCACACACTAAAGAGAGGGAAAAATGTTGTTTTGTTAGTGGAAAGGGGTTTACCTTGGTCAAACCCTGTTTTGGTACCAAACCTTGTAATGAAATCAAATGGAAAGGAGGAATGGTGAATGAAAAAAATGTAATGTTGTAACTCACCAAACCTTAAGAATAAAATGTTGCAAACATTTATGAAATGACTAACTTGAATGTAGATCTTGACTCTTGCTTGAATGTTGTAGATCTTGACTTGAATGCTTGCTTGAAGCATGAAACCCTACATCACAAATGTTATCTCAAAAAAAAACATGATGCATGATGACTTTGACATAATGCTTGATACTTGAATAATGCTCTAAAATGCTTGATAATCACTCTTGAATGCTCTTGTAAACTCTTGTAATCTCCAATTTCCTAGAATGCATGAATAGTTGAAAGCTTAGGTGACTTGATTGCTTGTTAGGCAAAAAATGAGTGAAATAACCTTGTATTTATACTTGTTTATGCTAAGTTTCTCGAAATTACAACACTACAAGCCAACATCAGATCTAGGAGAATACAATCCTGCTAAGAATTTGAATTTTATTTAATTTTAAGCCACACAAGAATCATACGCTAGAAATGGCATATGAGTCCCATTAGGCTAGGCTATGAGACAAATTTTTCAAGAAATACTTAGATTCATGTGAAATCAGGATTGGGGCCCCAAAACCTAGGTGGGACCCATATGCCCAAGGTGGCGTATGAGTCCCAAACCATTAAATCTAGGCCATACAATCCAAGAACATTAATTTTTGATTGGTCATTACTTATGTGTCAATATTATCCTCAGAAAGATGCATTAATTAAGACTTGTGGATGGAAAATAAGGTCGAATGAGGCATAAAGAAGCCCAATTTATTAATGAAATCCCTAGATTAGTGTGAAAGTGCAAGAAAACACTTTACAACACCCTAAATAAGGCACAATTAAGTCCATTTAGTTCACAAGGGCCCAAAAAAGTGTGAAAATGTAACATATGACTTTTTTCGACACTACATTTTCATAAATATTTTGTATTTAAAATAAAGGAATGGAATTCAAAATTTTAAGATATTAATGCTTTTAATCTTACTTTGATTTTTTTGGAAGTACAAATGTTAAGATTGATGATGATGATATATGTATTTTGTTGCTTTTCTCTTTGCTTGAATAGTGGGAGAGCCTAATGGATGTAATTCATGGTTGTATTACATAGCCCAAAGTGGATTCCCTTAATTTTTAACTAAGTAAATCCATGGATAAGGGTTATAAGCATGCACTACATGCTTAGGGTAGATGCAAGGAAAAGGTGACAAGAAAAAGGATGATAACTTACAGACATTCAAATAAAAAATGATGGCCTAAAGTCCTTGGTAAGAGTAGAATTAAATGTTAGAATTGTGGGAAATGAAGCACTTTAAAGAAGGAATGTAGAATCAAGATAAATATTTTTAATGGTTCTTCTATAGAAGAATCTTTTGATGATGAAAAATGATGCTTTATTTATTTTTCCTAATATTACTAGTGATGACTCATGGTTGTTGATTAAATGATAACTCCTCACAAGGAATGGTTCTCTTCTTATAGAGCATGATATGGGGGTGATATGTTCCTTGGCAATAATAATTCACATAGGATTGGTAAAGGGAAGGTAACACTTATCCTCAACATAAAATATCTCATCCATATATGTGTTCCATATTATAGACCTTGCATAAGTTTTACATTTGGTTTTAAAGATGAATGATTTGAAGTGCTTGCCACATTTGATATGAGTTATTGTAGTATGATTTGAGGGAATTCAATACTAGCTAAGGGAATTTAGTGTGGTATCTTGTTTAAGTTGGATGCATCTATGCATTGTAGTTCTACCTATGTAATTGAGCAGTTTGATTCACATATTTAATGGCAGGTGCCACAAGGTAGAACACATTGGTGAAAAATTCTTAAGACCATGATTAATGTTGGAAAAGGTTAGAGTAGAGGTGCTGAAGCAATCAAAACCTACTGTGAGTTACCTCAATTGTAATATGGAGCATAAGGTCAACTATGCCAAATAAGAATAGTTATATTTTGTAAGAGACACATCCCCAATTACATGTATATGAATAGGATAGATGTAAGTTAAGAATAAGTTTAAGAAGAAATAAGAGAAAATAGAAAGAGAAAGAGATATTCAAAAAAGAGTTCTTATATATATATATATATATATAGGTGCAAGAAGTTGGGTCCACTTTTTGGTCAAAAAGTGAAGTGTTTTTGTTGAAAATCAAAGTTTGTCACTATTGAACTCAAAATTTTAAGCACTTACATATAGAATATTAAAAATTTCCAATAATATGAAAAATAGGATTTTGAGTCTAGTTTTTAAATATGTAATTTATTTTAATTCTCAAATGATACAAATTAATTTTGCATAGGCTTGTACAAAAACCAATTTTTAAGGACCATATCATGCACATGTTCGACAAGCATAATTTGACCTAAATAAATGTATTTTTTATAATTCTTTTTAGGAAAAGATATGTATATATTGGAGATTGATAAGGATATATATATTTTTTCCAAATATTTTTGTTGGAAATTAGTGTTCGCATAGATGTTTAGGTTATAAAGTTATTGACAAACAACTTAATATTATTGTTAAAATATAAGATTGTTAGTAAGGTTTGTTAGAATATTATAGATTAATATATATTATTAGTTGTATGAAAGATTATAGACATGTGAGTTGTTAAAACAACTCATTATTAGGAGTGGTTCCTATAATTTAGAAGACTAAATTCCTATATAAGTGTGATGCATTTGAATAAAAATTATGGAGCATGTATTATTCTGTGTAAAATATTTGCAGCTTCATTTGTCTGTGATCAAATTTCCTATTATGGTATCAGAGCCCGGTGATGAGGAGGTGGAAGAGAAGAATGTGTTGGAGAATATTTGGTAGAGCAATTTTAGCTAGTCCATGTTTTATTCACAACTGATACGGCTTGTCATTTATGAGTCTTTCATCATTAAAATATTGGGGTAATTATCAAAGTGACGAATTTGTTGGAGTTTATTATTGGTTCTATGATTCCATCAAAGCCTCTCTGCATGCAAGCCAAATAGCATAGAAGAACTCCATGCGTTTATAGCGTGTCTCTGTTGAGGCTCCAGTAGAATCTGATAGGCCACAATTCATCATCAACACAATCTATCTAGTGAGTGGGCCTATCCATTTGGAATTGTGTTATGTTCATTCTTAGAGGCTGCAATTGAGGTGATCTTCTGTGGAGCCGTGTAGCAGTGTTGTTGAAGGAGTTGAGAGCAAATATTGCAACCGTTAAAAATATTGAAGAGCATCGTACTTAAAGTCATCTTCGATGTTCCTCTATGTGGAAATCAAAGGATATTCATTATTGGAGGAGTGGCTGCATGAGCTGATAGGAATTCTGGAGTGGGATGCTCCTCAGTGTTGCACTTTCTACACAATAGTATTGTGCTACATTCATTCACATTATATTTTTTATTATAGTTCTTTGATTCATTTAAAAGAAGAAATGCCCCGCCTGGCTTAAAAGAGCCACAACGGAATGAAAAGATAATGTGAGTCAATCTTATTCAGGCATCAATATCCTTTACATTGTTCGTTGGAGTAGACTGTGCAATTGAGCTCGACCAAGGATCAATATTCTTCTCAAATTGACCACTGCAGCATTCACTACGAGATACTTGAGGAAATCTTTTGCATTCCAAGAGAAGTATTAAATGATCCATGCTATTCTGGAATATGTAGAAAGACTGTAGGTTGTGGATTTTATGCCATTAATTTGGCAGTCAAAGTGAGCAAGTTAACCCGAGATATGCATAGGTAGAATTTCAGCTCTTTTGGATGTGAAAAATGTGTAGCCATAATACATGCAAGGTAAGTGTTGAAAAAGGTTGCACGTTAATTTTGTTCTACAAGGGGAAATGATGCAAACAGAAGCATTAAGAAAATTCGAAAATATCTATCCCTCTCTATCTTTAGAATAATATTAAATAAGAAAATTTAGAAAGCATCATCCTAGAATATTCCTTCCTTGTGAGGATGTGTTTTCTTTAGTATCTTGTTCGTTTATTTGTAGCAAATGTTGAGATTGCAGTGAATTGAGTCAACAGGCTTTGATAATCTGGTCTGTGAATTATGATATTGAATATTTTTCAGTTTAATTTTCATAATTAGTTAGAAGTTTCATATCACTTTCAATCGCATCTATTTTTATGGTTATGGATATATGTTAGTTTGCCTTTTCTATTTTTTAATTAAAAGCATTTCTTCGATTTTTTAAAGTTCAAAAAATCAAAATTATATCAGAAGAAGGAGTTGTATCTCAAATAAAATTCAGAGGAAGATCACCAATGCAGTGGTGATCTCTCCAATTGTTGCTAATATATTGCTCTTTTTTGGAAAAATAGAGTCAAATTGTATTAGTTTGTAAAGGACAAATCTATCAACCAACAAGGTCATAGCCTTGTAACATTTATATATTATTCTAATATAAGGCTATTGAGCCTTATGCATATTATATGATTTATAATCCATTTACATTTAAATAATTAATACTCTAGTAAGAGGGTTAATCCCATAGTGTGATGGTTAAGTTGTGACATTAGTGTTGGTACCACCAAGGTTCAAACCTCCATTGCATCATTGTGATCATAGGCATTGTGCCTTCACTGATCCAATACGTTTGTAGGCTTGTACCTTAGCATTGATGCTACTAACGTTCATGTCATGAGACTTAGTGTTCGAGACATGAGTGTTCATGCCTATGACTTTATGTTACAAACCCTTGCTGGCTTGATGTGCTCATGGGATTTGTGCCCCTGTAGGCTACCATGCTCATAGGTTTGGACTACTCACACTAATGTTGTGTGTTCATGTCGAGGATGAGGTCACCCATTTGTGGCCTCACCTAGTTCGAGCCAGGCTAAAAATATTGCATTCATTGATAAAGAGATACTCTAGTAAACTATTAGATTATTAATTATTTATAAAGGGTAGTTTTGAATAGGTGTTACTAATACCTCTTTACGTATTTTTTCAATACTTCTCCTATATTTAAGGATATTATCTCTAATTGAGACCTAGAGATTTAAAGATTAATAGTAAATTCTATCACTATGCACATGATGTATTTTGGCCACATGGAAGTAAGGAGAAGTGTTTCTCCAAGTTTGGTCTATGTTCTAATAAATAGTCTTGTAATTGTTTTATAATGGAATGATACTTTATGGGGTTTTATAATTGGAAGGGTTTAGCACATGTAGATATATTATGTAATGTGTTTAATTTGTGGATCTTGTTATTTTATTTTATATTTATTTGTAATTATTAGTAACCCACAATCCTAATTTCTAACATGGTATTTAGTTGGAAAATAATAATATTTTTTACAAGTGACATATGAGTGGTTTTTATGCTAATCATTTTTTCCAACAAGCTTTTGCAATTCTGGATCATATGGCCTCTTTCTCTTGCTAAAGGACTTTGTTAAGAAAATAATTTTATTTAACTAACACCAAACTTATGAAATTTAAGATATATCAATAGATAGATAGAAAACCCATTTTATTTGTTCCAAACTAATCTCATAAACATACACATGTTCACATTTAAGTAGAAATGATACTTTAGCTAGTTTCATTTCACCGCACATTAAACTCTTATCAAGATGGATTCCTCACTTACTACTCTTCACCTCTATGAAAGGAGAAACAAATTATATTCTTTAATTTAACCCTTACTCTTTGCAATTGTGATTTTGAAATTAAAAAATAAATGAAATGAAGATAAATCTTTAACACAAGCTACAACAAATAAGTTATCCTTTGGCTTGGTTGAAGCTTGAGGCTATATTCTCACAAGCTAATTGTGATAGCCATAATTAGATGATTTTAGTTTTTAGAATGGGATTTTCCCTTCAAAATCATGCATGAGTTATTTGAATTGGAAATTATTATAAGAAAAGTGAAGCTCTAGAGATTTTTCCTTAATTTTATCTCATTTTTAAAAGATAGATTCACAAGATTAACTTTCCATAGTTATACATCTCTTTCTATGACTTGGGATATTCATTATGATCTAGTTTTAGAAAAAAATGTACACAATTCTTATGATGTAAAAAAATACACAATATGATATCTAAAATTAAATCACCATCTTCTAAAATCTTGTCATTATTAGATTATAGTGAAACTATAATTCTAACTAGTTTGACTAGAATCTCTTATTACATTAAAAAGAGGAAAAAACATCAATATTACCATTGTTAAAGTACATAAAATTAGCAACAAAATCCTAACATCAAGTTTTAATCTGTTAGATCATTGTGCAAACCTCACTCTAAATTATGATAGATCCTATTCAATATATAGGGGAGAGGATCTAGTATTTGAGCACCCTAACTTCACCTTCTCAAAACCCTTCTCAAAAAATTTCAAATCACTCCCATTTTTTTACAACTTACTTGTCAATTCCCCTATTTATAACTAAAGTTTTAGGGCCACATCATCAAATATGATGCTACATTCATGCATTTTGTTGAGGTGTCCAAAATGACCCCCCAAAAAAGTTAAACCAATAGTTGTGCACTAAGTCATGTTTTATTAGTGTACTAAGTCATGTTTTATTAGTTCGTTGATCATCTGATTTGTTGCTTTTTAGATCTAAAGAATACATTTCATTTAGTTATGGGTACTCATCATCAACACTAACAACTTTAAAGTCACAACTATTGGTACAATACTGTTAAAAACAAAAGACATTATATCACCAAATGCTATAACAACTATTGGAACATGTTCAACTAGTGAATGCTTTCCCCTATACCTTCTCGAAACATAATATTAATAATAAAAATAGTTATAAAATCATTGATAATCCATTGATAAAGAAGAATAGTCTTTGGACAAACGTTGAAGAAACAATCTTCCACCTTGATGGTCTAGATTTCTGGTTTATATCTATAGAGACCATGGTGGTCATAGACATATAGCTTGTGAAAATAGAGTTCTAGATTCCTAGAATGTTACTTTGTCATGGGTGTCTTTACTATTCATAGATTTGAATGTGATAAGCATGCTGCAATCAATTAAGAGGATATAGGCATAGGCATAGGCATAGGCGCACTATATCTTACACAGTGATATTTTATGGTGCAGATAATGGTGAGCGTTGAAGCAGATAATGGTAGGTCTCCTTGGTGTGACGTCTATTGATTTTCTGCTGAAGATTTTGTTTACCTATTTGTAGGACATGATTGTGCAAACATCCCATCCAGCATTCTTTATGGGCTTTGCCCCCATATTTCTTAGAGGTAAATCTAAATTCCCTCTCTAACCAAAATCCCAAGTAATAATAAGTAAAGAAGCAGTTCTTGGGCTGAGATATGTGACAATTCAAGAAGTTATATTTTTCAAATATTTTAAATATAATGATGTTTATTTAAGTAAGAGTTATTTTATTTATTAAATGGTTATATAGGTTTTTTATATGTAAATTTAAAATTTTCTTATTAACAATTAACAAAATTTCTGATTTATGACATTTAAGTAATAATAAGTAAAGAGATTGTTTTTGGGCTGAGATGTGTGACAATTCAAGTTATTCTATTGTTTTCTATAATATTTTAAATATGTTTATATAATGATTATTTAATTAAGAATTATTTTATTTATTATATGTTCATATATATTTTAAATTTAAAAGAACTGTTTTTTTTTTAATATTTCTGTTTTATTTTATTTGAAAGTTATTTATTTTTTGTATGTGTATTTTAATTGTGTGATGAGTCACACCTTCAAATCTTATCTCTAGATAGACAAAAGGTTAGTTCACATTTGTAGAAAAAATGAAGATCCTATGATATTCCATACAACTACTACATGATCGCAAAATTAGCCATAACAACTACTAGTCTCTCCCCCTATTTTTATACTTTTTATTTTATTTTTACTTTGAAAAAGTAAAATAATAATATAAACATATGTTACTTTTAAATTTATTTAAATTATCAAATATTAATTATTTGACATGTAAATAGTTATCAAATTTAAGTCAAGGTGTCTTTATATATACCATCACAATATGAAACTCTTTGTTGCCATTGTTAAACAACTTTTTGAAGAATAATGTTATTCATGAAGAAGTTATTTAAGCTACTATCTTAACTTAAATTTTGAGATTGTGACCTAAATAATGTGTTGAAGCTTGATTGCATATATTTTCTCTATTTAATTAGAAAAAAAAAAATCTCCAATTTTTTTTTCGAAGTACAACATATATGTATTCTATTTTTTCTCTTAATTAATGCTCATTTGGACTTTCCTTCACAATTTTCCAAACATGATTGTATAGCATCTATGTTTGGTAGTCTATATGAACCAAAACATTTGCATGCTAATAATAGGTGGTCCATACCCATCACTGACAAGAAAAAGAAGAAGAAAAAAACTTTTATGTTATACGACCTATGAAAATGGATGAACTCCCCATTTTCTCTTTCCTGGTTTATTAAATACTCATGTGTATTGACAAAGATGAATTTGTTTCTAAATTAATGGCTAAATTATTTCCCTTCATTCAAGTTTGGGAGAATAATAAAATCTAGAGGGAATCTTGTGTGAGCATTAATAGTAACTCGACTAGAAATAAATGGTTTTTGCTACTTGCATGCATTCACTACTTCTATGATTTATAGATTGCTAAATGATATTCTATCACTTCATTAGTACAATCTATAAATCTTTACATTTTAATATTATAAAGATTTGATATACCACCTTTAAATATCTTAATTAACAAATATAAATATAATGATCATCAAATCTTGATTTATTATTTATTATTGATTAATAAAGTGAAAATAAATGTCATTAATATCTTAAACTAGTAATCATGGCATTTGAATAGTGTAATTTTTTTTTTATATTATATATACTTTATCCAAATCAAATTTAATCTACATTTATCATTTCTTATGATCTTCATGTATCCTCTAAATGTATTAGGTATAAGACACCTACCTCTAATAGATGGTTGTCGCCTTAGAGATAAAACCTATACAAGATATCTCAATTTTGTTACTATATATTTCAATAGGATACTTACTCACTTCTTGAAGAAGTACGGTAAGTTATAAGTACTTATGTAAAAAATCATGCCTCAACAACCTTCTATTAAAATAATATTTAATTCTTTAAAGAAATCAACTATTATTTTCGTCATCCTCATCAATTGAAATGTCTATATTTCAAAATCATCACTCTTTTATGTAAACAAATAATTCACTTAAATTTTTATAAATTTATAGCTACATGTATCAAAAAATATATTAAATTACCCTAAAATCTATCAAATCCATCATGTGGAAAGACCGATCCTAATTTATAAGGTGTTTTAAAATACCTAACCATAACTATACTAGACATTACCCATATTATATATATTTATCTATATTTGTGTAGGACCCTGTATGCACCACTAAAAAGATATTAAAAATACAGAGGTATTATTAGTTGTTAGGAAATATTGCATTCAACCCACAAACTTAATCCATTTCCTACATAACCCCATGAGAGATAAACATGCACAAAAGTAACCACATTGCATAGATCAAATAAACAAGCCACAAGATACCACAAGATATACCCTGGGAAACCCCTCAAGAGGGAAAAACATCCATACTCCATCATATTATTCAACAATAAAGCAACACAAGAGTTACAATGAATACCTTTGAAGCATCAATCCTCTCAATGCATCTTCATGTGTCCAAGCATGAATCCACACATCTCATGTAATGCTTCACATATGCACTCTTTAGAAAGACTCAATAATGACAACCCACTCAACCAACCAACCTTAACCACTAAACATGTGCTTTCTTTTATAGATTTAAACTCACACAAATACAACCAAGTGGTAAGATAAAACCATGTGAACACAAAACCACTAATCCCTTATTTAATATTAAGTACTAAGTTTTCACTTTATTTAATATTTCTTCAATATTAAATTATTATCACATGTCTCCCATACATTAAATAATAATACAATGTTACAATACAACATAAAGTGGTCCCCAAATAATTACCTAGTTTGATTGACCACACCACCTAAGTGCATCACAACTAAATAATTATTTGATTACAATCTTATAATATAAAATTTTATGAAATGGTGTACAACAACATATCCCAAGATTAATTAGGTCTTTATATTTTCTACAATAAACTTCTGGCTATGTCCTAAAAATAAATGGTGCAAAGTGCTATCCCATGGATGAGGTAAAACAAAGTACCTTCTATGTCTTTTTAATCAAAATGTTGAATGCAGTTTAAGTAACTTTAGAAGAATTAATGTGACTTAGAAGATTAGTGGTAGATTTTTCATTTGGGTGTACTAGTAAAATTTCCACTTTATTATATGACAACCAAAACTATTTTACTCTTATGAAAGACTCCTATTTTTTAAAAAGAAAAAAAATATATGTTGAAGATCATGGACACTTCAACTAAGGGAAATTTTTCATCATATAATTTATCTCCAAGTTTATTAATTTGATTATCAAATGGATGATACAATATGATAAATAAGAACTAGGATATAATCCTATCAATCACATATCAAACATTTGTGTAGTATCAAACTCTTCAAATTTAGATAAATTCTTCACCTTAGGAGTTGCCATAGAAGGATAATTTGCATGTCAATGACACATTCTAGTGGCACCAAATCCTATATGTAAGACATAACATGCATAATATAAGACCTATAGGAATTATACATAGAAGTCTTTCGAGCATGTTTTAAATTATTATCTCTCTAAATATTCCACTTGTAAAAGCATTATATTATACAAGATCTACAACAAACAATTAATGAACCTAAGGGAGGCTATTTTGAGGAGTCCAAAGCTCAATTTTTTTATAGGACCTCATGTAAAGCATCATTTAAATTTTTTATAAATTATGACAAGATAATTTTCATGTTGCCCATAATACATGTCTTCATTTTGGAATATATTTACATGTCCTTGTTTATTAATGTAGACACCTAAAACTGTCTTGAATATATCGCATATCTTGATTTCACTTATTGACATCATTTTCCTCGTTATCACCTAATTCCTCAATTTGATTAAATAATTTCCAATTATTTAGTGTGAGTGCAAGATCATAGGGGACCAAACAATGACGATGTTAAAAAAAAAACACAAATGAGGAAGGCAAAATCACAAAAAATATGTTTGACTTTTTACTTGGGTTGGTAAAAACTACAATTTCTATGGTAAACACCAAAGAAAAATAGATATCCATTATTAACAGATATTTGCTTTTAAAAAAGCAAATATTCATTATTAACATATATCCACTTTAAAAAAAGTGAATATCCATTATTAATAGATATCCACTATTAATGAATATCCACTTTAAAAAGTGGATATCCGTTACAAAATAGATATCCGATGTTAAATACCAAAAACATATATCCGATTTTTTTAAAATGGATATATGTTATTTATCCTAACGGGAGATATCTGTTCTAGAAATACTTATAATTTTTGAGGGACTAAGCCATGCATATTAATTATTATTATAATAATTATATACTATATAATAGTAATATATTATATTATTATATATTATAATAATATAAAATCATATATTATATAATAATATTATTATTATATATTAGATTATTATGATATAATATTATATATTATATAATAATAAAATATCATTATATTGTTACGTATTATAATACTAATATATTAATGGGTAAGTGTAGAAAGATGGGGGCCAAAAAGGGGTTTGAAGTGGCCACTTTTTTTTGAAATCAAGAAATACTGACATTGGATGAGAAATTGAGGATAGTTACACTCAAAATTTTAAAATGCAACAAAAACAAGGGTCATAGTGCTCCGAGTCTACTTTCTAAACTACCAATTTTTTTTTTTTAAATGGTAGAGATTAAGGGGTTCAAAAAAGGGAGCCACAAAAATTGGTCCTATTTTTGTCAAAAAAATATAACATAGTGTTTGTTGTGGCTCCCTCAAAAGGTTAATTTTTTATGGTATTTTAAAACTCACTTCAGTGAGAAATTAGCTAACGTGTAGTTTATGCCCAATTTTTTTGATAATTTTTTAATGAATACATGATTTTTGTATTGATTTTCAAAGTGGACACATCTGGAAAAATAGAAATTTGGCTGTGCTACCTCTATAATTTTTTAAAACTAATCGAAAATCATTTTTTTGAATATGTGTAGAATGGAGTCTAGTTTAGAAAAATGATTTATTTAAGATTTCAATGAATGATTAAAAAATAAATTAAAAATAAAACCAAACATTGGTTTTTGACAAAAAATAGACACACAAACAAAAGAAATTAAAGATGAAAGCCTTACCATAGTCAAAATGTGAAAAAATTACATCATTAAATAGCTAAGAGAGAGCCTAACATTACCCAGGTGTTTGGTTTACTCGACCTTGAAACACGTTGAAACCTGATGGTTAGCACAAATGAGATTATGTGAAATTTTGTAGAATATGCAAAAACATGTCTTTGGATATTGAGAAGGGACTCCAAGCCTTTGGGTTGGAAATCCAAAGAAAATCCAAGCCAAAGGCTTGGGGATTCCCAAAGCAAGATAAAATGCGAGCACATTATAACATGCTCGTGTTATTTGAATGCATTCACAAAACATGAGCGCGTTATAACATGCTCACATTTTGTGAATGCATTGACAAAATGTGAGTGCTTTATAACATACCTGCATTTTGGTCTACATTGAAATTTTCTTCTTCTTTTTTTCTCTTTCTTCTTGTTATCTTTCAGAGAAACTATATACATTTTAAGTACTTTGTTATACTTCAAGTTATATTTCATGTATATAGTTTCAGGATGTTTAAGATTGGTTTCAGATCTCTAGGAGTTGTAATACAAATTCTAGTTTTTGGAAGATCTTACAAATTTTTAGACAGTCAAATTTCAATAATTAACACGTCAAATTTTAGTAATTAGGAGGTCAAATTTTAGTAATCAACAAGCTGTATTATCTCTCTCTCTCTCTCTCATTCATTGTTTATCCCTTACAATCTAGACCTATCTCTCACTATCTCCATCTCTTTATGTGTCTCTCTCCCTAGTGCTGAAGAACTACCTCTCTATTTATCCATCTCTCTCTCTCTCTCTCTCTCTAATTCTCTCTATCTCACTTCTCTCTCCCTCTCTCCATCCTTCCTTCTCTACTTATCTCTATCTCCCTCCCTCCTCTCTCTTTCTCTCTATTTATCTTCTCACTCCCTCCCTCCCTCTCTACTTCTTTGTATCGCCCCTCTCCCTCTACCTACCTTTCCCTCCATAACTCCCTAGCACTCTCTTTATTTCTCCCTATCTCAACTCTCTCTCACCTCCCTCTCTCTCCCTCTCTTCTTCCCTTTCTACTCTCTATCTCCCAATCCCTCTATCTACATACCTCTCCATCCATCATACCCTACCACTCTATCTACACCTCTCTATCTCACCTTTCTCTCCCTCCCTACCTCTCTCTCCCTCATTCCCTCTCTACTTCTCTCTCTCTCTCTCTCCTCTCTCTATATCTACCTCTCCTTTCCTCTCTACTTATCTTTATCTCCTCTTTCCCTCTCTCTACCTACCTCTCCCTCCATCACCCTCTCTATTTCTCTCTATCTCACCTCTCTCTCTCCCTCCCTACCTCTCCCTCCCTCTCTACTTATATATATCCCCCATCTCCCTCTCTACCTACCTCTCCATCCATCATTGCCTACCACTTTCTCTCTATTTCTCTCTATCTTGTAAGAAAATTTATAGTGCAAAAAATAGCGAAAAAAAATAAGCACAATATTAACACAGTATTCAAATGGAAAACCTGGTAAAATTATACCATGAAAAAACCACTAGTAAAGATATTTCGTATTTTATTTCTCTGGAAATTCACAATTACAACAATCTTCTGAAAAGTTACAAAAAAAGTTTGTTCAATAGAGTATAAAAAAATCCCAGTTGTAGAGTCCTTGTTGAACACAACTTTCCAAAACTAGAAAGTGTGACTCATAGAACTACATGTTGAACATTTGACAAAATGACCAAATATAGAGAGTCCAAAATGGCCAATTTTATTTTGGCTTCGTCAAAAATGCCTTCGATGTGTAGGGGGGCTATGATAACCCCCTTGGGACCCCCCATCACTTTGACCTTTAGTTGAATAGTAGGCCTTCAATCGCCCAGGCCACATACCATGAATGTTAGTTCTCTATGTCAATAATTCGTCACTATTGTAATAAAAATAAAATATCTCACATCTCTCTCACCTCCCACTCTCTCCATCCATACCTCTCCCTCTCCCTCTCCTTCCCTCTCTACTCTCTATCTCCCTAATCCCTCTCTACCTACCTCTCCATCAATCACTCCCTACCACTCTCTCTATACCTCTCTATCTCAATTCTCTCCCTCCCTCCCTCATTCTCTCAGTACTTCTCTCTATATATCTACATCTGCTTCCCTCTCTAATTATATTTATCTCCCCTCCCTCTCTCTCTCGGTCCTCCCTCCCCCTCTTTCTCTCTCACTCTCTCCTCTCTATCTCACCATTCTCTCCTTCCCTCTCTCTTACTCTCTCCTTCTCTCTACCTCACTATTCTATCTCTACTTATATTTATCTCACCTATCCCTATTTATCTCTCCCTTCCTCCACTCTCTCTCCCACCCGCCTCCTTCATTATCTCCATCTCTCCACTTCTCTCTATCTCACCTATCCCTCTCTACCTACCTCTCCCTCCATCACTCCCTAACACTCTCTCTCACCTCCCTCCATAACTCTCCCTCCCTCTCTCCTTATATACTCTTTGTTGCAAGAATGAAGGTGTTGCCATTGATGTCAACTGGTCAATTGGTTATCAATTGGTTGTTATTTTAATTGATGTTATTGATCCGGGTTATTGGTTGCATGTGTTCAATGGTTGCTTCAAGTTTTACCCCAAGTTTTTCTCCTATGTTTGTGTGGTTTAGATATGTTGATCATGGTTGTTGGAAGCTGCTATATCCAAATTCTTGGCTTCTGGTTCATTGTATAGTGTGAGTTATGTTCACTAGTTGTGAATTGTGCTTTTCTGTGTATCTGGCTAAGGTCCGAGAGAAATGTTGTTGGTCCAAATTTCCTTTTGGATAAGTCTTATGACTTGCAATTCTAAAGAATTTTTTATGATCATGTTGAAGATAAATTTGGTGTTTGGAAAGATTTGATCGTGCTAAGGGTTGTGTGCTTAATTGTGCTATGTGTTTTATAATGGTTTGGTCGGCCTTGTGTTGAAAACTACTTTCAAAGTTGATGAAGCATGTTGAGACCTATTTGGGTTCTCATCAAGCGTGTGTTTGGGTCACCCTCATTATAATTCCACCCTAGGATGTTTTGGCACCGACCTTATTTGAATTTAATGATGGATGACTAACTTTGGATATGTTCAAAGTTGAAGATGGTATAAAGAGATAAGTGCAAAGAAATAGAGTAGATAGATGTGAAATATATGTGAATCAGTGGGTGCGTGTGATGTGAGTGTGGTAGATCAGTATGAAGTCTAAATGTTGAGTTTTCAAATGTAGTGAGCTTAAGGTGTACTCTATCATTCATGCATGTTTGCAAGTGGTTGAGTAAATTATGGTGGAAATCTTTGTTTCATTGAGATTTTCTTCTCTCTATAATGTATATCTTATATCTTCTTTGTATCTTTGTGGTAGTGAGCCCTCCAGGTGGTTAACCCAGTTGGACAGTGAATCCTTCTTTTGGCAGTGAACCTTTCATCTAGCAGTGAGCCTTTGTAATTGGTAATGTCAACAAAAAATTCAGAAGAACCTTCAAAAGAATCCACTTCAACCACTATAGAAGAAGAAATAAATTACACAAAAAACTTTGATGAAGTTGATTATGAACAACGACCGAATCCAAAAGAAAAAAAAAATTTATGGAAGAGGTTATGAGCTTATAAAACAACTTGGGTATAGTGGAAAAGGATGTGGTGCTAGAGAACAAAGTATTTATGTCCTTATAGATTCAACATGCAATAAAGCACTCGTGTTCTTAGTTATTGTCCCTCGAAAGAAATGACAGAATAAAATAAATCTTCTCTTAATATCAATTTCATCATGCAAAACACTCCTAGGACATGTCTTAGTAATCATTGGAGTTTGTTAGATTTTATGCCCTCCCTTAAAGGAGAGTACAAAATCTCACAATCTAGAGAGTCTTGTACATAAGTATGACACCTTCTACTAAGAAAGAGATATATTTGCCACAAAATAAAATAACATCTTCTACTATTGATCAAGAGAGTTGAAAGTGTGTGGGTGAAATATGTGAGTCAAAATAAAAAAATAAAATACACCTTCATGCAATGTATTATATAAAAGTAAATCTAAATATAAAAATTAAAAACTACAGTTATCCTCTTAATTCATTCCATGGCTCTCTAATCTCAAGAACCCCTGCAAATCATGCTCTCAGATCTTATTAGTGCTTCACATGAACCTGCAAGGATTGACAACCAAAGATATGAGATGCTATAATGAAATCTACATGCTTATATTTTTGGTATTTTCGATATTTGATGCTTGAAGACTAAATGATCCTATGACGAGATGATACTAAAAATCTAGTTGCTACTAATATTGATGATGATAACCTTGGAAATGCTATATGAAAGATGAAATGAACTAGCCTATCCAAAATAAAATTTCCATTATAACTCTACATGAACTAAAATGCTTAAAAACTAGTTACAATGTTCTCCAAATTGCTCTTAAAATGCACTAAAATTTTGCAGCATAAGCTTATCAAATTCTACTTATTGAAACGTTGTAGCAATGAGTCTTATTTATAGATTTTTGAAGGCTCAAGGTGATGTGGCAACAATGGACGGTTGGGATTGCGATATCGCGGCATCAATGGTGGAGCATCAAGAGGTTAGAGAGAATCTGGGAGATGGTTCCCTTTAGCAAAACAATTTTCCAAGTATTAAAGGAAATCACAGAGAAGGAAGAGCCATGTGTCTCAATTAGTTACAAATTGGTTGCAAAGTTCGTTGAAGATAATTCATATTTTTCAATTTAGAAAATTCATTTTTGTGAGACACATGGTGAGGTCGCAGGTGAGTTGGAGGTGGTTAGAGGAAATATGTAGAAATGTGCTTAAATTGAATTAAAAACTCAATTTAAATGGAGATGGTAAATTAGCAAAATTCCAAATTAATTTATTTGTGCGTTTTAACCAATTTGAGAAGAATATGATTTAGAGGTCAATTTGAATTTAAAAATTCAAATTTAAGTGGAAGAGGGAAAACCAATTAAATAACAAATTGATTTAATTTGTCCATTTAATTAATTTAAGAAGAAAGTGAATTTTTGGAAAAGAAGAATTAAAATAATGAACCATATAAATAAATTTTGCAATTTATTTATAATAGTAGAGGAATTAAGAATATTAATAAAATAGAAAGTATTTAATTAATATATGCTCTAGACCATTTTTGCGTGCATACATTTTTCCCCTCTTTGAAGTGATGTGCACAGCCGCATTGCTTCAAAGAATAATTTTTCTAACCACGATGATAATTTTTTTGACATGCCCCAGACTCTGATTTTGCAGCAATGATGAAAGGATGCCCCCTCGGGAGATAAATCAGGGATTTTTGAATTTTTGATGATCTTTGTAAAATTTCGATGATTTAAATGATTTTTCTATGACATGCTGATGATTGATAGATTTGATAAGGATGACTCGATTTATCTCCCGAAAAATGATGAAAAGTTCTGCCACATTGTTGATTAGTTGACGAAAAGACCCATTTGAAAAATTAAATAAAATGCCACAATAATTACCCCTTAATTAACCTTTAAAAGGTCAAAAAGGGTAACAAATAGGTTCATTTGTAACTTGAGCATTTTGAAAACTGAGAGCCTGCAGAGCAAGATGGAAAAAATTCCATGCCACACACATAGATTCAAGCGAGTTTGCCGCCACTAACGTCCAGCTGCGTATGGACCTCCGGTAGGTATCCGGAGAACCTTTTTTTGAATTTAAAAATTTGAATTTTCCCGCTTAATTTTCTTTTGAAATTTCAAATTATTCTCACATTTTAGTGCATTAGGATAGAATTTTAGCACAGAGGGTACCCACTTCAGTGCATAGAAGCCCTGTAGTAGCGCATCCAATTAGGTTAGGACCCCATAATTAGGCTAGCGCATCCAGAAACCGCTTCAACGCATTAGGTCAGTAGATTATTGTATAGGGGTTTTAGCGCATTGATAGGATAGAGTTGCGCATAGGATTGATCAACTAGCACATTCGGGAAATGATGCATTGAGACTCTGTTCCGACGTATATGATTCATTTTCCAATGCATCCAGCCAAAATTGATGATTGATGATCACGTCAGCTGATGATAGGATGATATTGATTGATAGGTTGATGATCATCCTCATGATAGGCGAGGAATGATGAATAGGATAGGTTGATTGATTGATTGATTGATGATCATCCTCATGATAGGTGAGGAACGATGAATATGATAGATTGATGTTGATCGATCTCAAGACAAATGAGAGTCGAGTAATTGGATAGGTGCTCCTCAAGATTTGATCAGAATCTCATGTGAGCTGATTTGATTAGATGATGCGCTGATTGATTGATTGATTTGTTGACCTGATGCTTTAATTTTATTCTAGGAGGGTGGCTTAGGGAACCTTTGGGTTCGCAAGTGCTTTCCAGGGAGATGGGACATGATCCCACAATTGACTCTGATAGATCTTTCCATCATTGATGATTGTGGTCTTACTTCATTGATAAAGATTCTCCAATACCGAATTAACTGGGGGCTACTGAAATCACTTGCAAAGAGGTGGCATAGCAACCAATACACTTTTCATTTGCCAACTGGAGAGATGATAGTGACCCCAGAGGATGTATATCGGATATTGAGGATATCGGTTGTTGGGGAGATGGTTGTTTATGATCACGAGGAGCAGGGGGGCATATATGCCATATGCCAGATATTTCATGATGATTAGTTTCTTGGTTATGAGATTCCATGGTGGGAGTTGATTGCTTTTGGGTGGGCTTTACCCTGTGTTCTAGCTTGATTCATTGGAGAATTTCTCTGCCTCGACCATAGGTCGAAGGGCTTCTCATTAGGCTGGGGACGAGTTTTGGATAGCATGATTTCTCATGGCACAAGATATGCTTGGGGGTCATGCATGCTAGCACATTTATACCATGACTTGCATCAGGTTGTCTATCTTCAGGCGAAGAGTCTTGCAGCAGGTTGCACACTATTATAGCTCTGGGCCTGGGAGCACATAGCCATCACATGACCATTTGGAGGTAGGGCTCGACTAGTAGGATGGCCATACATTTTTGGATACACAGGGCCACTTGTGCAGCATAAGTTGGGAAAGTTGGAGTATTGGAGGTGGGTCTTGGATGTCTTAGACACTATGATCTGGCGGCCCTATCTTGATTGTGAGGCCTGGTCAGAGGATGGTTCTGAGTTTCCATTTTGCTTTTTATAGTAGATATTTGATTGGTCAGACACCATATATTCTGGAGTGGTTTCTTTTTGGGAGAGTATACAGATAGTACGACCACATTCAGGGGATGCCACAGGGGGTAGCGCATTATGCCAGGCATAGGTAGTATATACTAGAGTGGGGGCTAGCCCTTGATTATGATGAAACTTGTACAGAGTATTACGACATGTAGTCGATATATTGGCAGTACCATCCTAAGGTTGTGGATGCCTAGATGACAATTGACTATGCTGATTATTTTCACATGCATCCCTTTCCATGAATTTCCAGTCCAGACGAGCCTACATCGATTTTGGAGGTAGGGAGGAGAGTAGGGACGAACATGCAATAGAGAGGAGGAGATGGTGGTGGAGAGGAGGCCGAGGAGGAGGCTAGGGGTGATGGAGGTGATGACAAAGGGGATGGAGGAGGAGGGGGAGGTGGAGATGGGGGTGGTGATGGAGGTGGTGTTGGAGGGGGTGGTGCACCAAAATTTGGGGTTATCCCCAAGAGGAGGAGATCAGCAGTAGGCAGGCAGTGACCATTGATAGTTTGGATGCCCTCGCAGAGATAACAGGCACAAATAGTTGGATTATAGGGTTAGGTGAAAACACTACAAGGCTAGATCTAGATGCTAGAGGCACAACTTGCCTAGGCCTAGGCTCAGATTCAGGCTCAAGCTCTAGCACATGTACAAATACAAGGGTAGATGGTGTAGCTATAGGCCCAGGTAGCCACTCTTACTACAAAGAGAGATGATTCTAGGAGGCATGAGGCATAGGAATTGGCAGTGGTGGATTGGATTCAAACAATAGATCAAGGTATTGGTACATCCGATTTGGTTAGAGAGCTTATAGATTCTGCCAAGGAGGTGGAATATTACAGAGGTAGATACCATGAGGTCGTACCAGCAGAGCAACGAGTTAGTTATGTGAGATCCAAATATGGGTGCTCCCATTCTCACACCTCTAGCAGAGGGGTCACACAACCACTTCCACCATGCAGACCTCCACCAGGACTAGGGCTAGCAGGGGTAGGACCATTAGGGGTAGGCGGTGTTGGACAGAGGCCTGCCACATTAGGTGGCAACACTACAGGATCCCCCAGACATGTTTGATTTATACTTTGATTTAGAGACTCAGATTGTGCCACATTTTTGATGTATCATTTTCTTAGTTGATATCATTGTATACTTGACATGTTTTCATGAGGTTATATGATATGCAACGACATTCAATGATTTATGTGTTGATATTTTATTATGGATGGATGCATTTAATTTATGTTCTATGTGATGATGCCATGTTCTATATGATTATGTTATGGATGCATGTATGGATGATGATTATTTTCTTTTATATGTTTATGAATGATGTGTTTATGAGATGGATGATATGGATGCAAATGATATGAAATATGATTTTTGTAATTTTTCATATGTATATATCGATGTATGGATGCAAATGGTTGTATTATGGATTGTAGATGTATGGTTTATGGTATGGAAATTGATGGTTTATTGATGAAAATGTGATACATGCAGATGTATGAATGTATGATTTTATGTTATGCCACTATGAATGAAATGTAATGTACTTTTCTATGTTTTTGATATTTTTTATGAAAATATGTGAAATGGATTATGATTATGAATGCAAATGGATTATGATGTTGAGTTAACTTATGATGTTATTATGGATGATGAATGGATATATGGATGAATTATGGATAAATGAAAAAATGAATTTATTATGACCTTGATGTGATGTTGTGAATTATGAATGAAGATGATATTATGCGTTATTTTTGGAAATTTTCAGACTCAAATATTATAATGAATGAATGAATGATTTGTGATGGTGAATGTATGATAATGCTTTCTAATGGAATGGAATAAAAATGTCAATGCAAATGAATGATTTTTTTGTTATTTCAAGTATACTCAATCATGTAATAAGAAATAACATCAGCTTTGAGAATTACCAGCTTAGAAAATCTATAATGCAAATGTAGACTAAAATGAATGCAATTCTATCTATGCAATGTTGTCATCTTATTCACTATTCTTATTGTCATCATTGAGCATTTTATTATGTTGAAATTCAGTACAAACATTGATGGTATAATTTAGACCATGATGATCTGAGTATAACTTCCATACAACTTCCGTTGATATTTGATAATGCAAGATAACACAAGCATCTAGGTATAATTAGACCAAGATGACCTGAAAATCACTTGTGTAAACAGACAAGAGTTAATCATGTTCCTATGCAAATTTAGAATTTCATCAATGATACCTTGTAGAGCATGTCCCACGATAATTTGCATAGTATTAATGATTGACTCACAAGCAGCAGACAAAGAAAAATATCATTCTTGATCATAGTGCCTCTATTTTGTGACATCATCGAGGTACTCCCAAGAAATGATAACAACAATCAAGATACGTCAATTGAACGTTTGTGTTAAAGTAATCCAACCATGATTTAAAAGATGATTCACCAGTGATGAGTTGATTTGATTTGGCTTGATGTTTGATTTGGTTTGGATGATTGATGTTTGATGCTCAAATTTTGATGGTTATTGCGATTGTTGTTTTTGATGTTGCAGTTTGCCGATTGCTTTCCTGTTGATTTAAGCTCAATGATGAATTCCCCTAGTGAGATTAGGATTTTTCGCCTAGTGAGAAAAAACCAAACTTATTATGGATATGTACAATGAGAACCAAGCCAGGGTGGGACGATCACGTTAGCCAAACTTGGGCATGAAGCTCGTTGCAAAATATGCGTGAATGTGTAGTGGTGGAAAAAGCGGACGATCAACACACGCTTGAATAAACGGAGAAGTTGACCTATCACAAATAGCGTCTATTTACCAAGTTCTCACCATTTATTTTTATTGCACTTTTCAGATTTTTTTGTTGTTTCCAAGATGCCTATTTGCCAAGTTTTCATTAGGGCGACCATTTTTTATTTTGATTTTTAACTTTTATTTTGTATTTTTCTCTTTTTTGATCTTTTTTATTTTTATGTTGTCACCAAGATGCTTGTTTTCCAAATTTTCATCAGGGCAACCATTTTTTCAGGACTTTTTATGCTTTTTATGATTTTTTTCAAGACTTTTTCTATTTTTTATGATTTTTTCAAGACTTTTAACATGCACTGAATGCATTATGTGTAGAACTTATTTAGGTGAAGGTTGTTCATTGGTTCTTCAAATAGATCCCCCTCTGGTGTAGATAGCTGATATGCCCCTGATCTGAAGACTGATATCACAACAAAATGACCTAACCAATTGGGTTCAAATTTTCCTTTCTTTTCCTGGTCTTGCTGATTATGGGGATTTTCTTTCAATACTAGATCACCTACTTGAAATGTCCTAGGTTTGAATTTATGATTTTAGCTTTTGAACATTATCTGCTGATATAGTTTCAGGTGATCTACTGTCAACTAACAATGTTCATCCAACAATTCTAGCTCCTACAGTCTAGACACATGGTAATATTCATCTGTAATGAGACCCTTCAAGGATATTCGATGTGATGGTATCTAAACCTCGATGGGTAGTACTTCTTCAGATCCATAGACAAGTGCATCTGGTGTGGATCCTATGGGTGTTCGTATACTTGTACGATAGGCCCACAAAGCAGGGTTCAGTTGAACATGCAAGTCATGTCCAACATCATTGATGGTTTTCTTTAAGATTTTAAGGATTGTTTTGTTTGAAGTCTCAGCTTGGTCGTTCCCTTGAGGGTAGTAGGGTGTAGAAAAATGATGTTGGATATGAAACTTTTCACAGAGTTCTTGTACATCCTGATTCTTGAAAGGTCTTCCATTGTCTGTGACAATGGATTGAGGGATACCATACCTACAGATGATGTAGTTTAGGATGAATAATGAGATTTGATTCCCTATAATGGTGATCAGAGGCACAGATTCAACCCACTTTGTGAAGTACTCTATGGCTGTGATGATGAACCTGTGTCTATTAGATGAGGATGGGTGAATTTTACCTACAAGATCCAACCCCCTTTGACAAAATGGCCATGTTGATGCAAAGGGATGCAATTCTTGTGTTGGTGAATGAATGAGATTGCCGTGGATCTGGAATTTCTGACATGTCTTGACAAATTGAAAGGCTTCTTTCTCCATAGTCGGCTAGTAATATCTTATAAGAAGGAGTTTCTTGGTGAGGGTTAAAACACTTGAATGAGTTCCACAAATACCCTCATGGACTTCGCATAAAGCTGTTTTAGACTCGTCGCTTTCTAGACATCATAAGTGAGTTCTATCAAGACCTTGATGGTAAAGCACATTCACTATAAGGGTATGACGAGCAAATTGGTGGATGAAGTTTTGTTTTTGGTTGTAGGAAAGATCGGGAGGAAGGATATCGTCTTTTAGTTAAGCGTAGATTTTTTCGTAGATGGAGGTATCGACATCGTTTAGGTGGAAAATAAGTTGGGACTCAGTCGCATCGTAAGTGGGGGTAAGTAGTTTCTCTACCATGAACTCATAGCATCTGCATTTTTATGGAATTTGTAGTAGAGAAGCAATAGTATCCATAGCATCGACAACTTTGTTGTCACTCCTTGGGATCTAACTAGACTTGATGTTGACAAAATACTTCTTGAAGTCATCAATCATTCTCTTGTAAGGCATCAGTTTTTCATCTTTGGTTTGATAATCATTGTTGACCTGATTGATGACTAGTTGAGAATCCCCATAAACCTGGAGCTCTTTAATTTTCCATTCCATAGCTATCTTGATTCTGATAATGAGTGCCTCATATTCAGCGGTGTTGTTGGTGCAAGGAAACATCAAGCGATAGGATTTTGGAATGGTGTTCCCTAGGGGAGTGATGAATAGGATCCCTGCTTCTAATCCATGCTGAGTGAAAGAACCATCAAAGTATAACACCCATTGTTTTGTTGTTACTGTTAGGACATCTGCATTTGGAAATTCAATATGGAGGGGATGATCGTCATGAATTGGTGCCTCAACTAGTTGATCGACGATGACTTGCCCTTTGATAGCTTTTTTTTCAACATATTGGATGTCGAATTCATTGAGTACCATTACCCACTTGGCCAGTCTTCTTGTTAGATTTTCTTTTCTTAGGAGATACTTCAGTGGATCTATCTTGGCTATGAGCTTGATTGTGTGAGTTAGCATATATTGTTACAATTGTTGGGTAGAAAACACTACAGCTAGACAAGCTTTCTCAATGGATGTATAATTGATCCCATACCCATTCAAGGTTCTACTATTGTAATAAATTTATCTTTCCTTCCTTGTTGGATCTTCCTGTGCCAGCAAGGCTCCCAATGACTGGTCAGTATTGGTGATGTACAATAAAAGAGGATTTTTTTCTGTTGGAGGTGTTAGGACTGGTGGACTCATCAAGTATTATTTTAGTTGGTTGAAAGTTGCTTCACACTTTTCATCCAATCAGAAGGAAACATTTTTGTGCAATAAATGAGTGAAGGGATGAGTCTTGTCAGCCAATTGTGAGATGCCTCTTTTGATTGATTGGAATTTTCCTTGGAGGGATCTTAATTGACTGATGTTTTTCTAGGGAGGCATCTCCATTATAGCTTTCAATGTTGCGAGGTCTACTTCAATACCTTTCTCTGACACTATGTACCCCAGTAGGTTTGCTAACGTTACCCCAAATACACATTTCTTTGGATTACGATGGACATTAAACTTCTCCAGGTGAGTGAATAGCTTGTCTAATATCTCCAAATGTCCTTCTCTAGTGTAGGATTTTGACAACAAGTCATCCACATAGTCTTCCATGAAAGTATGCATCATGTCATGGAAGATGGTTGGCATAGCTCTTTGATATGTAGCCCCTACATTTTTCAACCTGAAGGGAATGATGTTCCAATAGAAGGTTCCCCATGGGCAAGTGAAGGTTGTCTTATCTTAATCTTCAGGAGCTATCTTGATTTGTTTATATCCAAAAAATCCATCCATTAGTGATAACATGCCATGTCCTGCTGTTAAGTCCACAATGATGTCTATGTTAGGAAAGGGCAAATCATCTTTTTGGCAAGACTTGTTGAGATCTCTAAAGTCGGTAGAAATCCTTATGCTACTATCAAGTTTCAAAACAGGCACAATATTTGATATTCATTTTGCATTTTTCTCAACTTTTGTTTGGCTGGTTTGACTCCTGAAGGAAGGGATAAATGGTGCATGATGAGGTCTAGATCTATCCCTGTCATATCTGCATAGGACTAGGAAAAGTTGACTTGTCTCTCTTCAAAGAACTTGATAAAGTTGGGGTTTTCTAGTTCTGTTAATGATTCTGCCAGATGAAGAGTTCTTATTGTTTATGCATTGTCAACATTGATGGACTGTGTTGGTTCGATTAGAACTTTGGATCTCTCCTAGAAGTGCTTTGGTAGAGTGTCAAAATTCACATCCTTCGGTGCCTCAGAGAGGTTTTCACCATCAGATGCGCTCTTTATTTTTACATTTTCTTGATCTGATATTGCCATGGAATGGTTTTCACCATTAGATCTTTCTTTTGTTTCATTTATTTTATGTAGCTATAAAATTTGGCACTCCCCTATTATGAAGATCCACTATGATATTCAATGGCAAAAAATATTTCAGGATTAACAACACAAAGGAAGTTTATGATGGCCTCATTGTTTGAAAAGGTGGACATATTGATAGGTTCGGTTTGGTCTAGATCTATTAGTTCAGGATGCAGAAATGGAAAGGGATTGTTAGATGGGTTTAGATAAGAGGACATAAGGGTCCTAATGGAAATGTTGTCATCAAATAATACTATGGCCAGGATGAGGTCTATGATGTTATTCTCTTCTAAATGATCTGCATTGCTAAGAGTTTGATCATCTTCACTCGAGTCATCGATATTTTGCGATGCTACTTCAAGTGGTCTTAACCCTGAACCTTGTCCCTCCTTGAGTGTAGGGGTGTACTTATGTATGACATCAATGTCCTTGTCATGGAAGGTTTCTTCTGATAGTGAATCCCACTCATACTCATTAGAATCAGCCTCATAATGATCACTGGCTTGTAGTTGCAGGATTCTTTCAACAAATTTCTATTTTAGGTCCTCTTTTGCTTCTTCACCCTCTTGATGTTCTTTGTACGCCAACCCTGTCTTGTCCTTTGGATTCGTGATAATAGGTTGGATGGGTTCTATGATACCATATTTTATTTTTCCAATGGGTCCCTATCTATCATATCCCATCTTCTCTAGGATAGAGAATCCTTTTCCATACTGAGTGGTTTGGACATTTGTTGTTGCAGCTTGAGAATCAGTTTCATCCTTGTAGAGTCAATTCAAAACATCTTTGTCATCAGATTCTTCTTCTTGAGTGCTCCATTTTATGAATCGATGTTCAAAAAGTGTGATGGGTTGCGAGGATGTTTGGGACAAGGTTGATGGTTGAACATAGGATTTCAGTGACATTAATTGTGAGAGGCAGAGGGATTGTTCAATGGAGTATTCACCGACACCTTTATGCTTGACTTGGACTTTCTCTTCAAATTTTTTGGCCAGTGTATTAAGTTGGGCTTCTGAATTGGTAGATGCAGAGGGGCTAGACCCTTCCTTTTTCTCCTACTATTTGGATTATGAAGTTGATTGACTTCCTTCATGGGAGGATGTGGCTAAAGGATTAGCTTTAGTAGGATTGTTGGGGATATCAGAGATGGGATTAGGGGCTTCACAGTTATGAGGCACAAATACATCTTGGATGGCCTTAAGGGCATTACATTGTTGAGAACTATTTGAATCAGCAGGAATAGTGATTTCTTGGCCATTGCAGGGAAACTTTAGGCACTAATGGTATGTTGAGGGTACAACCTGCATTTCATGTATCCAGGGATGACCCAAGAGTATGTTATATGTCAATTCCTTTTCTAAAACTTGACAAATCACATTTTTCTGAATTGGACCCACCTGAATTGGTAATATAATCAAGCCTTTTGAAGCTCTCTCTTCATCATCATATCCTTTGATTGTGATCTTCCTTCTTGAATCTATTGCATTTTTAGAGAATCCTAGTGCATGAATGAGCTTTAAAGTATAGATATTAAGACTGGACCCTCTGTCTATAAGGACACGTTTGACATGACTTTTATGGATTAGAACTTTGATATGGAGGGTCAGATTATGAGGATGGTTGAGAGATACATCATCATTTTATGAAAAAGATAGGAAATGAGGTGCAATTAGATGTCCCACTATAGCTTGGAAAGCACAAACTTCTAGATTATTTGGCACTGTTGTATTGACTAGGGCCTTTTCCAAAATCTCCTTGTGAGCGGGAGAGATTTTAAGGAGCTTTAATATCGATATTTGTGCGAGGATTTTTTTGAGCTAATCGGAAATGTTGTATTGATGAGACATAGCAGTAGGTCCTTTGGAAGCGTTTCCCTTTAAAACATATTTGATTTGAACCCTTTTGGTCACATTTATGGGCACACTGTCTTGTTTTCTGTTGATTTTGATGACAGTAATTTGATTATCCTTTACAACCATGTTTTGTGGCATATCGAGGACTTGATTAGAAAGGATGTTGGTGTTGTTGATTAGATGATTGGTTGCAACTAGATCTAGTGTGTTATTGATTTCATTTGTGTGATTTTTAATAGAAAATATATTAAGGATGACGATATCCTGAACATAGTTTATATTCTTTCCTTTGTTGTTGTTGTTAGAAGATTCTCCTTTGTCATAATTTGGTAGAGGGTTTTTGAATACCCCATGATCAGTGTTTGTTTGAGGTTCTTCTATCCTTATGATTTTTTTATCAATCAAATCTTGTATCTTATGCTTCCATTGCATACAACTATTGGTTAGGTGGCCTTTACATCGATGAAATTCACAGTAATGAGCTTCATTCCACCAGGATGATTTTCCTTTGGGTTCAAAACCTCAGGTGTTAGGTAGAGTGATGACATTTTCTGCAATAATTTCCCTCAAGGCAGATTCATGTGATTGACCCAAAGGCATAAAATTTCTGCAGTTGTTTGATGTTTGATAGGGTACAGTCTTGGATGATGATGTTTGATTGTTTTGAGTATTACTCGGGTTGGCATTTTGTTTTTTGCTTGGATTGGGATTTTGGGTGGTCTTTTGATTTGTATTTGAGGAGCTTCTTGACAAATCAAAGACTGGTTTGGCATTATGCATTTCAACAGAGGTATCATTGTCATTATTTTTGTATTTTTTCCAAAACTTTGGTTTATCATTGTTGGTGGAATTAGCTAAATTATTTTTTTTATAGATATTCAAAATTCCTCGTTTGACCAAAGCCCTCCTCAATCTTGATCCAATTTTCAATCAATTTCTCAAAAGTTGGAGGGCATTGTAAGTCAAGCCTATAACTCATGTCAACGTTCAAGTTATCAATGAATGCCTCTATCTTTTCCTTTTCTTGTATGGGTCGG